>CM076588.1:48362-1248362 GCA_038430175.1 Ficus hirta
TAAACCCTAAACCCTAAACCCTAAACCCTAAACCCTAAACCCTAAACCCTAAACCCTAAACCCTAAACCCTAAACCCTAAACCCTAAACCCTAAACCCTAAACCCTAAACCCTAAACCCTAAACCCTAAACCCTAAACCCTAAACCCTAAACCCTAAACCCTAAACCCTAAACCCTAAACCCTAAACCCTAAACCCTAAACCCTAAACCCTAAACCCTAAACCCTAAACCCTAAACCCTAAACCCTAAACCCTAAACCCTAAACCCTAAACCCTAAACCCTAAACCCTAAACCCTAAACCCTAAACCCTAAACCCTAAACCCTAAACCCTAAACCCTAAACCCTAAACCCTAAACCCTAAACCCTAAACCCTAAACCCTAAACCCTAAACCCTAAACCCTAAACCCTAAACCCTAAACCCTAAACCCTAAACCCTAAACCCTAAACCCTAAACCCTAAACCCTAAACCCTAAACCCTAAACCCTAAACCCTAAACCCTAAACCCTAAACCCTAAACCCTAAACCCTAAACCCTAAACCCTAAACCCTAAACCCTAAACCCTAAACCCTAAACCCTAAACCCTAAACCCTAAACCCTAAACCCTAAACCCTAAACCCTAAACCCTAAACCCTAAACCCTAAACCCTAAACCCTAAACCCTAAACCCTAAACCCTAAACCCTAAACCCTAAACCCTAAACCCTAAACCCTAAACCCTAAACCCTAAACCCTAAACCCTAAACCCTAAACCCTAAACCCTAAACCCTAAACCCTAAACCCTAAACCCTAAACCCTAAACCCTAAACCCTAAACCCTAAACCCTAAACCCTAAACCCTAAACCCTAAACCCTAAACCCTAAACCCTAAACCCTAAACCCTAAACCCTAAACCCTAAACCCTAAACCCTAAACCCTAAACCCTAAACCCTAAACCCTAAACCCTAAACCCTAAACCCTAAACCCTAAACCCTAAACCCTAAACCCTAAACCCTAAACCCTAAACCCTAAACCCTAAACCCTAAACCCTAAACCCTAAACCCTAAACCCTAAACCCTAAACCCTAAACCCTAAACCCTAAACCCTAAACCCTAAACCCTAAACCCTAAACCCTAAACCCTAAACCCTAAACCCTAAACCCTAAACCCTAAACCCTAAACCCTAAACCCTAAACCCTAAACCCTAAACCCTAAACCCTAAACCCTAAACCCTAAACCCTAAACCCTAAACCCTAAACCCTAAACCCTAAACCCTAAACCCTAAACCCTAAACCCTAAACCCTAAACCCTAAACCCTAAACCCTAAACCCTAAACCCTAAACCCTAAACCCTAAACCCTAAACCCTAAACCCTAAACCCTAAACCCTAAACCCTAAACCCTAAACCCTAAACCCTAAACCCTAAACCCTAAACCCTAAACCCTAAACCCTAAACCCTAAACCCTAAACCCTAAACCCTAAACCCTAAACCCTAAACCCTAAACCCTAAACCCTAAACCCTAAACCCTAAACCCTAAACCCTAAACCCTAAACCCTAAACCCTAAACCCTAAACCCTAAACCCTAAACCCTAAACCCTAAACCCTAAACCCTAAACCCTAAACCCTAAACCCTAAACCCTAAACCCTAAACCCTAAACCCTAAACCCTAAACCCTAAACCCTAAACCCTAAACCCTAAACCCTAAACCCTAAACCCTAAACCCTAAACCCTAAACCCTAAACCCTAAACCCTAAACCCTAAACCCTAAACCCTAAACCCTAAACCCTAAACCCTAAACCCTAAACCCTAAACCCTAAACCCTAAACCCTAAACCCTAAACCCTAAACCCTAAACCCTAAACCCTAAACCCTAAACCCTAAACCCTAAACCCTAAACCCTAAACCCTAAACCCTAAACCCTAAACCCTAAACCCTAAACCCTAAACCCTAAACCCTAAACCCTAAACCCTAAACCCTAAACCCTAAACCCTAAACCCTAAACCCTAAACCCTAAACCCTAAACCCTAAACCCTAAACCCTAAACCCTAAACCCTAAACCCTAAACCCTAAACCCTAAACCCTAAACCCTAAACCCTAAACCCTAAACCCTAAACCCTAAACCCTAAACCCTAAACCCTAAACCCTAAACCCTAAACCCTAAACCCTAAACCCTAAACCCTAAACCCTAAACCCTAAACCCTAAACCCTAAACCCTAAACCCTAAACCCTAAACCCTAAACCCTAAACCCTAAACCCTAAACCCTAAACCCTAAACCCTAAACCCTAAACCCTAAACCCTAAACCCTAAACCCTAAACCCTAAACCCTAAACCCTAAACCCTAAACCCTAAACCCTAAACCCTAAACCCTAAACCCTAAACCCTAAACCCTAAACCCTAAACCCTAAACCCTAAACCCTAAACCCTAAACCCTAAACCCTAAACCCTAAACCCTAAACCCTAAACCCTAAACCCTAAACCCTAAACCCTAAACCCTAAACCCTAAACCCTAAACCCTAAACCCTAAACCCTAAACCCTAAACCCTAAACCCTAAACCCTAAACCCTAAACCCTAAACCCTAAACCCTAAACCCTAAACCCTAAACCCTAAACCCTAAACCCTAAACCCTAAACCCTAAACCCTAAACCCTAAACCCTAAACCCTAAACCCTAAACCCTAAACCCTAAACCCTAAACCCTAAACCCTAAACCCTAAACCCTAAACCCTAAACCCTAAACCCTAAACCCTAAACCCTAAACCCTAAACCCTAAACCCTAAACCCTAAACCCTAAACCCTAAACCCTAAACCCTAAACCCTAAACCCTAAACCCTAAACCCTAAACCCTAAACCCTAAACCCTAAACCCTAAACCCTAAACCCTAAACCCTAAACCCTAAACCCTAAACCCTAAACCCTAAACCCTAAACCCTAAACCCTAAACCCTAAACCCTAAACCCTAAACCCTAAACCCTAAACCCTAAACCCTAAACCCTAAACCCTAAACCCTAAACCCTAAACCCTAAACCCTAAACCCTAAACCCTAAACCCTAAACCCTAAACCCTAAACCCTAAACCCTAAACCCTAAACCCTAAACCCTAAACCCTAAACCCTAAACCCTAAACCCTAAACCCTAAACCCTAAACCCTAAACCCTAAACCCTAAACCCTAAACCCTAAACCCTAAACCCTAAACCCTAAACCCTAAACCCTAAACCCTAAACCCTAAACCCTAAACCCTAAACCCTAAACCCTAAACCCTAAACCCTAAACCCTAAACCCTAAACCCTAAACCCTAAACCCTAAACCCTAAACCCTAAACCCTAAACCCTAAACCCTAAACCCTAAACCCTAAACCCTAAACCCTAAACCCTAAACCCTAAACCCTAAACCCTAAACCCTAAACCCTAAACCCTAAACCCTAAACCCTAAACCCTAAACCCTAAACCCTAAACCCTAAACCCTAAACCCTAAACCCTAAACCCTAAACCCTAAACCCTAAACCCTAAACCCTAAACCCTAAACCCTAAACCCTAAACCCTAAACCCTAAACCCTAAACCCTAAACCCTAAACCCTAAACCCTAAACCCTAAACCCTAAACCCTAAACCCTAAACCCTAAACCCTAAACCCTAAACCCTAAACCCTAAACCCTAAACCCTAAACCCTAAACCCTAAACCCTAAACCCTAAACCCTAAACCCTAAACCCTAAACCCTAAACCCTAAACCCTAAACCCTAAACCCTAAACCCTAAACCCTAAACCCTAAACCCTAAACCCTAAACCCTAAACCCTAAACCCTAAACCCTAAACCCTAAACCCTAAACCCTAAACCCTAAACCCTAAACCCTAAACCCTAAACCCTAAACCCTAAACCCTAAACCCTAAACCCTAAACCCTAAACCCTAAACCCTAAACCCTAAACCCTAAACCCTAAACCCTAAACCCTAAACCCTAAACCCTAAACCCTAAACCCTAAACCCTAAACCCTAAACCCTAAACCCTAAACCCTAAACCCTAAACCCTAAACCCTAAACCCTAAACCCTAAACCCTAAACCCTAAACCCTAAACCCTAAACCCTAAACCCTAAACCCTAAACCCTAAACCCTAAACCCTAAACCCTAAACCCTAAACCCTAAACCCTAAACCCTAAACCCTAAACCCTAAACCCTAAACCCTAAACCCTAAACCCTAAACCCTAAACCCTAAACCCTAAACCCTAAACCCTAAACCCTAAACCCTAAACCCTAAACCCTAAACCCTAAACCCTAAACCCTAAACCCTAAACCCTAAACCCTAAACCCTAAACCCTAAACCCTAAACCCTAAACCCTAAACCCTAAACCCTAAACCCTAAACCCTAAACCCTAAACCCTAAACCCTAAACCCTAAACCCTAAACCCTAAACCCTAAACCCTAAACCCTAAACCCTAAACCCTAAACCCTAAACCCTAAACCCTAAACCCTAAACCCTAAACCCTAAACCCTAAACCCTAAACCCTAAACCCTAAACCCTAAACCCTAAACCCTAAACCCTAAACCCTAAACCCTAAACCCTAAACCCTAAACCCTAAACCCTAAACCCTAAACCCTAAACCCTAAACCCTAAACCCTAAACCCTAAACCCTAAACCCTAAACCCTAAACCCTAAACCCTAAACCCTAAACCCTAAACCCTAAACCCTAAACCCTAAACCCTAAACCCTAAACCCTAAACCCTAAACCCTAAACCCTAAACCCTAAACCCTAAACCCTAAACCCTAAACCCTAAACCCTAAACCCTAAACCCTAAACCCTAAACCCTAAACCCTAAACCCTAAACCCTAAACCCTAAACCCTAAACCCTAAACCCTAAACCCTAAACCCTAAACCCTAAACCCTAAACCCTAAACCCTAAACCCTAAACCCTAAACCCTAAACCCTAAACCCTAAACCCTAAACCCTAAACCCTAAACCCTAAACCCTAAACCCTAAACCCTAAACCCTAAACCCTAAACCCTAAACCCTAAACCCTAAACCCTAAACCCTAAACCCTAAACCCTAAACCCTAAACCCTAAACCCTAAACCCTAAACCCTAAACCCTAAACCCTAAACCCTAAACCCTAAACCCTAAACCCTAAACCCTAAACCCTAAACCCTAAACCCTAAACCCTAAACCCTAAACCCTAAACCCTAAACCCTAAACCCTAAACCCTAAACCCTAAACCCTAAACCCTAAACCCTAAACCCTAAACCCTAAACCCTAAACCCTAAACCCTAAACCCTAAACCCTAAACCCTAAACCCTAAACCCTAAACCCTAAACCCTAAACCCTAAACCCTAAACCCTAAACCCTAAACCCTAAACCCTAAACCCTAAACCCTAAACCCTAAACCCTAAACCCTAAACCCTAAACCCTAAACCCTAAACCCTAAACCCTAAACCCTAAACCCTAAACCCTAAACCCTAAACCCTAAACCCTAAACCCTAAACCCTAAACCCTAAACCCTAAACCCTAAACCCTAAACCCTAAACCCTAAACCCTAAACCCTAAACCCTAAACCCTAAACCCTAAACCCTAAACCCTAAACCCTAAACCCTAAACCCTAAACCCTAAACCCTAAACCCTAAACCCTAAACCCTAAACCCTAAACCCTAAACCCTAAACCCTAAACCCTAAACCCTAAACCCTAAACCCTAAACCCTAAACCCTAAACCCTAAACCCTAAACCCTAAACCCTAAACCCTAAACCCTAAACCCTAAACCCTAAACCCTAAACCCTAAACCCTAAACCCTAAACCCTAAACCCTAAACCCTAAACCCTAAACCCTAAACCCTAAACCCTAAACCCTAAACCCTAAACCCTAAACCCTAAACCCTAAACCCTAAACCCTAAACCCTAAACCCTAAACCCTAAACCCTAAACCCTAAACCCTAAACCCTAAACCCTAAACCCTAAACCCTAAACCCTAAACCCTAAACCCTAAACCCTAAACCCTAAACCCTAAACCCTAAACCCTAAACCCTAAACCCTAAACCCTAAACCCTAAACCCTAAACCCTAAACCCTAAACCCTAAACCCTAAACCCTAAACCCTAAACCCTAAACCCTAAACCCTAAACCCTAAACCCTAAACCCTAAACCCTAAACCCTAAACCCTAAACCCTAAACCCTAAACCCTAAACCCTAAACCCTAAACCCTAAACCCTAAACCCTAAACCCTAAACCCTAAACCCTAAACCCTAAACCCTAAACCCTAAACCCTAAACCCTAAACCCTAAACCCTAAACCCTAAACCCTAAACCCTAAACCCTAAACCCTAAACCCTAAACCCTAAACCCTAAACCCTAAACCCTAAACCCTAAACCCTAAACCCTAAACCCTAAACCCTAAACCCTAAACCCTAAACCCTAAACCCTAAACCCTAAACCCTAAACCCTAAACCCTAAACCCTAAACCCTAAACCCTAAACCCTAAACCCTAAACCCTAAACCCTAAACCCTAAACCCTAAACCCTAAACCCTAAACCCTAAACCCTAAACCCTAAACCCTAAACCCTAAACCCTAAACCCTAAACCCTAAACCCTAAACCCTAAACCCTAAACCCTAAACCCTAAACCCTAAACCCTAAACCCTAAACCCTAAACCCTAAACCCTAAACCCTAAACCCTAAACCCTAAACCCTAAACCCTAAACCCTAAACCCTAAACCCTAAACCCTAAACCCTAAACCCTAAACCCTAAACCCTAAACCCTAAACCCTAAACCCTAAACCCTAAACCCTAAACCCTAAACCCTAAACCCTAAACCCTAAACCCTAAACCCTAAACCCTAAACCCTAAACCCTAAACCCTAAACCCTAAACCCTAAACCCTAAACCCTAAACCCTAAACCCTAAACCCTAAACCCTAAACCCTAAACCCTAAACCCTAAACCCTAAACCCTAAACCCTAAACCCTAAACCCTAAACCCTAAACCCTAAACCCTAAACCCTAAACCCTAAACCCTAAACCCTAAACCCTAAACCCTAAACCCTAAACCCTAAACCCTAAACCCTAAACCCTAAACCCTAAACCCTAAACCCTAAACCCTAAACCCTAAACCCTAAACCCTAAACCCTAAACCCTAAACCCTAAACCCTAAACCCTAAACCCTAAACCCTAAACCCTAAACCCTAAACCCTAAACCCTAAACCCTAAACCCTAAACCCTAAACCCTAAACCCTAAACCCTAAACCCTAAACCCTAAACCCTAAACCCTAAACCCTAAACCCTAAACCCTAAACCCTAAACCCTAAACCCTAAACCCTAAACCCTAAACCCTAAACCCTAAACCCTAAACCCTAAACCCTAAACCCTAAACCCTAAACCCTAAACCCTAAACCCTAAACCCTAAAACCCTAAACCCTAAACCCTAAACCCCGAAAACCCCTAAACCCTAAACCCTAAAACCCCAAACCCCAAACCCTAAACCCGAAACCCCCAAACCCGAAACCATAAAACCCCAAACCCCAAACCCCAAACCCCAAACCCTAAAACCCTAAACCTTAAACCCTAAAACCCTAAACCCTAATCGCTAAACCCTAAACTACACTCATGGTAGGCTTGTAAAATAACAGTTTTATTTTACAAAAAGCTCAAATTCAAAGTCACTTATGTCAACTAGATCACGAGGAATAGCTCTTCAAGATTAGAAGAGTTTGGGTTTGACATTGGATTAGAACCAGAGGCTTCCTCGACCTCCTGCATATATATCACTCTGCATTTATAAGGCAAAGTGATGGCTTAGAACAATTTTTTAGTAGTGTATATATATTTGTTCATTTTTTATAAGCAGGAAAACAAGACAAATGCATGCAACAGAAAGCCTTACAAACGAAGCAAACAAACAAGGGAAGACAAGAGCAAAGATATAAAACACGTAACGAGAAGCGTCGAACTACACATCCAACAGAGACATCTCATTAGCCGAACCCATCGTGCCACATTGTTAGTCAACATCAATTCAAAAGTAAATATGATATGATGATGGCGAAAAAATATCATCAAACTATAAGACATTGGTCTAAAAGGGGTTGTTAAATCCAGATTGGGCCTTTTTTTTTAGCACATTAGACGACGGTTTTTTGCCGTTCTTGTACCCTATGTCATCAAAGCTACAAACTATAGTAGTGCAACCAATTTAACACTCGTGAAAGTTAACTTTCCAGGCCCAAAACAATTTGCCATCGAGAAAGAGTCTTCAGCAAAAACAAAACTATTTCCATTTTTACTTTTCCATCTTCTATTCCAATCCCAAGGAATGGAAAGGCGAATTCATATAAATATAAACGCTAGAAGACAGCATAGCATATAAATGAATTTAAAAATATTAAAAAATAACAAAATGAAGCCAAAGATAAAAATGATAATTTTGGAAACAGAAAAATGGAAACTTTTAGCTAATTAAAACTGAAAACCACATAAATCAAACTTTGGGAGCACTATGTCAAGGCTTATGTTTACCTAAAAATGAAAACTTTGAACTATTTTTAAGTTTAAGAGAAGAATTTAGTAAGATTTTCTCCAACAAAAATAAGAACAAGTTCTCTCTAGAGAATCAAAACCAAACTATATTTGTTTAAAACGAAAATAACGAAGAAACTGAAAGAAAAATACCCAATGCTTGGTAACCAAACAAGGAAATCAGAAAAATACATGTTCTTGGGGTTGGAGCCAGAGGAAGCCATTGAAATCTTACGCATATTATGTAAATGTATATCATTCATAAACGATTACATATATTTCCATTTTTAATAATTAAAATAATAATAGTAAAAACCCAGATACCAAGTATTTTCTCTAAACAAACCAAACAGATTTTGGTGAAACACTCTTATCACAAACAAAAGAAAAGGAAAAATGGTAAATTTGAGCCAAAACAAAACTGAAGAACCACAGAAATCAAACTTTTAGAAGCACTATCATGCCTTACGTTGCCTAAAAATAGTAACTATGATGTTTATTTTTTTTAACATGAAAATTTAAAACTGGTAACAATATTTTGCTTTAAATAAAGTGTGGAAAAAGAAAATAAGCAAGAAAAGAAAAGTCTCAATTTTCTTGTCTACAAGAACAAAAGGCTACTACGACTTCACGACAGCGAACAGAAGCCACACTAGAATGTAGTCCAGTCAAATTGAGAAAGTTTTGGACACGTGTAAACACTTGAAAGAGAGGAGAAATTTTCATTTCAAAGCCTCATAATTACCATGGAACAGATTAATAAGAATGCTTATGTTGTATCCATTCATGTAACCTAATTGAAAACTTCTCAATAACTAGAAACTGATCGTTTTAGACTCAAACCAAGAGGAAAAAAATTAGGCAGCCACCAAGCAGCCAAAAAGACTGGATGCTTGGAAAATGCACCAAGAATCAAACCACAAAGAAAGTGAAACTGATTTTCTCAGCTGCCAAACAACCAAGTTTTAGAAGCTTAAGTCCCGATAATTGTAGAGGCAAAACCTTGGATTGAACAATAAACGAAGGTAAATATTAAATTGAAAAAATAAACATTGAGATTTAGAGAAGAATCTCTAATCTTTTTTTTTTTCCCCCCTAACTCTTCTTGAGTCTAGGAGAAGACTAAAATTCATAAAAGGTTAGAGAACTAAGAAGCACCATCGTTGATCCTGGTCGCCACATTTAAAGGAAAAAGTGCAGTATCTACTGATGCGACAAACGCTTAGGAAGACAATATAACTGTTTGTGAGAGAAGTGGCAAACTATTTGGGAGAAAAGTTGACAATAAAAATGAAAACCTGATGACTAGATGATGCATCATTTAAGAACATGAAGTCCCCTGCGGTTGACTTTTTATTTACTTTTTTCTTCTTTCCAATTTTCTTTTCATTCTTCTCCTCCTTTCGCTTCAACAGGTTGGCTGACCTTTTAGTAGATACTAGGCTCTTTATTTATGAGCAACAGATAAAAGTATTTCTCCATCGACTCTAATATTCCTAAGCTTTTGAGTCCGAAGGTTGTATGAAAGAAACGCCATAGTTCTGCCGGCCGAAAGGATGAGGAGCTCATCATTTTTCCAAAACTTTATAGGACACAATCTTCCAGGTAGGGGGCCAATGAGCAGATGCTTCGTCCAAGGGTGGCCACTGTTAACATCTTTTACAACAGTAAAATCATCTTTCATCACCCACATTTCAAAAGTTGTTTGAAAACCGCAAAAACCAGCTTTTGTTGAATGCAAAAACAGAGAGAACTTCTCATTCCAAAGAGCACAAGACACAGAACCTTTGATATTTGATTCTGTACCTGAGGAGGCAATGCTATAAAATTTTTCCTCACAAACATCAAAGTAGAGGACTTTGTATTTGCAGTCCGAAGAATCCTGCATTACCCAATGACAAACTCCATTCCGGTTTAGGTAATTTGTTTGAAGGGGAATAGGAATGTCTTTTGGTGTCTCGATCTCTCTCCAGGAATTGGAACTCTGAGTGTAAATCTCCCCTTTGACCACCTCCGCACCACAAAGGACTCTTATAATTTTGTACTCATCAGCTTTGGAATCGTGCTTGAATCCAATTAAGCGAGAAACAAAAGGCATAATCATACCTTAGGTCCTTTTGGTCAAATGTTGACTGTCATAGGATCATAAACCCTAATTCCGCCTCTTTCAACAAAAGGCCTCGAACTTGCATAAGTAAATTATCGAGTCTTATAATAAAGAACTCAATAATACTATGATAAATCAAATCAAGCATTTCACATAAACATACATAATACAAACTTTGATTCCTTAGAAAGGAAATCATAAATTTGTAAAAAGGTTGGTTATTACATTCCTGTTTTTTAAACAATAGACCCTTACTAGAAGTTCCTTTTAGATATCTTAGGATTCTGAATGCTGCTTCAAAGTGTTCTTATCCCGGTGAATGCATGAATTGGCTCACTCTACTTACTACAAATGCTATATTAGGACGTGTATGGGATAAATAGATCAGCCTTCCAACAAGTCTTTGAAACTGTTCTATGTTCACCACATCCTCGGCTTTCGCATGTTGGAGTTTCAAGTTAGGTTCTGTTGGAGTTTCAGTTACTCTACATCCAATCAAGCCTATCTCACTAAGCAAGCCAAGGGTGTATTTGCATTGAGTAACAAATATATCCTTCTTGGACCTTGCAATCACCATGCCGAGGAAGTATTTCAAAGCTCCCAGTTCTTTTATCTCGAAATCTTTAGCAAGTCCTTTCTTCAATCTCCCAAGCTCGCCACTATCATCACTTGTTAAGATTATGTCATCCACATAAACAATCAAGATAGCTTCTTTACCTTCCCTTGAATGTTTATAAAACATGGTATGGTCGGCTTGGCTTTGACAGTAGCCATGATTTTTTACAACTTTCCCAAAGCATTCAAACCATGCCCTTGGAGAATGTTTGAGGCCGTACAGGGACTTTTTTAGTTTGTAGACTTTCTCTTTAACGAATTTCTTCTCAAAACCTGGAGGGAGCTCATATACACTTCTTCTTCAAGATCACCATTCAAGAAGGTATTTTTTACATCTAATTGATGTAGGGGCCAGCCATGATTTACAGCCAATCATAGAAGAACCCGAATTGAATTCATCTTGGCAACGGGAGCAAACGTTTCTTGGTAGTCAATTCCAAGGGTTTGTGTAAACCCTTTTGCTATAAGTCTTGCCTTGTTCCTCTCGATACTGCCATCAGCTTTACATTTCACCGTAAACACCCATTTCCACCCTACGGTCTTCTTGTCCTTCGGTAGGTTCACCAACTCCCAATTACCATTCCTTTCTAGAGCATTCATCTCTCCCATAACTGCTAACTTCCAACTCAGATCACCCAGGGCTTCCTTGATAGTTCTGAGAATAAACAGGTTAGACACATTAGAAGTAAATGCTCTATAACTATTGGAAAGTCTATCGTATGATAAATACTTTGCAATGGGATGTTGGGTACACTTTCAGACTCCTTTCCTAATGGCTATAGGAATATCAAAATCTTTGGGTTCAACAATTCAAGGGGATGAAGATGAAGGAATGACAGAAATAGGATTTAGTTTGGAATTGCCTGAATTACTTGGACCTTTGTCCAGAGATTCTGATTGACTTTGTGGTAAAATGGTTAGCTGGTCTTTATTCTTCTGTTGAGTCCTCTTCCGAGTATAAACCAAATACTCAGGTTCGGGGACAATTTGTTCCTTTTGTAATGCTTCTCCCCCTGTTTGTGAATCAACTTTGTTTGGTAAAGTTTGGCTAGAATTTCTTTCGTTTTCTATATCTTGATTATCATGTTGTTGTGTTTCCTTTTCAATATCTAGAGAAGGAGAAGAGAGAATAGGTTTTGGTAAATAATCTAAAGTTGTTTCCCAAAAATTTTCTTCATTTCTCTCTATCTCCCTCTGAAGACAATTTTTGGAAAAAATAGGATTGATTTTCTAAAAAAGAGACATCCATGCTTACAAACGTTTTTTTTTTTTTTTTGGGTAATAACACTTGTATCCCTTTTTATTTGAGGCATAACCAATAAAAACACACTTTTCAGCTCTTGGATCAAGCTTAGATTGAAATTTGCTAGGTATATGAACATAGACAATGCAACCAAAAATTTTAAATGGCAAATCTGAATGGATTCTGCATTCAGGAAAGGTTTTTTTTTTTTTTAAATAGTCTAGTGGAGTGACATATTGCAAAACATGAGTAGGCATTCTGTTTGTTAAATAAGATGCTCTCAAAATTGCATCTCCCCACAAATATTTTGGAACATGCATAGAAAACATTATGGCACGAGCCACTTCAAGTAAATGTTTGTTTTTTCTTTCGGCAATGCCATTTTGTCGAGGGGTGTCACGGCAGGTAGATTGATGTAAAATGCCTTTTTCTTCAAAAAAATTCCCTAGATATTCATTGAAATACTCTTTCCCATTATCAGAACGAAACAAACAAATCTTTAATTGAAATTGATTTTCGACCATTTTGAAAAAGACTTGAAACACATTTTTTACTTCAGATTTGTCATTCATTAAATACACCCAACAAAGTCATGTGTGATCATCGATGAAAGTAGCAAACCATTTTTTTCCAGTCTTGGTAATCCTAGAGGGACCCTACACATCACTGTGAATCAAATAGAATGGTTTGGAAGCACTATATGGTTTTGTCAAATAAGTAGCTCTATGGCTTTAAGATAAATAACAACTTTCACAATGAAAATGTTGTTATATAGGTTATGATTTATACAAGAATGGGGATTATAAAAATAATGAGAATATGAGTTATTGTAAATTTAGGAGATTAGACCAAAAAAAAATTATAGAATATTAATTATTGAATAATGAGAATTGAGAAATTGGAAATAAGAGAATGTAGCGAAAGAAATTAGAGAATAAGAGATTGAAAGGAGAGATTAGAGAAGATGTGTGAAAAAATGAAAAAGTATAAGGGTATTTATAGAATGGGAATGAAATTTTTAAAAAATAAAAATAATAATTTTAAAGTTTTAATAAAAAAATTTATTATTATAAAAAAAAAACATTAAAAGCTTAATTCTAGCCGTTGGGACCAACGGCTGTAATAGCCGTTGGTCCTAACGGTTGTTTTTGTTTTTTTTGTTTTTTCTTTATATATATATATATATAATATAATATTATAATATTAATATTTAATATATATAATAGTTTACTTAGACTAGTATGAGGCCCTTTGTTGAAAAAGGCAGAATTAGGGTTTATGATTTTATTCTGGTCAACGTTTGACCAGGATGATCTAGGATATGATTAAGACGGTACTGTAGTTTAATAAGCAGTATGGAAATTATACGGCGAAAAACCGTCATTAGGGATGAAGAAGTGAGAATAAGGTAAGGGACCACTTTAGAAAAATCAAGCACATTATTTGGAGCAATAAGGACTCAGTGGCTTCAATTCCAAAAAAAACCAACACGCAGTCCTGTTCAGCATAGATAAATTCTAGACTATAGTCCAGTACAACTATACTGTTATTAGTTAAAAACAGTATTTGTAATATCTACATTAGGATGAAAATGGACTGCATATTAGGAGGAAAGGCCAAACGGAGCCCTAATGGGAGGACACCTCATCATGGATAAATCTATGAATTTTTGGATTTTTGGAAAATTTAGAAAGAATTAAGTGGATGATTATGGAGAGATTACTTGACCTACAAGGACCCCATCATGGTCGGCCACCTCAATGGAGTAAACAGAAAATATTTTGCTTTTGGGGACCAATATGTAATCTTAGAAATAAAAATAATTCTAGGAAATTCAAGATTTTTCACCTATAAATAAGTGATGTGAGTTTGCATGTGGACCATTTAGTTGTGTCCCAAAGTTTTTAGTTCTCTCCCAACCTTCCTCTAGCCTTAGGAATCAGAAAAAAAAAAAAAAAAAAAAAAAGAGAGAGAGTGAGTGAAAGTGGGAGGAGTGGCTGGTTGGTGTTGGTGGAGTGGGAAGGAAAATTTTTCAACCCCAAAGCTTAGATCAATCATCCCAACTTAGAGGTATTTCTCTTAATCCCATTAAGCACTTCTTTAAGTTCAATTAGGGATTTGTATGTATTTCAAGTTTGGGTTTGTAAGAGTATAAGCTCACCCTTTTATTTTTCATGCAATAGCTTTATGTGCTTGTTATGTGCTTGATTTAGGTTTAGATGGTCTTGATTGATAAGTCTAAGCATGCCTTTGATTTTATGCTTTAGAAAGTATGTGGAATTTTTGTATGCTTATCTTATATTTGTGATATGTCCCCACATGCTTAAGAAGAAGTATTGTATGAATGATGATGATGGTATTGATGTATGATAAATGAAGGGTTAAAGACTAACCTAAAAACCCTAATTTGGTAAGACAAGTAAGGATTACCTATTTGGGTTTTAAGTAAGATGATCAAGTGTATGGATGACAAGAATGTACGTAACCCGCTGCATGAATTGATGTAGGCTCACGGTTGCGACCGTTTGAGGTAGGGTGTGCGAATTTTTACGTAAAAACCAATCAAGAACAAAACTGTCAATTTTCGGATCAAATGGGACTGTGATCTGGAAATGTAATTTTAAGGCCTTTAGAGGCCGAATCTGGACAACGTAAAAACTGCAAAGTTGTAGAAAATAGAAGTTCCTAGGGGAAACATGGATAGTTTTTAAAAATAAGTCTCCAAAGGCCTTTGTTTTTATCAAAATTTGAGGCTAGCCTGTACAGTCAGTGTACACGGCCATAATTTTTCAAAAGGAGAAACAAGCAAGTTAAAGATAGATTCAGGTTTTTGATGAAAAGTGAAAGTTATGGGTTTCGATGAGATCTACAACTTTCATGAGAAAACTTTTTCAAATTCCAAACCAATTTAAAGATAAAACTGGATTGTAAAAATTGTCAGGGTACAAGAAATTCCTGCACAGGATTTTCAAAACTGTACGGTGTACAGGAAATTCCTGCACACACGCTTTCAACAAATTAAAAAGTATTTTGCAAGGTTTTGTAGTTTTATAGCTTCTTTTACAAAGAAACTACGATTTTATGAAAAATAGTTTTCAAAGGGTTTTTAATCCATTAAGAAAATTCACAAGTAATTTTTAAAGAGGCAATTTTAAGTAATAAATCAAGACAATACTTGATATATGAAGACAAGATATCTTTCAAGAAAACGAGGTATTTTAAAAAGAATAAAATGGGCCAAGTTATTTGAAAGAAAAATAGTAACCTAATGGGATACTAATTCTATATATTGGGCTTTGGACCCAAGGTTACTTATGGTGACCAAATGGGATACCACTGTAGCATGTTGGGCTTGTGTCTAGGGTTACTTATGGTTGTTGATTTAGATATCAACATTAAATGTTATGGTTTATGGTAAGATAGGATGATCATTATCTTGCACCCTACTTGGTAACCTGAGGGTAACCTATCGTTGCGCCTCATTGGAACAATAAACCTAGATCACTAGGACAACATATAAGTACAACTCCGCCTACAGCATAGGCAAAATGTTTTGCTACTTGTATGTTTTCAAAGCTCATGCATTTATGTATTTGATGCATATGATTTATGTTTTATTATTGTGACATCATGAAGCATGCTCACTAATGATAATTTACATGGTAAGAATAAGATTAAGTTTCAAGTAAGATATTGTTTTTAAGAAACTGTTTTCAAGAAAGTGTTTTTAAGTATGATGTTAAGCAAGTTTTCTCATGTCGTACCGACCCGCACTAGGGCGGGTTTGGTCCACGGTTTGAGTTAGACTGGGCTGGCTGCCCTACCCCCTCCATTGCTATGCACCACGGTACGTACACTTGTGTTATGTAAGTGGCCCAAAAACATGCTAACCTAAGAAAGCATAATGAAAGCATAATTGGTTCATGTATTATTTTATTACAAAATTTTTTTGTGGATGAAAGGTTGTACTTGTTGGGTGAAAGTTCATTACTTATGTTTAAGCTGTAGGTAAGTAGCCTATTGGCAATACTTGATGCAATACGGTGGGCATAGCAGGGCTAACTGTGAAACTATGGGATGGAGATCACTACGCGTTTTGTAATAAAATATTTCTATTTGTTATTTAGTACAATCTGCTATATGTTAAAATATGTTTAAAACTTCAATACTCAAGTAAGTAAGTATATATGTATATATGTAAGTACATGGTCGAGTTTGGTTTCAAGTTGTTTAAAAATATATATATATTCCTTATTTCCGCTTGTTAAGTAAGTTAAATAATTATGTAAGATAAGTATAGTAACGACCTACGTAAGGTGGGTCGTCACATTAGTAGTTTTAGAAAATGATACATCTACTTCTTACTGAATGGACTTGTCCCGGCTTCATGTGCATAGGAGGTTGTTTGAGTCGGTTTGTCACTTGGCTTTTTGCTCTTCCAATTTGTAGGCTTCCCATGGATCTTCCAACAGTTGTCCCGAGTATGGCATGGTTTATTACAAAAATCACACCATATTCGAGGCTTTTCATTTTGCCTTCGCTAATAAGAGGCCTTGTGTGCAATTACATCGGATGCAATCATTATTGAATTCGCAACAAGTGCAGCAACCCCCTTCTTGCCGAGCATCACATTCCTGTGGCTTTCTTCCCTTCTAACTTCGGCAAAGACCTCACCAATAGCAGGTAGAGGTTGGCAACCAAGAATTCTCCCCCTGACCTCATCAAAATCTACATTTAAGCCAGCCAAGAATTTGTAAATACGATGATTTTCCACCATTTTTTTGTTGTGATTGCAGTCCTCTAGTGATTTCCATTCGTAATCATTGAACAAGTCCAGATCTTGCCATAACCTCTTCAAAGAATTGAAATACTTGGCGACGATGTCTTCTCCTTGACGAATTTCACCAAGCTGTATTGTCAACTCATATATTTGGGACTGATTTCCCAAATCTGAATACATCTGGTTTACATTATCCCAGAGTTCTTTAGCAGTTGGGTAGCACATGTAATTGGAGTTGATATCTTTCTCCATGGAATTGACCAGCCATGTCAACACCATAGAGTTTTCAGCATCCCAAGTTGAATAAGACGGGTCTGTGCTCTCCGGTTCCTTCTTATCTCCAGTCAGATATCCAATTTTTTCTTGTCCCCGAATGTACATTCAGATAGATTGAGACCAACGCAGGAAGTTATCACCATTCAGTTTGATGTTGGTGATTTGGACTGAGTAAGAATCAGAATTAGGACGAAGGACATGAGTTTCTGTGTACCGCTGTGGGCCAGCTCTGGAAAGAGTGGATTCGGATGTGGTTTCTGACATGGTGGGGAACAACAAGACTAGTTCTAGGTTTTTTTTTTTAAATTAGAGAATAAGTCCCTGCTCTGATACCATCAAGGTAAATGGAGAATGAAAGAAATATGTATTCATTTCGTTACTAATAGTGTACACAGTATCACAATATATTGGTAAAATACAAGGCACAAAGAAGAGGAAACTAACTAATTACATATTACACTTTCCTATTCTATACCATTGACTAATTCTACACATTTACAGCTATTTATAGCTGTCATATCCCTAGCATTACGCCTATATCTTAGTTTTCCAACACAAGACTATCTTAATTTGGTGTACCTTATCTTATAACCATTAAGGCATTTGACTATCATTTTTACACCGTTCGATGGAACACCATTGGTAGTGTCTCATGATGAGGCTCTACCATAGCCACACCCTTTTTTTTTTAATAGAATGTATAATTATTCTAGAATTATTTACATTTTTTATCATGTATTTTATACTTTTTTATATTAATACACCCTAAATTTATCGTAAACTTATAATTTATACCCTGAATTTTTCTTCTTGACTATTTGTACCCTAAATTTACAAATATGTACTATCAGAACAGTAAAAATTAGTTAGGATTTAAATTTGAAAATAGTTAGGATTTGATGGTTTTGTTTTTCGTATTTTACAAATAAAATAATCCAATAATATCTTGGAGTTGTTAGGATAGATTGTTAGGAATATTTTGGTTTCCTACTTTTTCTCTCACAGTCAGTTAGGATATTGAGGGTTGCGCTCCCTATTTATTGATGTATTCTCTGAAGATATAGAAAAGATTCAGAAAAATTTTATTCTTCCAAACTACATGGTATCAGAGCCAGCGGGGCATCTCTAACCCTAATGGCATAATGAACCAGACCAAGGGCGGCGATGTCAACATTGGCAGCAATCCTTCCTTCTCTGAAGTCGTCTCTGGAAATTTCGAGGAGACTGGTGGTGATCTTTCTATAACTCACGGCAATGGTAGTGTTGATCATTTGTCCTCGGGATCTTCCCTGCAAATTACCATTCATAATTACATGGTAAAAATTAATTGGAATGGTCCTAATCGGTCAAACTAGCTATTGATGGCCGTGGTAAGTTGGGATACTTAACTGGTGAGGTTAAGAAAACCGGAGGCAACCAATCCGAGCTTCAAAGTTTGGCGTTCCGAGAATTCCTTGGTGACAGCATGGCTTCTCAATTCCATGGAGGCGGTAATTGCATGAGACTCAGTTCAGGAAACTTACTCCGATTTAGAGAACTCGTCTCAGATTTTCGAGTTAAGTAGAAACTTTGGCAATTCAAGCAAGGTGATCGCGAGGTTACCATCTACTACAATGAGATGGTCACTTTGTGGCAGGAGTTGGATTAGTGCTACGATGACGTTTGGGAAAATCTGAACAATTGTGCTTGACATATAAAGTGGGAAGAAAATGATCGAGTCTACATGTTCTTGGTGGGAGTACACTAGAGTTTGGACGAAGTGAAAGGACGAATCCTCCGTCGCAAGCGTCTTCCTTCCATCCATGAAGTCTTCTCAAAAGTGCATCAAGAAGAATGCAGGAGACAGATCATGTTGGGAGGCTCTGCATCCACTCGTAAATCGAATCCTGAAGCCTCTACTCTTGTCTCAAGAAATTCAAGTTCAGATTTTGATGGTGAAAGAAAAAGGAAACCATAGTGCGACCATTGCAAGAAGTGATGGCATACAAGGGAGACATGTTGGAAGATTCACGAAAAACCACCGCATATCAATAAGCATTCTGATGGTCTTGATTTGCAAACCGTGACTGAATCTCCTCAAAAGAATTAATTTTCCTTGAGTACCAGTCCTTTTTCTAAGGAACAATTACAGAAACTGTATACTCTTTTTCAATCTTCCCAATTTTCTATTCATTCATCTTGTTCTTTAGCGCAATCAGGTAATCACCTAACTGCAGTTTTTTCTAATGTCAAAAACTATTCCGATGTCTCTTGGATTATCGATTCTGGGGCAATTGACCACATAACAGGTTGCTCAAAATTATTTTCTTCCTATAGTCCATGTGCAAGAAACAACAAAATTAAAATCGCTAATGGTTCTTTTTTGACAATAACCGGAACTGGAACAATTCACATCTCGTCCTCGCTCACTTTGAAAAACATCCTCCATGTCCCTAATTTGTCATGCAATTTGTTGTCTATAAGCAAACTTACCCACGAAAATCAATGTGTGGCTAAATTCAATTCCTCATGCTGTGAGTTTCAGGAAGCGGGCTCGGGGAGGATGATTGGCACTGCTAGAGAGTGTGGTCGACTTTATTTCTTCAAAGATGGAACCAGCTTGAAAATCAGTTCATAAAACCTGTTTTGCGTCTATTTCGATGTCTAGCAATAGGGAAATCATGTTGTGGCACTATAGATTAGGCCATCCTAGTTTTCATTATTTGCGACATTTGTTTCCAAATCTGTTTATAAATAAAACCTCCATCTTTTTTTCAATGTGAATTTTGTGTTTTGGCAAAACATCATCAGGTCCCTTACTCTCCTAATCCATATCAACCCTCTACACCTTTTTCATTAATTCATAGTGATGTATGGGGACCTTCACAGATTCCTTCTATTTCCGGCAAAAAATGGTTTATCACTTTTATAGATGATCACACTAGACTTAGTTGGGTTTATCTACTTAAAGAAAAATCGGAAGTAGAGGATATTTTTAAAATATTTTACACCATGGTTCAAACACAATTTCAAGGGAAAATTAAAGTTTTTCGAAGCAATAACGGTCGAGAAGATTGCAATAAAATTTTGGGGCATTTTGTTTTTTTTTTTTTTTCTGAAAAGAGTAATGTTCATCAAAGCTCATGTAATGATACTCCTCAGCAAAATGAAGTAGCTAAACGAAAAAATAAGTATCTTTTGGAAGTTGCACGGGCTTTACTTTTTACCACAAATGTTCCAATACTTTTTTGGGGTGAAGCTATACTCATGGCTACTCATTTAATAAAATGTATGCCCTCAAAAATTTTAAATTTTAAAACACCACTAAACGTGTTTCATTCTTTTTTTCTGACATCCAGACTTATCAATTCTTTGCTCTTAAAAATATTTGGTTGCACTGTTTTTATTAGGGATACTGACAAAAACCGTGGAAAGTTGGAACCAAGAGCCAAAAAGTGTGTTTTTGTAGGTTTTGCACCACACAAAAAGGGATATAAGTGTTATGACCCTCTTTCAAAAAAAATATTTTGTGACCATGGATGTCTTATTTTTGGAAAAAAAAAACCCCATATTTTTGTTCTCATCTTCAGGGGGAGAAGGGAGTGGAAGATTCGGTGGTGCCAATGTCAATAGGTGGCATCTTTCATGAAGATTTTTTTGAACAAAATTTGAATTTTATTCAAAATAATTTAGATTTTTTCGAAACTAAGGTAGATCAGATTTGTTACAGATAGATTTGCAAAGAGAAGGTTCGGTTCCCCAAATCCCTCAAGATTTTTCAAAAAATCCGGTCCCTCAAATCCCTCAAGTTTTTTTCTAAAAAAATTCAAACTTAAATAGAAATTTGGATTTGGAAAATAAGGTAGATTCAATGTTTGAAAATCTTTCAAATTCAAATTTGAAAGGAGATTTAACATATTCAGTTTTTGAAAAAAATTCAAATTCAATTCTGGAGGAAAATCTAACAAATTCGAATTCTTTGTTCAATGAACCTAGTCAAAATCTTGAGAAATCTGATCAGGCAATTTCAAATCTTGAAATTGATTCTTCAATGGAGAAAAGGGTGGAAAAATCTGTAATACCACAACAACAAATCCCTTCTAGTTCTAGAGATAGAGAAAGACTCGAGTTAAAAAATATCCATGGAATGAATTACAGAAAAGATCTCTGAATCAAGGAAAAAAACTGCCACATCTCTGCCAGGTCAAGCATCCAAACCTAGCCAGGTCTAGAAGCCACAAAAAGCCACGATTAAGACTCAAACAATCCCAGAAAAATTATCTCAATCATAGTCTAATATTCCCATAGCTATTAGGGAAGGTAGGAGGTCTTGTACAATCATCCACTATACCCTACGCCTAAATTTGTGTCTTATCAAAGTCTCTCGTCTTCATTTTTTGCTTTTACCCCTCAACTTTCTTGCGTAGAAATTCCTAGAACCATACAGGATGCTCTAAATGTCCCATAATGGAAGAAGGCCGCACTCGAAGAAATGAGAGCACTTGAGAAGAATCAAACATGGAATGTTGTATCTCTACCAAAGGGGAAGACAACAGTTGGCTGTAAGTGGGTGTTCACTATGAAATACAAGTCTGATGGGACTTTGAATTGATAGAAAGCAAGATTGGTGGCCAAGGGATTCATGTAGACATATGGCATTGACTTCTCAGAAACATTCGCGCCAGTAGCAAAGCTGAACTCAATACGAGTACTTTTATCTCTTGCAATAACTCTCGATTGGCCATTGCAGTAGTTAGATGTCAAGAATGCTTTTCTGAATGGGGATCTAAAAGAGGAAGTTTACATGGATCCACCTCCAGGTTTTGAACAACGATTTGGCGTAGGAGTATGCAAGCTTAAAAAGGCTTTGTATGGTCTCAAACAATCACCAAGGGCCTGGTTTGAGAAATTTACTTGGTCAGTAAAGAAGCAAGGCTATGATCAAGCTCAAACAGACCACACGATGTTTATCAAGCATTCAGAAAGTGTGAGAGTGAGCGTATTGATTGTCTACGTGGATGATATTATACTCACAAGAGATTATTTAAGTGAGATGAATCGATTAAAGGCCAGCCTAGCATTAGAATTTGAGATTAAGGATCTAGGATCTCTCAAGTATTTTCTCAGAATGGAAGTTGCTCAATCCAAGGAAGTTATAGTGATCTCATAGAGGAAATATGTCCTAGATCTTCTAAAGAAGACAAGGATGAGTGGCTGTAAGCCTGTTGATATGCCCATTGACCCGAACAAGAAACTTGGCAATGCGGAACAAGGAGAATCCGTGGATATAGGCGAATATCAGAGGCTAGTGGGTAAGTTAATTTACTTATCCCATACCCGACCGGATATTGCCTTTGTTTTTAGCTTGGTTAGTCAATTTATGCATGCATGTCACAAAGAACTCCTTGAAGCCACTTATCGGATATTGAGCTACTTGAAGAATTCTCCAAGAAAGGGATTACTATGTAGAAGAAGTGGACATAGATGCAAATTGGGCAGGCTCCGTGATAGATAGAAAATTGACCACCAGGTATTGTACGTATGGATAGGGAAACCTGGTTCCATGGAGCAGCAAAAAGCACAATGTGGTAGCACGTAGTAGTGCCAAGGCAGAATACCGAGCAATGGCTAATAGAGTGTGTGAGATCTTGTGGATTCAACGAATCTTGGAAGAGTTAAAGCAACCAGTTGAGTCTCCAATGAAGTTGTATTGCGACAACAAAGTGGCCATAAGCATTGTTAGGAATGTTAGGAATCTTTAGGTTTCCTATTTTTTTTTTTTTTTTCATATTTTACATATAAAATAATCCAAGAATCTCTTGGAGTTGCTAGGATAGTTTGTTAGGAATCTTTAGGTTTCCTATTTTTTTCTCTCAAAGTCAGTTAGGATATTAAGGGTTGTGCTCCCTATTTATTGATGTATTATCTGAAGATATCAATAAGATTCAGAAAAATTTTATTCTCCCAAACTACATGTACATATGTTGTTAATTAAGAGCATGAAATTTCCTTTTTAATCAATTTTACCCACAGTTATATTTGGAAAAAAGTTAATTCAAACTTTTATATTTTGATAAAATTTAATCAAAGATCTTAGCTTCAATAAATTTGGGTTCACATAAATAAAAATGATTATTTATATTATGAATTAACAACAGATGTATAAATCACATGTCAATTTCTTTCAAAAGATTAATATTATTGTCAGTGGGGTGTAAATTACTATACATTTGTAAGTTCAGGATGTAAATTGTCAAAAATAAAAGTTTAGGATGTAAATTGTAACTCTACAATAAGTTTAGGGTGTACCAATACAAAAGAAGCATTTTGCTTTTATCAAAAAGTATACCCTACATTTTGAACTTAAAATTTATACTATTTCTCCATCAAAACTTAATTTTGGCTTTATTTGGTATTTGAGTTTAACTCTAACTAAACTATACTTTTTCATTTTAGTTTTTGTCTTTTTCTACAAAGTCAGCAAAATTTATAACTAGTTTTTGAAAAGTCAACCAACTGCAACTTAAAAATTTCGTCTCCAATCGGCAAACCAAATAGAAGCTTTAATTTTAAAATGCCTAAATTATCTTTAGAAATAAAAACCAATAAACCATGTCTTCTACGTTCTACATTATTTTTATATTATTAGCTTCCAATTATTACCTAAATCTATATATTGTCTCGATCAACACTTAAATTGAACATTTAAAAATATCAAAAATACCCTTGAAATTAAAAACAAATAATTGAAGAAATTCTAATTTCAATTAAAAGCTAAGCTGAGACAAGACCAGGAAGGATGCATGGCGACCGTATAGGAAAGTATATGGGTAGTTATGAGGAGTGGTTGAGAAATCTAAATTTTTTGTTAAGAAAACTAAAGGTTTTATCTTATTTTAATTTTTCTTTTTAAGGGCATTTTGAATTTTTTAGGTCAAAAAGTTTATCAAGAAAAAAATATTCATTAATATATTATCTTAATGTTAATCTTAATATATATAAAAGAGTCAATATTATCTCCCTCTTTCTGTCATGTGTCAACTCATTTTTTGTTTTTATTTTTTACTTCTCTTTTTTGCTTTCATCCTTTTTCTTTCTTTTATTTTATCTTTATTATCTTTTTCTTCTCTGGTTTATTTTCTTTAATGCTTTTATCTTTTTTAATTTCTTTTATAATTTTTGTTTCACAGTACATAAATTTACATATACATAATCCTCTATATATCTATATAATAACTTATATCTAGTTGAAAAGGGGTTTTTTTTATTTTTATTTTTTAATTTTGTTAAGAAGTTTTTGTTTTTATTACTTAAGTTTTGTTTGAAGTTTCCATTTTTTGTTTCTTTTTTTTAAAATTTTTTAATTTTGTACTTTCTATTATTTTTTAATAATAATAATATAAAAAAGAGTCAATATTATTCTCCCTCTTCTGCCATGTCTCAACTCATTTTTTGTTTTTTTTGTCCTTCTCTTTTTTTACTTTCATCCTTTTTCTTTCTTTTATTTTATCTTTATTATTCTTTTTTTATTTCTTTTACATTTTTTGTTTCTCATTACTTAAGTATACATACTTATATTTATACATAGTCCTCTATATATCTATTCAATAACTTGTATCTAGTTGAAAAGGGGTTTTTATCTTTTTTTTTTTTTCATTTTGTTAAGAAGTTTTTGTTTTTGTTACTTAAGTTTTGTATGAAGTTTCAATTTTTTTATTTCTTTTTCTTATTTTGTCATTTTGTAATTTTTCTTTTGTTATTTTTTTTATTTTTTATTAAATTCTTAGATCTTTTTACACAATATATTATTCATAGGTGTGAAGTGCGTGTTCAACTAGCGTGTAATATAATGATATAATATGCATGATTTTAAATGTTGGGTATAATTATCTAAATAAAAGTAAAATACATTGTGTAAAAATGTAAATAATCCAATCTTTAGTTTTCATTTTTAGGGTATTTTGGGTAATTTTAGGCCAAAATGTATTGACCTAAAAAAGATGTAGATTTATATACTCAATGTAATATGAAGGCATAAAAATGTTAATGTTATACATGGTATGCATTCTAAATAAAGACAAAATACAAGGGATAATTCTACTATTATTAAATCATGTCTTTTCATTTTACAACTTTTCAAACAAATTTTAGACTCTTTATGTTTGGAAGAATAAAAATTTTTTAACACATCAAAACGTCATCTCATTTTCAAAATAAAACGACTTTCTCATTTCAAACAATAAAATTTTCTATCTCGGAAATGGATATGCAATAATATCTTCCTTCATGAATTTTGAGTGACTCCTCGTCTTCTTTATAAAGGATGTGCTTGTGTTCAATAACATAAAATTAACAAAAAGTCGTTTATTTTAGTTTAAAAACAAATTACAAGGATTTGAAATTTTCACCTATAGTAAAATTAGGTATAAAATTATCTAAATTACGCTTAGAAACATAAAAAGAAATTAAAAAAACAATCTATTTAAGTACATCACATTTTTTTTTTTGAATAAGAATTTTATTAATTTAATAAAGAGATACAAAGACACAAGACATAATAAATGACCCCGTATTACATGTGTAACGCCCCGACTTCCCCCGCCGGGTCGTCACCTTACTTACATACTGAACTTAAACTTGCGGAAAATTTGGGAGAAATTTTTTTTTTTCTTATAAACTTTATTTTAAAACTTTCAACTTGAACTTCATCCTCAAACTCATACTTACTGATAGGTACTTACTCGAGTACCGAACTTTCAAACCCTCCTTGAAGGCCATCGAAATCAAATTGTAGACCAAACCCGACTTAATGCGGATTGGTACCACAAGAGGCAACTTGCTTGCCATACATACATAAACTTTGTCATTCATACTTAAAATATCATGAAAATATGAAAATCCTTTTTCATTACAACATTTTTTTTTATAGAGTATATTTAATTTTTTTTTTAAATTCGTGGCAGTGTCCATCCCACATTTCACAGTCCGCAGCACCAGCCTTCCACAGTATTGCATCAGAGATTGCTGGCAGGTTGCTTACCTACAGCATAGACGTAAGACGTGAGCTTTCGCTCAGCAAGTACAACTGTTACATCCGCGACGCAAAATACATATCATTATGCATGAACCAATTATGACCTCTTATGAATCAAATATGGATTCATAACTTAGCTTAGTTCTATTCCTTTACTTATCATGTGTGCTCGTACCGTGGTACATAGCCAAGGTATGGTTGAAGGCGGCAGTCCGTTTTAACTCAAACCATGAAACACAAAGTTTAACATGGAGTAGTTTAGGTAGCCATCCAATCCAACTCAAACCATGAACCATACCATTTGAACCCGCCTTTGTGGCAAGTCGGTACGACACAACATCTTATTTATCTTGTTATTACCATGTGATTTAACATTAGTGAATATGCTTCATGATGTCACAATAATACAACATATAACATAACCTCATTCATAACATACCATGACATTACACGCCATAACATACCATCACATTAGGCAAGTAACAACAAAGGGCCTATGCTGTAGGCGGAGTTGTACTTACTTGGTTAGCTGTGTCCTATTTCGTGCGACTCCAAGCTGAGGCACAACAACAGGCTATCTCCTGTTATGTCAAAGGACATAGCATAAGGCTTCATAATTATAACCTTAAGATGCTGGTGACCTAACCTAACCAACACCCATTCATAATCTTAGTTATATGTCCCCCCCTATACTCATGATAGCTTACTTGGTTACATAAGGTAACCTTGGGTATTAATCCCAATCATACATGAATAGGGTTAGGTTATCATCCTAACCTTGGCCTATGCCTGGTTATCTATCCATAATCTTTTGGGTTTAGATCCAAACCCAATCTTAACACCTTGTTGGGTTACCTTGAGTAACCCTTGAGGTAACCAAACTTAGTTCAATTATCCTAAGTCAACCTTGGGCTTTGGACCCCATCCAGTAACTCGGGTATCACTTCCGGTTATTACCCGTAATCATCTTGCTTACCCAATTTTAGTTTAAAAATCTATTTTCCATTTCTTTGGAAACTTGGGTAAATTAACCTCAAAAAAAATCTTTTACTTAACCCATAAAATTCATGTTTTTGAAATAGGTTTTTGTAAAATCATTTAGGGCTGGAAACTGCCTTTGGAACAGTTTCCCTAGTCAAAATAGTGGTTTTGGGGAAAGATACAATTTTTCCGAACTGTTTTTAGAAAATCCTGTGCAGGAATTTCATGTTCCCTGCACAGTCTTTATAAAACCGTGTCAGTTTAAAGATCCATTCCTATTTTGAAAAAGTTGTCTTCACGAAAGTTGTAGCTCTCAAAAAATCCTAAAACTTTCGTGTTTTGCAAAAAATCCAGTTCCGCTTGTATTCTTGTCAGTTTTAATTTGAAACTGACTGGTCGTGTAAACTAGGTCTGGGCAGACTAGTCTCGGATTGTTATAGAAACGGAGGCCATTGGAGCCTCAATTTGGAAAACTGTCCGCGTTGCCCCCTAGGAAAAACCCTTCTGAACAACTTTCATGTTTTAAGTTTCCTCTAATTCGGCCTCTAAAAGCCTTAAATTTCCACTTTCCCGAAACTCGCCAGTTTGGAATCCGAATTGGCAGTTTCGGTTGTTAAGTCCGGTTTACGTCCTATTTCGCGCAAACTACCTCAACCGAACATGCGGGAGCTCTAATACACACATGCAGCAGTTTTCTAGCGTAAATTTTCTTTAATCACAATTTCTAACATCACCATGCAAATCTAATTGATATTGGATCAACTAAGTTGCATGATTTCGGTTGTACAAAACCTAACAAGCATACTAATTAAGTTCTAGCAACCTAGCACAAAATTATCACTCACCAACACTAGGGCAGATTGGGGACATATAATAAACTAGTATTTAGTATGCAAATTAAGAAAATTAAAGCAAGCATGCACATAAAAATCAAACCACCCCTAATTCTAGATCAAGCACAACCCTAGATTCCTAACTTTGGGCACAAAATAAATTGAGCTTATGCTCTTACAATTTCAACTTGAAATACATGTAAATTTCAAATTGAATGCTTAATTGAAAGAGATTAAGGTCTAGAATGGTTTACCTTGATTTATTGAAGAAATTGAGGCTAGGGTTTGGTCACAAAAATTTTCCTCCTAGGACACCACCCAAGGCCGGTTTTGTTGCACCAATTGGCACCAAAATTGGCTGATTCTTGGTGGCTGCTTGCACCTAAGATAAACACTCTTAAATTCACATTTTCTCACTCACTCACCCCCCCCTTGGCAGCCGGCTGTTGGCCCCAAAATTGGGCACAAAAACTGCCAAAATTTCTACTTGAACTTGCTAGGGGAAACCGAAGACTACAAACATCAAAACCCCTAAGTTTCTCAATTTTTTTCTTCACTCAATCACCCACTTGAGATTGCAGATTTTTGGAGAGGGAAAATGGGCAGAGTTTGGCTGCTTTTTCTAAATTTTTTGGCTCAAAAACCGCCCACCCCCCTTGGGTATTTATAGGTGAGGATTTGGATCTCTTTGCAATTTTTTTGGTTCATCTTTTGCTCATAAATCCTTGGAGCAAAAATAATTGCACAAATTTTTGCCAAAGAACCCTCCAAGTGGCCGGCCATAAGCTTGGAGAACAAGAAAAATTTTTCTTCTAGAACAAGACACTTGTCATTCAAGGCTTGGTTCATGGAATTATGATGTCATAAATCAAAAATGGGATGATGTCATAAATCAAAAGGTAGGTGATGTCATCCTAAGGCCTCGTGTGGCTACTTTTTGAAAAAGCAGTCCAATTTAAATCCAACACAGATATTTCTAATACTGTGTTCACTAATACACAGTACAATTCAGTACTGTTTTGCTTGACTGCAGTCCAAAATTTATCTGAGTAAAAATGGACTGTAAAAATTTTCTTCTTATTTCTGAAAGTCATTAGGACTTTGATATCCAACTTAGTGTGCTTGATTTTTCTAGGGTGGTTTCATAGCTTATTCTAGCTATCTTGTCCAAAAAGACAATTTTCGCAGTAGATTTCTCATACCGCTTATCCTATTACTGTACAGTCATACCTTGACTGTTCTTGGTCAACTTTGACTTTCTTGGTCAAATTTTGACCAACATGGAATCATGAAATCTCATCACGCCATTTTCCTTAAAATGCCTTATACTAGGCTCAGTAATCCATCGTTGAGTCTCGTAACTAATTATCCGAGAACTCAAACTTATACCGATATTCTATTCCAAACATGATCTAGACTTAAGTTTTCCTCATTCAAAGGAAATCTAGAGTCATAAAAAAAATTCGGGTTATTACATTCTACCCTCCTTAAAAGATTTTCGTCCTCGAAAATTCGAATAATCCTGAGTGGCTTTTCTTCAAATCCACCATCAATCCATAACAAGTTACTATGGATTGAATAACTTGTTCATGTTCCCATTTTAATACCCTAATGGGATCATGTCTTTTATATAGAACCATAATCTTCTTTCTACATCATCATAATTCATTCCTCATACTCTCATGCTTTCATTTCATACCATCATACTTTCCTTTCATACTGCATCACAAGAACTATTTACATGAAAAAAAATGAGCAAGTATATCATATACCTTGCCATGTTTGAAAAGCATATATATATAACTTTTCCATACTTTAAAAACATATCGTATCACATAGCTTTTTCATATTTGAAAAGCATTTTGTGTCTTATTATCTTGTCTTAACATGTGGGCCCATAGTGTACGTACCAAATGCGCGCAACCTCCAGACAAAGCTAGGGTTTGCAAGGCCCTAACAGTTCTGGGAATTTTATAAGCCTTTGCGATTTTACGAAAGGTCTTATAGTCTTGACCCTTCACGATCACGGACGGTCAAGATCACAACTGAAACATGTAGCCTCCACGATCACGGGAGGTTGGTACGACACCTTACTGTTACTTGTCTTTTTATGTATCTTAATATGTTCTTACATTTAAGATACTTTTTGGAATTTTTTTCCAATTCAATCATGAAAATCAATAATAAATAGTATTATTGAAAACATATTACTGTTCAAGTGATGCAATGAAAGGTATCCTTGTATCAACTAGCTGCTTGTTAGCTAGTAGAAACGTTCTTCTTGCCTTTAGCATTTCTTTTAAAGCTCAAAGGCATAATCATAGTTCTAAGGGATATCTAAAACTCCCAATCATCATCTCATAATTTCCATTACTTAAATGGTTGTCTACAGTCGACCTTAATCATCCAATATATGTCGACTTCAGGGTTGGTGCCATCGACCTTAACCTCGTTAACTTCATATCATCAAATCTCATAATCATCATTCTTATCATAAAAAATCATAGCCTAATAAATTGTTGTTGGTAGCATATTGCTTATTTGCTACCCCCAAACTAAGGCATCCTCAAAATTTTCCCCATGTTCAATATTTCTCTTATGGAGCAAAAGTTTCACAATCAGGAAACTTAACTTCCATAATCTCAATCCAATTCCTTAAATGGAAATATCACTATACCTAAAATGAGGTGATAGGCTATTTAATCTTAGAGCCTACTCATTTCTTATTGCTATTCTAGCGATCATCATATCGTAAGCTTAGTTTATCCATTACGCATCCACTGTGCGACTCTGATTTACTGGCAATAAAAGCCCATAAACTCGTTCGGATAAGCATGTCAGGCTGCAACATAGCTGACGTATCGTCTCATGTATATATCCTAGTACATCTTGATATCGTGGTAATACATGGGCGATCCTTGCTGTCGTCAAGAAATCCATTTAGGAATCTCCTCTCAAGATCCTCTTGGCCAAGGCTCCTTGCACGAGCTTCCTTGACTAGACATCGACTCGACTGACAAGCATATCCTGAAGATACGTCCCTGCATGACATAATCTGAGGAGGGTCTCCATATCGTGCATCCACTCCTTGAGTCTTATTGAAGATGCGAAGCTTCTCCTCCATTCCTCCGAATGTCAACGGAGCCTCGTGGTCTTCTTTAATCCGAGCCAAATTTAACACCAGGTACATGCCATTATAAAAATCTTATAAAACAAAGTAAGAAAACAAACTTACAAAACTGTGGTGCTGGCAGCAGAACTGTGAAATTGGATGGCAGGAACTCTGCTCTGATACCAAACTGTAACGCCCCGACTTCCCCCGCCGGGTCGTCACCTTACTTACATACTGAACTTAAACTTGCGGAAAATTTGGGAGAAATTTTTTTTTTTTCTTATAAACTTTATTTTAAAACTTTCAACTTGAACTTCATCCTCAAACTCATACTTACTGATAGGTACTTACTCGAGTACCGAACTTTCAAACCCTCCTTGAAGGCCATCGAAATCAAATTGTAGACCAAACCCGACTTAATGCGGATTGGTACCACAAGAGGCAACTTGCTTGCCATACATACATAAACTTTGTCATTCATACTTAAAATATTATGAAAATATGAAAATCCTTTTTCATTACAACATTTTTTTTTATAGAGTATATTTAATTTTTTTTTTTAAATTCGTGGCAGTGTCCATCCCACATTTCACAGTCCGCAGCACCAGCCTTCCACAGTATTGCATCAGAGATTGCTGGCAGGTTGCTTACCTACAGCATAGACGTAAGACGTGAGCTTTCGCTCAGCAAGTACAACTGTTACATCCGCGACGCAAAATACATATCATTATGCATGAACCAATTATGACCTCTTATGAATCAAATATGGATTCATAACTTAGCTTAGTTCTATTCCTTTACTTATCATGTGTGCTCGTACCGTGGTACATAGCCAAGGTATGGTTGAAGGCGGCAGTCCGTTTTAACTCAAACCATGAAACACAAAGTTTAACATGGAGTAGTTTAGGTAGCCATCCAATCCAACTCAAACCATGAACCATACCATTTGAACCCGCCTTTGTGGCAAGTCGGTACGACACAACATCTTATTTGTCTTGTTATTACCATGTGATTTAACATTAGTGAATATGCTTCATGATGTCACAATAATACAACATATAACATAACCTCATTCATAACATACCATGACATTACACGCCATAACATACCATCACATTAGGCAAGTAACAACAAAGGGCCTATGCTGTAGGCGGAGTTGTACTTACTTGGTTAGCTGTGTCCTATTTCGTGCGACTCCAAGCTGAGGCACAACAACAGGCTATCTCCTGTTATGTCAAAGGACATAGCATAAGGCTTCATAATTATAACCTTAAGATGCTGGTGACCTAACCTAACCAACACCCATTCATAATCTTAGTTATATGTCCCCCCCTATACTCATGATAGCTTACTTGGTTACATAAGGTAACCTTGGGTATTAATCCCAATCATACATGAATAGGGTAAGGTTATCATCCTAACCTTGGCCTATGCCTGGTTTTCTATCCATAATCTTTTGGGTTTAGATCCAAACCCAATCTTAACACCTTGTTGGGTTACCTTGAGTAACCCTTGAGGTAACCAAACTTAGTTCAATTATCCTAAGTCAACCTTGGGCTTTGGACCCCATCCATTAACTCGGGTATCACTTCCGGTTATTACCCGTAATCATCTTGCTTACCCAATTTTAGTTTAAAAATCTATTTTCCATTTCTTTGGAAACTTGGGTAAATTAACCTCAAAAAAAATCTTTTACTTAACCCATAAAATTCATGTTTTTGAAATAGGTTTTTGTAAAATCATTTAGGGCTGGAAACTGCCTTTGGAACAGTTTCCCTAGTCAAAATAGTGGTTTTGGGGAAAGATACAATTTTTCCGAACTGTTTTTAGAAAATCCTGTGCAGGAATTTCATGTTCCCTGCACAGTCTTTATAAAACCGTGTCAGTTTAAAGATCCATTCCGATTTTGAAAAAGTTGTCTTCACGAAAGTTGTAGCTCTCAAAAAATCCTAAAACTTTCGTGTTTTGCAAAAAATCCAGTTCCGCTTGTATTCTTGTCAGTTTTAATTTGAAACTGACTGGTCGTGTAAACTAGGTCTGGGCAGACTAGTCTCGGATTGTTATAGAAACGGAGGCCATTGGAGCCTCAATTTGGAAAACTGTCCGCGTTTCCCCCTAGGAAAAACCCTTCTGAACAACTTTCATGTTTTAAGTTTCCTCTAATTCGGCCTCTAAAAGCCTTAAATTTCCACTTTCCCGAAACTCGCCAGTTTGGAATCCGAATTGGCAGTTTCGGTTGTTAAGTCCGGTTTACGTCCTATTTCGCGCAAACTACCTCAACCGAACATGCGGGAGCTCTAATACACACATGCAGCAGTTTTCTAGCGTAAATTTTCTTTAATCACAATTTCTAACATCACCATGCAAATCTAATTGATATTGGATCAACTAAGTTGCATGATTTCGGTTGTACAAAACCTAACAAGCATACTAATTAAGTTCTAGCAACCTAGCACAAAATTATCACTCACCAACACTAGGGCAGATTGGGGACATATAATAAACTAGTATTTAGTATGCAAATTAAGAAAATTAAAGCAAGCATGCACATAAAAATCAAACCACCCCTAATTCTAGATCAAGCACAACCCTAGATTCCTAACTTTGGGCACAAAATAAATTGAGCTTATGCTCTTACAATTTCAACTTGAAATACATGTAAATTTCAAATTGAATGCTTAATTGAAAGAGATTAAGGTCTAGAATGGTTTACCTTGATTTATTGAAGAAATTGAGGCTAGGGTTTGGTCACAAAAATTTTCCTCCTAGGACACCACCCAAGGCCGGTTTTGTTGCACCAATTGGCACCAAAATTGGCTGATTCTTGGTGGCTGCTTGCACCTAAGATAAACACTCTTAAATTCACATTTTCTCACTCACTCACCCCCCCCCCCCCCCCTTGGCAGCCGGCTGTTGGCCCCAAAATTGGGCACAAAAACTGCCAAAATTTCTACTTGAACTTGCTAGGGGAAACCGAAGACTACAAACATCAAAACCCCTAAGTTTCTCAATTTTTTTCTTCACTCAATCACCCACTTGAGATTGCAGATTTTTGGAGAGGGAAAATGGGCAGAGTTTGGCTGCTTTTTCTAAATTTTTTGGCTCAAAAACCGCCCACCCCCCTTGGGTATTTATAGGTGAGGATTTGGATCTCTTTGCAATTTTTTTGGTTCATATTTTGCTCATAAATCCTTGGAGCAAAAATAATTGCACAAATTTTTGCCAAAGAACCCTCCAAGTGGCCGGCCATAAGCTTGGAGAACAAGAAAAATTTTTCTTCTAGAACAAGACACTTGTCATTCAAGGCTTGGTTCATGGAATTATGATGTCATAAATCAAAAATGGGATGATGTCATAAATCAAAAGGTAGGTGATGTCATCCTAAGGCCTCGTGTGGCTACTTTTTGAAAAAGCAGTCCAATTTAAATCCAACACAGATATTTCTAATACTGTGTTCACTAATACACAGTACAATTCAGTACTGTTTTGCTTGACTGCAGTCCAAAATTTATCTGAGTAAAAATGGACTGTAAAAATTTTCTTCTTATTTCTGAAAGTCATTAGGACTTTGATATCCAACTTAGTGTGCTTGATTTTTCTAGGGTGGTTTCATAGCTTATTCTAGCTATCTTGTCCAAAAAGACAATTTTCGCAGTAGATTTCTCATACCGCTTATCCTATTACTGTACAGTCATACCTTGACTGTTCTTGGTCAACTTTGACTTTCTTGGTCAAATTTTGACCAACATGGAATCATGAAATCTCATCACGCCATTTTCCTTAAAATGCCTTATACTAGGCTCAGTAATCCATCGTTGAGTCTCGTAACTAATTATCCGAGAACTCAAACTTATACCGATATTCTATTCCAAACATGATCTAGACTTAAGTTTTCCTCATTCAAAGGAAATCTAGAGTCATAAAAAAAATTCGGGTTATTACAACATGAGACAAAATCCTATTATAAGAACGGATCCATCAGTAAAGTCTAATAACGCTTAAGGAGAAAGACGTACGCTTGAGGCCCGATAACGGGTGCATACCTCTGCACACTAAAATCGAGTACATGTAAGGCTCTTTTTGACAAAACTCCGACAATCAATGGAATATCCCGATTGACCGAGGGCCAAGACTCAATAGCACTAGGACCACCATTAACTTCGCATAGAAGCAATTCTAGCGGGATCAAAACAACGCAAATACTCACATTTGGCTGACAAACAATCAACGTGGAAGATGGGGAGACCACCTCTATTATCAGAATTAACAAATTGAACACAACACCCAAATAAAAGGCGGCGAAGACATCAACATTATTACGCACAAAACCACAAACCAAAAAGTAAAAAAACCAATCCCATAAAAGGAGTCATTGTTGAAAACAAGATCCATGTCGTCGAGAGAAAACAGGTGTTGTCGAAGTCGAGCCGCTGCAGGACCTCCCCTTCTTGCTCCTTTCCGCAATGCTGATCCTCCTCCAATGAGCTCCTCTCTTTCAAAACTCCCACCATATGATTCTCACTCCATCCCTAGGATCGGGAAACTAGAGACAGTCCAAAAGCTATCACTGGAGTCCGGCCCCAAGTGAAGAAAAAGATTAAAAAATCCTAACTCTCACACGTTAGAGAAAGAAGAAAGGAGAAGAAAGAGAGAAGAGGATAGTGTCTCTTATTAATTTACTTATAAAGAAGTGAAATGGAAACAATCATAAGTACATCACTTTTAAAAGAAAGGAATTTGTACTATAAAACCTTATTGTTCACTGTCAGACATATTTGCAACTTGTATACTCATAGATTATACTGTTAGAAAAAAAAAATTCAACTAAAAAACAATTTTCTAGTAATGAAAAATAAGAATTCCTACAATATAAATTTGTCTAAAAGAAAATATATATATATATATATTTTAGTAGGATATATATGAGAAAATTTTCTAAGTAACATTAGGAATTTCCGTTGTATATAATCTAATCATTACAAGACCGATTAATACATTTAAACCTTAATGTGAAAAATTTACACTGAAAATTCATCCAGAATAGAATAAGAAAATATACAAAATTGAAAAATTGGTGATCCAAGTACCAATAACTTAAAAGTTTGGCAACTTGCAGAACCTTTTTATATATTCTTTTTTTAACCTCAAATGAGAAGTAGGATTTGTTTGGATCACAGATTCATTTTTAAAATGAAAATTTTATTATTTGAAAGGAGAAAGATATTTTATTTTGAGAATAAAATAACGTTTGAATGTGTAAAAAAAATCTTCCGTCATGAAAACAAAAGTAGTCTGAAATTTGTTTGAAAATTTATAAAATAAGAAATAATATTAGGATTATACAAAATATGTTTGAGAATGAGATGTTCACCTGTTTTAAAATGAGAAGAATGATGAAAAATAAAAAGTTGAAAAAACTACTCTTTTTTGGCCAATCAGAGGTTGTCCAGTTGAATTGTAGTCATACAGCTGAGCAACATAATTTGAAAATGCCACCCCAAGACTGGGTTGTGAAAGATTACACATGATAAATACTTTGTGAATACTTCACTTTCGTTGTTTTATTTCATAGAATTGGGATGTGGTTTGTACGTCGCCATAACTCTAGTTTTGGATTTCACAGAAATTGCAATTTGTTACCATTGAGAAATGATAATGCAATTTGTTACCTTATACACGAAGAAATAACCGCACATTAAAAATTAAAAAAAAATAAAACAATTCAGATCTGGCAAAACATAACATACCAAGCTGACTTGTGATAGAAATAAAACTGTTAAAAAATAAACTAACCAAGAAGGAAAACTTCAAAAACACCCCCTAGTCTCTATATAAATCTTTTCTGTCTCCAAACAAGTGTTCAACGATTGAGAAATGCAGACAAGTACTCATAACCGACAACAAATCTCTCATCTCAACATTTGCACAAAGGCCGATATTCTATTCAAATCTTTCAGAGTTGAGAAAGCTTTCATGAGGCTAAAAAAGCCAACGAAAGATTTGCTTTTCCCAATCACATATAGAAGAAACCATAGAGGAATTCAAGTACGAGGATTATTTAAAAAAAAAAAAAAAAAAAAGTCATAAGAACCAGAATTGGTAAGAAAAGTTTCTAAAACAGGGAAAATAAACCCAGCCAAAAAGATCAGAGTTAGCCGAGCATAAAAGCTACATTAAAAAAAAGAAAGCAATAAACCTTGGTCACCTAGCAAATATAACATGCTTTAGATACACAAACCAACGTCATTTTTTTGCCAAATAAAGAGGCTAGTTCTATATAGCATATACGTTGTCATAACTGGGCAGGGTACTCTTTTTTTTTTTTTTTAATACCAACTGAGCAGGGTACTCAGTCCTCTATGTAGACGCAGACGTAACTAAACATTCTTTGCTGCAGGAGTTGAATCATATTCCAGAAACTCAGGATTGACTTCAGGGTAGTGACGGGCATGCCTAATGAAACGCAGCAGTCGCTTGCCGTTTAATTTGGTGTAAACCTTTGCCTCGTAGAATTTGTTGTCCGAGGCTTTGATCGTCAAGTAGTACCCCATGCCCGACACCAACTCCATATTCGTCCTCACAAGTTCCACAAACTGCAAATCCATTTGCTGCAAAATCAATAACATACATGAACATTCACTCCAGCGATGACCGACGAAGGGAGCCCCCAAAAGTTTTTTTTTTTTTTTTTTTTTTAATAAATAATACCACTATCTAGAAAAAGCAGAATAGACAATGAAACTTAAACTGATGATCAACTTGAATCCTGCATCATTAACGTTCTTTCTAATTAGCAATTCTTGGGATTTAAATGTACTAACGACATGAACAAAAAATGTCTGATATCCGGTAGTTTACCAGACTTTACATTAGCATCAATTCAGGGACGGTATTTTCTACTACGAATATTGTGACTACCAGGTCAATATATGAGATATCAATTAATGATTGGTAATTGTGCACATCGATTCATCGAGAAAGGCATTTTCAATGAACTGGATAATGGGGTTATTGCAACATTCAACAAGACACAAAAACCAGCCGAGGACAATTGTTGTGCATTGATAGTGGATTTAGACTCAATTTTATTGTAACTAGGATTAACCCCACCCAAAATTCCAACCTTGTCACTGATTCCATCCCTTGGAAAAAAAATTTTCTCAGCACAAAACCATAAGCGTGCAAACTATCTGATTTCCTCTTCAACATTTTTAACATAGAGAAAGAAAAAATTACACCACCAATGATTTAAAAAAAAAAAAGATTTGAATACTTGTTCCTTCTGATCACAGCTATCAAACCCATTAAGTAGCGGTAAAAAGACCCAGTATGATATGCAATGTATAAAATATTCAATCTGCTAGAATTATTTGCAAAACCATAAACAGGAAGAAACACAATGATTTCTTGCTCTCCATAAATAACAATTGACAAGAAAACATTTAATGTAAATGTACCTTCTTTTTCTTTAACATGGAAATTGCGAATTTTGCTGCTTGAATCGCCCCAGGATCGTCTGGATTCCCTTTAGCTATTCCATTATCCTCAGGCTCAAACTCATCAAGCTCCCAGTTACCAGCATAAAATCCCTAATTAATAAGTAACAATAATTAAGAATAACTTCAAAAAAAAAAAAAAAACGTACTTAAAATAGTAAAAACAGTCAAAATAAAATAGGTTAAAATAATACGAATTATATACAATACCTCAGTAAGTCGAACAAGCTTCGCGCGTTTTCCACCATTGATCCATCGCTGAGAAGTGTTCTCTATCGCAATAAAATTAACATAAATATTTAAAAAAACAAAAAACAAAAACAAAAACAAAACAAAAAACGGAATAAATACAAATCAAGAAGACAGAAAAAGATCCCAATCGAAACCATGAAAAGTAGACAAACAATAATTATTAAACTTCAAAAAGAAAGCAAAGAGAAACAGGGCTAATCAAGCATCATCAACGGATTATAATCTCAAAGAGATTTGACTGTTAAAACTATATATCGATGGAAGATTAACAACAAATTAAGGGGGAAAAAAAAAAAAAAAAGGGGAAGAAAACCATAAGAACAGGTGAAAATAAGGTACCTCTGAAATTAAGAGATTCCGGATACCGGAGAACCTCCTCCACGTATTTGGGGCGCTTCAAAGGCCTCGACGACATGATGTGATCGCCTGATCGGGACAAGTGTTTTAGGGCAAAAAGACGCTCAGAAATTTTTAGGGCAAAAAGGACGCAGAGAGACGAGGGCAGAAAGACGCAGAGAATTTTTAGGGCAACAAGGGGAAATCTACCTTGCTTACGAATGGTCGGTAAGCAGCCCCAAATTGTAAATCACAAAAAGAAAAACTTGGATAACAAGGTTTGTCCCCAATGTCTACGTTTACCGAACCAGCAGGCAAGGTTTATCCAAATGGATAACCATGATGTGAAAACTAATGGATATATCCCAGAGACCGTCATGTAATCCCCAATTACACGACGGTTTGAAAAGTGTATAGAGTTTGATAAATATTCATAGCATAACTATAGCAAGATTACATGAAGTCCCCTAGCATGAAAATACATCAAGAATACCTCAAAACGCCCTATGCCCGTAGAAACCGCGACGGGCGCCTGGGGACCGCGGGGGGCGCCTGGGGACCCCGGGGATGCCTCGCGGCCGTGGGGGACGCCAGGCGCCCGTGGGGGGAGCCAGGCCCCCGTGAGGGCCGCCAGGGGCCCGGGGGGGCCTCGAGCCAGTGATAATTAATGCCCAGACATTACACGACGGTTCCAAGTGGAACCGTTGTGTAATGTCGCTTCATTATTTGTTCTCACTACGGTTTACCTTGTTTCGATGACGGTTTTAACCGTCGTGTAACATTGAGATACGACGACGGTAATATAACCGGATTACACGACAGTTGGGTAACCGTCGTGTAAGCTTTACACGACGTTAAAAAACCATCGTGTAATCCCTCTTTTCTAGTAGTGGAAAAAGCTTTATTCACTCTTTTATATATGGTATAGAGAGACGGAAAAAAAAAAAAAAAAAAAAAAAAGGTTGCCCATATTGGCTCCTTTTTAGATTGTTTGAGAGTACCCTTCAGCAGCGCCTGAGGCTTTGTGAGTTTTCTGATGAATGTTGTGTGAAAACTCGCAAGTATACAAGGTCACCAAGTTTTGATAGTATAGGATGTGTGAGTGTCGTATCCACAGGGATTGTTTCTTAGATTGATGCTAAGTATCACGATTATTGCAATCCAAAACCCTAAATCCTAAACCCTAAAACCTAAACCTAAAACCCAAGCCCGAAGCCCGAAACCTGAATCCCAAAACCCCAAACCCCAAAGCCCAAACCCTAAACACCTTAAAACCCTAAAACCTAAACCCTAAAAACCTAAACCCCTAAACCCTATTTCAGTAGGGTAATTAAAAAAAAATTCATGAATGTTGTATATTTAATAAAAAGAGATAATGAAAGAGAAATTTAAATTTTAAGAGGATATTCAAGGAAAAGAAAAAAGAAAAAAGAAAAAATTAGAATGTTAAAGTTTGTTTTTAATTATCGCAAAAATGTACTGTAATAATTTTAACGTATATGAACCAAATTAATGGTGTGTTTGCCAGACCATTTCAAAATCAAAATATTTATTCCAAATTTATTTTTTCAAAATTCTCATTATATTCCATTTTCTCTCTCTCAAGCATCCCTTCAATAAGTTAAAAATAAGGAAGTAAAATATAATTTTTTTTTAAACAAATACATATAGAGAGTATAGTAAAATTGCCAAAAACAAAGTGAGGGCAAAAATTTATTTTAAATATAAGGAAATAAATAAGAAAGAACAACACGTTAAAAGAATACCAATGATGTGATTAAAAAAATGAAAATAAAAAACAAAGTTAGCATGATTGAAGTAAATGATCAGAAAAAGAAAATCTTGTGTTTGAAAAATGTAAAAAGAAAAGAAAGAACAAATGTAATCATTAGATAGAAAAGAGAAATAAAAAACAAGGGGAAAAAATGGAAATGAACTAGAAAGAACCATAGGTTGATGAGTGTAAGAAGAAGACAGTATCTCTTTTATATCTTTTATTTATTTATTATTTATTATTTATTATTATTTTATTATATTTATATATGTATTGATTAGGATTAAGGATAAGGCTAGTTTGGAAGATATATTCAATTTTAGAAATTAGAAAATTTTTATAGGTTCATTTTAAAACCATTAAGATATAATCGAACAATTGAGATGTTGTTTGTGTATCATAATTATCATACACCTTATCTTATATTAGTATAAATTAATAAATAAATAAAAAAAAACCCACCCCTCCTTTGTAATAACCAAACTTTTTGACGGACTCGTAATTTCCTGAGATATAAAGGAAATTTAAGTCTGTACTATGCATATTAATGTGAAATTCATTATCCGATTATCATAATATATTTGAGTTATTATAGTATTATAAGACTTGATGACAATTCATCAAATCAAGTATGAGGCTTTATGGTGAAAAAGGCAGAATCATGATTTATGATGTCGTTCTGGTCAATGAATGACCAGGATAGCTTAGAACATGATTAAGATAGTACTGTAATTTATTAAGAAATATTGAAATTATTCTGTGACCTACCATTATTACGGATGCAGAATTAATAATAAAGATTAGAAACATTCTAGAATAATCCAGAATAATATTTGGAGGAATAAAAATTAGGTGGCTTCAAGTTCTAAGAAAAACCTAGACGCGGTCCAGTTATGTACAGATAAATTCTGGACTGCAGTTCAATATAATTAGACTATTGGTAGTTGAAACAGCATTTGTACTATCTGGATTAATAAGAAAATAGACTGCGTATTATGAGGTAAGGCCAAACATGGCATTACTTAGAGGCCAAGTAATTGAAGATAATTATACAAATTTTTAGATTAATTTTTTTTTATGGAAAGAATTAAAGAGATAAGCTTGAGAATATTTTTTTTTTTTTTTTTTTTTTTTTGCTCCAACACTCCACATGGCCGCCCATTTGAGGACAACAAAGTAAAAAAAAAATGGTGTTTTTAGGCCAATTATGTAAATCAAGGAAAGTTGAAGGAAAAAAATTAATAGTGTAAAAATTTGAAAATTTCTCCTATAAATAGGGGTGAGTAGTGGAGAATTTGGCCATTCTTGCTATCTTCTCATCTTTTCCACTCTAGTTCTTAGAAGGAAAAAAAGAGAGAGAGAGGAAGAGATAGAAGAGCAAGGGCTGGTGGCTGGATTTTTGAGGAGAGGTAAAACAATTATTTTTCTCACCCAAGGCCTAAAACTCACCTCATTCAAGCTTTTGAAGTATATTTATAGATCACCTAACTAAAACTTTAATTAGTTTAGATTTGTGGAATTTAAGTGTATTTCAAGTTATGGGATGTAAGAGCTTAAGCTCATGTTCTCTTATTGTCCTATTTTATAGCCTCTAATGCTTGATTTATGTTTGGGTTAACTTGATTTGCTAGCTCTAATCTTAGGTTTGATTTCATGTTTTAAGATAAGTTTTGAAGATTATGTGCATATGATTATGCCTCTATTTGTTCAAGTATGGTGATTTTATGTATGTTGGCTTAGAGATCAACTTAAACACACAAATTGGTAAATTAGTAAGTTATCAATATTGTATTTTTCAAGTAAACAAACAAGTGAATGGTTGAATTTTAAGAAAACATGACACATTGCATGATGACTTAGGCTCACGGTTTTGACCGTTCGAGGTAGTGTGTGTGGACTTTTAAACTAGAACCAACAAAAAAAAATAAACTGCTAGTTTTCGAAATGATTTGGACAGTTTTATGATAACTCAATTTTGAGCCCCTTAGAAGCATCATTTGAACAAAGTCATAACTGAAAAGTTGTAGAATACGGAAAATTCTAGGGGACAATGTGGACTGTTTTTTAGAAAAAGGCTTCAAATACCTTCATTTTTATCAGTTTTCAAAACTGGTCGGTCTAGGTACTGTACATAGCCAGAATCTTTCAAAGGGAAAAACGGATAAGTTAGAGACAGATTTGTGCTTCAGGACAAAAAAAGAAAGTTGTAGGTTTTGATAATATCTATAACTTCCGTGGAGAAAACTTTTCCAAATTATAAATCGATTAAAAGATAAAACTGAATTTTAAAACTGTGCATGAAAGAGGAAATTCTTGCACACATAAATTCAATCAAATTAAAAGGATGTTTTGAATCAGTTTTTTAAGGTTTTGTGAACCCTCTATAAAGGGGCTAAGGTTTTATGAAAATAGTTTCAAAAAGGTTTAAATCGATTTGAATTTCACAAGTGATTTTTAAACCTTAAATACTTACTACGTAATATAAAATACAATTTCAAGTATTGTATCAAGAAATACTTGATTTATGGAGTTAAGATATTTTCTAAGTAAACAAGGTATTTTTGAGCAAAGGAAATAAAATAAAAAGAACTTTTATGAAAATTAATTAAGCCGATTAATTATTTAATGTATGTGTTATAAAAGATATTATGGCCTATGGATTGTTAAGTAGTAATGGAGGATGATTCTTGCACTCTGTCTGAAAATAGGAATATAACCTATTGTCTTGCCTTGTTAGAACGCTAGATCAAGAGCGTAAGACAACTTGTAAGTATAACCCCACGTACAACATGGGCAAAAATGTTTTTACTGCTTTGTATGTTTTCCAAAACTCATGCATTGATTTATATGACGCATATATACTTTATGATTTATTATTGTGGCATCATGAAAGCATGCTCACTGATAATAAACCACATGACAAGAACTAGACCAAGTTTTCAAGTAAGAAACAATTAAGATTCAAGTCTTCAAGTTTGATCAGATCAAGAATAAGTTTTCATGTATTAAGACAAGCAAGTTTTCTTGTATCGTACCGGCCTGCCACGAGGGCCGGTTTGGTCCATGGTTTGAGTTAGACTGGACTGGCCGCCCCAACCACTCCATGGCTGTGCGTTACGGTACGTACACTCATGTTATGTAAGGGGATCGAAACTAATTTAACATAAGAAAACATAATTGATTCATGCTAAGCTAACATAAGAAAGCATAATTGATCCACGCATTCTTTTGCTAAGATCATTTTGTGTGTTTAAGAAGTTGTACTTGCTAAGCGAAAGCTCATAACTTATATTCATACTGTAGGTAATCAACCTACCGGAAATATTTGATGCAAGACTATGGAGAGTGGCATGGTAGATTGTGAAATTTGGGTCGGACACCGCCACGTGTTTTATAAAATATTTTCACGTTATATAATGATAATTTGATAGTACCAATATTAAGTGTTGAAACTATGTTTACTACTACGATAATTAGAATTGTTTGTAAAATGTATTAAGATGATTTGTGAACTCAGTACTTAATTAAGTGTGTGTATATATATATGTCTGAAATTAAATTAGGTTTTAAATTTGAGTTTAAAAGATAAAAAAAATATTTCAGTATTTTTACGAAAATTAAAAGTATAAGTATGTTTAAGTATTAAGTAGTGGCCAAGTAAGGTGGGTCACCACATCCTCGACGATAGCAACTTCCCCGTCGATGCCGGTAATTGACCAGATTTCCCTCCCCCCCTCTCCGACATCGACAAGCCCAGGTGCCCCCCTAACACTGGTGCGCCGCCCCCCCCCCCCCCCCCCCCCCACACACACCCCTGACGCCGACCTAGGCCCCACCCCTCCCACCCCACCCCAGAAAGCAAAATCGCCTCCCACCGGTGACCTTCCACTCACCGACGAGAGAATAGAGAGAGGGGGGAGAGAGAGTTTTTTTTTTTTTTTTTTTTGCAAGGAAAGAGAAATAAGAAATGTTGTGCATTCAATATCAAAATATACAATTTTTAACCTCATTTTTTCTAAGTCTCCGTATGGTAAGTTGAAGATGAAAATTTTAAATTGGAATTGGTTGATTTTTCAAAAATTAGTTATAATTTTTGTTGATTTTTCAGAAAAAGATAAAAACGAAAATGAAAATTTTGAGTTGAAACCTGAATTTCAAATCGAGGCTAATTACAAACAACTTTTTGTTTAAAAAAAAATAAGAAGAAGAAGAAAGCTCCGTTCCGTTGTTTGAGGATTCGAAAAGAAGGAGAAGAAGAAGATGTCTCCGGTTAACCTCGGAAGCTGCACAGAAGAGCTGCTGAAGTTGACCCTCTAATGTCGTACCAGCGAAACCCTAGAATTCGACCTTAGTCTCTCCAAGGACTTCTGTTCTCTCCTCCTCAAACCTGACCCTTCCCACAATCCCTTCTCTGCCTCCCACTCGACTGGTAATTTCGCTCTTCTTCTGTTTGTTTCCCGAGAAAATACCAAAATTAACATATATTATGTTTTAAGTATATTTGATTAGTCATTTGCTGATTAATATTTATTCATGGTTGTTCTATTTTGATCACATCTCCGACATGAAGAATTTGCCAAAATGACTTCACAACAAAGTGAAATTAGGAAAATGACTTTCCTATTTCTTTTTTATTTTTTTTATTTCAAAAAATGCTGATTGTGTTATTAAATTTTTTTAATTAATAAAATTATTTAAAATCAAAGTTCTAGTTTAGAATAAAAGAAGAAAACTGGTTCCTCGAACTGCATCTTCCCCTCCCTCCCCTTCCTTCCTTACTCCGCTACTTCTTCTTCTTCCTCGTTCCCTCCCCCAAAAAGAGGAGTGTCTCCCCAAATCCGGCGCCTCCATCTCCGCCGCCGCCGCCACCCTAGATGACGCTGTCAAAGATCCGGAGAGCGCGCCACAAGCTCCGACCACGCCTTCTTCTTCCTCTTCTTTCCCTCCGACCACCACAAGCTCTGCCGCCAGCTCCACCACGCCTTCTCCTTTACCGAAAACGCCTCTGCTCTTCGCGCTGATTTTCTCGCCGGCCTCTCCTCCTACATCCAGTCCGTGTAAGTGCTTTATATACTTTGAAAATGGGTTGCTTGAAAGAGCTTAAAGCTGCTTAGTTAATAATTAGTAGAGAAACATGTAGTGTTCTAGGAGCGTTTTAAACTATATTCTGGGTTTAATTGCTGTAAGGAAAAATGTAGATTAGATTTGTGGATATTTCCTACTCGTCTTTCCCGTTATTCCTTTGGAGAATGGGTGAAATGGGTACAGTTATTGCATCCCGAGGAGTATATCAAGAGTTGAAGTATCAAGCAAGAATAGCGTTAGTATCACTTTTGTGCATATATTATTGTGTTAATAAATCTCGGGTGTGCATGGTATGGTAGGTAGGCTGATAGAAGCATATATAGTTTGGGATTAGCATGTCTGTTCCTTCTATTTAACATGCTTGTATGGCTTACGATGTTAGTATAAGTGTACCGAAACAAGTTTGTGAAAGAACCAACATGGAAGATAGTGCTAATGGATTTGCTGCTAATTAGTTATCTAATGTTTATGAGAGAATTACTTTGTGTCCTACATTCTGAAAGACTTGTACACAGAGTATTCTTGGGAGACGTTTCAGGGTGTAATTCTTTTTTTTGTATTGTTTTTCTCAGGATTCTTACTCCTTCGAAGAGGCACAGCGAGACTTCTGAATGCCAACCTCCCACCGTTCTCCCTCATTTCCAACTTTCCAAGCCCCAAAAACCCCACCGCTCTCCTCGCCGCCATTCTTGCTTTGCCGCACCGCTGCTGGCCTTTGAGTACGATTTTTCTTATCCTTTTTCAAACTCTTCATATTTCCATCATTCTGTACCATTTCCTTGAATCTCAGAGTCCTCATACTCCCTCCAGCCAACTCTTGAAGCTCGGGATGTCAGAGTCGTGCCTTCCATCGTACCCGCCTTTGATGTTGCCGTGGTACAGTTGCCAAAAAAGATTCAGCACTCGAGGTCTGATGCTCAAAAAAAGTTGCAAGATGCTTTGAAGCCCACAAAAACACTTTAAGTAATCAATAAATTTAGTATTATCAGTACTTTGAGTTATAATATGGTTATATATGAATATGTAAAGACAATATTGGATTCCTATTTTGGTTTTTAACGCTTTAATGTTAACGGTCGTTATTTTATTTATGAAAAATCACATGTGTATAATCAGGAACTATCACAAATATAACATGAACAATAACTGAAATTTTTGGAATAACCATCTGATTGTTCCTTTTAAATCTTGACTTTTGCTTTCTTTTTTTTTTTTTTATTTTTTTTAAGGCTTATTTTTTTTTTTTTTAACCGAAAGCAAAAATTACCATATCAAAGTCTATCTTCGGTCGTTCCTTGTAAGCATTGACGTTAGCTTTTTTTTCCTTAAAGGATAAGTGAAAATTTTCATATGAGAGTCTTTGTCCATGCATGATTTGTTTGGAAAACCTTGGAACGACAAAAAAAAAAAAAAAAAAGGAACGACCACTAAAATTTTAGGAACGACTAACCATGCTTTTTTTTAAAAAAAAAAATTTCCCTTAGGCGAAAAACATAAAAAACCATACTATCACCTTATGTCATGTATGATTTGTTTCAAAACCCACGGAACGATCACAAAAGATAAGGAACGGCCACTAAATTTTCAGAAACGACCGTACGGTCGTTCCTTCCAAACCATGACTTTTTTTTATTTTATTTTTTTCCCTTAAGTGAAAAGCAAAAATAACCATACCATCACCTAAGATCATGTATGATTTGCCTCAAAACACTTGGAATGACCACAAAAGTGAAGGAACGACCACTAAATTTTCAGGAACATCCTTCCAAACCGTGACTTTTTTATTTTTATTTTTTTCACTTAAGCGAAAAGTAAAAATAACCATACCATCACTTTAGATCATGTATAATTTGCCTCAAAATACTTGGAACGACCACAAAAGTGAAGGAACGACCGCTAAATTTTCAGGAACGACCATACGGTCGTTCCTTCCAAACCGTGACTTTTATTTTTATTTTTTTCCCTTAAGCGAAAAGCAAAAATAACCATACCATCACCTTAGATCATGTATGATTTGCCTCAAAACACTTGGAACGACCACAAAAGTGAAGGAACGACCGTTAAATTTTCAGAAACGACTCGTTCCTTCCAAACCGTGACTTTTTTTTTTATTTTTTTCCCTTAAGTGAAAAGCAAAAATAACCATACCATCACCTTATGTCACGTATGATTTGCCTCAACACCCACGGAACGACCACAAAAAAGAAGGAACGGCCACTAAAATTTCCGGAACGACCATACCGTCGTTTCGGAAAATTCAGTAGTCGTTCCTAAACTTTTGTGGTCATTCCATGGGTTTTGAGGCCAATAATACATGACATTAGGCGATGCTATGATTATTTTTGCTTTTCGGGAAAAAAAAAAAAGTTTATATTTCGACGGAACAACCATACGGTCGTTTCGGAAAATTCAGTGGTCGTTCCTAAACTTTTGTGGTCGTTCCATGGGTTTTGAGGCCAATAATATATTACATTAGGTGATGCTATGGTTATTTTGGCTTTTCAGAACAAAAAAAAAAAAGGCCCTACGTTTCGACGGAACGACCATACGGTCGTTCCGTAAAATTCGGTAGTCATTCCTAAACTTTTGTGGTCATTCCGTGGGATTGGAGGCCAATAATACATGACATGAGGTGATGATATGATTTTTTTTGCTTTTCGCTTAATTGAAAAAATTTAAAAAAAAGTCTATGTTTGGACGGAATGACCATACGGTCGTTCCGTAAAATTTAATGGTCGTTCGGAAAATTCGGTGATCGTTCTGTGAGTTTTGAGGCCACTAATACATGACATGAGGTGATTGAATGGTTTTTTTTTTTTATTTTCGCTTAAGTGAAAAAAAAATAAAAAAAAAAGTCTATGTTCGGACGGTCATTCCGTAAAATTTAATGGTCGTTCGGAAAATTCGGTGGTCGTTCCGTGAGTTTTGAGGCCACTAATACATGACATGAGGTGATGGAATGGTTTTTTTTTTTATTTTCGCTTAAGTGAAAAAATTAAAAAAAAAAGTCTATATTTGGACGGAACGACCACACGGTCGTTCCGTAAAATTCGGTGGTCGTTCCGGAACTTTTGTGGTCGTTTCGTGGGTTTTAAGTCCAATAATACATGTAGTGAGGAGATGGTATGGTTTTTTTTCATTTTCGAAAAAAAAATTAACTCTATGTTTGGACGGAACAACCACACGGTCGTTCCATAAAATTCCGTGGTCGTTCTGGAACTTTTGTGGTCGTTCCGTAGGTTTTAAGTCCAATAATACATGTAGTGAGGGGATGGTATGGTTTTTTTTTTTCATTTTCGGAAAAAAAAAAATTAACTCTATATTTAGACGGAACGACCGTGTAAATTCGGTGGTCGTTCCAGAACTTTTGTGGTCGTTCCGTGGGTTTTAAGTCCAATAATACATGTAGTGAGGGGATGGTATGGTTTTTTTTCATTTTCGGAAAAAAAAATTAACTCTATGTTTGGACGGAACGACCACACGGTCGTTCCGTAAAATTCGGTGGTCGTTCCGGAACTTTTGTGGTCGTTCCGTGGGTTTTAAGTCCAATAATACATGTAGTGAGGGGATGGTATGGTTTTTTTTTTTTCATTTTCGAAAAAAAAAAAAAAAGTTAACACTATGTTTGGACGGAACGACCACACGGTCGTTCCGTAAAATTCCGTTGTCGTTCCGGAACTTTTGTAGTCGTTCCGTGGGTTTTAAGTCCCATGATACATATAGAGAGGTGATGGTATGGTTTTCGAGAGAAAAAAACGCGATTAAAAATAAAATAGAGACGACTCTCACACATGCATAATGAATTTCAATCATAAAACAACATGTCCATGGTTAGTGAGTGAAGTGAGGTATTTTTTTTTTTTTTTCTGAAAATGAAAAAAACCATAACATCCCCTCACTACATGTAGTATTGGACTTAAAACCCACGGAACGACCACAAAAGTTCCGGAACGACCACGAAATTTTACGAAACGACCGTGTGGTCGTTCCGTCCAAACATAGAGTTAAATTTTTTTTTTCCGAAAATGAAAAAAAACCATACCATCCCCTCACTACATGTATTATTGGACTTAAAACCCACGGAACGACCACAAAAGTTCCGGAACGACCACGGAATGTTACGGAACGACCGTGTGGTCGTTCCGTCCAAACATAGAGTTAATTTTTTTTTTTTCGTAAATGAAAAAAAACCATACCATCCCCTCATTACATGTATTATTGGACTTAAAACCCACGAACGACCACAAATGTTCCAGAACGACCACGGAATTTTACGGAACGACCGTGTGGTCGTTCCGTCCAAACATAGAGTTAAATTTTTTTTTTTCCGAAAATGAAAAAAAAAACCATACCATCTCCTCACTACATGTATTATTGGACTTAAAACCCACGGAACGACCACAAAAGTTCCAGAACGACCACCGAATTTTACGGAACGACCGTGTGGTCGTTCCGTCCAAACATAGACTTTTTTTAAATTTTTTCACTTAAGCGAAAAGCAAGAAAAACCATACAATTACCTCATGTCATGTATTATTGGCCTCCAATCCCACGGAACGACCACAAAATATCCGGAACGACCACCAAATTTTACGGAACGACTGTGTGGTCGTTCCGTCCAAACATAGACTTTTTTTTAATTTTTTCACTTAAGCCAAAAGCGAGAAAAACCATACAATCACCTCATGTCATGTATTATTGGCCTCCAATCCCACGGAACGACCACAAAATTTTAGAAACCACCACCAAATTTTACGAAACGACCGTGTGGTCTTTCCGTCCAAAAACAGACTTTTTTTTTTAATTTTTTCACTTAAGCGAAAAGCAAAAATAACCAAAGTTGTGACTTTTATCATGTATGCTTTACCTCAAAACCTACGGAACGACCACAAAAGATAAGGAACGACTACTAAACATTGAAGAACAACCACTTGTTCGTTGCTTTCGAATAGTCAGTTTTTTGGCTCTTTAAACAAACTAATAAATGATATATCAAACATTTAACATTCACAACAATAAAAAATACAAAAAACAAAAACAAAAACAAAAACAAAAATAAAAAACAAAACACAAAATTAATGAATTCCTCGAATATACTTAATGAATTTCACAAATTCCTAGCATTCGTAAAATGAAATTAATGAAAAAATAAACTGTCAAACTCATAATTGTCATTATTACTTGTTGCTTCTAACATCGGATGGATTTGCTAAGTTGGGACATTGTAAAAAAACATAAGATCTATAATATCTGAATCATTGGAAATGAGAGTTGGTGAAGTAGTGTCATCAAATATGCCACCGACAGGTTTATGTGTTATCTCAATTGCATATGTACTTCGGTCAATACTTGTTCTGTCGTAGATTGTCTCTTCCAATTCCAAAAGCTTGATACTCCTATCAACCACAAAGCCCTTGCTCATACCAACTCCTAACCACCTCCAAAATCCGCCATCCACATTTTCCCACTTTCCATTATACTCCACGATAATGTAGATCTGACTCATACCTATCATGGATTTTGATATTATCAATTAACAAACAATATCAAGAATACAACTACAAATTTTACATCAATCAACACAAAAAAATAAAAAAATAAATCAAACAAGAATCATGTAAGAACAGTCGTTATTCTTCCACACTTGGTCCTTGGTGATCTTCTCACGTGAAGGTCAAAAGGCTTTTGGGGGAAGGAAACTGATAATTGAATTCCGTGATCAATTGATTGTGTTTTAATCTATGTACAATCTTACAAGCAATCCATCGCATTAGATCGAACTTGCTGGTAGATAATAGAACAGTTAGAGAATGAAAGCCAAATAAGAATTAATAAGAATGAAAGCCAAATAGAAATATCCAACGAAAAAAGAAAAGGATGTAGAGTAGAAGGCCAATCTATTGGCAAGAGACATACAAAAAGCCGAAACCCTACGTGCAATATTCAATTGACCACAGAAGTAGCCAAAATGATATTCCCTGTCTTCTCTCTCTTCCAATACAATACTCTTGGATTTGTTTTGTTATTCACGGTTCTTTGCCCAATTATTTCTCTTCTCTCTCTGACCTCTCCTTTTTAATTTTTTAAACTTTTTGAATTGCTTTTTTACCAAAATACCCTTCTGTCATTTGCTTTTTTACCAAAACTCAATCAAAGGAACATAAATCAAACCAAAAAATTAGCCAAAGTTCACATTTTTCAACGATAACCAGTAGGGGCTAACTTGAATGTCAATTGCTGAAATTTGCTCGAATACATAAACATAATTTCTAATTAAAAGAATAACTAAATTATTCTTTCTTAAATAATTTTTAAGCGTGTCATCCAATGCTTTCTTTGAGGACCAATATAGTTCTCACCCTCTCCTCCTTCATTCTTTTACTTTGTTAACAGAACGTGCAATAGAAGTTCAAACACCAACAAATACAGAGAGATGTTTACTTAGACGATCAGACATTTCCACATTCAAACAGAACAGCAAAAATGTGTAGCAAAAAAAATAATAAACAACCCATACTTCTAGCTATCAAAACCCAATCACATAATTCTAACTCTCAGATGTGGAACTTTCGATCTTAAAAATTTTAAAACTCATAATTCTAACTATCAAAAATCAGTCACATGTAGGGATAAAACAAAGAAACAAAACATAAATATCAAGTACCCAGTAGTAAAATGTTAAAAGTTCAAACTACCCAACAAAAAAATTAGCCACTTATTGCATGCCTTTAAAACCGAAAAGCATATCTCTGTAAGCCAACAACCAACGCAAAATAAACTAATTAAGATTTCCTAACATAAAACAGTACAGAGAGTCAAGTTACTCACATTCAATATGCTTCCAAATTAACAAGAAAAAAAAAATAGAAACGAAATGTGAATTGTGAGATAAGTTTCCAAAAATTAAAAATTAGAAAAAAAAAATTTCAATATGCTTCCAAATCAACAACCTAATCAGTGACCACCATAATCAAACAAAACAAATCTCAAAGATAAGTTTTGAGTAAAAATGTGAAGAATAAGGGTTGATTTTTTACTTGTTTATTTTTTCTCTGGTGGTGGGGTTCGGTTTGGGCTTTGACAGACCTCTGAAGATTTTGTTGGTTTGGACGAAGAAGAAGAAGAAGAAGAACGGTCTAAGAATTTGGTTTGGACGGAGAAGACGGAGAAGAAGAAGATGAACGGTCGAAGAATTTGGTTTGGACGGAGAAGAAGAAGAAGTGGACGAAGAAGAACCAGCCTCCAGTAGAAGAAGAAGCAGCAGAGGACTCGAAGAAGAAGGAAGAAGCAAGGGTCAAAGATGAGGATGACGACTCAGCAGCTTTTCTTTTTTGTTTTTTAGTTTTTTTTTTAACTTCATATCAATATCTTTTCTTTTTACATTTATTTTTTTAAAGAAAAATCATTTTACTAATTAAAATTTTTTAAAGGTTATTTTGCTAAAAAAACAAAGTGAAAACGTTATTTTACTAAAGCGCACCACTTATGTTGATGATTAAGTATTCTTATTCATGATTTTTTTTTTCCCCACATTTGAAAGTATTGATATGATAATTTCTATGGTTTTTTTTCTCCTTTCCGGAGGGGTTTTTTTTTTTTTTTTTTCATTAACATTGAAATTTACAAGAGAAATTTGATTGTTACCATCATTTTTTTTAATAATTGTTACCATCATTTGATCTAATATGAACTATAAACTTTCTTTATTTAAATGGTAAATTACTCATTTAGTCTCTAAATTTTTAACTTTATATAACTTTGATCCAAATTCTTTTTTTCATAGCTTGAATGACCCTAAACTATTAAATGTTGCTACAATAGTGCTTTTTGTTAAATTTTGGACGGAATCTGTCAGTAATTTGGTCAAAAAGTGATGTTAACTAATGAATTCCATCCAAAAATTAACAGAAACGACTACTGTATTAATGTTTTTAATAGTTTTGTGTCAATACAGTTATAAAAAAAAAAGGGGACAAGGATAATGTTGTTCAAAGTTAAAAGTTTACAGACCAATCTTGCAATTTACCAAAAAAAAAAAAAGGAAGAACCTAGGATGTTAGTATTTCTTCAATCATCCAATAAACAAGTTTTACATTGTTTATTTATTGAACGGGTTCATTTGTTGATAGTTGATTCTGATCTTTTTTTTTTTTTTTTTTCACTCTTCTGTTTTCTCTATGTTGCAGATCATTTTGAAGGAGTGCGTCCATACCCTTTATACAAGCGTTTGGCATATGGAACCTTTTATAGTACATATAATGAAATGCCCTTGATTGGCGTAAATAATTCCTTGAAGCAGAAAGAGCAAGGTTCGCAGAAGCTGATTTCAGAAAAGGGATTTGAACTCTTTAATGTTAGTTATAGATAGCCGTTCTCTCTTTACCTATGCTATGCTCTTCGTTTTTCTGTCTTTTACTATTTTCATATATGTTTCTTTTAGTGATCTGGTCATGCGCTCTCACATTTTATGTTTCTGCAGATGGTGAAGATTGTTGACCACGAACTACATGTACAGGAGCTAGTACAAAATGCCGCGTATTGTATTGCTTCATTTCATAGCTAGTACATAACCGATATCTACTTGAAGCTTATTAGTAATTTGAGATTGTTCATAGATGGACTCAAAACAATTGAAGGCAGGCGTGCTGCTGATAAATACAGTAGGTATGTATGACCATGCTATATTTTTCATCTTTTCATTGGACATGTTATTTGAAATGGTTTTCTGTTGGGCTTTTGCTAAAATACATTTATTTGAATTTCTTTATTTTTATTCTGATATTGCCCTAAATATCTGTCGTCCGCGACAAGTAGACTTATAAGGCATGACATGGATGGTACGAGTCTTGTCAAATTTACTAAATGCATTTCTACCCTGTGCTTGTGTATTTGCTGTCATGTTTTAATTTGTTGTCACACTAAAACGATTGAAACCGAGTACTTGACTGAGCCATGCTATCTCACCTTAGGATGTTATTTCACCTTGAGCTGGTCTAGATCAAAGACCATTTGCCTAAAAAATTTGTATTAGTTCACTGGCCTACCCAGCGGGGATAAAGACTATCATGTCAACATTCCTTAGGACTCTACCTTACTAGCATGCCTGCCTGAATTAGGAAGATATAGTTAGTCCATGAAGCATGGTTAACTCAAAGGAAGTCCGACGGCTGTTAATGGGTGGTTGTAAATTTCTAGTTCTTTCCAAATAAGAATGATGAAAAATTGATACTTTTGAAGTGAATGTTGATACTCCTTATAATGTCATTCGTGATTTTTTTTTCCCCTTATTACATTCATCACCTTTTCTTTCGTGGTACAGGATCAAATCAGGGAGTTTAATTCTCTTTAATGAGTGTCTGGTAGTTGAAGTTCAGGTGTCTCTCTGTTTGTGTTTTTGGTATGTGCTTCTCTGTATCATTTAGACTCTGATTTAGGTGACTAAAGTGATTCTGAATTTGCAGAACGTACATAAGTATGCTTCATTTTCTGACATGTTGGAGGGAGAAGGTCTTGCAAAAGTCCTTCCAGGAGTTAAAACCATTAATGAAGGTGAACCTTTTTTGTTGACTCATTGTGACCGTGTATGCCAATGAGTTCACTTGCGAAGGAAAGTATGTTGGTAACTATCCAAAACGAAAGAAGAAGGTGGTTGGGTCCTGTAATAGAATCTTCAGATGTCATCCCATACAACCGAAGAGTAAGGGGAGACAATGTTCAGGGGAAAAAAGATAACTGAAACAACAAATAATCTTTTCTGCATAGCTTATCTTTAAACAATAATTGGTTTATTATTTATCATGAAATTTTTTGGCTTGCAGCCTTGCACTAGGAGCTTACATTTTCATTGGCTCGAATTGGTACATTAGCTCAGCCTTAGAAACAACCATGTTTTCTGCCCTTGGATTGGAAGTCCTCAAAAATCTTTTTTGCACCTCATGTTTTTTTGTCTCCTACAAAATCCTTTCCTTAAATTGGTGTGCATTTGCATTTTGCATCCTCATCGAATTGCATTTGCAGATATGTAAAAAAAAAATTTTTTTTTTTTGAATTAGTACAGATATGTAAAATTACTCTGTGCATTTTGAACATGAAGTGTACAAATGTATAGAAAGTTCTACACAGAAGAGAAGGAAAAGTCAAATGGTGTTCTTGCAATTTGCATTTCAAAAGTAGCTTCTCAGCCTTATGCTTATTTGGCTGCTATACTCTCTGTGAGTATCCTTTTGACTGCAATCCTATAATTAGTTACAAATTTGGTTATCTAGACTGCCACTTTCCTTTTTTTTCTTCTTGGGTTCTCTTCGTGCTAGTGTACTCTCATCTATTCAAATGCCTAACAACCAATCATTTGTTTCTGCTGCTCTAATTCTCGTACATGGAGGACATGCTCTCGCGATTAGAAGGTTGCCTTGATTTTTTGTTTTCCGAACTTGGACTTAGTCTAGAATAGTTTTTTGATAAAGCCAGTTGATAGGTTCCAGAAGGAGTACCAAATTAATCTTTTTCATGTGAAAGCATTAATGTAAATAAAGATTTAATAATAACGACAAAGATTGGTTACGGAATCATTTTCCACCACTAGGCATGTAACTATAATTGAAATAAGAATTATATCCAACTTTCTAGTGAAAGAACATTAAGAATCTCAATTGAAAAATTGGAAAATAAAACCTAAATCATTCAATTATAAATCATATATCTCGGGTTTTGGAAGCCCCCTTATTCCAAAACAAACCTAACTAAATATGATTGGAAAGAACAATAAAATAAAAACTAAGGATATGGAAGAGAAGAGAATAAAGGAAGAAGAACGATTTTGGTCTTGAAAATTTCTATGTAGACAATCTTCTTGAGCCACCAACGGATCTCCTCTTTTTCTTCTTCTTCTCCTCCTCCTCCATGAATGGCCGCTAAAGAATGGTCAAAAGACATCTAAACGAAACCCAAAAGGACCTATTTATAATGAGAAATTTGCCAAAATAACTTAACAACAAAGCTATATTAGGGAAATGACTTTCCCTTTTCTTTTTTATTTTTTTTATTCTCAAAAATGCTGATTGTGTAAATAAGAATTTTTATAATTAATAAAATTAATTAAAATCAAAGAATAAAACAAAGAAGAAATATGGGGATTGGGCATCGAACTTTTCTCCCTTTTCCTCGAACTGCAACTTCAAGAGTGGAGTCTCTCGGAGTCTCCTTCCTTTCCCTTTCCTGCGCTTCTGATTCTTTTTCCTCCTCGTTCCCTTCCCTTCCCTCCCCCAAAAAGGAATCTCCCCAAATCCGCCGCCTCCACGTCCGCCGCCGCCGCCGCCTCCCTAAACGACGCCGTCGAAGACCCGGAGATCGCGCCACAAGCTCCGAGCACGCCATCTTGTTCCTCTTCTTCCCCTCCGACCACCACAAGCTCCGCCGGCAGCTCCACCACGCCTTCTCCTTTACCGAAAACGCACCTGCTATTCGCGCCGCTTTTCTCGCCGACCTCTCCTCCTACATCCAGTCCGTGTAAGTGCTTTATATACTTTGAAAATGGGTTGCTCGGAAGAGCTTAAAGCTGCTTAGTTAATAATTAGTAGAGAAACATGTAGTGTTCTAGGAGCATTTTAAACTATATGCTGGGTTTAATTGCTGTTGTCATTGATGTTAAATTTTAATTGTGAAGGAAGTATATTTCACCCATTCTTGCTGTATTTTAATTGTGCTCTTGATATAATCCTTGGGATGCAATAACTATACCCATTTCACCCATTCTCCAAAGGAACAAGGGGAAAAACGAGAAGGAAATATCCACAAATCTAATCTACTTTTTTCCTTACAGCAATTAAACTCAGCATATAGTTTAAAACGCTCCTAGAAGTATCAAGCAAGAATGAACTCAGCAAGAATGGCATTAGTATCACTTTTGTACATATATTATTGTGTTAATAAATCTCGGGTGTGCATGGTATGGTAGGTAGGCAGATAGAAGCATATATAGTTTGGGATTAGCATGTTTGTTCCTTCTATTTAACATGCTTGTATCGCTTACGATGTTAGTATAAGTGAACCGACACAAGTTTGTGAAAGAACCAACATGGAAGATAGTGCTAATGGATTGGCTGCTAATTAATTATCTAATGTTTATGAGAGAATTACTTTATGTGTCCTACATTCTGAAAGACTTGTACACAGAGTATTCTTGGGTGACGTTTCAGGGTGTAATTATTTTTTTTATTTTTTTTCCTCAGGATTCTTACTCCTTCGACGAGCCATAGCGAGACTTCTGAACGCCAACCTCCCACTATTCTCCCCCATTTCCAACTTTCCAACTTTCCTCATACTCCCTACAGCCAACTCTTGAAGCTCAGGATGTCGGAGTCGGGTCTTCCATCGTCGCCTCCTTTAATGATGCCGTTGGCATCGTCATCGCAGCCAACCACATCGCTGCTATCGTCCTCACCTCCGGGGTTCGGTAGGAATGTCAGAAAGGTAATATGGGCGTTGTAATTGTATGTAAATTTTTTGTAGTTACTCTCTCTTTTAATCTTTATGTTCTTAAAATTATGATGATATTCCTATGTTGTACGTTATGAGGTGAATGCCGAGGTGATGAAATAATAAGCCACTTGTTTTATTTACAATTATCATGCAATGGTTCCCCTTTGTTTTTTTTTTTTTTGTTTTTTAAATAGTTGTAAACGACATATATTTGTATGTTTTAGGAAACATATGAGATTACAGAAAGTTCGAGTAATGAGGAAGTTCATGAAGAAGATCATGGCATTTCTAGGATGGTCCTCACATCAGAGCTGAAAGAATTGCCTCCACTTATCCTGTCAGAATACTTCAATGCCAAAGTTACGATCAGATCGCAAATGGCAATCCTTGAAGAAATTCAGATATGGCTAACTGAGGAAGATAAGACCGTTTTTCGAAGTTACCCTCAACTAGGTCCTTTGATAGACTTGCCCATAGGAGGGGAATTTTCCGGTGCGTTGGCTCATAATTTGCTGTTGAGAAAGACAGTATGTCAGAAAGACCATGAAGTGTGGTTCTTAATTGAGGGAAAACCATTGAGGTTCTCTCTCAATGAGTTCGTCTTGATTTCAGGTTTATACATGGGTGGTGGACCTTCTGCGGATGAAATCAAAGCTCAAGAAGAACACAACGAGTTGAAAAATAAATACTGGCCAACAAAGAAAAGTGTTTTATTAGTAGATGTTGCTAAAAAACTAAAAGAGTTGAGCGTTACAAATGATAGGACCAATGATAAACTTAAGTTAGCCTTTCTGTACATGGTGGCAGGGTTTTTGACGTCTTCTGACAGCAAGAAGGTGGTTAATCATTCTTGGCTCCAATATGCCAACGATCTAAACTTCTTCACTCAATATCCATGGGGGAATGTTTGTTACAATCAGACGCTGGATTACATAAAAACTGACATGGTGACAAAGTTTAACAAGTCTTCATCAGCGTACAACTTCTATGGTTGCCCATGGATATTTCAAGTAAGCTTTAATTTAATACTTTTCTTAGTTAAATATATTCTATAAATTGATTTGTATTATAACCATCATTTAATTTGTTATGCAGATATGGGCTTTTGAGGCTATGCCGAAGTTGGGCGAGATGATGGCTAAGAAATTAGCTTTGAATGAGAAGAACAAAAATGGGCCACGGTGGCTTCGTTGGCAGAATGTTCGGAAACCTATTGGTGTCTCATTTCATCGTTGTTTGGAGGCCATGAGATCTGCTGAGGTATTAACCAACTCGTTACAGGTTACATTTTATGATATTTGTTTAGATCTATTAGTCAAGTTAATCAAATTTTTTTCCACTGTGTTTATTCAGTTTGCAGTCCGTCCTACTTTGAATCCGTCATCCAAGGAGAGCCAACGAGAATATTATTTGCGAATGGAAAGGCGTGAGGACTGCAGTGATGATGTCATTGATGGCCTGATGAAGTTATTAGAGGGAGATGTCATCCTGTGTAGTGCTGCTGATTCCGATGAGATAAATGCTGAAATTAGATCAAGTCACGTCTCTCGTGATCCTGCTATGCACTCGAGGTCTGTCCCCGCCAGTTCGGCCCATGAGCAGATGATTAGATCCTCTACCCCCATGGTCTGCCCCCAACAACACCCGATGCCCACAAGCCCCACCTATCTTGAACCTGCTACAGCCTCGAGGTCCTTCCTAGCCATACCGACTCATGAGCATAATCGAGCCTCTACCCCCAGGGACGGGCAAACGCATGGCCCGATGCCTACATTCTCTAACGATTTTGGCCCCCAGACGGACGGCGCGATGCCGACATCCACAAATCCTAATTTAGAGTCATTGATGCATTATATTGACCGTCGTATAGGCGAGCACGAAACGTATATGAAATCAATGTTGGCCAATCACGAGGCGACAATGATGCAGAAAATGGAGGAAAATAGCAAGGCAATTATGAAAAAAATCGAGTCTGTTGTGGCCATGAATAAGGAGGCATGTAGTGGCGGGGTCAATGTTGAGTTCGAGCGGGAGTTACCACAAGGTGTAGGAACTAAATAAAGTGGGGGTGATAATTTCGATGTGGAACAACATCCCTTACAAGACGAACAAATAAGAGATGGTGCCGAATATACCCATGACAGGGTAGTTGATATGCAAGATGGTGCCAATGTTGAAAATGTAAAAAACCACGAGGGCCGGCCAGAGAGGCAGCGGAAAAGAGCGGCAGTCTTACGGTCACCTTATGTCGTTCAGTTGCCAAAAAAGATTCAGCCCTCGAGGTCTGATGCTCAAATACAACTGCAAAATGCTTCAAAGCCTACAAAAACACTTTGATCACTAACCATGTATTATGAATACTTTTTTTCCTTATAGTTATATTGACATATGTAAATACAATATTGGATTCGTGTTTTGGTCTTTAACGCTTTAATGTTAAAGTGTTGGTTTTTTTATTTTTTATTCAAACACAAAAATTATCATATCAAAAAATTAACATGTTCGGTCGGAAATGTTAAAGTGTTGATTTGCCTAAAAACTTTCGGAACGACCACGGAACGACCACGAAAAATTGCGGAAAGACCACCCAAAATGACTTGAAAAAGTTGACTTTTTAAAACTTTTTGAACGTCGAGTGAAAAAATTAGAAAAAAGTCACCAACGACAAAATTCATGTATGACTTGCCTAAAAACCTTCGGAACGACCAGGAACGACCACGGAACGACCATCGAAAAGTGCGGAACGACCACCCAAAATGACTTGAAAAAGTTGACTTTTTAAAACTTTTTGAACGTCGAGTGAAAAAATTAGAAAAAAGTCACCAACGACAAAATTCATGTATGACTTGCCTAAAAACCTTCGGAACGACCAAGAACGACCACGGAACGACCATCGAAAAGTGCGGAACGACCACCCAAAATGACTTGAAAAAGTTGACTTTTTTAAACTTTTTGAACGTCGAGCGAAAAAATTAGAAAAAAGTCACCAACGACAAAATTCATGTATGACTTGCCTAAAAACCTTCGGAACGACCAGGAACGACCACGGAACGACCATCGAAAAGTGCGGAACGACCACCCAAAATGACTGGAAAAAGTTGACTTTTTAAAACTTTTTGAACGTCGAGTGAAAAAATTAGAAAAAAGTCACCAACGACAAAATTCATGTATGACTTGCCTAAAAACCTTCGGAACGACCAGGAACGACCACGGAACGACCATCGAAAAGTGCGGAACGACCACCCAAAATGACTTGAAAAAGTTGACTTTTTAAAACTTTTTGAACGTCGAGCGAAAAAATTAGAAAAAAGTCACCAACGACAAAATTCATGTATGACTTGCCTAAAAACCTTCGGAACGACCAGGAACGACCACGGAACGACCATCGAAAAGTGCGGAACGACCACCCAAAATGACTTGAAAAAGTTGACTTTTTAAAACTTTTTGAACGTCGAGCGAAAAAATTAGAAAAAAGTCACCAACGACAAAATTCATGTATGACTTGCCTAAAAACCTTCGGAACGACCACGAAAGTTCAGGAACGACCATCGAAAAGTGCGGAACGACCACCCAAAATGACTTGAAAAAGTTGACTTTTTTAAACTTTTTGAACGTCGAGCGAAAAAATTAGAAAAAAGTCACCAACGACAAAATTCATGTATGATTTGCCGAAAAACCTTCGGAACGACCAGGAACAGTGCGGAACGACCACCCAAAATGACTCATTTAACACTAAGTTCGGACGGAACGACCATGTGGTCGTTCCGTAAAAAAACGTGGTCGTTCCTGAACTTTCGTGGTCGTTCCGTGGGTTTTATGTCCAATAATACATGTATTGAGGGGATGGTATGGTTATTTTTCCATTTCGGAAAAAAAAAAAATTTAACTCTAAGTTCGGACGGAACGACCATGTGGTCGTTCCGTAAAAAAACGTGGTCGTTCCTGAACTTTCATGGTCGTTCCGTGGGTTTTATGTCCAATACTACATGTATTGAGGGGATGGTATGGTTATTTTTCCATTTCGGAAAAAAAAAAATTTTAACTCTAAGTTCGGACGGAACGACCATGTGGTCGTTCCGTAAAAAAACGTGGTCGTTCCTGAACTTTCGTGGTCGTTCCGTGGGTTTTATGTCCAGTAATACATGCATTGAGGGGATGGTATGGTTATTTAGAAATTTCGGGAAAAAAAATTTCTTGTATTATTTACCCTACGGTTAGTTCAAATATGGTTTCTTCTTTTGTATGTTGTGTTTCTATGGATAGTGAGTTAATGGTAACCCAAAATTTTTTTTTCCGAAATGGAAAAATAACCATACCATTTCCTCAATACATGTATTATTGGACATAAAACCCACGGAACGACCACGAAAGTTCAGGAACGACCACGTTTTTTTACGGAACGACCACATGGTCGTTCCGTCCGAACTTAGAGTTTTTTTTTTTTTTTTTCCGAAATGGAAAAATAACCATACCATCCCCTCAATACATGCATTATTGGACATAAAACCTAAGGAACGACCACGAAAGTTCAGGAACGACCACGTTTTTTTACGGAACGACCACATGGTCGTTCCGTCCGAACTTAGAGTTAAAATTTTTTTTTTTCCGAAATGGAAAAATAACCATACCATCCCCTCAATACATGTATTATTGGACATAAAACCCACGGAACGACCACGAAAGTTCAGGAACGACCACGTTTTTTTACGGAACGACCACATGGTCGTTCCGTCCGAACTTAGAGTTAAAATTTTTTTTTTTTCCGAAATGGAAAAATAACAATACCATCCCCTCAATACATGTATTATTGGACATAAAACCCACGGAACGACCATGAAAGTTCAGGAACGACCACGTTTTTTTACGGAACGACCACATGGTCGTTCCGTCCGAACTTAGAGTTAAATTTTTTTTTTTTCCGAAATGGAAAAATAACCATACCATCCCCTCAATACATGTATTATTGGACATAAAACCCACGGAACGACCACGAAAGTTCAGGAACGACCACGTTTTTTTACGGAACGACCACATGGTCGTTCCGTCCGAACTTAGACTTAAATTTTTTTTTTTTTCCGAAATGGAAAAATAACCATACCATCCCCTCAATACATGTATTATTGGACATAAAACCCACGGAACGACCACGAAAGTTCAGGAACGACCACGTTTTTTTACGGAACGACCACATGGTCGTTCCGTCCGAACTTAGTGTTAAATGAGTCATTTTGGGTGGTCGTTCCGCACTGTTCCTGGTCGTTCCGAAGGTTTTTCGGCAAATCATACATGAATTTTGTCGTTGGTGACTTTTTTCTAATTTTTTCGCTCGACGTTCAAAAAGTTTAAAAAAGTCAACTTTTTCAAGTCATTTTGGGTGGTCGTTCCGCACTTTTCGATGGTCGTTCCTGAACTTTCGTGGTCGTTCCGAAGGTTTTTAGGCAATTCATACATGAATTTTGTCGTTGGTGACTTTTTTCTAATTTTTTCGCTCGACGTTCAAAAAGTTTTAAAAAGTCAACTTTTTCAAGTCATTTTGGGTGGTCGTTCCGCACTTTTCGATGGTCGTTCCGTGGTCGTTCCTGGTCGTTCCGAAGGTTTTTAGGCAAGTCATACATGAATTTTGTCGTTGGTGACTTTTTTATAATTTTTTCGCTCGACGTTCAAAAAGTTTAAAAAAGTCAACTTTTTCAAGTCATTTTGGGTGGTCGTTCCGCACTTTTCGATGGTCGTTCCGTGGTCGTTCCTGGTCGTTCCGAAGGTTTTTAGGCAAGTCATACATGAATTTTGTCGTTGGTGACTTTTTTCTAATTTTTTCACTCGACGTTCAAAAAGTTTTAAAAAGTCAACTTTTTCAAGTCATTTTGGGTGGTCGTTCCGCACTTTTCGATGGTCGTTCCGTGGTCGTTCCTGGTCGTTCCGAAGGTTTTTAGGCAAGTCATACATGAATTTTGTCGTTGGTGACTTTTTTCTAATTTTTTCACTCGACGTTCAAAAAGTTTTAAAAAGTCAACTTTTTCAAGTCATTTTGGGTGGTCGTTCCGCACTTTTCGATGGTCGTTCCGTGGTCGTTCCTGGTCGTTCCGAAGGTTTTTAGGCAAGTCATACATGAATTTTGTCGTTGGTGACTTTTTTCTAATTTTTTCACTCGACGTTCAAAAAGTTTTAAAAAGTCAACTTTTTCAAGTCATTTTGGGTGGTCGTTCCGCACTTTTCGATGGTCGTTCCTGAACTTTCGTGGTCGTTCCGAAGGTTTTTAGGCAAGTCATACATGAATTTTGTCGTTGGTGACTTTTTTCTAATTTTTTCACTCGACGTTCAAAAAGTTTTAAAAAGTCAACTTTTTCAAGTCATTTTGGGTGGTCGTTCCGCACTTTTCGATGGTCGTTCCGTGGTCGTTCCTGGTCGTTCTGAAGGTTTTTAGGCAAGTCATACATGAATTTTGTCGTTGGTGACTTTTTTCTAATTTTTTCGCTCGACGTTCAAAACACGAATCTAATATTGTATTTACATATGCCAATATAACTATAAGGAAAAAAAGTATTCATAATACATGGTTAGTGATAAAAAAAATAATAATAATACAAAAAAACCCAAAATTAATGACTTTAACAAACATACTTAATGAATTCCCCAAATTACTAGCCTTCGTACAACGAAATTAATGAAAATGTAAACTGTCAAACTCATAATACACATTATTAGGTGCCGCTGCTGACATCGGGTGGATGTAAAACATTGGGACATTTTTTGGAATTATGCCCATTATGACCACATGTCGCGCATTTATACTTTTTCACTATGTATTCTCCTTGTGAAGGGAAGCGAGTTAATCTTGGCCTCCCTCTAAACATTTTCACGTCTGGCTCTACTACCTTAATCGCTCTTACCTCTTCAGGAATATTGTGCCATTGCGATTCTGGAGGAACAGGATAAATAGTTTCTGCATATGCCAACACCCAATAATCTGAACTGTAGTACTCAGAACAAAGGGAGTATACATAAGCACCAGTGTTTTGGGGCCGATAAAGACCTGCTGCTGCTATAGCGTGGATGCACGGAATCTTGTCAATGTCGAAAACCTTACACGTGCAACTCCTTGTTCTTAAATTGACACATGCATTGCAATCACCACCCATCACAATGTATTCATTCTCATTCAGTTGGTATGGCGTCAATGAACCAGCTTCATCAAATCTTCTTCTGAGTACTGCTTCTCTCTTTGGTGTACATCCTGTGGTCACTAATACTGATTCTCGACGCCGAGTGAAGAACCATTGTCCCATTGTAAAGAGGATGAAATCGATCATTGCAGTTATGGGATACTCTCTTGCCTTCAGCATCATATTATTCAAAGTCTCGACAATGTTAGTAGTCATAACTTCATACCTGTTGCCTTTAAAGTGAGCTCTTGACCACTTTTCAAACTTGACATCCTTCTCGAGATATTGAGCGACCTGCGGATATTTTGTACTCAAGTCACTGAAATGTTTCTCAAATTCCTCCAAACAGTATGCTTCAGCAGCAGCCTTGAACACTCCAAGAGAAGCAGCACTCTTGAAACGGTTCTTAATATTCATCATAACATGATAATAACATGCCCCATGCTGCGACATAGGATAAATGTGACTCACCGCGTAACTAATGCTCTGGTTCCTATCAGAAATAAAACATAGCTCTGAGCTGTCAGGTATTACCTCCTTTAGCTTCTCAAAAAACCAAGTCCATGAATCATTGTTCTCAGTGTCACCCAAACCCCACGCAATGGGATAACTGTGATATTCACTATCTTGTGTCGTAGCAACCATCAACACCCCCTTATATTTTGTTTTGATCCAAGTCCCATCTATGCCTACAACTTTTCTCATGTTCTTAAACCCCCGTATCGCTGCTCCTAAAGCCATAAAAAAGTACTTGAACTTATTCTCCGAATCAACTTCAATGTGCGTAACTGTACCCTTATTAACCTGTTTGAGCATGTAACAATAGGACGGCAGCATGGTGAAACTGTGTTGTGGCGTCCCTCTGATCAAATTTTGAGCAAATTGCCTTCCTTTCCATGCCTTCTAATAACTTACTTGAACCTTCAGCTCCTGGCTCATGAATCCCATGAGAACTTTTGGATTGGGTGGTTGCTTACAATCGATGAAGTGTCCTTTCATGCGAGCTCCAATTACACGACTAGATGCTTGTCTGTGATTGATCGATCGATTCATCAACGAGCAAGTATGGAGACCATTATATTGACGAATGATGAAAAAATTCGAACCTGGCATTTTTGTAGCTCGCACCCGCCACAAGCAATTTGGTTCTTCTACACACACAACTTCCTTCAACGACTTGGTTGACTTCTTGACCTTCATTTCAAACTTTCCATTAATGGCGATGAGGTTTAACTTTGTATTTAATTCATCCTTGCTATCAAAATGTTTACCCACCATTAAATCTGAACCATCATTTCTACTGCTATCAGAACTTGTCAGTGGAACAAATCTTGTCTCTTCAGATTCAGCATGTTGCCAACGACTATCATCTTCTTCGGGAACACCATCCTCTTCTTCGGGTACACCAATACATCCTTGACGCACCTCATCACCTCCTTCGGATACATCATCACCTGCTTTATCTACACCATAATCTTCATTAGCTACTTTCTCAAGCACTGTCTCTTCTGGTGTTGGATTGGATCCGGTGATTGGAGTTGGATTGAAGCCAGTGATCCTTTCATTGACTGGTGTACTAGTTGCACAAATCTGCAGCGGATGCTCATAACTACCAACGAATTCAGTTGGAACAAACCTTGCAACAAATGGGATTTCTTCATTGAGCCGACACCCAAAATAGTCATCATGGAAGCCTAGTGCATCACCACCATTACTGTTCATATCATCATCACCACAAATACATATTGCTTTTCCTTTATCATATTTTTCTTTCACTATAACATGTAGAGTCATTCCTCGTTTTTCATTGTACAAAAACATAAGAGCTATAACATCTGAATCGTTGGAAATGAGAGTTGGTGAAGTAGTGTCACCAAATATGTCACCAACAGGTTTGTGAGTTATCTCAATTGCATACATACTTCGGTCAATACTTGTGCTGTCGTAGATTGTCTCTTCCAATTCTAAAAACTTGATACTCCTATCAACCACAAAACCCTTGCTCATACCAACTCCGGACCACCTCCAAAATCCACCATCCACCTTTTCCCACTTTCCATTATACTCCACGAGAATGTAGATCGGACTCATACCTATCAAGGATTTTGAGATTATCAATTAACAAACAATATAAAGAATACAACTACAAATTTTACATCAATCAACACAAAAAAAAAAATTTAAACGAAACAAGAATCATGTAGTAACCTTCGTTATTATTTCACATTATAAATATAAGTAATCCACGAAAGTTCGGGAACATAAATCATTATTAGCCAACTATCTTATTTCTCATTTGATGGAAAACTCAATCAACGGAACATAAATCAAACCAAAAAATTAGCCATAGTTCACATTCTTCAACAATAACCAGTAGGGGCTAACTTGAATGCCAATTGCTGAAATTTGCTAGAATACAAAAACATAATTTCCAGTTACAGAGAATAACAAAATTATTCTTTCTTAAATATTTTTTAATCATGTCATACAATTCTTTCTTTGAGGACCATTATAGTTCTCACCCTCTCCTCTTTCATTCTTTTACTTTGTTAACTGAACGTGCAATAGAAGTTCAAACACCAAAAATACAGAGAGATGTTTACTTAGACAATCAAACATTTCCACATTCAAACAGAGCAGCAAAAATGTGTAGGAAAAAAAAAAAAAAACCAACCCATACTTCTAACTATCAAAACCCAATCACATAATTCTAACTCTCATATGTGGAACTTTCGATTTTACAACAAATCTTTGTGGAACTTTCGATGTGGAAACCAAATGTGAATTGTGAGACAAGTTTCCAAAAATTAAAAGTTAGAAAAAAATAAAATAGATCAATATGCTTCCAAATCAACAACCTATTCAGTGACCACCATAATCAAACACAACAAATCTCAAAGATAATTTTTGAATAAAAATGTGAATAACAAGGGTTGATTTTTTACTTGTTTATTTTTTCTCTCGTGGTGGGGTTCGGTTTGGGCTTCGGCAGACCTCTGAAGATTTTGTTGGTTTGGACGAAGAAGAAGAAGAAGAAGAAGAAGAAGAAGAATGGTTTGGACGGAGAAGAAGAAGAAGCACGGTCGAAGGAAGAAGAAGCACGGTCGAAGAAATTGCTTTGGACGGGTTTGGACGGAGAAGAAGAAGAAGAATGGTCGAAGATTTTGGTTTGGACGGAGAAGAAGAAGAAGTGGACGAAGAACGAAGAAGAACCAGACTCCAGTAGTAGAAGAAGAAGAAGCAGAGGAGAGGACTGTCGAAGAAGAAGAAGAAGAAGCAAGGGTCAAAGATGCCTATGGAGTCAGCTTTTTTTTTTCTTTTTTGTTTTTTAATTTTTTTTTAACTCTATATTAATATCTTTTCTTTTTACATTATTTTTTAAAAAGAAAAGTCATTCTCCTAATTAAAATTTTTTAAAGGTTATTTTGCTAAAAAAACAAAGTCAAAAGGTCATTTTACTAAAGCACTCATTTATAATGGCACCCACCTAAAATTAGAAGGTCTTCGATACGAGTTGTAATGGGGCCAGGGATTATTTGTCAAAACCCCAAGTAGTAACTAAAAACATAGACTGAATATCATTCTGTTGGGCCTTCACTTTATTCTAACCAACCTTGCACATCCAAAAGTTTAATTCCAAGCTCATGAGATGGTTTTTATAATTTCTTTTCTTCTTTTGTTTTTTTCTTTATTTTTTTCTTTTCGATTCCTTTGGAATTCTTTTTATTATTATTATTATTATTGTTATTATTATTGTTATTGTTGTTGTTGTTGTTGTTATTGTTATTACTACCTATTGCTATTGCTATTTTTTGAAGTGAGAAAGTCGGTTTACAATGCCGAGGTGCTACCGATCTGATGGCAGACATCCAACAACCGGCGCTGCGGCACTCATCTATTTTTTCTACTAGCACCACAACAGCCATAGGTTAACGACAGGCGCTCACCCCTCGACCCTCGGCCACTTGGCCCAATTCGTCCGTTTTAGCATGTTTCATCACCTTTTGATTTCGTTGCATCCAAAACACCTACAAAACATAAAAACACTAATAAACACTCAAAAATCTCAAGAATCAAACAAATAAACATAGGAGAATTGATATAAAATAATGAAGAATTAAGCACTTGTCACCTGCTATACGCTTCACTTATGCTAGGCATGCCAAGCCGTGTGAATTGAGTGAATAGGTGTGTGTGGGGGGGTTAGTTTGGTCAATTGAGTATATGGGGAAGCGGGAAATTCTGTTAGCAGCTAGAATAAGATTGGGGAGTGAAGAACCCAATAGGTAGATCTTGAGTGGAGTTTGTGGGAGAGTACAGGGCCTCTCAAATGCTTAGAAATTGCATTTCCTTTATTTTCATAATTCAATTGAATTTCTACTAGTATTTTCTGTTATTCTGCTTCTCTGTGTGCTTTGGTCTATCATTTTCCTATGTTGTCATTTTTTTTCCCGTCATTTCTATGAATAAATTAGTTCATTTCTTGTCCAAATAAATGATTAAATAATAAAATAAAAGTAGAGGTAGCTTTATCTTTATCATTGCCATCTCACTTTATGGGCATGTTTAGCAGAGCTTTATGGAAATTCTTTTGACTTCCTGACTTAAAAAGTTGCTTCTGGTACGAAAGAAAAGTGGAAGGAAAGGGATGGAGGGAATGGTGGATGGATTTTGACATTTATGGTTTTCTAGTAGGAGAGTAGAGAGGAAGGAAAGAATTTAGGGAGGGTCTCTCAATCCTTCAAAACACCCTAATTTTCATCTCTCCTAAATTGGAGAGACTTTTAAAGGATTCAAGCTATCTCATTAGTATAAATAAAACAATCAATTTACATGTATAATCTATACTTTCCTTTCCTTTGTATCTCTAAACCAAACGAGAGAGATGATTTTTTTCTTTCCTTGTCATACTAAACATCACGAAGGAAAGGGCCTCTCCCTCATTCCCCATCTCCCTCACCTAGGTGATCCACCACTCCCTCCTTCCACTTTTCTCTTTCTCCTACCAAGCACAGCCTTAGTGAAAAGTTGCAGCTTTTGCTTCTCTTCTTCTACTGAAAAAACAAGAGCAAAATCTTTGTCAAACAGGTCCTATATCTGATTCCATGGCATTATCTGCTATACTAACACCCTTTTTTTTATCAGGGAGTGAGTTATGAAGGTGTGCAAGGCCTTCTAGGTCTTACAAGTACAAATGGGACAATTGAGCATGCACTTCCCCCACCAAGATCTGCTCTACTATCATCATTTATGCAGCCATATAAAATTGATGTAAGATAATGAAGGAATCAAGCATGAAGAAACTTTTCTGAAATGTTAGATTTGTCTTTGTTCCCTATAGAATATTTAGGAGCCGGTGGAAGCACAGTTTCCAATATTCAAAAAAATTGAAATAAATGGGAAACCACCTTATATATGGCACATTTTCTTCGGCGATACAAAATTAATTTAAGGTAACCACTATGAAGGCTGTATTTCAGTATCCTTTTTATGGACAACAAATAATACCTTGGCTAGCCACCTTAATTCTATATTTCTTATTATGAATTATATCATTCTAGGTTGAGGTGGAGGGTAGCACATTGACCTATGGAGCTCGGGCCTTGGCCAAACATGCCCATAGGAGTAGCAATAAATATTGGGGTACTTTGGATGGAAATGGTGAGTTCCGTGTTCTAATTGGTTTTTTCTTTTTTTTTTTTTTTTTTGGTTCTTATATTTCTCTCTGTTCGTTTCTTGTTTTCCTGGTAAGTAGTTTTGCCCATCTTTTGAGATGTTGATGGACGTCTTGCACTCCTTGGTAATGACATTTGAAGAGAAAAATAGACAGAGAATGATTATTTCTCCTTGATTAGAATATTTGGTATACACGTCTATATATACTATTCTAGGAAGAAAATAATGGGAAACTACCCAAATCAGCCTACGATACAAATCCCATGATTAGAGGGAAAAAATAATTTCCTATCTAAACATATACAATCTGATTTGTTTCCTAAAATTAGGCTATGACAGCTGTACAATTCAACACTCCCCCTCAAGCTGGAGAATAGATATCTTCCATTCCCAGCTTGGAAATAACTTCATGAAAAGTTGCACTACTGAGTCCTTTGGTCAAGACATCTGCTAGCTGACTCCCTGAGGGCACATAAGACATGCAGATCAGGCCTTCTTCCAGTTTGTCCTTGATGAAGTGTCTGTCAACCTCGATATGCTTTGTCCTGTCGTGTTGTACTGGATTATGAGCAATGTTTATTGCCGACTTATTGTCACAATACAGCTGCATAGGGCCTACCCATTTGATTCTCAGGTCATCTAGGATAATCTTCAGCCACATTAGTTCACACACTCCTTGGGCCATTGCCCTAAACTCAGATTTAGCGCTAGACCTTGCTACTACATTCTGCTTTTTACTTCTCCACGTTGCTAAGTTTCCACCAAGAAATGTACAATAACTAGATGTTGATCTTCTGTCTACTGATGAACCTGCATAGTTTGCATCTGTGTAGGCTTCCAATGTGAGTTCATTGTCCCTCCTGAAGAGAACTCCTTTTCTGGGACTACCTTTCAAGTAGTGTAACACCCGATGGACAGCTTGTAGGTGTGACTCTCTTGGATCATGCATGAACTGACTAATCACGATTACCGAGTATGCGATGTCTAGTCGAGTATGAGCAAGGTAGATGAGTTTTCCAACCAATCTCTGATACATCTCCTTATCAACAGCCGGTTCCTCCTTCGCTTCTCCTAACTTTTGATTCGGTTCCATAGGTGTAGCTACTGGTTTACAGCCGAGCTTCCCTGTTTCCTTCAAGAGATCGGTCGCGTACTTATGTTGTGAGATAAAAATTACCTGTCTTGAGTATGAAACTTCAATACCAAGGAAATACTTTAGTCTTCCAAGCTCCTTTATACCTTTCAAGAAAGCCATCCGCCTTGTATTTCAAAGTAAAGACCCATTTGCACCCCACCAGATTCTTTCCTTTTGGTTTATCAACAATCTCCCATGTTTTGTTTTTTTCCAATGCATCCATTTCCTCTCTCATAGCATTCCTCCACTCCTTTTTAGACAATGCCTCAGATAAAGTGTTTGGAATAGAAATAGTGTGTAGACTCACAATAAAGTTTCTATAGAATGGTGAAAAACGCTTAAGTGACACATAGTGGGACAAAGGATATAAAGGATGTTTTGTGCACTCTATGGTACCTTTTCTAACAGCAATAGGGAGGTCAAGACCTTTTTTGGGTGGTTCAATAGATTGTACATGCAAATGTGAGTTAGAACTTACCATGTCTTCATTAGCAGGATTCGGTTGTCAGTTAGAACTTGTGTCAGTTCTGGAACAGCTGGTTTTCTTGAATACACCAGAGGAAATCTCACAGAATCATAAATACAGACAGAGGCTGGAGTATGGACTGGTATTGGAGAAGACAAAGGAGTGGGCAAAGGTTCGGATTCTGGGGCTGACATAGGTTCGGATTCTGGGACTGACACAGATTCAGGAATTGGAACAACATACTTGGTGGAGGATAGATCAAGAGACCCAAAAGAACCAAGATTACTATCACAGTCTTTTTCTTCTGTAAGTGAAATCTCCCCCTGAAGATAAGACTGTGAGAAGTATGATTTGTTTTCAGCAAAGGTGACATCGGCAAATAGATAAAATTTCCTAGAGGGAGGATGATAGCATTTATACCCTTTTTGTGTAGATGGGTAGCCAAGAAACACACATTTGATTGCTCTGGGATCTAATTTTCCTCTATTGTGGCTATGAACATGTACAAAAGAAGTATAACCGAAGACTCGAGGTATGAGACCATTTGAAGTTCTGACATGTGGATAGAATTTTGCAAGATTTTCCATGGGAGTTGTGTAACCTAATGCTCGTGAGGGTAGTCTATTGATCATGTATGTGGCAGTAAGGACAGTCTCCCCCCAATAAGATTTAGGAACATTTCCTTGGAATAACAATGCCCGAGTGGTATCAAGTAAATGGCCATTTTTCCTCTCGGCAACCCTATTTTGTTGTGGTGTGCTTATACATGATGATTCATGAATAATGCCTTCTTTTTGGAAGTAGGGTGTCAAGATTTGGTTGAAGTAATCCCTTGCATTATCAGACCTAAAGCCTTTGATTTTTACCCCAAACTGGTTTTGAATCATGGAATGGAAATTAGGGACAACACTACTTACATCAGATTTGTGTTTGAGCAAGAATATCCATGTAACCCTAGTACAGTCATCAATTAGAGAAACAAACCATCTGGACCCCGAAACGTTTGGAATTGTGGATGGTCCCCAAATGTCACTGTGAATCAATTCAAAAGGATGCGAACTTCTCTTATTACTAATGGGAAAAGATACACGAGTGTGTTTTGCAAGTTCACAAACATCACAATGAAAATCTGTAATATTCAATCCTTTAAACAAAGAAGGAAACATGATATTCAAGACTCTAAACGAAGGATGACCAAGACGAAAATGATGAAGCCAAATGGCTTCTTTATTTGACGAACTGAGAAAAGACAATGACAAATTATTCATGACTCTTTTCGAAGTACTCGATGTTTCAAGATAGTAGAGCCCGTTCCTTTCCTTAGCAAGTCCAATCTTCCTCCCAGAATCCTCGTCCTGAAAAACACAGTAAGTGGGATGGAAAATTGCATAGCATTTTAGATCTTTTGTGAGTTTTTTAATTGAAACAATATTTGCTGACAATTTTGGGACATGAAGAACATCTTTAAGAACAAGAGATGGTGTTATTTGGATATCCCCTAATCCTGCAACTGTAGCCAAGGAACCATTTGCAACAATAATTTTTCTACTACTAGGACACGGAGTGTAAGAATTAAAACATTGTGAGGTGTGAGTCATGTGATCTGTTGCCCCTGAATCAACTATCCAGGAGTTGGTCAAACTCTTTTATGAGACATGTAATCCAAAAGGGAATGATGACTTACCTGAGAGTGCCAATGAACATGCACTAGAAGGCTTATCAAGGGAACCAATCAAGCCTCTTAGTTTTTCGATCTCTTCAATATTGAGTCCTCCTTTTTCTTGCCCCTCGCTTTGGTTGGTTTGTTCTGTCATGTATGCCTGAGACTGAAATCTCTGTTGACCTCCACAGTTTCCCCATTCTCGGCTTGGCGGTTTACCATGCAATTTCCGGCAATTCTCCTTGGTATGCCTCGGCTTTTTACAGTAGTTGCACCACAAGTTGTCCTTGCTGTCTAACAACTGATGGTTCCTGTTGTCTCTTTCTGAGAGCTTGGACAGGTCTGTTCTCCCTTTGTCTTGCACCTGGGGCTGTTCAGATTTAGTCACCAAGGCTGAACTATCTGAGGCTTGAGGCTCAAGCATTACACTCCTTCGACTTTCTTCTGCCCTTATTAGAGAAATTGTCTCCGCCAATGAAGGTGTCTTCTCCCTGCCAAGTATTTGAACCCTAACCTGATCAAATTCAGGATTGAGTCCAGCCAAGAAATCATATACTCGGTCATTCTCAATAAAGTTCTTCAAGATGGCAGCATCCTCTGGGCACTTCATCTTAAATACCCGGTAATGGTCAAGTTCTTGCCATAAATTCTTCAATAAATTTGCATATTCTGTCACTGTTTTGTCTCCCTGTTTGGAAGCACCTGTCTTCACCTTTATCTCGTACACTTGGGCTTCATCACGAGCTTTCGAATAGGTCTGCCGAATGGAGTCCCAAATCTCCTTTGCAGTTGTCAGAAACATACAGGTATCACTGATTGCAGGATCCATCGAGTCCCATAATCATGACATGACCATAGAATCTGCTTCATCCCACACTTCAAAAAATGGGTCTCCCTTTTTCGGTCCTGTTCCAAGAAGATGACTCAGTCTCCCTTTACCCTTCAGGTAAGTCTTGACAAATTGAGACCACTTGAGATAATTTTTCTCAGTTAGCCTGTATGTAGCCCTAAAATTCTGCAGATCTCCAGTCATTTGGTTTGAATTAACTTCTTCTGATTGGACAAAGGTATTTGTGGTTTCGGAGGACATTATGGTCGGAAAAAAAGACAGAAAAAACAGAGGAGAAGATGAGAAAAAAGAAAAAAAAACAATAGAGAACTTCCAAGACAAATACAGCAATGAACGCTGAACAAAGAAACCCAGAAAAGAGCCTAAAGCTCTGATACCATGAAGAGAAAAATAGATAGAGAACGATTATTTCTCCTTGATTAGAATATTTGGTATGCACATCTATATATACTATTTTAGGAAGAAAATAATGGGAAACTACCCAAATCAGCCTACGAGACAAATCCCATGATTAAAGGGAAAAAATAATTTCCTATATTAATATATACAATTTGATTTGTTTCCTAAAATTAGGCTACGACAGCTGTACAATTCAACAACATTTCTTTTTTACTTTTTCCCACATACATTTCTTTCTCCGATTTTGTACTTTTAAATGTTTTTTGATCTACTTGTTTTTATTTGTCTTACATTATCTGAATTGGCATGTTCCTATTTCCCTGGTAGGGAAATCAGTCAGATCATCATTTATCTTAATCTCTTTTGCTTTTGAACACAACGGCTTGTTTTCATATGACTAATAAAATTGAACTCTTCTTGAAGGTCTTTTTTTTTATGATAAAAAATCATGAAGAAACTTTGTAATGGTCAACGGTGGCTTTGTTAAGATTGATGTGATTAAGGAAATTTTATTAATGGTCCTACAAGATCTATAGAAACTGGAAATACTATGGTTAAAACATGACTCCAGATAATGGATGTTGGAGTATGTACGACATCATTCAGCTCATATCATTTTCCAAAGTGAAATGGACAAAAATATTTGAAAATTTGATAGTTAGGGAAGTATCATGTAGAAAGAGTTGTATACAAGTGTGTTAACAGATTTGTCTCGCTTGATTTTACTTTTTCAGTTGTCAGAATTCATAAAACACTTTGGCGTAGATTACCAGCCGTAAAAATTTTGACATAAGCCTTGTATGTGGCAGTCAAGCCCTACAGATACGAACATTAACAAATGCCAAAATGAACAAAACTTCACCTAATTCTGCAATTTCCGATGTTGATTTGTTGTTAATTCATTTTTATTCTTTTGGATCAACCTTTTTTTTTTTTTTTTTTCTTTTAAGTTAAGACTATCGTTAGTTAAGTTAAAAATTTTTTCACATTTCGAATTTTCTTGATATTACCTTCACTTGTGTGTTTCTTTGTGCACTTTCCAGATTCTGAGAAAAACAGGCTTGCGTTTGACGTCATCACACGCTTAATAACACAATGTTCCTGGTTAAATCTGCATATTCTTCCACCATATGGTGACGTCTTTGAAATAAGGGTTGCTAATGGATATGGTGCTAGGTGGTCTAAAGATGGCAATAAGGTATGGAAATGATTAGGGCTAAATTCCTGGTTAAGGTGTTAGTAAAAAATGGATTACTACGTGATTCCTATGTTTGCACTATCCTAATTACCAAGGGTTTGAAGAATTTTCTTTGATCATTTTCAAGAAATCTGCCACAAAAATGGATATAAAAGATAAATAAAATGTAAATTAATAAACTTCCAGCCACTCACAAATCTCAAATGCCATATACCACCGTTTATTAAGTTTTCAGTCTCCTAAAAAGTTTAAATGTCAACTATAGGTTTCCTAGTTGAAGGTTTTAATGTTTCAGAATTTTCACCACCGAGTAATATTACCTTGGAAAAAGTATAGTTTATAGTACAACTAATGTTTCTTTAATTGTCCTTTCAGTTTATTGGGTTCCTAGAGCCCTATACAGAAGATGGTCATTCAACGGGATGGAAGCATTGAATTGCCCACGGACTGTCATCTCCGATTTCGTAAATTCGGATAATAGGTAGGCCTTCGTAAGGCACCATTCTACTCTTTGTTCTCCTTGATAAGACTAATACTTTTAAACCAACAGGACACGACTTTTCTACGGCATATCTGTTCAATTCTTTTACAAGACAAGGAGCTATAGGACGAGCTTCATGATAGGAGTTGCATGTCATATTCAAGATGTACTTCAAAAACGTAGTAACAATCCTTGACATGGATGAATTGGCCGAGTTTTCTCTTGTATAAAACAGTCATCTTGTCAATGTACCATCTATATGAATCTTGTTCACACAATTCGCTGTTGCTTTTTTTTTTTTTTTTTTTTCTTTTTCTATGTCACAAACTGCTTGGATGCAATCTTCATGGCACATCAGTCGATGTTAATTCGTTCGTTATCTTTGCACTCCATATATCGTAAAAAAAAAAAATTTTCTCTTCGGATGAGGGTCATATTGTCTTCCGTTCTATGTCACTTCTATGTGATTTGTTGCGGTGACTTGGCAGCTGCAAAAAAATTTCACTTCCATTGTCAAAAGCAGAAATGAAATTGGTACGAACAGGCTTTCTCTCTCCCTTGTCTATACATATACGTTACATGTGTTTAACTGTACGTATCACTTTGAAAAGCATGTGTGTATGTTTAGAAAATCAAGCATCTTTAGAAGACCAGTGGACTTATTGCTGCTTTCATGCTTTTATTTTCTCACGGTTAACATGACATTCTATTGTGAAGTGGTGGAGCCAAAAATTCTTTTCACAGTTGGCGTGAGTTAAACTAAAAAATTATTCGACCTTATATTCTTATTTACTTCTTACTTAAACTTTGCCAACTTTAAAAAGTTCAAAATATGAATTTAAATACTAGTGTACTTTTTGTTTTTTTTTTTTTTTGAGATTTTAAGTGTGAAATAATGTGTATTTATAAATCAAATGTTGGGGCGCAAGTGAAATTTTTTTAAAAAAAATTAATAAATTTTGTAATTTCAAAATTTCACAGGACCATATAAAGGAATTCTTATTGGTTTTATTCGGTTTATTTATTGATTTGCCTTTTCGACTTCTAGATGTTCTATTATTCTTATTATTATTATTTTGGAATAAATATCCGTAACTGTTTCGTATAAAACACAAATTTTTAATCTATACAATATTTTCGCGATAAGTCTATTTCAAAATAATATCATAAACAAAAAGATAAAAATACAAATTACATGCCTTAATGTGGAGACAAACTATGAAGAAAGTGTCAGGAAAAAAAATTTGGATTAAAATGGCAAGCTTTCAGCGTCAAGCAGATGCCAAAATTTTGGGAAAAAAATAAATAAGGAACGGTACGTAATTGAGAAAGGAAATAATTGGTTAAATAGGGATGGAGATAAATCAATAGAAGTAAAAATAAAAAATAAAAATTGAAATTTGGAAATTAATTGGAGTTCGATAATGTGAATACTTTGAAAACCAATTCCAAATTAAAAAACATAAAATATATATGAATAATTTCACATTTTCCCTCTAAAATTTGAGCTCAGTCACAAAAAACACACCCCCCCCCCCCCCCCACAAAAAAAAACTTGGAAAACAGAAATAGCCTTGAAAAATGGAGTGAACATGGAGGCGACAATAACTCACCATTAAAAAGTCAGTTTCAAACACGAAATAGTATTGAAGTATGTGCTCTAAGAGTAACAAAATACTAGATAGAGCTAAATAGATGATTTTATAAAATAAAAAAAAAACAATGAAAATAAAGAAATTGTGTTATGTATTTATATATATATATATATATATATACATATATCACATATTTATGTATTTTGGAGAAATTTTCTATTCAGCACTGTCAGAGTGTCGGACTGGAAAACTCCTTCCCTCTCTCTCCCCCCCTTCCTCGGGTTGTACCACTCTCTCTAGGCACACGGCAGTCAAGGCTTTGGGCAAGATTTTGTTTTTAAAAGAAAACGTTACATGTACATATATGTATAAAATATATATAATACAATATAGTTGCATATATTATAAATTATTCATAACAATTATTAGTGCATGGATAATTTAATTGTCTTTTTCAGAACGAATATGAATTTTAAGACAACCATAGTTGACTATTTAAAAGGTGATTTCAGACATGGAATATACTATTAGAATGCTATCAAAAGCTGCATTTAATTATGTATGTTTGTCACAGAGCACGGAAATAGTGAAGATGTGGAGGTGTTTTTGCATGTTGCTCTGGAGTGTTTGGAGAGATCGCAATCTATGGGTGTTTGAGGGGCGAAAGGGTGATTCAGGTGAGATGATCTCTACAGTAGGGACAATGTTAGTGCTCATCCATTGATCAGGTGAAGCAACCCCCTGCTCCTAACATTGTTGCCCATTGGATCCTCCACCGGCCACCAATGAGGGCGATGGGGATGTGTCAAAAATTCAAAGTTGATGCAGCTGTTAAGGAGTCTCTTGCGTTTGTAGGAGTTGGGGTGGCTGCTAAGGGATGCCAATGGTGTTCTCTTGTGTGCGGCACCTCTCCGAATTCCTGGAAAGTTTTCTCCTCATGTAGCGGAGTGTCTAGCCCCCTAAGGGAGGGCGGGCGGTAGGATAATAGCTCGCGGTGGATACCAGCATTGGCTTCTTTAGTCAGATGCGGTTAATGTGGTACTGGTGGTCCTTTGTCCAACTCCTAGAGCCCCAGAAGCCTCTATCATTACTATTTTTTTTTTTTCTTTTCTATGAATTATTAATTTAATTGGTCAAGCTCCCAAAAAGAGCAAGAGTATATATAATTTTAATTTTAAAATCGTAGGGGTTTATAGCTAAATAGCCTTTTCTTATTAATTTTTTTAATAAATGTCTTAAGTTTTTTAAAATTAGTTAAAAAACAAAAAAAAAAAAAAACCTAAGTTTTTAAAAATTAGTTGATAGGTTTTTTTTTTCCCCCTTAAAATGGTTAATCAATTTGGTAAATAGTCAATCAGTGATTGACTATATTTTATAGTTAATCATTAATCAACCGTTGGTTTATCACTGATTGACTATTGCTAAATCACTTATTGACCATGGTCAATCATTATTATAATTAGTCAATCATTTATTAACTATCAGTAAATTACTGAATATGATTTGGTCACATGCACATGTTTTAGTTGATTTGCCCAATATGATTTCACACGAGCGTTTACGAATGTCTTTTGTAATCAGATATCTATAATATAATATACGAATTTATTTGATCATTCAATAATATAAACATAGGATAGATGAAATGAAAGAAATAAAACGTAATCGTTAATAACAAAAGATTGAGAATTAAGAAAAAGAATGCTTGTAGACTGAAATTTTCCCAACATAGCTTTCCACCAGCAATGTCTCACTCACTAAAAGGTGTGTCACTTACCTCACACTAATTAAAAAAAAATGAAATTTATTAAATACGGAAATCTCACCCAATTATTGTATAGCTATTATAGGAGGTGCATCCCTCTATTTCTAAAATTTACTAGATATTAATGTTGGCATTTTGTACAATATGATGGTCAAAAGTAATATTTAGACCAAACACAAGGAATGTTTTCCATATTTTCCCTACAAATAGAATCAAAATTTCTTATAAATGTAGCTGTATATACAAATGTGAACCTTCCGTAATATGCTTAATTTCAAGTACTATTCTGATACTTAAGTTATACACTTCAATTACTCAACATTAATGTTTGAAACTTCGGGACCATTCGGCATGCTAACTGGTAGGGGTGGCAATTCGTGTCACGTGTCGGGTTCGTGTCGTGTTAGAGCCGTGTCGATTTTTTTCTTCCCCGACCCGAACACAACCAGTGACACGAACACGACACAAAACCGCGACACGAACACGACACGAACCCGTCACGAGTGGATACGACACGAACCAAATAATATATGATATAATATACGAATGTCTATTGTAATTAGATATCTATGAATAATATACGAATTAACATGATCATTCAATAATATAAACATAGGATAGAGGAAATGAGCGAAATAAAACATAATCGTTGATAACAAAAGATAGAGAATTAAGAAAAAGAACGCTTGTAGGTAGAAATTTTTCCAAAATGGCTTTTCACCAGTAATGTCTCAGTCAATAAAATGTGTGTCACTCATCTCACACTAATTAAAAAAAAAAAAAAAAAGATATTTGTTTTTGGCTATCTAGTTTAAACCGGATATTTCACTCTTATTTTTGTATTTTTCTGAAAAGTTATAAAAAAAAAAATTTAACTATTTTTTGTAAAGTCAACAAACTCCAACCAAAAAATTCAACTTCAAACGAGTGCACCAAATGCAATAGGAAGAATCGTACTAAAGGAATATGGTTTGCTATAAATTAACAAGCTCTCAAGGTTGGGAGAGCACCCCTAAAAGTTAAGTAACAAGTGAGAGTGGAAAAAACAAGTTGCTAAACATGGAGACTGCTAAAAAGATCAATTTGGTTTCACTGGCGGTTGTAATGTGCTTGGTTACATATACTTTTGCGGTCTCTAATGCCGAACAGGTTGGAAACAGGAAGTTCATGACCATGGATCCTGAAGCGCTTCTGATTGGTCGTCCATATGAGAATTGCATCTCAGAAGGTCAACCCTTGTGGCGCAGTTGATCATTGTTGTGATCACTTGCTTTGCGACGGTATATTTGAAGGAACTTGCAAATGCGCAGGTGAAGGTAAACCATGTGGGCTTTTATATTACAGTATTTGTTGTGAAGGACTTTCTTGTACCGATGACCTTCAAGGAACGTGTAAGGTAACCAAGACCGATACGGCCATGTAATTGGAGAACCTCCTTTTATAGCTTAAGATTATATGTGTGTCTTCTACATATATATGTGTGCTTCCAATGTCTTTAATTATATGCATGAACTCTTATTCACAACCAACTACTAGCTCTATATAAATAAATATATGTCTCTTATAAGTGACATTGCAATAAAGTTGGAAAATCTTGATATGTTTTCTGTTATGTTGCTTATTGAATTACTATCTTTTTCAGATTGTAAGTGTTTTTTTTTTTTTTTTTTTCCTTTTATCTTTTCAATAAATTTTTTTCCTAATAAAAATTGTGTAGATCGTAGCAATATTATATTCAAGTATAAGCACATGGTGCAATAAAGAGCGGTGGAAATAAATAGAGAATAGATGAAGGGAGAAACGAAAAAGGGAGGAGGAGGCGGGCAGAGGTCAGGTGAATGGGATGGAGCCACGGTGGTGCGATGGTGGGTGTGGAGGCATGGTGGGTGGGAGAGAATGGAGAAGGGGAAATTGAAGAAGGGAATCAAGGGGAATGTCTTTAATATAGTCTCCATATCAGATTTTTTTAGCGACAACATTTATCATCGCAACAAAATTCGTTAAACTTTTAACAAAAATTTTAGCATGTTATTGCTCGCTAAAATTTTCAGAACACTTTTACGAACGACATTAAGTGTACCCAAAATTATTTTGTAAAGCAAAATAATTGGCAAGTTTTATAATTTTTGGATACTTTGAGCGATGATGTTTGTCATCACTAAAAGCATACTTAGGGGAAAAGTATACGAGGTCGCCAAGTTTTGATAGTATAGGGTGAGTGAGTGTCGTATTCACAGGGATTGTTTCTTAGATTGATGCTAAGTACCACAATTATCGCAACTCAAAACCCTAAATCATAAACTCTAAAACCTAAACCTGAAGCCCAACGCCCAAAACCTGAATCCCGAAACCCCAAACCCCAAATTCCAAACCCCAAACCCTAAACCCTAAACACCTTAAAACCCTAAGACCTAAACCCTAAACCCTAAATCCCTTAACCCTAATTCAGTAGGGTAATTAAAAAAAATGTTCATGAATGTTGTATATTTAATAAAAAGATAATAAAAGAGAAACTTAAATTTTAAGAGGATCTGCAAGGGAAAAAAAAAAAGAAAAAAGAAAAAATAAGAACGTTAAAGTTTGTTTTTAATTATTGTAAAAATGTACTATAATAATTTTAACGTATATGAATCAAACTAATGGTGTGTTTGTCGGATCATTTCAAATTCAAAATATTTATTCCAAATCCACTTTTTCAAAATTCTCATTATATTCATTTTTCTCTCTCTCAAGCATCCCTTCAATAAGTTAAAAAATAGGAAGTAAAATATATATATTTTTTTAAACAAATACATATAGAGAATATAGTAAAATTGCCAAAACAAAAAAAAAAAACGTGAGGGCAAAAACTTATTTTAAATATAAGGATATTTTTTTAATTATCAAATAATATGTTTTAGCCAAAAAAAATAAAAAAGAACAACATGTTAAAAGAATACTAATGATGTGATTAAAAAAATGAAAATAACAAAAAAAAATTAGCATGATTGAAGTAAATGGTCAGAAAAAGAAAATCTTGTATATGAAAAATGTAAAAAGAAACGAAAGAACAAATATAATCATTAGATAGAAAAGAGAACAAAAAAAACAAGGGAAAAAAATGGAAATGAACTAGAAAGAACCGTAGGTTGACAAGTGTAAGAAGAAGAAAAGAGCTCTTTTATATCCTTTATTTATTATTATTATTATTATTATTATTATTATTATTATTTTATTATATTTATATATGTATTGATTAAGAGTAAGACATGTTAAGATAAGGCTAGTTTGCATACATATTCAATTTCAAAAATTAAAAAAAAATTATTAAAAAGAAAAGGTATTTTTTCTAATTTTTTTCATCATTATCTAAGGAGAATCTGCTGTAAAGCCTATATTTTTATACCATATCGATAGAGCTCATTTTTAAACTATTAAGATGTAATCGAACAGTTAAGATATTGTTTGTGTACCATAATTATCATACACCTTATTTCATATTAGTATAGATTAATAAATTAAAATTAAAAAAAAAACCCACCCCCCTCCCCCCACGCCGACAAGCCCAGGCGCCCCCCTGACACCGATGCCTCCCCACCCCTGATGCAACCTAGGTCCCGCCAAATCTGGAGCCCCCTCGAAAACCTGATGACGGCCCCCCCTCCGGCAAGCTTCGGCTGTTCAGGGACGGCAAAATCGCCTCCCCCCGGCAACTTTCCACCCACTGGCAAGAGAAGAGAGAGAGAGGGGGAGAGAGAGAGTTTTTTTTTTTTTTTTAAGGAAAAAGAAAGAGGAAATATGATGCATTCAATCTTAAATTTGCACAAAATTATAACAGTAGATTTTAAAAGCAATTCAATAATAATCTTTAAATAAATAACTACTGATAATGTGTATTAAATAAGCTCTACCATAGATTCTTCTTTTTATAAGTACCTTTTAAAAAAATAAAATAAATATTTTTAAAATCTTCTCAAAAACATACAATTTTTAACCTCATTTTTTCTAATTACAACCAACTTTTGTTTTGAAAAAAATAAGAAGAAGAAGAAGGGAAACAAAACTCCGCTCCGTCGTTTGAGGATTCGAAAAGAAGGAGAAGAAGAAGATGTCTCCGGTTAACCTCGGAAGCTGTACAGAAGAGCTGCTGAAGTTGACCCTCCAATGTCGTACGAGCGAAACCCTAGAATTCGACCTTGGTCTCTCCAAGGACTTCTGTTCTCTCCTCCTCAAACCCGACCCTTCCCACGATCCCTTCCCTGCCTCCCACTCTACTGGTAATTTCGCTCTTCTTCCATTTGTTTGCCGAGAAAATACCAAAATTAACATATATCATGCTTTAACTATATTTGATTAGTCATTTGCTGATTAATATTTATTCACGGTTGTTCTATTTTGATCACATGGACATCGAAGAGAGTAAAAATGCTCTGAAATTCTTTTTTTTTTTTTTTTTTTGTCCCCTTCAATTCTGTGTCGTAGTGTCAATGCCTCTGCTAATGATCTTTTTCATTGGAATGTTCGATAGTATGTCTAAGCACATATTGGAAAGAAAAAAATAAGAACGGAAAAGAGAGAGAGAGAGAGAGAGAGAGAGAGAGAGAGAGAGAGAGAATTCTGCCACTTCTGTTGATGATTAAGTATTCTTATTCATGATTTTTTTTTTCCTCATTTCAAAGTATTGATATGATAATATCTATGGTTTTTGTTCTCCTTTCCAGTTGGTTTTTTTTTTCATTAACATTTAAATTTACAAGAGAAATTTGATTGTTACCATCTTTTTTTTTTTTCGAATAATTGTTACTATCATTTGATCTAATACGAACTATAAGCTCTCTTTATTTAAATGGTAAATTGCTCATTTAGTCTCTAAATTTTTAACTTTATACAACTTTGATCCAGATTCCTTTTTATACAACTATAAAATGTTGCTGCAATAGTGCTTTTCGTTAAATTTTGGATGGAATTTGTCAGTAATTTGATCAAAAGTGATGCTAACTAAAGGATTTCGTCCAAAAATTAACGGAAACGACTATTGTAGTAATGTTTTTAATAGTTTTGCGTCAATACAGCTATAAAAAAAGGGACAAGGACCAATGTTGTTCAAAGTTAAACCAATCTTGCAATTTACCAAAAAAAAAAAAAGAAAGGGGAAGAACCTAGGATGTTAGTATTTCTTCAATCATTAACATCCAATAAAAAAGTTTTACATTGTTTATTTATTGGACGGGTTCATTTCTTGATAGTTGATTCTGATTTTTTTTTTTTTTCACTCTCCTGTTTTCTCAATGTTGCAGATCATTTTGAAGGAGTACCTCCATACCCGTTATACAAGCGTTTGGCATATGGTTTGCAACAATCCATGACATATGGAACCTTTTATAGTACATATAATGAAATGCCCTTGATTGGCATAAATAATTCCTTGAAGCAGAAAGAGCAAGGTTGGCAGAAGCTGATTTCAGAAAAGGGATTTGAACTCTTTAATGTTAGTTATAGATAGCTGTTCTCTCTTTACCTGTGCAATGCTCTTCGTTTTTCTGTCTTTTACTTTTTTCGTATATGTTTCTTTGAGTGATCTTGTCATGCGCTATCACATTTTATGTTTCTGCAGATGTTGAAGACTGTTGACCACGAACTACATGTTCAGGAGCCTTTCTTTTCTCAGCTGAAAGGTATAAAGTGCCACGTATTGTATTGCTACATTGCATATCTAGTACATAACCGATATCTACTTGAAGCTTATTAGTAATTTGAGATTGTTCATAGATGGACTCAAAACAATTGAAGGCAGGTGTGCTGCTGATAAATACAGTAGGTATGTATGACCATGCTATATTTTTCATCTTATCATTGGACATGTTATTGAAATGATTTTCTGTTGGGCTTTTGCTAAAATACATGATTTGAATTTCTTTATTTTTATTCTGATATTGCCCTAAATATCTCTCCTCTGCAACAAGTAGACTCATAAGGCATGACATGGATTGTACGAGTCTTGTCAAATTTACTAAATGCATTTCTACCCTGTGCATGTGTATTTGCTGTCATGTTTTAATTTGTTGTCACACTAGAACGATTGAAACAGAGTACTTGACTGAACCATGCTATCTCACCTTAGGATGTTATTTCACCTTGAGCTGGTCTAGATCAAAGACCATTTGCCTAAAAAATTTGTATTAGTTCACTGGCCTACCCAGCGGGGATAAAGACTATCATGTCGACATTCCTTAGGACTCTACCTTACTAGCATACCTGCCTGAATTAGGAAGATATAGTTAGTCCATGAAGCATGGTTAACTCAAATGAAGTCCGACGGCTGTTAATGGGTGTTTGTAAATTTCTAGTTCTTTTCAAATAAGAATGATGAAAAATTGATACTTTTGAAGTGAATGTTGATACTCCTTATAATGTCATTCGTGATTTTTTTTCCCCTTATTACATTCATCACCTTTTCTTTCGTGGTACAGGATCAAATCAGGGAGTTTAATTCTCTTTAATGAGTGTCTGGTAGTTGAAGTTCAGGTGTCTCTCTGTTTGTGTTTTTGGTATGTGCTTCTCTGTATCATTTAGACTCTGATTTAGGTGACTAAAGTGATTCTGAATTTGCAGAACGTACATAAGTATGCTTCATTTTCTGACATGTTGGAGGGAGAAGGTCTTGCAAAAGTCCTTCCAGGAGTTAAAACCATTAATGAAGGTGAACCTTTTTTGTTGACTCATTGTGACCGTGTATGCCAATGAGTTCACTTGCGAAGGAAAGTATGTTGGTAACTATCGAAAACGAAAGAAGAAGGTGGTTGGGTCCTGTAATAGAATCTTCAGATGTCATCCCATAAAACCGAAGAGTAAGGGGAGACAATGTTCAGGGGAAAAAAGATAACTGAAACAACAAATAATCTTTTATGCATAGGTTATCTTTAAACGATAATTGGTTTATTAGTTATCATGAAATTTTTTGGCTTGCAGCCTTGCACTAGGAGCTTACATTTTCATTGGCTCGAATTGGCACATTAGCTCAGCCTTAAAAACAACCATGTTTTCCGCCCTTGGAAGTCCTCAAAAATATTTTTTGCTTCTCATGTTTTTTTGTCTCCTACTCAATCCTTTCCTTAAATTGGTGTGCATTTGCATTTTGCATCCTCATCGAATTGCATTTGCAGATATGTAAAATTACTCTCTGCATTTTGAACTTGAAGTTCAGGTGTACAAATATATAGAAAGTTCTACACAGAAGAGAAGGAAAAGTCAAGTGGTGTTCTTGCAATTTGCATTTCAAAAGTAGCTTCTCAGCCTTATGCTTATTTGGCTGCTATACTCTCTGTGAGTATCCTTATGACTGCAATCCTATAATTAGTTACAAATTTGGTTATCTAGACTGCTACTTTCCTTTTTTTTCTTCTTGGGTTCTGTTCGTGCTAGTGTACTCTCATCTATTCAAATGCTTAACAACCAATCATGTGTTTCTGCTGCTCTAATTCTCGTACGTGGAGGACATTCTCTCACGATTAGAAGGTTGCCTTGAATTTTTGTTTTCCGAATTTGGACTTAGTCTAGAATAGTTTTTTGATAAGCCAGTTGATAGGTTTCGGAAGGAGTACCAAATTAATCTTTTTCATGTTAAAGTATTGTAATTGAGTATAGTGACTAGAAATTAAATAAAGATTTAATAATAACGACAAAGTTTGGTTACGGAATCATTTGCCACCACTAGGCATGTAACTATAATTGAAATAAGAATTATATCCAACTTTCTAGTGAAAGAACATAAAGAATCTCAATTGAAAAATTGGAAAATAAAACCTAAATCATTCAATTATAAATCATATATCTCGGGTTTTGGAAGCCCCCTTATTCCAAAACAAACCTAACTAAATATGATTGGAAAGAACAATAAAATAAAAACTAAGGATATGGAAGAGAAGAGAATAAAGGAAGAAGAACGATTTTGGTCTTGAAAATTTCTATGCAGACAATCTTCTTGAGCCACCAACGGATCTCCTCTTTTTCTTCTTCTTCTTCTTCTTCTCCATGAATGGCTGCTAAAGAATGGTCAAAAGACACCTAAACGAAACCCAAAAGGACCTATTTATAATGGCACCCACGTAAAATCAAAAGGTCTTCAATACGAGTTGTAATGGGGCCAAGGGGTAGTGGCGTGGCTAAAGAATGAAAGGGATAGGATGTTAGAAAGGTTTCAAAGACTTCGTGGAGTGAGAGACATCAGAGAATTCATCGAGGATTATTTGTCAAAACCCCAAGTAGTAACTAAAAACATAGACCGAATATCATTCTGTTGGGCCTTCACTTCATTCTAACCAACCTTGCACATCCAAAACTTTAATTCCAAGCTCAGGAGATGGTTTTTATAATTTTTTTTCTTCTTTTATTTTTTTCTTTTCGATTCCTTTGGAATTCTTTTTATTATTATCATTATTATTATTATTATTATTATTATTATTATTATTATTATTATTATTATTATTATTATTGTTGTTGTTGTTATTGTTATTGCTATTGCTATTGTTATTGCTACCTATTGCTATTGCTATTGTTGTTTTTTGAAGTGAGAAAGTCAGTTTACAATGCCGAGGTGCTACCTCTGATGGCGGACATCCAACAACCAGCGCTGTGGTGCTCATCTATTTTTTCTACAAGCACCACAACAGCCATAGGTTAACGACAGGCGCTCGCCCCTCAACCCTCGGCCACTTGGCCCAATTCATCCGTTTTAGCATGTTTCATCACCTTTTCATTCCGTTGCATCCAAAACACCTACAAAACATAAAAACACTAATAATCACTCAAAAATCTCAAGAAACAAACAAAAAAACATAGGAGAATTGATATAAAATAATGAAGAATTAAGCACTTATCACCTGCCATACGCTTCACTTATGCTAGGCATGCCAAGCCTTGTGAATTGAGTGAATAGGTGTGTGTGGGGGGGTTAGTTTGGTCAATTGAGTATATGGGGAAGCGGGAAATTCTGTTAGCAGCTAGAATAAGATTGGGGAGTGAAGAACTCAATAGGTAGATCTTGAGTGGAGTTTGTGGGAGAGTACAGGGCCTCTCGAATGCTTAGAAATTGCATTTCCTTTATTTTCAGAATTCAATTGAATTTCTACTAGTATTTTCTGTTATTCTGCTTCTCCGTGTGCTTTGGTCTATCATTTTCCTATGTTGTCTTTTTTTTCCCTTCATTTCTATGAATAAATTAGTTCATTTCTTGTCCAAATAAATGATTAAATAATAAAATAAAAGTAGAGGCAGCTTTATCTTTATCATTGCCATCTCACTTTATGGGCATGTTTAGCATAGCTTTATGGAAATTCTTTTGACTTCCTGACTCAAAAAGTTGCTTCTGAAAGTGTTTGGACGATCTATCAAAAGAGCTTCTGGTTTCCAAAAGAGCTTCCTATCAAAGCTAGAAAATATGGCTCTGGAAAAAGCTCTTTTGAATAGATTTCAAAATTAAGTGATGCTATAGACTTTATTTTAATATTGTTATTACTTTTTAGAAAACTTTAAAGTCACTGACTTCAAAAGCTCTTTTAAAAATGTGGTTCCAAAACACTTGGAGTGTGTTTGGTACGAGAGAAAAGTGGAAGGAAAGGGATGGAGGGAATGGTGGATGGATTTTGACATTTATGGTTGTCTGGTAGGAGAGTAGAGCGGAAGGAAAGAATCTAGGGAGGGTCTCTCAATCCTTCGAAACACCCTAATTTTCATCTCTCCTAAGTTGGAGAGACTTTTAAAGGATTCAAGCTATCTCATTAGTATGGATAAAACAGTAAATTTACATGTATAATCTATACTTTCCTTTCCTTTGTAACTCTAAACCAAACGAGAGAGATGATTTTTTTCTTTCCTTGTCATACTAAACATCACGAAGGAAAGGACCTCTCCCTCGTTCCGCATCTCCCTCACGTAGGTGATTTACCACTCCCTCCTTCCACTTTTCTCTTCCTCCTACCAAGCATAGCCTTAGTGAAAAGTTGCAATTTTTGCTTCTCTTCTTCTACTGAAAAAACAAGAGCAAAAACTTTGTCAAACAGGTCCTATATCTGATTCCATGGCATTATCTGCTATACTAACACCCTTTTTTTTATTTATCAGGGAGTGAGTTATGAAGGTGTGGAAGGCCTTCTAGGTCTTACAAGTACAAATGGGACTATTGAGCATGCACTTCCCCCACCAAGATCTGCTCTACTATCATCATTTATGCAGCCATATAAAATCGATGTAAGATAAGGAATGAATCAAGCATGAAGAAACTTTTCTGAAATGTTAGATTTGTCTTTGTTCCCTGTAGAATATTTAGGAGCTGGTGGAAGCAAAGTTTTCAATATTCAAAAACATTGAAATAAATGGGAAACCGCCTTATATATAGCACATTTTCTTCGGCAATACAAAATTAATATAAGATAACCACTATGAAGGCTGTACTTCAGTATCCTTTTTATGGACAACAAATAATACCTTGGCTAGCCACCTTAATTCTATATTTCTGATTATTTCTAGGTTGAGGTGGAGGGTAGCACATTGACCCATGGAGCTCGGGCCTTGGCCAAACATGCCCATAGGAGTAGCAATGAATATTGGGGTACTTTGGATGGAAATGGTGAGTTCCGTGTTCTAATTGGCTTTTTTTTTTTTCTTTTTTTTTTTTTTTTGGATTTTATATTTCTCTCTGTTCGTTTCTTGTTTTCCTGGTAAGTAGTTTTGCTCAGCTTTTGAGATGTTGATGGACGTCTTGTACTCCTTGGTAATGACATTTCTTTTTTACTTTTTCCCAAATACATTTCTTTCTCCAGTTTTGTACTTTTAAATGTTTTTTGATCTACTTGTTTTTATTTGTCTTACATTATCTGAATCGGCGTGTTCCTATTTCCCTGGTAGGGAAATCAGTCAGATCATCATTTATCTTTATCTCTTTTGCTTTTGAACACAACGTCTTGTTTTCATATGACTAATAAAATTGAACTCTTCTTGAAGGTCTTTTTTTTTTTATGAAAAAAAATCATGAAGATACTTTGTAATGGTCTTACAAGATCTATAGAAACTGAAAATACTATGGTTAAAACATGACTCCAGATAATGGATGTTGGAGTATGTGTGACATCATTCTGCTCGTAGCATTTTCCAAAGTGAAATGGAGAGAAAAATTTGAAAATTTGGTAGTTAGGAAAGTATCATGTAGAAAGAGTTGTATACAAGTGTGTTAACAGATTCGTCTTGCTTGATTTTACTTTTTCAGTTGTCAGAATTCACAAAGCACTTTTGGCGTAGATTACCCGCGGTAAAAATTTTGACATAAGCCTTGTATGTGGCAGTCAATCTCTACAGATACAAACATTAACAAATGCCAAAATGAACAAAACTTCACCTAATTCTGATAATTTCCGATGTTGATTTGTTGTTAATTCTTTTATTCTTTTGGATCGACCCTTTTTTTTTTCAGTTAAGACTATCGTTAGTTAAGTTCAAAATTTTTTCACATTTCGAATTTTCTTGATATTACCTTCACTTGTGTGTTTCTTTGTGCACTTTCCAGATTCTGAGAAAAACAGGCTTGCGTTTGACGTCATCACACGCTTAATAACACAATGTTCCTGGTTAAATCTGCATATTCTTCCACCATATGGTGACGTCTTTGAAATAAGGGTTGCTAATGGATATGGTGCTAGGTGGTCTAAAGATGGCAATAAGGTATGGAAATGATTAGGGCTAAATTCCTGGTTAAGGTGTTAGTAAAAAATGGATTACTACGTGATTCCTATGTTTGCACTATCCTAATTACCAAGGGTTTGAAGAATTTTCTTTGATCATTTTCAAGAAATCTGCCACAAAAATGGATATAAAAGATAAATAAAATGTAAATTAATAAACTTCCAGCCACTCACAAATCTCAAATGCCATATACCACCGTTTATTAAGTTTTCAGTCTCCTAAAAAGTTTAAATGTCAACTATAGGTTTCCTAGTTGAAGGTTTTAATGTTTCAGAATTTTCACCACCGAGTAATATTACCTTGGAAAAAGTATAGTTTATAGTACAACTAATGTTTCTTTAATTGTCCTTTCAGTTTATTGGGTTCCTAGAGCCCTATACAGAAGATGGTCATTCAACGGGATGGAAGCATTGAATTGCCCACGGACTGTCATCTCCGATTTCGTAAATTCGGATAATAGGTAGGCCTTCGTAAGGCACCATTCTACTCTTTGTTCTCCTTGATAAGACTAATACTTTTAAACCAACAGGACACAACTTTTCTACGGCATATGTGCTTAATTCTTTTATAAGACAAGGGGCTATAGGACGAGCTTCATGATAGGAGTTGTATGTTATATTCAAGATGTACTTGAAAAAACGTAGTAACAATCCTTGACATGGATGAATTGGCGGAGTTTTCTCTTGTATAGAACAGTCATCTTGTCAATGTATCATCTATATGAATCTTGTTCTGTTGTTTTTTTTTTTTATTATTATTATTATTATTTTTTAAATGTCACAAACTGCTTGGATGCAATCTTCATGGCACATCAGTCAATGTTAATTCGTTCGTTATCTTTACACTCTTTTTTTTTCCCCTTTTCGCGTGAGGGTCATATTGTCTTCCATTCTATGTCACTTGTATGTGATTTGTTGAGACGACTTGGCAGCTGCAAAAAAATTTCACCTCCATTGTCAAAAGCAGAAATGAAATAGGTAGGAACAAGGTTTCTCTCTCCCTCGTCTATACGTATTCGTTACATGTGTTTAACTACATGTATCACTTTGAAAAGCATGTGTGCTTGTTTAGAAAATCAAACTCTTTAGAAAACCAGTGGACTTATTGCTGCTTTCTTGCTTTTATTTTTTCACGGTTAACATAACATTCTATTGTAAAGTGGTGGAGCCAAAAAAAAAATTCACAGTGGGAGTGAGTTAAACTAAAAAATTGTTCGACTTTATATTCTTATTTTCTTCTTATGTAAACTTTAACAACTTTAAAAAGTTCAAAATACAAATTTAAATAGTAGTATATTTTTTATCTTTTTGAGACTTTAAGCGTGAAATAATGTGTATTTATAAATCGAATGTTGGAGCGTAAGTGAAATTTTTTAGAAAAAATCTTAATAAATTTTATAATTTAAAAATTTCAGTAAAAGGACAGGATTATATAGAGGAATTCTTGTTTATCTCTGTTAGGTTTTCTTTGGTTTATTTATTGATTTGCCTTTTTAGACTTCTAGATGTCTATTATTATTATTATTATTATGTTGGAATAATTATCCATAACTGTTTCACATAAAACACAAATTTTTAATCTATACTATATTTTCGCAATAAGTCTATTTCAAAATAATATCATAAACAAAAAGATAAAAATATAAATTGCATGCCTTACTGTGGAGACAAAATATGAAGAAAAGTTTCAGGAAAAAATATTGATTAATATGGTCCCCACTGGCCACTGGTGGGAATGTGTCAAATTCAACGCTGATGCAGCAGTTCAGGAGTCTCTTGCCTTTGTAGGAGTTGGGGTGGCTGCTAGGGATGCCAATGGTGTTCTCTTGTGCGCGGCAGCTCTCCGAATTCCTGGGAAGTTTTCTCCTCACGTAGCGGAGTGTCTAGCCCTTAGGGAGGGTGGTAGGATGATAGCTCGCGGTGGATAGCAGCATTGGCTTCTTAAGTCAGATGCGGTTAATGTGGTACGAGCGGTCCTTTGTCCAACTCCTAGAGCCCCAGAAGCCTCTATCATTGCTGATGTTTGGGAGGTTTTATCTTAGGGGTTTATACTTCAATAGCCTTTTCTTATTAAGTTTTTTAATAAATTGTCCAAGTTTTTAAAAATTAATTAAAAAATCGAAGTTTTTAAAAATTAGTTACTATATCTTTTTTTCTTTGAATGGTTAATCAATTTTGTAAATAGTTAATCAGTGATTGACCATATTTTATAGTTAATCATTGATTGACTGTTGGTTAATCACTAATTGACTATTGGTAAATCACTTATTGACCACGGTCAGTCATTGATTGATAATCGGTTAATCATTGATTGACTATCAGTCCATAATATAACTCATAAATTTTTGTAAATCACTAATTGATGACAAACAAATCACTGATTAACCAATGGTCAATCAATGATTGACTCTAGCATAATTAGTGACCAAACAAATATAAAAGGATATGTCAATTTTGGAGGAGTCTGAGATGAGAGTTAATCACTAATTAACCAATGGTCAATCATTAATTAACTCTCATCTCAGAATGGTCAATCAATGATTAACTCTCATCTCAGACTCCTCCAAAATTGACATATCATTTTACACTCGTTTAGTCACTAATTGATTGACTGAGAGTCAATCAATGATTGACCATAAACATATCAAAACACGAGAAACACATAACAATTGAAAAAAATGGACCGAAACACTTTTTTTTTTTTTCCAAATTGATGAACAAAAACCTAGAAAATCACAGAAATCAAAGTGAAGAGAAAATAAAACAAGCAAAAGCAAAAGCAAAAGCAAAAGGATAAGCCAATAATCTTAGATAAAACCCAAATTAAAATCGAAATTCACCAAAAAAAAAATGCAAACGAAAAACAAAAACAAACATTTAGATTTCAATTGCAATTTAAAAAATGAACTGAAATCGAACAAACACAAAGAAAAACACGACGACGGCCAAAAGAGAAACGGGAAGAGGGTGAAAAAGAAAGTTGGGAGACAGAGAGAAGAGAGCGGCGGAGGTGTTTGGAAAAAATGAAAATTGATTAAACAAAACATAAACATTATGTCATTTAACTAATTAAAAGAAAGTTGAGCTATCTATTAAATTATATAATAAATATAGGTTACCCACCCTAATTTTTCTTTTTTATCTGATGCTTCTAGCGGAACTTTTTGCTATGTTTCTCGCTCAGGGAATTCATTAGCCCGCCACTTGTTAGACCAGTATGCTTGTTCTCAACTATCACATTGAAATTGGCTTCATGTATTGCCAGTTTTTGTTGGCCCTATCGTTGCTATAGATTTGTCTGCGTAATAAATAAAAGCCATGTTTAATTCCAAAAAAAAAAAAGAGCACACTACAGGGATTTTGATAAATTTTTAAAAACTTCAAACTTGTAGTAGCCCTCTTCGATAGTATTTGTGTGACGAAACCAATATTACTGCAATACACTCGAATTAAATATTCGTCTTGACAAGTGTAAGAGGGTGTCTAAAAGAAAGAGAGAACAAAATTGGAGTGCAGCCACTATTCGCTGAGGCCGGCCTTCAGGTCGGATCAAGGCTCGGTGTTACGTCAAGAGCCTTTCGGAGTGTGGTGGCGGTTCTCAAGTCTCGAGGAAGGAAGGAAGTTGAGTGACCAGTTTCAGACTTGCAGGAAAAAAAATCCTTCTACTTGATTGATATCACCGATGTATGTATGTCCCTTGGCAACATGTGGAAGCAAATCGAAAGCTGAAGCTGCTTTCAAGTTAAGCAGATTGATTTAACCGCAGACTCTTCTACTCTATATTATGAATCTTAATCAATTGTCTCTCCTTGAAAGACTGCTATTGTGCACATCCAGCAACCTTTCGAGCGATACCAGGGTCCAACCTTCTTCTGTCTGGGCATATATTCTTTGATTCAGAGAGTCCACTATAATGCTAACATCTCCAAACCCATATATCTGGTGCCCATTGTGCATCCTCCCGGGTTTAGGCTTAAAAAGCACGCCGTGCTGCTGTGCGTACGCCTCCACAACTTCTTTGATGCTCAACTCTCTCCCACCATCCATATTGCTTGCCGTAGCTTGCTGTTGATATGCTTTTTGCTGAGCCTCAAACTGTCTTTGCTCAAGAGCTCTCAGATAGCTAAGATTCTCTTTTAGACCAGGTTGGACTACCTCCATGCCTTCAACTGCTCTATTCATCATGTCAAGACCACAATTAAGCTGCTTTCGGATGCTTTCATTTGCTAGAAGCTCCGTCGGAAGAAGCTCTTTCCAACCCAAAAACCACTTTGTGACCTCTTCGTAGTTTGGGTTTGCACATAACCAATGATACAGAACTTGCAGCCACTTGGGGAAGAAATACTGCTCCATCATATCCACCATCAGATGGATTGGTATAACACCGGCCCAATTTTTCACCCAATAAAACTGATCGAGCTTCTGATTTGCCGGGTTCACCTGAAATTCTTGCAGGACAATGTGCAACTTCGGAACTATGAATCTTCGCATGAGTTGTTCCCAACTGGCCGAGTCAAACACGGTCTTCCAGGGAGAGAGTATAGTAAACGCAGACCCATCACTAGGATGCCAAGCACCAAGAATATTACTCAACTTGGAGCGTATTGTGTGATATACATCATCCAACTTGTGTCCCAACAGTGGCAGCCATGGGTGCACCCAAACATGGATAGGAATGGTCTCCCGATGAGGCTCCCACGAGTCTACGGCACTCCTTAACTTCGGCATAACAACGTCATCCAATATGGTATCAAGAATTGAAGAGGGCAGCAACTTTTCCCAGCAGTCCAAAAATCTGAGCATGGGCTCAGGGTCCCTTGCCTGCCAAGTATTAACCCCAGAGATTCTTACAGCAGGAACCACGACTTCAAAAACCAATTGGGAATAAATAGAAGTGGAATCCCAGATATCTGAGGATTCCTCTCCTTGAAGCAAAGCCCTCCAAGAAGACATCGCCTCTAACCCGTGAGATGGGTTTCGAAGAGGATCCCAACCTTGAAACACCCTGATAAACAAGGGCAAAGCAAACGAGCAGGCAATACACGATAAGTTGCACAACTTATAGTCTTCAGGAAACCTCCTTTGCAAGTCGGTGAAGCACTTTAACAGCCTTTCCAACGTTATGGTTCCCGCTGAATTCTCTTCTCGAACTCGGTCCAATATGCCCTTGATTCTGTCCAAGTTGTCCAGCTGCCTTTTCTGTCTCGCCGCCTCGATCTCCAATCTGTCTTTTTCCTCTTTCAAGCGAATTGCAGCCTCTTTCTCGTTTCGCAAATTGCTATCAATCTTCTGAATATCAACCTCGGCTAAATCTACAATCAACCTCAGATTATATTGAAGCTCAGGCATGGGAACGTCCTCCTCCTTGGCATTCTCCTCGGTGTTCAAATTCTCCAAGTTAGTCAAAACCCGAACTTGGGGACCCCGCATGTCAAACACCTTCTGAACGAAAGCCTCACTACCACCTTGTTCCTGCTTCTTAGCCAACAACTCCTCGGCAGTCATGTAATCTTGCCTATTTTTCTGCCTAGGCGTGGCTAGCTTTGACCAAAGCTTCTCCTTTGGTCTTCCCCCTAATTCAGGCAAAGCCTTGGGAGCTTTTTGTCTTTGTTCTAGCTCTTGGAGTGATGGCAACTGTACAGCAGACTCCTTATAATCATTGTACCCCATTCCCTGATTCTTGGGCCTCAACTTTGCTTCAATGGGAGCAACAATGCCTTGCTTGTTCTTGCCGAGACCCCCACCTTTGTATCCCATCTTCTCAAGCAGCTTCATCCCAATGCCTTTAGTGTGTTTCTCAAAAGCCCCGACTGCCCCAACATCGGATTGTCGTTTCCCTCCTTGGGACAGGGACACAGACTTGTTGTTCTGTAATTTAAGCAGCCTCTGTCTTTCCTTTTCTCTTCTCTGAGCACCTTCTATTATCTTCTTCCCAAATGCGGTGGGCAAGAAATTTTCTTCTTCCTCAGGTTCAACAGAATCAGCAACAGAGGGAGTAGTAGAAGAGGCAAAACCAAGACCAAGACCAGGAGCTTCAAAGTTTTCGTTGTTGTTGTGTTGCTTGGAGTGGTTGTCAATCTCTTGGGTGGGCATGACAGTGCCGGTGGAGACGAAATTGACAGGCTTGGTGAGGTCGGGCTTGCGAGAGAGATCGTGGTCTTTGCGGCGCTTTCTGGAGAAAGAGGAAGAGTCATCAAAGTCAGAGTCGTCATGCTCGGCTTCGGCAAAGACACCGTAAAGGACGTCGTCCTTGGTCTGAAGGGGCTTGTCCTTGCGCTTTCTGTAGTAGAACTCGCCACCAATCCAGTGGGCATCCTCGAAATCATTCTCCATTCCAAACCTTTCCATCTCTTGATCATCATCCATTTTATCCTGTTTGTCCTATCAAAAATTAATCAAGTTTAGTTCCAATTAAACATTCCATTATTACTTTGACTAGTAAAGCCCTCTGTGGAAGGTAGCATTATAAAACCAGATTGGTGAAGCCGCAAGGCATTAGAATTGCATTTTTGCTCCATCTTGGAAAGCCCAAATCCAGAGATTTGCAGTGGAAGAGTACAACAAAGTTGGGGTTTTTGTGGTCATTGTTTTCCAGGACAAGAATGAATTTTGTTGGAAGAAGAAAAGATTAATCTATAATGGTTTTTCCAAGTAATGTCTGTACTAAGAATCATGTACAATTTTTTTTGTATACTCGTACACTCTTCTTCTATAAGGGGATGGCTAATGTAATTATAACAAATATATATATATAGAAAATACATATTTGAACTCAAGAATAGTACTTGATCTGAATTCAAGAAAGAATCTGAAATTATAACAAATCAGTGGAAAACCTTTATAAGGAGATTTCTGGGGGACTGGATGTAGGAGGAGAGGCCGGCGATAATATCGGCGCGAAGAGCAGGGGCGTTTTCGGTAAAGGAGAAGGCGTGGTGGAGGTGGAGGTGGCGGCGGAGCTTATGGTGGTCGGAGGGGACGCAGGGCGGGCCGGAGCTTGTGGTGGTCTCCGGATCTTCGACGGCGTCGTTTAGATTGGCGGCGACGGCCGAGGTGGAGGCGGCGGATTTGGGGAGACTCTTTTTGGGGGAGGGAACGAGGAAGAAGAAGCGCAGGGAAAAGGAGGGAACGAGGAAGAAGAAGAAGAAGAAAGGGAAGTTGAGTTAGTTTGGACGAAGAAGAAGAACGGGGAAGGAGAGCTGATTTTTTGGTTTGTTTTTTTGTTTTTTATCTTATATTAATATCTTTTTTTTTATATATATATTTTTTAAAAAAAGTTATTTTGCTAATTAAATTTTTTTAAAGGTTAATTTTTAAATTTTAGAATGTTAAAAGGTCATTTTACTAAAGATCTCTGATCAGAGAACATTTTATCCTGTTTGTACTGTCAAAAATTACAACTACATCAAAATCTGGGAAAATCATTCCTTTTTTTTTTTTTTCCTATATAGATAAATATAAAACAAAACAAACAATCTGAAAAGCATTAATATATAAAATCAATTGAAAAAAGAGAAAAAACTTATTATGCATCTTAAACCCCCTCCAAACTATAGAAAATCAATCAGATTAATTAGGTTTTATAAAACTTAAATCATATTAATTAGGCATCAGTTTGATTCTACAATTTTTGATGAACTCTAAAAAGATAAAAATCATAAAAACATGAACCGGTACTATCACTCCCCAAAATCCAACCCAAAAACTGCAAATGCAAAACCAAAATATAATAGAAAGATATTCTTATGAGTTTTTAGAACTAAAAAAAAAAAAAAATACTCAATCAGGCCAATTTTTGGAGTACTGAGAATTGAAATATAAGAAGGAAGGAAATACGAACTGAATAGGGAAATTTCAGATTAAGGTCATTCAAAAAAAGAAAACCCTAACCTCAAAAATCCCTCGTTTTGCTCGAAAAAGTTTTGGCTGCAGAATATTGGCCTTCTCTTCTACCCTGTGGAACGCTCACTGGAGAAATCTTTAGGGGGAAAAAATTACACCAAAATCCTAAGAACCATGCATTTTCACAAACACCTTGTATGCAATGGCAGAACAAGAGATCTCGTACACCAAAATGACACCCAAATCAACTTGTTATTTATTTTATCTTCTTCGTTCTCATCATAACATCTTCCCATTTTATTTTATTTTATTTTTTTCCGGTTTTTACATCCAAACGACAATCACCATGCAAGCGTTTGATGAATCTCCTAATTGTTCTCTTAGCAACTAGAAGGAAATGTTTCACGGGATTCAGCCACTTGTCTTGATCGTGGGCTCTATTTAACTATCTATCTTCCTATGTGATTTCTATTTTTTCAGAGAGAAAAACTGAACTAAGTCCTAATCTCTCCAATCAAATTATCCAATAAATCCACAAACAGCATATATACATATATATGCATATATATTAAAATCGTTCTACTCTCTCAAATTTGTAAAATCTTTTTGATGAAATAATTATAAATAAAAATAATAATAATACCTGAACTGTAATTACGGCGAGGAGGCTCCTTCAGAGGGAGTGGCGACGGAGGCAGAGGAGAAATTAAAAGGCAGAATTCTAGCTAAAGAAAAAGAAGGGAAAAAAAGAGATTAGAGAGTAAAGGGTCGTTTCATCAATCGGTTGGGTTTTGTGGGAAAAGAGCAACAGAGAGGGAGAGTAGAAAAAAAAAAAGGCAACACTCAGCCCTTAATTTTGTCCAAATATTAGACAGGGTGTTTTGAAATTAGACATTTTGAGTCGGGTCGGTGCCGCCTGAGGAGACGGCAATGCTTCCTCGCAGCTTATAGTCACGGATATGAGTTGGTCTTCGGGTCACAGAAAGAATAATTAAGAAACAAAGGGCAATTCTTGAAGCCAAAAAAAAAAAAAAAAAAAAGGGTAATTTACGGTTTTTTTTTTCCTTTTTTTTTTGTGAAGAAAAAAATATTTGAAAAAAAAAAATTAATCAAAATTCGAAAGACAAACGAACAAATTACCCTACCATGTACCATGCATGAAAATGGCAAATACCATATAAATTTCTAAAAGCAGATGATTTCCGTTCCAAAACCAAACTTATGGTTTTGGAATTGAAAAAACAAAAACACATGTAAAATATACTAAAAACTGGATGAAAAGTTTTATTTTTTTTTATTTATTTATTATCATACTATTAATCAAAAGTAAAATAATCTTTATGATATTAAGACAATAAAATTAAATTGTGTAATTATTTGTTTAAAAAAATTAAAAATAGTAAAAAAATAAATTAAAATAAGTAAAGTATAAAAAATATAAAAATAGAAACATAATAATATATTATGATAAAAAAAAAGTTCTTTATTTACTCTAATAATGTTAATAGTAATTAAGATAGTTATATAATATTAAGTTAATAAAAATATATTATATTTAGTTAATAAAAATAATTAATATAGGTTGTTATTTTTTTAATACAATTTTTTATAAATAAATTAAGGATAAAATGGTAATGTAATGTTAATAGTAGGAATAAGAGTCACAATCCGGAGACGGGCATGAGATTGTCAATCTCATTCCTCAATCACAAATTAGTATGGGACCCATCATTGTCACTCTTATTCCAGAAAAAAAAATAAGCAAGTAAATAAGATATTGACTCACATTCTTCACTCTTATTCTCTATTTCTGATAAGTAAACATGCCATGAATAAAGAGACATCCACTCTACCTTCCCTCTTTAGTTGCAACTTGCAAGTAATGAAAGAAAGCTCAAAACCAAAACAGAAACAAAACACGGAGAGAGGGATGAATTTTGGCAGTTGGACATGTTTACTAACCCAACTAACAACCTCATCCAAAATTATCTTTAGGGGAAAAAATTAAATAAATAAATAAAACGAGAGAGACAGAAGTGTAGGACCCACCTCCAAGGGTTCATAATTATTATGCAAACTCCTCTCCCACTCCAGCTCATCACCCAACATCCTCCTCCGCAAGTGAAATTCCCAAGCCTATTACCATTATTCTCTCTCTCTCTCTCTCTCTCTCTCTCCTTCCTTTTGTTTCTTTCTTTCTCTCACTTTCACTTTTCAAACTCACAGAGACAAGAGAGAGACAGAGAATTCCCCTATTCCGGAATCTAATCCAATTCCCCTTTTTTTGTTTTTTTCTTTTCTGTTCTCTTTTTTTCTTTTTCTTCTTTTTTTTTTTTCACGAGAAACACCCAAAAATTCATTACAAGTCGAGTCTAATTCCAGACCAGTCTCAGTTCTTAATAGGTACATTTTAGGGTTTTTGGTGTAGCCCGAAAAGTGAAGAAATCTCCATTATTAAAAGAGCTTTCTTTATTTAGTCTGTGTTTAACTCTTTTAACTCTTAATTCTAGGGTTTTGGATTTCCTTTTCCTTTTCCTTTTTGTTGGAGATTTTCCCCCTTTTTTTTTTTTTTTTTTTTTTTAAATTTTATGTTTTTGTTGTTGAAGCTCAGCAGAAGTCTCGCACATTTGACCAAATGGTGACCTCCTTTTTCGTGGAAAGCTTTGCTTGCATTGCATGTGAAGCAACCAACTCTAGTTGTTTACAATGTGATTCTAATTAACCCCATCTCTCTTTATCTCTCTCTCTCTCTCTCTCTTTTTTTTTTTTTTTTTTTTTTTTTTGAGGGGGGTGGTGGGGGACTCGTCTTTTTGCTTCTGAAAACCAAACCCATCCCGTGAAGTGTGAACCCAATTGAACCTAAGTCCTGTGAATGTGAATAAGATTAGATTAGATTAGATTTAGGGTTTCCCTTTTTGAAATTGTGAATTTGTATGGCCTGCCTGCAGTGCATTGTTTTTGTTTGGAACCAAAATGGAGTTTGTTGTTAACTTTTGAACTTAGAAGAAGAAGAAGAAGAAGAAGAAGTAGAAGAATGGAGGACATTGGCGGTGGTGGTGGTGGTGGGCTCGGGCTCTTCAACTTCAACTTCAACTTCAACTTGAAGCAGCAAGCTTGGAAATGCCTTCACTTTCACAATCACAACCAGCCCTTGGATTTTGTTGGGGTTTGGAATAGTTGGATGATGATGAAATTCCAGAAGATCGGGGCATTCGCCGACCGACATTGGCCCGCCGTCTGCCGGGGATTCGGCTGGCTGTGGAGGTCCCTCTGGAAGTTGGCGCTCTACTGGAAACGCTGCGTTTTGAGGGGATTCCATTCCTTCATGGGATTGGGATCCGCCGCTCTCCTCCTCATCATGTGGAGTGCCTTCCTCTCTTTGACTTCCCTCTCTTGCTTGCTTTATCTCCTTCTTAGCATGGTACTGCCATTTTTACTTTCTTATTCCGAATTTTTCCTTCTCTTTCTTTCTTCCTTTACTTGCAAATCTTTAAATATTCAAGAATACTCTTTATATCTCACCCAAAATTATTCAACAAATGGTGTTTACATACCTATTGCCTATTGCTAGAAAAGTACTCAAATACTGTACTAGTACCCCACATGTTTCTTTAGCCATAGTTGAGACTTTGAGATAAATAAACTGGTCGTTATTATTATTATAATTTTTTTTTTCTAATTCTCTTGTTTTGTTAATAATGAAATGCGAGTCACCATTAGTTTTGTGCCTCGTGCTTTGGTGATAGCATTTAGAATCTGTAGTAGTAGGTGTTGATTAATTTGGCTAAGTTAAGAGAATGGATATGGTTCTTTTACATTTTATTATTATAGCTATAGCTATCATTGTAGAATGCATAAGAGTTCAAATTCAGCTATTCTGTTGGGGTGCTGGAAAATATATATATATATATATATATATATATATATATATATACAGGTGTCTGGATGGCTTCCTACTTTGTGTCGTGTGAGTGACGAAACATTATGCGGCTATTGGGGATTAGTTTATTAACTACTGTACAGAGTCCTCAATTCTCCAACCTCCTTCATTCTCTGCTCTCTCTCTCTCTCTCTCTCTCTTGCATTGTTTTGCTCAATGAATGCAACCTTAACTTTACAACTTAAGACTTTAGGATTTCACAGTGTAGAGATAGTGAGATATTTTTGTTTACCAGTTTGCAAAACAAGTTTTTTTAACCTTTAGAATTCTTCAGAACATGGTGTCATCATTTCTACTTGATTGTTGTAAATAAAAACAATAACAATAACCATAACCATAACATACATTAGTTCCCCTGGATAAGTTATTAATCAAACTGTACGTTAAGTGTTCTTTTTTAAACGTTTCAGGGAGCTGCTGGAGGTGCTGTTCAGTATTTGGGATACACTCCAGGACTTTTTATTGTTGGGCTCTTTGCTATTTTGATTTTATGGATGTACGCTAACTTTTGGATAACGGGAACACTATTTATAGTCGGAGGTATGGCTTATTCTCTTTTCATAGCTTGCGTATTTCAGTAACAACTAACAATTACTTATTCTCCTTGTTATCTGATTGCTGGGTGGGCAAGATAGTGAGAATCTTTTTTCTTGTTCTGTTTACCTTTTTTATTGTGTATAATTGATGACCATAATAGCGTCTTGACATAGACAAAATCATTTGGTTCACTTGTTCAGGTACTTGCTAACCTATCAGTATGTTAAGTATTATGAATCTCAAATGTAAAGCATCACTAGTATTCGTTTATAGCTTACAGGGATAAGGTACTTAGAAGATACACATATCAAATCTTATATTTCTGCTAGGCCTGACTTTGTTTTTAGTTATTTAATTGCCTAAAATTTTTACCTTAAGGGGAAAAAAAATTGAACTTAAAATTAATTGTGTGTGCAAATGTGTAGGTTATTTGTTCTCCCTAAATCATGCACGGTTGGTGGTCTTAATGGCAACTCTCTATGCTGTATATTGTGTCAAAGTTCGAGTTGGATGGCTTGGTGTTATTCTCTCAATAAGTCTTTCGTTCTTATCGAATGATGCGTTGAACTTGATGCTCCAATGGTGTGATAGCATGAGAGAAAGTACACACTCTGAAGAGCAGAAGCAATCGGAAACAGTTATTGAAGATGAGTTCTCTGGAGAGTGTGAATTCTCTACTCCAGCTGAAGAATCTGAAAATCAGCATTCTTGTTGTGATAAAGCACCCTCTAAACCACCTGCTTCATCTGTTGTAAAAGACACGCCGGAAGAAGCTCCTCCTAGCAAGGTGGTAAAGGAGCAAACTAGTTCTGCTGAAGAGATGAAAAGAATTTTGAGAAGCATTGACCACTATGAAGCACTGGGATTTCCTCGCCACAAAAAGATTGATACTATACTTCTCAAAAAGGAATACCGCAAGATGGTATATGTTTCTTCCCCTTAAAGTGTTATTTCTGGAATTTCTTACTTAATGGAGACGGTGTACTTGTTAGGCCTAGGCTCTATCTGCTTACAATTAGATATAGAAAGTTATAGAACTCAACCGTTCGTGTGACTGGATAAATTCACAACCATACAATATTTAGCAGAATACTGTCTCTCTTTTTGGATATCATCAGAGAATAGTTTGCGGGTATTCGTATGAATTTCAATTCCGTTGAGTTAGAGGGCGAGACCCTTTGTGATTATGTATCTGCTGTTTCTTTTTTAGGACATCTTGTCCCCCGTTAATAAACTTTTTAGTGATGAACTTTTTCCCTCGTGTGAAAAAGAAAAGGATTTTTTTTTTTCTATATTCCTACTTCTTTTTCCTCATGTATTTTTGTTTCTTTGTAGGCCATGCTCGTCCATCCTGATAAAAATATGGGAAGTCCATTAGCAAGTGAATCGTTTAAGAAACTTCAGTGTGCATATGAGGTAAAAACTGCTCTACTTTTGTCTGTTGAATAGCTACTACTTCAAGCACTTTTAGATGTATTGTAGTTGATGGCTTCATTTGCTACCAATGGTAATATTATATATGTGTTATATAAGAAATTGGCCTAAAAGCTTAAGGCTAAAAATGATGGGCCAAACTATACGTTTCTGCACATGCATATCAACTATAATTTCAGTACCATATGACATAAGAATCCTAACATGAAGGCCTGCCGAACGACCAGAACCAAAGCAATCTTTACAAGTCTAAGATGAAATACCACAAACAACCAAACAAGAATGTAACACAACCAAAAAGGAAAAACAGTAAAACACTAACAATTTTGCATTTTAGGTCCTTTCTGATTTCACAAAGAAGAGGGACTATGATGAGCAGTTACGAAAGGAAGAATCCAGGACTAGGAGTGTCTGCCAGAGGTCACATAGTGCTTCAACGCAGGTCAGATTTATTGCGCTTCTTGTTAACTTATTCTGTGAGAGTCTTCTTGCTGAGGGAGTTTTTTATCTAATATCTTGTCTTCCAGTCACTGGTGTATTATTATTATTTTTTTTTTTTTTGAATTTCTTATCTATTCTAGTGCAAAATTTTTGTACTTATGCTATCTCACTATAAGATGATTTTATTATGAAATCTTCTTTTCAGGCGAAGGAAGGGGGGGGGGGGGGGGGGGGGGGGGGGGGGGGAAAGAAAAAAAAAAAAGTTGACTAAATCGCAGCTTATTTGAACCATGATTAATATTGCATTAGCGTACAGTTATTATTATTATTTTTTTTAGGACGGTTGTGCCCTTCATTTGTTTCTAACACTAACATAAAAGTTACGTAGTCTGCTTAAAAGCTGTGGAAAATTTTGTCTTTTCTATTGTAGATATGATACCACCGCAAATCTCTGTCCTGGGGCTGAGCTTAATTGGGTGTTCTGAGATTATATATATATGTGTATATATATTTATATGCTGATCGTGTTCAACCATACTGTATCCTATATTATTTCCACTATAAACAGGATGGTCCTGATTATTGCTCTGAAGAGTCAAGACGGATACAGTGCACTAAGTGCGGAAATTCTCATATATGGGTATGCACTAATAGGAGTAAGGCCAAGGCAAGATGGTGTCAGGTTAGAGATCTATATTTCCTCTAATACTTGCTGTATGTTATTAACTGTCTTTTCAACCGAATAGCGATTTTGTGCTTAATTGTTTGTGATGTGTGATTGATTGGAGCTCTGTTACTAGGATTGCTGTCAATATCACCAAGCGAAGGATGGAGATGGTTGGGTTGAATACAAAGGCTCCCTGGTCTTTGATAGACCTCAGAAGGTAATTTCTTTCCTATAATTTGCCCTTTGAATTAAGATTTTTGCTAAAGAGTTGCTAAGCTTCTAAACAAGTCACGATTTTTTTTTTTTTTGGGCGTCCTGTCTTGTTTTTAACATTTTTCTTAGTCTTGTGCACCATTCAAAGTTAACGTATGAGATTTGTCCTTCATAGGAAGTAGTGTAAGATGCTAATTAGCTTTGCATAATGAGGTTTAATGCGGTTGCCAAAATTGCTGTAAATTTCAAATTATCCTAGAGAAATGGTCTTTCAAACGTCAAGTGGTTGGTCGTCCTCTTTTCTCAATCATACTTGTTAGTTGTTTTCATCTATGACGAGATGAGAATCTTCCTGGTGTTTATTTACATAGTACATTAAAGGGTCAATTATAAAGATCACTACCATAATGATCCGATGAACTTTTTTTTCACAAGTTTTTCTTCTCATCTTTTAGGTGGAAATACCGCGTGCCTTTGTATGCGCCGAGAGCAAAATCTTTGATGTTTCAGAATGGGCCATTTGTCAGGTCTGTGGTTTGAATTCCTTTGCATTTAGATATGCATGTACCAAGATTCCTATATTTCAAAAGCCCGTATTATTGTTTTGCATTATTTGTGCAATTTCATGGCCTTTTAACTTTATGAAGAAACTGCACAAAATGACATGAACTTGGTTATATGAGAATGAAAGACACGTTTCCTTGATTTTCTTCCTTTTCTTGTTGCTCAGCTTCTTTCAGTAGAATATTGTCTTAATCTCTTATTAGTTCTCTCTTCTTTTTTCTTCAATAAGTTTGGTTTGCTTATCAAATAAAGAATCTGAAAAAGAAGGGCAAAATTGATGTATAGCAAACATAAATTCCCTTCAGGGCATGGCATGTAGGCCGAATACCCATCGGCCCAGCTTCCACGTAAACATGGTTGGACTGGAGAAAACACAAAGATCCAACTCGAGTAGATTCCCATGGGAGTTGGATGCTGAAATGATGGATGAAGACGAAGAAGAATTTGAGCTGTGGCTTCAGCAGGCCCTTGCTTCCGGGCTCTTTTGCGAGACCTCGAAACGCAGAAAGAGCTGGAGTCCCTTCAAGCTTCCTCAGAAAAAAAGTAAGAAGCAATGGCGAAGAACATCGTGTTGAATAATTACACGGCGTCCTTGCAGGGGGTGAAAGTTGAAAATTTTGCTGCCGACCCCTAGAAAGAGGAGTCAAATTTCATTTTTTACACGCGACATTGCCAGCGTTGGAAATGATAGGCAGCTCATGCCATAGAGAAAAGGGTAACTACTTTACCAGAGATGGAAGAAAGCGGCTACTTTGTTGAGGATGGAAGTTTGATGGGGTACCTTGTGTAATCGCCGTAGAAGTTAGGGTATTATCGGGGCTTGCGAGCCTAGGTTTTAGTGGTGCCTGCTCATCGCAAGTTTCAGTGGGAATTGAGAAGCACATGCACAAGCACAGGCTCCTCCTCTTCCTCGTCCTACTAATGTGAATCTGTCTTTTTAACCAAATTTATGTCCTACCTTCAGTGATACAAGGTAAGGTGCCCTTGTAGGAATTCAATGTGGACTTTTGCTTCTTTTCTGTACATTTTTTCTTTTTTCTTTTTTCTTCTTGTTAATAAAATTTACTCCTTTGGTATTAATATGAATGCCACGAATTGGATTTCATTATTTTTATACGTATTTGACTTGACTTATTATGAATGATGGTATAAGACAAAATATAGGATTAGCATCTACCCTCTTGTCCATTATTGTTATTATTTATTATTATTACTAATAAGAAATTGAGTCAGCGAATCCTTCTTTGAGATGTTGTGATCTCATACTTAGTAATTCGGGTATTAGTCCCTTCTCTATAATTGTTACTATTAATATTAAGATATAAACCCGATTAGTTGCACAAATGAAAGAGACTGTAATCCCAATTTGGATTACGCACACTGAATCCTTTTGCTTGTCCTTTTCTGTTTGGCAAAACTAACCAACCTTTTTATTTATATTTATATGAGATAAGATGTATATTAATTGTGGCTCTAAAGAAATATTCCAAAGATGAGAAAAATTCCGAGTGGCACTAAATCATTGTAAATAACAATAATGATAAAACTATTTCAAGTCATTTTAACTAAAGATTTTTATCCTAAGCTTATAACTAACACACACACACACACACATATATGATTGTAGAGAGTGCACGAACAAAAAGAGGATAAAGAAAAACAAAAATGTTTAAGTATCTATATGAATATGAAAATTTACAATCAATTGGAGCAACAGAAGCAAACTAGAGATCAAGTTCCCAGATCACTAATTAAAATAACATATTTACAAACTGCTTGTTATATGACTTTTTTTTTTTTTTTGTTGAAATCAAAAGTTTTAATACACATGTATAAGGGCCTTTCTCCTTTTGTTTGCTAACTGATGTTACGACTTTCAATATAAATCCCATAAAGTTGTAACATTAGTTGGTAAACAAAATTGATCGATTCACAATTACAGACAAAATTTATATTTGTCGCATGTTTCGAAATCAGAGAGATTAATGTTATAAATGTCGGAACTTCCTTCTCCCGTACAGCTTACATTGAAATGGGGATCGGTTTCCATGTTGGTAAGCTGATTAAGAAGGGATTTAAGGACCTCATTCTCATTTTCACCAGAAAAAGGGTCTAAAACAGCAGAACCAAAACCACCAAGTACTTTGGCTTCTGCACTAATATTATTAGTAGTAGTAAAAGTCTGCAAGTTTGGTATAATTAGGTCATGGGTACTTTGGTAATTAATGTTGTTGGAGAAGCAGGACACTTGCTGTTGATGATGATCATCATGATCATGATGATCAAGATATTGATGGGATGATGAGTAGGGAGGAGGAGGCTTAGGCTGATGATCAAACCGTATGTAAGCATCCATCAAAGCAGGGAGAGAATTAGAGGGTGTGCCCATTCCCATACTGGTAATGGTATTGCTGCTGCTCCCCAATTTTGCTTCTCTGCTTTTGTAGAACACTCTACACAACACCCAATCTTCCTGTTTCATACATATATACATACATAAATTACACACACACATACACATACACATGATCCATAATTAAGCGCATATTCCTTTCTTCATCAAATATTATATATACCATTTAATTTACAAATTATAAGTTTTAACTAATAAAAGTATTGTTCTTTATAACTACTGATGATGTATCATCCCATATTGTACGTGACACCAAAATTAAAGAATCACGTGGTAAAAATTTAATAGTCGGATCTCACATTTTTCTTTGATACTTATCGTATGTTTCTAAACATAAATAGTTCTATTCTACAAACTTTTATTCTATAATTTTTTTTACTTCATTTAGGACTAGTGGGGACTTAATCCCACGTGAACTAACCCTCGAAGTTTAATGGTTAAGCATATTGTAACACTCTAAGAAAGTAAATAAAATATGTTGGTTTCAATGTAAGGGGCACTTATAAGGCCTCTACAAATTAAATTGATTTATTAAATGATGCGATGATTATCTTGTCATTCATGTTCAGCAATCTATATATATATATATATATATATATTTATGTACAAACAAAATATCAATAAGATTTATCAATTAGAAGTTAACAAGGCAATTATTATTCGATTATTACATTACTTGATGGGGACTAGTTGTACTATTTCATATGTGGACCACGGTTAATACTAATACAAGGAGATAACGTTGTCAGTCCTCGGTCAGCAAACTTGTCCTAAATTATAATTTAAAAAAAAAAATTCTATATTTTAACAAAGAATATACTTAAGATAATTAAATAAGGTCATAGTGCAACACAGCTTGAAAATTATTAATTATATGTGTACGAAGGACATAATTAGGTAAGCTACCATATTTATTTTTTGTTACTGCGTCTTAATTCTCATGACTAGCCAGCCAGGAAATAACTGCCTTCGACCAAAGAAAACAATAATGGAAACAAAAGTCAAAGATTAATGTAATTTCCTAATTGATAATTATTAATGAATTATAAACTTGAGAATCACTAATAGAAGAAACTGTCTAATTGCAAAGAAATTATTAAAGACTTTTTGTACGTATGTGGAGTATATAGTCAGTAAAGTACCTTAAGGGAAGAAAGTTTAGGAGCAAGAGAACCTTCAAGCCTGAACTCATGCATAACCCAATCGGTTTTCCTTCCTTTAGGAGCCCTGCCTTGGTAAAACACCAACGTCTTTCTCATCCCAACAAGGGCCCCGCCACCGCCACCGCCACCGCCCTTGCGAAGGATGGGTCTATCTTTTCCGGTAGCCTTCCAATAGCCTGACGCAGTTGCTCGGTTTGTACGTAGTCCTGTTGCATACTTGCGATCCCTTTGGCTGTAAAAGTACCACTCTTTTCCTCCCACACATGCACTCTCTACAAAACACATGCATATATAAATCAATCACATCATTTTATTAATTTAGGGATAACTCTAAATCTTGATTAATTAAAAAATCCTATCACAATTTTAATACTTTGGTAGGATACAACTCACAATAAAATAATTCTAATTGCATCTAAATATTGTGCAAAACTGCACGACGATTAAAGATACATATATGTATATATATATATATATACTGGAACAAAAAAATCACACTTTTCAAAGGCTCAACCTCTAGCGATCTTTACTATAAGTTATAGTATTGACTATTATATGATATCTCATGACTATGCCCAAAATATCCAGTCAAATGCAAAGAATAGAACTTCCTTAAAAAAAAAAAAAAAAAAATTTGTTAGGTTGTATGTCAACAGTGCCAACAACAGCAACAACGACAACTATAATAAAGGTGGGACATGATTAAGGAATATTATTTTTTGTTTCCAATAATTTTTCTTGTTAATTATGGATAGAATATATATGAAATCTTAAGCATACACACATATTTTTTCACGGGACAGATCGACTATAAGGACCTTCAGAAGGAAAAATCAGGTGGACTCATAAATGGATCCAATTAAATTATAACTTCTAGATAATTGTTGATTAGAAGAGAACTCGTAAACATTTATATGTCACACAAAGTTCTTACTCCCCCGCTGATATGGACCGAAGGATTTTCTTTTTATTTGGTCTTTAATAGTTGTATCTTTGGACGAGGATCAAGAAAGGAAATTGGTGGGGGGAAAAATTGTCCAAAACCAATAAATTTCTATAAAAAATTTTAAAAAAATTTTCCAAAAACCATATAGTTGATTGGGTAAGGATGCTATATGAATGTGACACTTGAGGTAATTCCAACCTCAAATGCAACTGCTTGGTTAAGCGACACGTGTTGGGAAACTATTGGGCGGAAAGAAGACTTGCTCTTCTTCAGCAGAGCCTTTGTCTAAGACGACACCAAAAATGCCATCCATTTCCTCAAAAAGTTGTTAATAGGGCATGCTTAGTTTTTATTCATTACATTTTTAGACCTTTTTTTTAAAAAAATTATTAGAGAGAGAGAGAGAGAGAAACCAGGGCATCTTTAGCAATAATAAGAAAAATAAAAAATAAATAAATAATGAAAAAACACGAAATATATAGAAGCTGTGAAATTGTCAATTACCAAAACCGAAAAAACAAAGGGAACAAGTAAGTTTTATAGTAAATATATATTTCTGGCGATGATTTTACATGTTTGAATATAGTTAGCCCTCTTGACTATATGCCTCCCTCTACCAATAGATAACTAAAAGTACGTACCAAAAAAACATAAACTGTTTTAATTATCATATATTATGTAACCCTCATTCAGTATTAATAGCCTATATAATATAAAAAGGAATATATATACATATATGTGTGTGTACACACACACACGCATATTACAGCTCTTCTTTTCTTTTTTCTTTTTTTTTTCTCTTTTTTTTTAGGCGACCACGTAAAATGTTCGGATATATATATATATATATATATATATAGATAGATATTTGTGTATATGAAAGAACAAAATAAAGGAAGTGATGTAAAATTATTGGTAATATTTTAACTAAATATAAGAGCCAGTGAGGTTGCTATCGCGTCATGTTTGTAATGAAGTAGATTTAAAAAAATAATAATAATACTAAATTAGGCCGAACAATAAGAGAGCCCCATTATTATGATAAGTATTTTATTTGTCTCAATTGTCACTCTCACAATTTTTGCCTACAAATTAACACAATTGGTACGGCAAATATAAAATCTGTATATATCTTCTTTAAACAAAAAAATTTAAAATAAAATAAAATAAATTCGTGAAAACAACAATCTCAATAATCGTCCATCAAAACTAACCACTGGAAATAAAGATAGAAAAATCTCTTTATATTTTTATAAGTTTACTTATTAACAGAAGAACAACACATATGGATAGATAATAGATAGATAGATAGATAGACAGATAGATATAGATAAAGAGAAGTGTGTGTGTATATATATATGTATGTATCTATGAATATACCTGGAATTTCCCAAGGCTCAGACTTGTTGAGGTCAACTTCAATGAAAAGTAGGGAAGAATTGGATTGAGAATGTGGCGAAGAAGAAGAAGAAGAAGAAGAAGAGTGAAGAAGAACTTTGTGAAAGAGATAATCAGAGACAAGCTCCTCATCACGTGGATGGAATCTGAAGCCAGGTGGCAACTTTGATTCCACCATGCTTAAGCTTATGCTTGTGCTTATTATGCTTTTGCTCCTCATCTCTCTTCTCTTCTTATCTTCGATCTTTCTTTCCTTAAATTATTATTTTGTTATTTTTTCTCTTTTCTAAAATTTTGAAGAAAGAAAAGGAAAGAAATATATCTGTATATGTTTGAAGGAAGAAGAAGATATATGTGTGTGTGTGTTTATCTTTATGTACAAATATATATATCTATGTATGCGAGAAAGTATACATAGAGAATACTGGAGGTTTCCTAATGCAATTACTTAGGCAAGTGGGTTTATTATATATACACACACCCATATAAACAAAGTAGAGAGAGAGAGAGAGAGAGAGAGAGAATAGAAATATCAAAGATATGTATTTACTTGTTTAATGGGGATATTATTAAGTCAACTGGTTGTAATTTTGTGCAAGTAGGATGGGTTTGATCGTAATTTCACTCTTTCATCATCAGCCTCATTGTTGTTGTTGTTGTTATTATTATTATTATTATTTTATTGTTATTATTATTATTATTATTATTATTATTATTATTTTAAAGGGAACTCTTTCGTTTTATACTATATTTACTCTAAAATCTTTCAATTAGGTCGCTATCTGATTCTTTTAAGTTTATTTTTTTATTTTTTTATTTTTTATTTTTTATTTTTTCCGAGTCTTATATGGTTAGGTTAGGTTAGGAAAAAATTGCTACTATTTTGCAAATTTAAGGATCAAATTTCCAATTAAAGAAATATATATACATCTCATTTCATACTAGGCTTGTAGATATGCATGTCATGTGAGGCACAGCCTTGACCAGAAATAATTACAATCAAGCCTAAAACGGTGATTTCAATTATCTTTAGTATTGTTGGTGCCAAACATATAGTAACTACTTCCCATAATTTTTTTGTTTTTTTTTTTTTTTTAAGGAAAACAAAAATCTCATTCTTTCTCATGAAAATGCTACTTTCTAATTCTACCTTGTGTCTTCAAAAATTTACGAAAGTATCACTCTACAATTATTGCTAAAATCGATTGAAAATTTTGTCTGATATCACAGTTGGTGAAAAATTGTTTATGTATTTTTGTTTTGGGTTAAGTAAATATGTACACGTGTCATGATGACGTGGAGAAATGGATAGCCGCCAGGTTGCAAACATGTCATGTGCGATTGAGCGAGCTGTGGAGCATGTGGGGCCCTTATTTCAATCTATATTGGGATTGGGTCAAGACAAAGAGAATATTGGGCCCCACCCCCCCATCTGAGGTAAGCTCAATGAGCGTCAACAAATAGTGGGCTTCACTCTGATGGCCCACTCACTATATATATATATATATGTCCACGTCCGCCATCGCCGCCATCTGGTAAGGTCTCATTCCCATCTGGCCTTTTGTCACCACGCTACTGGGTACCTACTTGTTCTCCTATAGAATAGTTTTGTAGTTTTATTTCTTTCTTTTATTTATTTTTTTTAATAATTTTTTCTGGCTTGGAAATATTTGTTTTCTTTAATTTTTTTGATTAGCAAGAGTCAGAGAGAAGATAAGTGGGGCCTGTTTACAAGAAGTCGATTTCAAAATTGTCATTTCCCAAAAAGAAGAGTTTAGCTATTTTAATCTCTCCAGTTCTCTCTCTATCTCTCTCTCTCTCTGAGAGACATGGCATGCACTCAGCCCTTCATCATATTTCTCCCACATGTAGCTCAGTCAGTGGGAGGAGAAGGAAAGGGATTTGGATATATATTCAAAATTTGATGGTATTTTTATTTCTCTTTTTGATAAATAAAAACTATAGACATTATAGTGTGAACAATTATATATTACCCAACATGATGTGATAATTATTATTATAATTAGTTAAAAAGTAGGACCTAATAGCATTTTAATTTAGAGTTGAGAGTTGTAGTTACTCTTTTTTGATAGGATAGGCCACAGAAATTGGGTGCAGTGCCTCCTAGCACCACCACCACCACCACCACCACCACCTATTCTCAACTCTTCAATTGCAACTTCTATTAAAAAATGAAAACGATCTCTCAGCAATCTAGTACGACTAACTTCTATTAAAAATGAAAACACAAATTGATACAAAAAGAAACTCGAAGCAACCCATTTTTGTCCATGTCTTTTGTGTTATGAACCCTGGGCTGTAAGTTGAAAGAAAGAAAGCCACATATATATATATATATATATATATATATATAATGAATTGAGATAATAATGCAACCACAAATATGTAACAAACAAACTAACACATATTCTTCTAATGAATTTGGTACACGCTCACACACCTTGACCAGTCAAAACAAAGCAGAAAGAAAATAGATTTTCAAACAAGTTGGGTCAAACATATGCACTTTAACTTGGGATAACCAAAAAAAAATGACAAGTGACCTTGCATATATCCACAGTTGTAAAGCTCAGCTCAGCCCACCTGCTGAGCTTGTTTACGTAAGAAAAAAGAGTTTACAAGTGAATCCACTTTTTAGTGATGGTTACTCTTTCATGTCTTCTTCCTTAAAAAAAAAAAAACCACAAAGAATAGCGTTAAAGACATCAACTCCAATCCTAACATTTTGAATGTCAACTCACGTGTCATATTTTTATTGATGGATGCAATCAATTAATCTAATAATACTTTAAATACTTATTAAAAAAAATAATAATAACTAATATATCACATAAGTTGATACTCAAAAATTAGTATAGAGTCTACGTCCGTCTCATTTTTCAAAAACAAAGCTGCTAACTACAACGTACAACCAAGTCAAACAATAATAATCACAAAAAGCATTCAAACTCCAACACGTGTCTTTACCTCAGAGCCGGATGTCGTTTGTCATCTTAGTAACCATAACCATTTACGACAGAGAGACGGACAGACGAGAATCCAAGCTTGTTAGTTTCCTTGATAGTAAACGATCCGTATGAAACTTTGATTTAGTTTGAAGCTCATCTCAAAAATATCTTATTTAATTGTCTTTGTAACTCTTGCCACCGCAAATATTTTCCAGGGGACGACGGAAAATGACTAATAAGTAAATTTTTTTTTTGTTAGTCAAATACAACACCTGGAAAACGGAAAGGGGAAAACTAGTATTACGTCAAAAAGGTAGAGAAAGCTACTCCATTTAAACTTGTTTGCTGGGATCTTTTCAGAAACAATTTAACTCTGGAGGGGTACCATCAACTGTCTTTTTAACTCTAGGGATTGTAGTAAATGAATGCAGATAAAAACACACGTATTTTTCATTCCTCGATGTCAGATTCAGATAAAAAAGACAGAACAAACCCGATAAGATTCACAGTTGGCTTGCTTCCTTTTTTTTTTTTTTTTAATAAAATATATATGACCGAAAGTCTGACTCAAACTTATTTAGTCGGACGGTCTTACAAAACTCCTCGAAGATTCCCAAAAAAACAGATTGCTACCTATTATTTAATTAAGCTCTACAAAAAGTAGGGCCAATAGTCTAGGGAAGTAGTGCTATACTAGAGTCCAAAAATCAGCAAATACGAACCACAAACATGAACCTGAGATACACCAACGGTCAAATGTAGCCATCTGTTTCAACCATAAAATTGTGAATTGTGCGTGTATTGCAAGCAACTCATAATCTTCAAAAACATATTCTCTTTTAACAAAATTGTGAACTAAACAACCTTTTAACATTCTGTTCAACAACAATCGTAATTAAAATATAGACAGAGAGCTTGCAACAGGACAATAAAAATTATTAACTTTAAACAAATTATTCACGGGCCATTTAGGATCATCTTTTTATGTGCTTTAATCACACGAACAAAACTGAAAATCAATACCTTCCAATCCAGAAGCCAGCTAGACAACTAACTTTAGACAAGATTGTAGCATATATAACCTAATGCTAAAAGAGCTTGTAAATATAACCCCAAAACAGTGCTTTTCAAAGGGTTGGAATTTCTTATATTCATTCATCATGAATCGTTACACTTAAAAAAAAAAAAAAAACAAAAACAAAATATCTTGCAACGTAAACAGAAATAGTCCAACAAAAAAATGCATGAGTAGAGTAACAGAAAAAGAGGGTGGTGTGGTGAAGACTATTACTTACCATGGATTAATGATTCCACTCTGTGACATTCACATCATATCTTTTTGGCAATAATGGCAACATTTCTTGGTGATATCTCAGGATCAAATATTGGTAACATCACTGCCTCAATCGTATTTCCTGCCTCCTGAAGGAACAACAATCTATCGAGCAAAATATATGTTTCCAACAGAGGCCCCAACGCAGCTCGAAGAGACCAATAAGGTCCAACCAGTTCCTGCTTGTTATCAATAAACGTATTATAAATTTCAATCGCCCATCAAAAGAGAAAAAAGAATATACAATGGGAAAAAATCAAAACAATTTCAATCATTCTAGGTCGTTTACTCATTAGTAAAGAGACATCAATGTACATATATACATATATACATTTCTCAAGTAGCAATAACAAGTAATAACAGTTAATTTGTTAAAGCAGCTGACTAGCTTTCAGTACTCTGGCCTTTGGTTTTATGTAATTCACTTAAATACAATTGTTTTCGGTTGGCCCTTGAGATTATCCTAACAGATTGGAAGTCGCCGCAGCTCACATGTGGGGAAACCATAAACTGGGTCAAATCATGAAGCTTACATTTTCTATTACATAAAATATTTGTAGTGGCTAGATTTTTGGGTATATTTCACAAACAAGCATAAAGGAAGGAAGTCTTGAAGCTGTTCATGAAACAACAAGTCCTCCACATGAAATAATACCCTGCAGTACGGCCTTTCCATGGTTTCGTGTAATCATTGGGTTCTAGTGAGTTGAGAGTCCATTGCAGCCAACGTTTCAATATGGTTGAGGTGTTTTTGAAGAATTTGCCTCCCATTAAGAAAGGCTAGCCCTTTTGACTTAGAGGGGGTAAAACAAGGTAGAAAATAATTACAGAATAGCAAGTACAATCATATTCATCATCAGCAGCACGTACCAAAAAAGGCTCGACTTCATCCCATATTCTGCGAAGTTCTCTATCCTGCAAAGGCTTGAGACCAAGCTGGCATAATCCAGACTGGCTATATCTCTGGAAAAGCGAATATTTGTCAACAGATTTAATGCCATCACATTCAGAACCCTTAGGAGAATCTCGGTATAAGGATGATGCTGTCTTGGATTCAGAGCTAGAACAGTTCCCTGCAGAACAATTCATAATGTTAGATGTGCTTCACAGTTAATTGGTACAGAATACATGGTTCAACTCACCGGTGATGCAACAACATTATTGGATAAAAAATGCGCAAGCACAGCTTTTATTAAAATAAATACATATTCTTTGAACAATTACCTGTTTCTGGTTCCGTGGATTTTACAGAAAGGCACTTGTCTTCCGTCGTTGACAGTGTATGACATGAGGATGCAGGTGCGCAATTTTTGTGGCAAGGCAGGGAGTCCAGGGTCTCCCTTTTTTGTAGGCGACGCAAAGCTTTCCCTTGACGCCCAATTGAGGGACTTGTTATCATGATTTCTGGATGGTATTTCTTCAGAATCTTCAAAAGACAAATGTAACATTCTTGAGACAGTGGAATATCATATCAAATCAAGGATGTGGGAACTGACTAGACAAAGAAACCAAAGACAAGAGAGAGAGAGGGGAAAAAAAAAGGAAATCAAAAGGAAAAAAAGGACAAAACAACAACAGAATTGGAAACAAGTAAGAACCTAAAAGGAAGAGAAAAAGGTAACATATTTTCAAAGGGAACTTGTAAACATTTAAACTTTTTTTTTTTTTAGGCCTAGAACCCCCAAGACCCGGTTTGTAGGCTTAAGTGCGAAACTGGGGCCCTGGCAAACACTACAATCTTTGGGAAACAAAAAACTCTTGGTTATAACCAGGGAGGTGGTCAGAGGAACTGAACACCAGATCATGTGGAGCAAAGCACAGGATTGAGCGCTCAACCAACTGTTAAGGTTAAACCTTAATAATTAACCACAGATAAAGAAAATGCAATGCCAGTATAACAACAGTCAACAATGGCAAGACTTTCTAAGCATCAAATATGTTGTAAGAATCTTTTGGAGTAGATTTCGATCCTAGTAAGAGACAATCAATTGCACAAATAATAGCAAAACTTAAGATAATGATTACAAAATCTAGTGGAACGTATCGTAAAAATTACAAAAAGTACAAAATATGGTCTACCATCTGGAAAGCAGCACGAAAAGCGTGCAACTCAAAGTTGTGTATACCATCATCAGTTTCCAGACATCTCCACCTCTCTGCACTCTACTCTAGCAAGATTACAAAGAAAATTATTAATAAGAACAAAAAAAAAAAAAAAAAAAAAGCAGCATAGATGAACAAAGTTATAGCAGACCATGAAGGTAGAAGAGTGCAGCCTTAAGAAATAAGCTATAACCCCACGCCCAGCACCTACTCCAACAAGAAAAGAAGATTCTCAAATGTAGAGACAGAGAACAAGGTAAGGATCTACCTGACAAGCAAGATCGCGCAAACTTTTTCCAAGTGATAAGCCAGCAGATTTAACACCACGACTCAGTGGAAAACCATGTTGAGAATCCACATGGTCGAAACCGTCTTCAGATAATAGGTTGTAACAGCAACCTATGCAAACAACTGCCTTAACTTGTTTGCACTCCAAAAAGGTCCTGATCCAAAAAACATGGGGCTCTTTTAATTCAAGATTCAACACAATGTAAGGGATTTTGGTCTCCGTATTAAAAGAATCATAGAAAAGACTTGTGTGTTTTGTCTCACATATAAAGTAGAATGGGTTTTGGTTTACAATACAAAAAATGAGGTTGAAAGCAGCACAAATTGGCACTCACCTGAGCATCATGACAGAAAGATCTCCACAGGCATGAAGGCCGGCAAGGACCACTGAGGTTTCGCTGTCTGCAGGACGCGAGGGTTCCATGTTGTTGTTGTCGTTGTTGTTGTTGTCACGTATACAATCTTGTTGGGAAGCATTAGAATTATAGATAGGCAGGAAATTGGAAGCTAAAATATCCTTTAACATGTCTATAGACATGACACGGCATGTGATTGTCTTAGGAACCATCAACGTTGCCATGTTTCCTGATCTACCAAAGAAAATTACAGAAAAATACATAAAAATCAGCTGATTTATAATATGAAAATAATAGTTAAAAAAGAAGTTAGTCCTCCTAAAAAGAAAGTGCAAAAAATATATGGAGGGATGGTAGTGGCAGTGGATGACGTACTGATTGGAGTTACGCAATTGAGAAGCATAATGCTTGTAGATTCGTAGAGCACGAGCATCAGTAACGTTTCCGTGATGAGAGGAAGCGTCGATTGCAACAACAGAGTGGTGGTAATGGAAGGACAGAACTTGGGAAAGATAACCCTGACTCATTAAATCATAAAGCATATTTTTGTACAAATCAACATAATCATAATGAAGAAGCAGCACTAACCAATTTGAAAACAAAGGTTATATTTGGAATGGTGGTTCAATTTTGGATTATATATGCAAAAGATCAAATGGGGAAGGAAAGGGAATGAATGACCACCTGACCAGCACCGACGTCAATAATGGAATGAGCTCGAACGGAGTTAGCAATGGAGCTCACAAGAGCAGAAAGAATTTCAACTTCGTGTTTTTTCTTTGGATTCATGCCTTGGGAAAGAACGCTATTATCAAGTGAACAGCTTTTGTTCAACTTCTTCAACCCAGTAGGACCTAATACCTTTTTTTTTTTTTTTTTTATTTGAAAAAAAAAAAAAAAGAAATCAAATTATAAATATAAATACACACACACACACAGAGAAAGTGTAATGAAACAAAGAGAGGGAGGGATTAAGGGAAGGAAAGGAGTGGTTACAGACAGTGTGTAAGAGTGGGTGTTGTTGTTGAAGTTGGCGAGGGAAGAGGAGAGAATTCAAAGTAAGAAGGAAATGGCGGAGAGAAGCAGGCCAGTGATCCAAGACAACACCAGATGGAATTTGAAGCAGATTTTCTACGGCTTCTTTCCCAAGGCACTCTATCCATTCCCTCTCCACTTCTTCCCATAGTTTATCCTGCAAATATTTCATCAAAAAGCTATTTATCAATTTTCTACATCTACGTATATGAATTTTTGCTTTCTTTCTTTCTTTCTTTCTTTTTAATTAGTGAATTTGAAGACAAAATTAAAGCAAGAAAGAAAGAAAAAGGACTTTTATTACAGTGAAGAAGTTGACGAGATGAGCGTTGGTGAAGGAGGAGTAAGGCCTGAGAAAGTCAACGATGGCGTTTATCCATTTCACCGTTTCTGACGCCGACGAGCACGAATACGGGTAGCTTCTTTTCTTCTCCTTCTCCTTCTCCTTCTCCATTCCCATTGCCCCCCTCGCCCCTTCCCTTCCTTTCCTTTGAATGTTGGAGTTCTTCTCAAACCCTTTTTTTTCTTCTTCTTCTTCACTCTTCACTCTTCACTCTTCAGTGCACGACGTCGTTTCGTTTGCATGCTTCAAGGAATCAAGGTAGTCTTTCTTAAAATAATTAAAAGAAAAAAAAAAAAAAAAAAGAAACACGACATCTACTTTGGTGTCGTTTTTCTTTTAATTGTAGGAGTGAAAGTGGGAGAGAGGCTGCCTCCCTCCCTCCCGGAGGAGCAATCAAAAAATGGAAACGGAGAAACAGAAGAAGAAGAAAGAGTGGTGGTACTCGTGGGTATACTTTGGGGTGGTGTTGGGAATTGTGTATTTGGTGGATCGTTTTCTGTTGCTATCTCTTTCTCCTTCTCTTCAAACCCACCAAGTCAAATTCCATCAAAAGCGTTTCCCTCCTCTTCCTCTTCGCTTCCGCTCCCTCTTCCACGCTTCTGCTCCCGCTTCCGCTTCCGCTTCCGCTTCCTTCAAGATCCTCCAGGTCCCTACTCTCTTACTATTAATCCTCCTTTTTTTTTTTTTCAAATTAATTAATTATTTATTAAAGATTCTCATTTTCTTTTCTTAGAAAGTAAAGTAAATTCTCTTTACTTAATTAAGATCGCTTCTTGATTTCATTTAATCAGGTGGCTGATTTGCATTACGGCACCAGTCGCTGCCGAGACGTCCTCAAATCTGAGTTCCGTGACTGCTCCGATCTCAACTCCACTCGTTTCCTTCGCACTCTTATCCAATCCGAAAACCCCGATTTCATTGCTTTTACTGGTACCCCTTTTTCCTTTTCCTTTTTTTTTTTTTTTTTTTGTCAATTAATTAAATAAAAAAATTTTCCTTTTTATCTTTTTAACATCTAATTACTCTTTCAAAACCTAATTATCCTTTTTTATTTTTATTTTATTTTATTTTTAAGCATGAATGAATGAGAAATCACACATTCACCACCTTCTTGTTCATTGTTTTGTTATTCATTGCCCATTGGAATTACACTTTGGTTCTCCAGCATTTTCTCTTCAACTTTTTGTCTACGCACTTTGCACGCATTGTTCTTTTTCTAAAGTTGTTTTGAGAAAAAAGCTCCATTTTCTAACTGGTGCATCTCTTACTTGCAAGTTCAACAAACCACAACTTTCTAATATTTATTAACATAATTGTTTCTTATTCATTACTTGTTATCCATTTTTAACACACAGGTGATAACATATTTGGCTCAACTGCCACTGATGCGGCCGAATCCCTGTTTCGTGCATTCGGTCCCGCCATCGAATCCAAGCTCCCCTGGGCAGCGATTCTTGGAAACCACGACCAAGAATCTACCATGAACCGGGAGGAACTTATGTTCTTCATCTCTCTCTTCGACTATTCCCTCTCTCAAATTAACCCTTCGCCCGACCAACTCTCTGACAAATTCATCCACGGATTCGGGAATTATAATCTCAGAGTGTTTGGCCCTCCAGGTTCCCTTTTGGCTAACACCACTCTCCTCCATCTATTTTTTCTCGACAGCGGAGACAGGGAGACAGTCGACGGAATTCGAACTTATGGATGGATTAAGGAATCTCAACTCCGTTGGATTTCTCGTGTTTCTCAAGGATTTAAGGTACTTACAAGATACTATATGTGGTAGTCATTACCTTGTAAAATATTAAGGTGAACATTATACTGCTTCTCTGAAAAATTTACAAGTTTTCTCTCACGATTGCTTCGCATCCATTCTTCTTTCCCTCTTTCCTGCAGGATTAAACCAAACTGTTACTTTATTTGCATCATCTGCAAAATAAATAAATAAATAAATAAATAAGAATAAGAATAAGAATAAACATACTACAGCTAGCTAGTTTTTTTAATTGTACCACTCATTTCCTTTGTTAGTTGAAATCCCAAAAGTTAGATTTCATTAACCTGTTGCAGGTCACACACTAACAGGGCCAAAAGGAGGATATTGGTCAATCGCCTGATGCTTTGAAGCCCCAAGCACCACCTGCTCTTGCGTTTTTCCATATTCCAATCCCGGAAGTTCGACAGTTGTACTACAAAAAGATTGTCGGTCAGTTTCAGGAGGCTGTGGCATGCTCATCGGTGAACTCAGGAGTTTTGCAGACCTTGGTGTCAATGGGAGACGTGAAAGCCGTGTTCATGGGCCATGACCACAACAATGATTTTTGTGGTAACCTTGACGGGATATGGTTTTGCTACGGTGGGGGCTTTGGCTACCATGGATATGGGAAGGCCGGGTGGCCAAGGAGAGCCAGGGTCGTGTTAGCAGAGCTCGGGAAAGGAGAAAGGGATTGGATGGGAGTGAGAAGGATCAAGACGTGGAAGCGTCTTGACGATGACAAGTTAAGCAAGATCGATGAGCAAGTTCTTTGGGAGTGGCAGTCATTGTCAGGACAATGATTATCGGTTTCTTTAGAGATGAAAAAATCAGCAACAAACCTGTTGTACACAGTCTTCTTACGGTAGTTGTCGTTTGCTTTTGTTTACACTTGTTATCTTGGCGCAAGTCTCATTCTGAGAGTATTGTGGTCTCTCGTAATTCAGGTTATAAATTGGCTGATTGAGAACATGGTTATTTGATGGTCATATGTGTATCAGTTACTCGAATTATGTTTGGTAGAGTGGAAGAATAAAGAGTAAAAGAAAAATTGAAGGACGGATTTTGGAGCAAATTTGGGACATTGGATTTTTTGGTGGTGACTGGTGAGGAAATAACACCCTGGTTTTGGTGTTAGAAATGTTTCTAGATTAACTTGCTGCGATCATCTGGCAACTTTTATTTACTACGGCTCACTGCCAAATTTCTTTTTTCAAATAAATAAATATATGTTCCATCTGTACGTTCCTTTCATTTCATACCTCAGTAAATACCAAAAAAGCATCTTAATCATCCATTTTTTTTTAACTCCCTTTCAATTGAAAACAATCGGGATATTTTCTTCAATAATAATTAATATAAGAAATCCCTACGTGTAACAGATAAAATCTCGTTCACAATCTCTCATACTGCTAGAATTAAAACCAGTAAAATAAAAATAATGAACAGGAAGCATCTGATATCTGTTGAGAATTTGAGATTCCTATACTGTAATGTAAAGCAGAGTAGTTAAGCTCTTTTGTTGTTATTGTGTTCTTTTTTTTTTTTTTTTTTTTTTTTGTTATTGTTGTTATTCCCGTCGTAGACTAGTTTATTCATTTACTAAAGAGATCCTCTTCATATTATCTTGAATGTACTTGTTCGTTCTCTTTTCACTTTTACATTCTAGTCTGGATCTGTTTGAGACTATTGACAGGTATAAGGTCATTGCTAATCATTTTTATTTAATTTCAATATAAATTCTTTTTATGTTTATATTTGAACTATAATTGAATTAAGTTAAAGTCTTTAAAACTATTATTATTTAAGTCTCATGCATACACACACATATATAACTAATTTTTAAAGTCAATGGTTTTTTTTTTTTTTTATCATGCTTTCTTTATTTGTCATATGATTTTTTTTTTTTACTTTGCTTTGCTTGTCTATTCCACAAGCGCCATACAACTAGTTAAGTAAAAATAATGAGTAATATCCTTCTTGAGTTATATTATGTAAGTTAAAAAAAAAAATTCTAAATTTTAGCATATTTGACAAAAAAGGATTGAATTACCAAAATATATATGTTTAACGAGTTGATTGTGAAGAAAAAAAATTAGAGACTAAACTGTCAAATTAAGAACAGAGAGCATCCGGACGAAAAATCCTTGTATTTTCAATTTCACTTGCGCGGATGAAGATAGGAGTATTGGCATTTGACAAAATCTGGATATATTTGCAAAATAATAATAATAATTCTGGGTTAGCTCGATGAGCTTGTAAAAGTTAAGGGACTCGGACGCAATTTTGTGGAGATTTATTTAATATTGAAAAAACGTGAGTGCGTGTGTGTATATGTATAAAGTGAATTGATAGAAAGAAAGAAATCCAATTGGGAATGGCGGGAACTGCAGCTGCAAGTGCAGGAGGTGCAAGCGATGTGGACCAAATGGAGTCTCTCCTCTCCTCCTTCCACCTTATCTACCAGGTTTTTCTTTCATTTTTCCTCAAATCTTTCTTTCAAATATCTGTTATTTTCTCTCTTTCTTTCTGGGTAACCAAACAGAAAATGTAATTTTTTTGAAAATATCTTTAAGGACTTCAAGAGCGGAGTAATGGAGATCCAAGCCCTGAAATCAAATTCCAACGCCGAAATCAAGAAGCGTGAAGCTCTTCAACAATCTCTCAATACTCTCAAACAAGGTCGCTCCGCTCCCTTAATTTAGTTTACATTCTCGATTCATTTCTTCTAATTTTACCTCTTTTCCTTTCACAATATACATACATATAGGTGTGTGTGTGTGTGTGTATATATATATATATATATATAATCGCCTAAAGAACAGGAAATCAAGTACTTGATTTAAGCGCTGTATATCTAAACATTAAAGGATTTTAATTGTATTTTTCATTTGCAGAAAATGAGAGACTTACTAAGCTCTACACTGAATCCTTAAACAATATAGTTGATCAGGTTAGTATGCTTTATTGCTTTATATGTCTTTGCATTACACTACATGTGTTTAATTATTCATTAATACGAGATTAACAAATTGGTTGCTTGATTTAAACTACTTGTGTTTAATTATTCATTAATACGAGATTAACAAATTGGTTGCTTGATTTAAACTCTAATCTTTGATTCCATTGAAATTTACAGGTGGAACATCGTACTACGTGCCAGAGCTTAAAAGAGCAAGTGAAGAGCAAAAATCATGTAAAACTCCCTGCTTAATTACTGCTAATTAATCCAACAATTCTGTCTCATTATGTTAATCATATCAAAGTTTAGGAGCTAAATTATGTAATTAAGCAGGAGCAAAGGGAGGCTGTGGAGTTGATCAACCAAGAACATGCTAAAAAGATTGCTAACTTGGAAGCCCATATCAGGTCACTCACTCACCATTCATAAATAATGTAATAATTCTTGTTTGCACAAACTAATAAATTGCCGCGCTTTGTTTTCTTTTTTGGGTTGATCAGAAGCCTTCTACTTGACAAGGAAACAAATGAAGCGACAGTGAATCATCTTCGCCAGGATTTAGAAGCTCACAGGACTCATATCAACTATCTAGCTGCTAAATTGGATCGAGTTCAAGTAGAGCTTGATTCAAAGTGTGAGTTCGTAATTACTCTTCACGGAACTACAATCATTCAAATAAAAACCGTAGCTAGAATCTGCTGTTAAACGTGCGATGAGTTGACAACAGATAGACTTGAGATTCAAGCTTTGAAGGATTGCGTAACGAGTGAGCAAGAGGAGAAAATTGAGTTGAACGAGAAGCTACAACATTTGGAAAAGGAATGTGAGCGTTTTCTTCAATGCACTTTTTTATGCCCTTCTCTCATGTTCCTTTCCTGCGTATTTAATGTTCAACCTAAAACAGACTTGACATATCTAAAGTGAAAAATTGGGTGCTCGGCTTTGATCTGATTTAACACTTGAAATGTTGAAACCACTTCACTTGGTTCATTTTCTAAGGAAAAGTAGTGGTCTGATTTATATTTGGTTCATTCAAGTGTTAGTTTGCAGAACAAAGCTTGTTCAGCAGCAGCGGCAGCAACCATATGTGACTTCAGGTTCGCGTGTTGATAGCTTAAAAAGAAGAACATAGAGCTATTAAGGAATGTTGAAACAGAAGCTTGGGTTGGCATAAAAGAGGACGAGAGCCGAGAGGGAGATGGCTGCTGCGTTCTGATTGCCATTCTTGTTGTTTGGTATCACCCTTTTAGGCAATGACTTGATTCATTGTACAACAAGGAAAAGTTTTCAATGTGCTGTTGGATGTCCACTACTATGATTTTTTTTTTTTTGTTTTTAAGGATAGCAGTGCTTGAGCATATGAAAATGGAAAAAATAGTCCCATTAACGATGTTAAGAACAACAAAATAGAAAACATGAACAGATAGCATTTCAAGTGTCTTCAGATTTCTATAATTGGATAACAATTGTAGTCATTCATTTGCAATAGAGATACCATCATATAAATTGAATGAAATTGGTTTTTCATCGCCTTCCATTTTCACACTCTTAACTGTCTTGATCCGATCCCTGCATTTGACTCAGGAAGGAGTAAATTATATATATATATATATATATATATATATATGTTAAACTAGCCGGTCTCCTTCTAACTAGTTATGGATCTGGATCTGCGTATTCAGATTCTCCTGCATCAGTGTTTTTTTTTCAGCAGCCGATTAGTCATAGCATTTGTCATCCAGATTTGGTCCGTAAACGAAATCGTTGTACTTGGCTGCATCTTCGTAAAGTTGCTGGTGCAGATCTGGGCAATTCAACGCCTACGAGCAAGGGTATTTTTAACCTTTCTAAGAAAAATAAAAAATTATAATTATAATTATTGTTGGTGATGACAAATACCTTCTACATTCAAGATATGCATTATGACTGCTTATCTATAACTACATATATATATATATATATGCAATGCATTTTCGTCTATAACTATGTATAGAAAGCACAATGTGCAAAGCATTTTTGTCTAAAATGGTTCAGTTTTAGACAAAAATGTTTTGTATTTACTTTTTAATCCTTCATTTTTTTCTTACTTTGACCCAATTTTTTTTTTATAATTTAGTCCTTCGATTTTCTTTTTTTTTCCGCCTATTTTTTATTTTTTACAATTTAGTCCTTTTTTGTATTAGACAAAAATATTTTGTATTTACATTTTAGTCCTTTATTTTCTTTTTTTAATTTGGCCCAATGTTTTTTAATTTTTTTACAATTTAATCATTTTTTTTTTGTATTTTTTCATGCCTCTTTTTTTTTTAGGTCCTTTTTTTTTGTGGGTGTATTTTTTAAATTTATATTAAATTTTCTATATGTAGATAAAATTTTTCAAATACATCTAACATGTGCATATCACATGCTTTAAACTATTATATATATATATATATATTATTATTATTAGAAGTGTGAAAATTTTTTACTGTTTAGTTTTTCTTTTTTTTTTTAGTCCTTTTCTTTTTCTTTTTCTTTTTCTTTTTTTGTTTTCACCCTAAATTTTTTTTTTCATTTTAGTCCATTTTAAATCAGTTTTTCTATTTTAAGTCCTTCATTTCTTTTTTTTTTCTTTTTTACCCTAAAATTTTAATTTTTTCTCATTCTAGTCACTTCTTTGTATTGGTTCCTTTTTTTTCATTTTAGTCTTTTTATCATTTTGTTTTTTATTTTTATTTTTTTTATTTTTTTTATTTTATATTTTAGCTATTAATTTGCTTTATTTATCTATCTTACACGCGCAAGCGCAGGCTTTTTTAGTTTTTTTTTTTCTTTTATTTCTTTCACCCCATTGTATTTCATTTTTTTTATTTTAATCATTTTATCTTTTTGATCTTTTTTCATGCCTCCTTTTTTTTTCAGGTACTTTGTTGATTTTTTTTTTGTCTATTTTTTATTTTTACTTACATATTTCTCCTATTTAGAAAAATTTTCTCAAACAAAGCTCAAAGTCAAATTTCTTTCTTTTTTTTTTTTGCCCCAATGTTTTTTCATTTTTTTCATTTTTAGTTCTTTTTTATATATTGGTCTATTTTAACATCTTAGTCAATTTATCATTTTGGTCTATTTTCATGTCTCTTTTTTTTTTTAATTTTAAGGTATTTTATTGATTTTTTTGTCTATTTTTTACTTATATATATTTTTCTATTTAGATAAATTTTTTTCAAATATGTCATATAATGTACATCACACATGCTTTTTAATTAGTATATATATATATGGCTATAATAACAAAAGAAGTAGCAATTTAAAATTAAAAAAAAACAATTAAAAAAAAGATACAAAAATTTACAATTGTAACATAAAAGAACTCTAACTTTAAGTAACCTAAACAGACACCCAACCCGAAAAGATAATAAACCTAGAATTGAAACCCCTAACCCACCCAAAAGAGAACAAAGATAAAAATTGAAGAAATGCATCTTCAAGTCAAAGGTGAGCATTAATTAAAGAGAGTTTGAATAATAAAATTGACCATTTAAAAAAATTAATTCATCATTTAAAAAAAATGATATTTTAACTAACTTTTAAAAACTCCGTTTATTTATTTAAAAACTTCTTTAAAAAAAATGCTATTCACCTCTAAATCTCATAGGTTATTTACTTAATAAATTTTCTATTTTATCTAATAAATTTATTAACTTCAAATGTTTTAAAACTTTACTATTTACTTTAATTATTTTCATAAAATTACTATTAATTACAATTTCCGTGGTTATTTATCATGATCACATCTGGTGAATTTCTCTAAGGTTACAGTGAATGTTCGCTTGTGCTGCCTGAGCTGCACAGGGACTGTATTCAAGATCCCATGACAGGGCGCCAAACTATAGACTTGGAAATTAAGGGTCAAAGAAAAATCAAATTAATTAATAAAAATTAGATTTAATAATAAATTAAGAACCGTTGATCACCATAATGAAGCCTTCACGATCAAATATAAATAGCAATTATTCGAAAGTGATGCAAATCATGTACAGATACAGTAAAGAACTGTCGAATAAATCATAAGGAATAAAGATAAACAATTAAAAATAAATGAAAATATAATAGATAGAGATAACACCAAGAATTGTAGTGATTCATTCTTAAAATGAGTGTTACTCCATTGGAGTTTCAATTCATAGACGATTCATAAAGGATTTAGGTATTATATATACATATATATATATATATATATGAAATCTAAAGTTTTTTTTTTTTAAATGAAAAGTAAATGATATTTTCTTAAATCCTTATACATAACATGAATAACATTATTAGAGGTCTTGGTCCATTAACAAATGTACTTACTAAATTAGTTTTTACTTGTAATAAAATTATATATCCATGGATGTCAAAGGTGAAATGACGGGAAGATTTAAGAACAAAATAATAATATTGTTTAGTCAATGTACCGTAGTAAATTAACAGCTAAATAACAATCTAATCCATGATTTACTCAACGGTAGCTCAACAATAAAAAGAAAATAATTTTATTGTAACTCTCACATACAAAATTTGATAATGTTTATATTCTTCTTTAATAAATAAAAGTAATAAATCCAATATTACATAAACCAAAAAAAAAAAATCAAAACCATCATTTTCCTTTCAATTTGTCACGAAAACTAAATAGAAAAAAGAAAAATGAGGGCTTTTTATTTTCACATTTGGGCATAAATAATAATAAAAATCCTAAATATGATTATTATGAATTAAAATATGGATGGAGGGTGAAAATCCAAAAAAAAAAAAAAAAAAAAGAAAAACAAAGAGCCTTATCGCCAGTATTTTTTGTCAGGCAGAGAAGCAGCCACACGTACTTTGCCGAATTCTTTCCCCGTAGGCCACACCCTTCAAACACTCTCTCTCTCTCTTGTTTGTCTCTCTCTTGTTTGTTTTTTCTTTCCCTATCGTCACCATTGTATTATCCTCACTCTCACAGCCACACACCCTCGTTCGCATTTCCTTTTCCCTCCCTCCCTCTCTCCCTCTCTCTCTCTCTCTCTCACCCCAGGTGGTTGAAATTCCAGTTTCTGGTGGAGAGGTAAGTTACTAGTGTTTCCTCTTCTAATTTGTTTTCTGGGCTTCTCCTTTATTTTTCCCTCGGATTATTGTTTAATTCTTGTTGGTGGGCAATTCCAAGATTACTGCTTTTTTGTTGAATTTCCTTCTGAATTTTGCTTACTATTCAATTCTACATGTGGGAATTGTAGAGAGAGAGAGAGAGCGAGAGAGAAAGAACATGATTTAGAGGACAAAAAAAAAAAAAGAGAGAGAGAAGAAGAAACTTCATTTTGTTGAGTTTAGTTTGCGGGGAGTTGGGGTTTTGTTTCTTTGCATATATGCAAGGAACAATTGCTTCCATGGCTTCCCTTGTGAGTTTGGGAAGTGTTTTGGTGGTGGGGCCTTCCGAAAGGTCTCATTCACTTGTTAGGAGAGTTGCTTTGTCTAGAAGAACCCCTTTTAAGTCTAACCCCAAGAGATGGCATTCTGTCTCCGTTTCTGTTTGTAAATATTCCGCCACCACTACCGATTTCGTCGCCGCTGCTGACCAAGGCAATGCTGATGCCCTTTCCCTTGATTCTAACCCCACCTTTACTAATAGAGCCAATAATGATTCTGCTAATGGCCAACCTGATTTTGTTCTCAAGCCTCCCCGGAAGCCTGTTCTGAAGCCCTCAGGCTCAAACGATGAACCCCTTTTAGGCGTGAGCTCGACGGGTTGGGACTCATCGGCAATTTGCAGTGATTCTGATGATGAGGAAGAGAGGAGTAAGGTGATTGAGTCGCTCGGAGAGGTTTTGGAGAAGGCTGAGAAGCTCGAAACTTCGACCTCGGGTGAATTGGGTAGTAGTAAAAGAGATAGTGGTTCTGTAAATAAACCAGCAACGTCTAATGCAAGTACTAGTTCTAGAAATGCCGAGCCTTTGAACTCGCCGACAAGTTCGAAAGCTAAAACGTTGAAGAGTGTGTGGCGGAAAGGGGATAGTGTTGCTGTTCGGAAAGTTGTGAAGGAGTCATCTAATTCTAAGCCTGATAAAAGGGTTGATAGAGAGGAACAAAAGTCTCAAACCCCCGCTTCTTTAAGACCTCCTCAGCCACCTTTGAGCCCGCAGCCGAAGTTACAATCAAAACCTTCGGTAGCACCTCCGACTTTAAAGAAACCTGTTATCTTGAAGGACGTGGGGGCTGCTCCAAAGTCACAAGTGACGGACGAATCAGGGAGAACAAAAGTACGGAAACAGCCTATTTTGATAGACAAATTTGCCTCCAAGAAACCAGTGGTGGATCCTCTAATTGCTCAAGCTGTTTTAGGTCCTACGAAACCGGCAAAGGGCCCTCCTCCTGGAAAATTCAAAGATGAGTACAGGAAGAAAAATGTTCCGGCAGGGGGATCACGGAGGCGGATGGTTGAGGATGATGTCGAAATTCCTGACGAGGAGTCGTCCGAACTCAATGTATCAATTCCAGGGGCAGCAAGGAAAGGGAGGAAGTGGAGTAAAGCGAGCAGGAAGGCAGCTCGACTCCGGGCTGCCAAAGAGGCTGCTCCTGTCAAAGTAGAAATTTTAGAGGTTGGTGAAAAGGGCATGCTGATTGAGGAGTTGGCTTACAATCTGGCCATCAGTGAAGGTGAAATTCTCGGGTATTTGTACTCGAAGGGAATTAAGCCTGACGGGGTTCAAACTCTGGACAGAGATATAGTAAAGATGGTTTGCAAAGAGTACGATGTGGAAGTCATAGATGCTGACCTTGTGAAAGTGGAAGAAATGGCAAGAAAGAAGGAATTTCTTGATGAAGACGACTTGGACAAGCTAGAAGACCGGCCTCCTGTTCTGACCATTATGGGACATGTGGATCATGGCAAGGTAAGTGGCAATCAACCATCAACATTTCTTCACTTAGACATTTTTCTTAAGTCAATTCCTTTCCTTCCCTCTCTCTCTCTCTCTCTCTCTCTCTACTCTTTTTTTTTTTTTCCTTTTCTTTTCTTTCTTTTGAATATTGTAATTGTAGATTTTAACAGCCAAGTATTGATAATATGCTTCTGGTTTTACTTCTCGGCAGACAACCCTTTTGGATTGCATCCGGAAGAGCAAGGTAAATATTGTGGCTCAGTCATCTTGATTTCCTTTTTACAATCATTCTTGCTCCTCCCTCCCCCCTCCCCCCTCCTCCTCTCGGCTGCGGACAATGAAGAATTGTCGCCATCTTCATGTTGGCACATTAAGGTTATTGTAGTGTTAGAGCTATGTAAAAACAAAACAAAAAAAACAAGAAAAAAGGATGCTAACATCCATGCCTATGATAATTCGACTTATGGTTGAGTAATCAATACTTACAGGTAGCTTCATCAGAAGCAGGTGGAATTACACAAGGAATTGGAGCATATAAGGTGCTGGTACCTATCGATGGCAAGTCTCAATCATGCGTTTTCCTTGATACTCCTGGTCACGAGGTACAATCAGCACCCAACAATCTCTTGACCCGCCAACAAGCCTTCATTTTCATACTCATACCTTGTTTAAACTGATTTCCTTTCCCTAAAAAGCATTTTGTGAACTGTTAACTGTTGTGCACTTTCCTCGATGTTGGATGACGTATAAATGGTCCACTCGTGTAGGCGTTTGGGGCAATGAGAGCTCGTGGAGCAAGGGTGACCGACATTGCTATCATTGTAGTGGCAGCTGATGATGGAATTCGCCCTCAAACAAATGAGGCAATAGCTCATGCCAAAGCAGCTGGAGTACCAATAGTCATAGCTATAAACAAGGTATTTGACTATAGAGTGACTTAACTTTTAGTAGAGAGGAACCAAATTGAGTAAAAGATTACCTTGCTGATTGTACGCATCATTCTTTTGTTCCTAAATGAAAACTTCTTATTTTGTTATTCGTCCCGGAACTTTTTTTTCTTCTTGACAATATGTGTTTCTTTTTAAAAAAAGCAAAGAATTTGTGCTTGCATTTTTATTTTTTGCTTGCTTATGGCACCAACATTCAATTATTCAAATTATTATTCTTCTCCTATTGGATCAGATAGATAGAGAGGGAGCTAATCCAGAACGAGTTATGCAAGAACTTTCTTCGATTGGTCTAATGCCAGAAGACTGGGGCGGTGATGTCCCGATGGTCCAGGTCATTGTTTCTTGCAGCATTCCCTTTAATGCTGTTTTGTATTTTTATTTTTTTAATCAAATGACAGATATAGAAAAAAGAAGAAGAGAAAAGAAACAGTCCGTTACATGTCTAATTGCTTTCTATTCTTTTATGTCTTTTCACAGATCAGTGCTCTAAAAGGAGAAAACGTTAGTGAGCTCTTGGAAACTGTTATGCTTGTTGCAGAGGTTGGTCAAATCTCTTCGTTGCCAATAAATTAGCTTTGCCGTGCTTCTTATAGTTTCTTCCCTTTTTTCTTTTTCTTTTTTATTTCTTCATGATTAAAGTTTTGTGAGTGTGTTTTTTCTTTTTTTTTTCTTTTTCCTTCTTTGTGTGAGTGAGTGAGGAAAATGTTTTTTCCCCAAAAAAAAAATAAAAATCCTCTTTTAACATCAAGGCTCTTGTCCTGTAAGGCATTTAGGGATCTTATAGTCATCATTAATTCTAAATTCAGTGACTTACCTTTCTGAATTCTCAAGAAGGTGCAACCTTACTCTTTGTAATTTCTCTTTTTCCCCCCTTTTTCGCTTACGTACGTTCCGTATATTCAATAGTTTTCTTATTTGTTTTAGTTGCAAGAGTTGAAGGCTAATCCTCAGAGAAGTGCAAAGGGCACAGTCATTGAGGCGGGTCTTCATAAATCAAAAGGACCGGTAGCTACGCTTATCGTGCAAAACGGAAACCTCAAAATAGGGGATATAGTAGTTTGCGGAGAAGCCTTTGGAAAGGTTTGAATGTAGTGAATTTCAAAGAGCCATTTTATACTTTTGCGCTTCTTTTCCCAACTGTCCTCAAAACACTTTGTTGATTGGTGCCCATTCTCAGGTGCGGGCTTTATTTGATGATGATGGAAAGCGTGTTAATGAAGCTGGACCATCCATACCTGTTCAGGTTTCCTACTGTTCTTAATTATGTATTTACTTTATCATCCAGAGTTTCCATAAGATTTTGTTTATATTGAAGTGAATCTCCAATTATTTCAATATTTTGGGACTTCTTAGGAAGTATATCTTGTGGTTATTGGTGAAAAACTGCGGGGAAAAAAAATTAAAGAATCAATAAGTGAACACAATTTAGCAACTGTACATATCAAAAGTTTCTGAGCTTGCTTGCCCATGCACACCAAGTTGCACATGTGCTGGTCATTTTCTTTTGCCCCCTTTAAATCTTCCTCTAAACACATCATCTTTGGACTTCAGCCACGTTCTCTCTCACGTTTTTGTGGCTAAAGAACAATCTCGTTGATTGATTATGCTGGGAATCGTTTGCCATTTCTCTTTCTCGAGACAGAAAAGTGAAGATGATTTTTTGAGTAAAATTGTTTTTTTTCAACCAGTGCTTATTACTTCACTATTTATTGAGGTGTTATCATAAAAGATCACATATATTCAATTTGTTGGTAATGACTATGACATATGCACATGCTTCTAGCAGAACCATATGTATATCTTTTTGAAGCTGCTTCGTGTGCATTTTTGACTTGTTTAAAGATCAGAATATTTTCTGTTGTCACATTTTCCAGTCTTTGTTGTATGACTTTTTGTGAAGCATTATCATTCAGAAATACCATCTACATGTTGCAGGTAATTGGATTGAATAAAGTCCCTATTTCTGGAGATGAATTTGAGGTCGTGGGGTCCCTTGATATAGCACGAGAAAAGGCAGAGTCTCGTGCAGAGTCATTGTGGCAGGAGCGTATATCAGCTAAGGCTGGTGATGGGAAAGTTACTCTTTCTTCCTTAGCTTCAGCAGTTGCAGCAGGAAAGTTATCCGGGTTAGATTTGCATCAGCTAAATATTATCATGAAGGTTGATGTTCAGGTATGACACATCCATTTTTTTACCCATACAATTTGTTGGAATGTTTTTTCCTTGATTTTTTCGGTATGAATGGATGAGTGAGGCTCATGTCATCATGTATTCTGATTCATCAAGTACTGTCAGATGCTCTCTCCTTCCATAAAGCTCATGAAACTACGAGGCTCATTTTTAACGTAAAATATAATTTGCTAGTGGAGGCATCGCCTTTTTTCTTTTGTTCTATTGACGTACATACACTCTTAGGTAGTTCTTATATCTGAAGTGGGAGTAGTAAAATACATTCTATTGATGGTTGGGTTTTTTCTTCAGCTGTATTAATATTTCATTCTTTCACATTGTCTAGGGTTCAATCGAAGCTGTGAGACAAGCCCTACGAACTTTGCCGCAAGATAACGTCACCCTAAAGTTCCTATTAGAGGCAACAGGCGATGTAAGCACCAGTGATGTTGATCTTGCGGTTGCTAGCAAAGCCATTATCTTGGGATTTAATATCAAAGCACCGGGTTCTGTGAAAAGCTACGCAGATAACAAAGGTGTTGAAATTCGGCTATATAGAGTTATCTATGAACTTATTGATGATGTGCGAAATGCCATGGAAGGACTCTTGGAGCCAGTCGAGGTAAGTTGAATGAATCATAGAATTTTATGGTCTCTCTTTTATGTTGGTATTGACTATTTGTCTTGTCAGTTTGAGGTCATTTCAATAGTTTTAAACTTTTTTTATAAAAAAGAGGAGTTGGGGGGGTGGTTTTCTTATGGATCTCTTGGCTTCATGGCATTGAGTTCTAGAGGCGCAGAGTGCATTACTTCTATTTATTTATTTGGTTATGTATTATGAAATTTCTGTGATACTCATGATTAGATCACTGCTAATTTGCTGTTTATAGGAACAAGTAACAATTGGTTCAGCTGAAGTCCGTGCGGTATTCAGCAGCGGCAGTGGTCGTGTTGCTGGATGCATGGTGATGGAGGGAAAAGTTGTAACTGGATGCGGAGTACGTGTCCTCCGAAAGGGCAAGGTAGGCCATGTCGGTGTTCTTGATTCTTTGAGACGGGTTAAGGAGATTGTGAAAGAGGTACGTTTCGGAAAAGTCATCTACCCATTTGGTTTGCGATCTAGGTCTTCGATTCTTCATGAAAGAATGTGGTTTCTTTTTTCCTTGTTCGGATATCTTAAAAGCTTTGTTGTTTGGTTGAGACAGGTAAATGCTGGACTTGAGTGTGGAATTGGAGTGGAAGACTTTGATGATTGGGAGGAGGGAGACAGAATTGAGGCCTTCAACACAGTTGAAAAGAGGCGAACACTGGAAGAGGCGTCAGCTTCGATTGCAGCAGCATTGGAGGGAGGAGTTGGATTGTAGAAGGCATAGGGCATGCAGTTCTAAATGTGAGGCTGATGCGTCTTTTTTCCCCCACACCCCACCCAACAAATATAAAAATTTCAAAGTCGTTCCTTGAGGGACATATCCATCCCATTCTCCGATCAGGGTCTGACGATAACGTGCATCCGAATGGCTCCCAAATTTTATTTGGAGTGCGGCGGGGGGGCCAAGGCTTCTATAGCTTTGGCATGAAATGGAAATTACTTTAGTGTTGTATGCTATGATATGCTATACTACACTGTGTCACTGTATATAATTTTGATAAGAATCTTTTTGTAATTTTTCAGCTTCTTTCTGTAAAAAGAAGAAGATTCATTTTTGTCATTATAGTTTCAAATAAGAGGATAATTTGCCACAAAAAATATCTATAATATGAAATTACAGAAATCAAATTTTTTTTTTTTTTTGGGCTGCTACATGAGATGAGCAACAAATTCAATCGTCCTCATGCCACTCTTTTTGAGCTCCAAACATGACTCGCGCGTGTTGTGAACAAACAAACGAGAAAGTCCTTGGCTCTTCTAATTCATTTCTGTACCTTTCTTCTTCTCTCTCTCTCTTATCAATCAACTTCATCAGATACGCTGGGATTTAAAAAAAAAAAAATTTTTTGTTTGCCCTTTTTAATGTTTTTCTTTTAGATTTTTGACCCTTCATGTTTATCTCCTCTTGGAGGTCAAAAAAATAAATAAATTGAAACCATTACAACTGGGGTAATAATTTAAATAGGTACTTTATCAGGGACGACACTGGAAATTTGCTCGAAGTTTTAGAAAAGACGTTCCCCAACAAGGAAAGTGGAAGCCCAAGCCCATTGAAATACTGTGGGCCCGGAGCCCGATTAGAAACCCAGGCTGCTGCTGCTGCTGCTGCTGCTTCTTTGTTCTTCCTCTTCTTTGTTGAGTCAAATGTGTGACAGAGACAGACTGTGTGAGGTTTAATTAGGGTTTCTCTTCCATTTCAAGTTTCCTTCTTTTTTAATTTCTTGATCTTGATAGATATATATATATATATCTATCTATCTATCTATAAAATAAAAAATAAAAAGGAAAATAATGGAGATAAACTTGGGGAAACTGCCTTTCGACATTGATTTCCATCCCTCCGACAACCTCGTTTCTGCTGCTCTCATCAATGGCGACTTTCTTCTGTATCCTCCTCCTCCTCCTCCTCCTCCTCCTCCTCCTCTCTCTCTCTCTCTCTCTCTCTCTCTCTCTCTTCTTAAATGTATATTTATATATGAATCCACTAAATTCAGGGTTTTTTTTTTGTTTGTTCGCAGTTACCGATACAGCGCTGATTCCTTACCTGAGAGGTTAGAATTACATATATGTTTATTATTTTTGCAATCAATTTCCTGTTTAAACGTTTTTCTAATCTAATAAAAAAACCCTAAACCCTAACCTTATATTTGGATTTACTTATTTGCTTAAAATAATAGGTTGTTGGAAGTTCACGCTCACTCCGAATCCTGCAGAGCCGTCCGCTTCATCCACGATGGCCGTGGTAGTTCTTCTTCTTTAATTGTTGTTTAGCCCTCTTTCTTTACGCTTGTGTTTTTTTTTTTTTTTTTTTTCCCCCGCCCCTTAATTATTAATCCAACGGAGTTAACAAATAATAATAGTAATAATGATAACAATAATGTTTGAATAAATGGTGTCAGCAATCGTGACGGGATCACCAGACCACTCGATTTTAGCGACGGACGTCGAAACTGGTTCTGCTATTGCCCGTCTTGAAGATGCCCATGGGTACTTTTTTTTTCACTTGGTTATGTTAATCAAAAACTACTAATCCAAAAATGAAACAAACAAAATACTAATTAAAGTGTAATTGTTATAAACTTGCTTAGGGAGGCCATTAACAAGATTATCAACATCAATGAATCCACCATCGCTTCTGGCGACGATGCCGGTTGCATTAAGGTCAGCTTAATTACACCGTATTTATTAATATTATTACCACTTCTATTTGATTTTAACCTTCTGTACTTCCTATGCGTCAATTCGCATTTTATTGGTCACATATCTGTTCAATTATACTTGGTACTAGCTAACCAAGTCCAACCATCACATTTCGTGTGACATGCATGTATATTTTTATCTTATTGCAGGTGTGGGATACCAGACAACGTTCTTGTTGTAATACTTTTAATGCGCATGAAGATTACGTTTCCGATATGACTTTTGCACCCGACTCCATGAAGCTCTTGGGGACAAGGTAGGGGCAATGCGCTAACTTTTCTTACTTTCATTTGAATTTCAGCAAAGCGATTCATTTCATCCAAGGTTTAGGTCTATGATTATGGTTTTTTTTTTTTTTTTTTAAATACCTTCTACATTCTTGGGTACAAAACATTATTGAGATAATGTTTCATTTTGCATTTATTCTTTCAGTGGAGATGGTACACTATCTGTGTGCAATCTGCGAAGAAGTAAGGTTAGATTTTTCTTTCTGATAAATATTTTGCTTTTATTGTATTATTAAGTAGCCAAATTTTGTTAATAATATTCACTCTCTTCGTTTATTCCAGATCCAATCTCAATCTGAGTTTTCAGAAGATGAGCTACTTTCTGTTGTTATCATGAAGGTACCATTTTCCTCTTCTTTCAAGTTCTTAATTACAATCGTGTCAAAGCAACATATTGCTTTGTTAGCCGTTTAATCCAGTAAACAAAAAGCACCTCTACTAGCAACAGGAGTGTTTTTCTTTAGGTCCATGAATTCAATAGGATGGTATTTTGGCTGTTCATCTTGTTCTTTCAGTCCTGTTTTCTAATCACTTTTATGCTAGACGTCTTTTCCCTTCTCTCCAAGAAAAAGGTCAATCAATTGTTCTATATGATCCGCGATAAATGTGTGCTATACCGGAAAAGTTCTTCTGGATAGTTCTACTTATTGACTTCTGCTCATCAAATCTTTCTAACAATGTTTAATATATACAAAAAGATGGTCAATTTGGTTTTTGGAATTTATCCCATTACCCAAGACAGTGATTATGAAGATTTCCTAGAAAGTAGAAAGTAAAGATAAGATCCCAAAAGAGAGTAAAAATGAACACCGGGATATTTTAAAATAAGAAATGGTATGAACAATCACTGAACCATGTGAGGATATATATTCTTGATCCTAACTTAAAAAAGAATAAAAATAAAGTATAATGTTCGCCAGGGTAATTTGTCCTGGTAGTACTTGTATCCTCTACATCTCATTCTTTTTTGGATGGTCAGAATGGTCGTAAAGTTGTTTGCGGATCACAAACTGGAACTCTGTTACTGTATTCCTGGGGGTATTTTAAGGATTGCAGGTAATTGCAACTGAAGATATGACTATTTGCATGTGGTACTGTCATTTTTGTTAACTACAATTATTATTATGAATTCGTATCTATATGTTTCTAAGAGACATTAACCATAGTAATCACTCTATTTTCTGATTAATTCCACGTGACCTTTTCATTGCCAGTGATCGCTTTGTTGATCTGTCTCCGAATTCTGTTGATGCATTGCTGAAGGTGAGGAAACTAGTACTGTTGGCATAACCTCTCTCTCTCTCTCTCTCTCTCCATAGAACTGTCTTATTTATGCATTGTTTCCTTTGTGTCAGCTTGATGAAGATAGGATTATTACTGGAGCGGAGAATGGAATAATCAAGTAAGGATGTGTTGTCCTGGGATTTCATTTCCTTTGTCCTTATCTTGTATTTGTACTTACAATCTTGTAATTTTGTCTGTTTAGCCTGGTCAACATATTACCCAACAGAATTATTCAACCGATCGCAGAGCACTCAGAGTATCCTGTTGAGCGCCTTGGTAAAGTATCTTTTTTTTTTTTTTTTCAAGAAACTAAAGTAGTAGTCTATTTTATTTATTTATTTATTTCGTTTGGATGGAGGTCTTTACTCTTTTGACATGGTGATTGGCGTACTGCTTACAGTCCATGAAACTTATGTACTGCTTTCCAGTAACCGTGTAGAGTGTCTTTTGTGATATGTAGTGAGCTGTGACATGTGTTTACCACAGCACATCTGACACAGCTTTTTTTTTCTTCCAATTTCTAATGTTCAACACTACATTTGTTAATTATCATTTAAAATTTTTTTTTGGGGGTAGGGGTGGGGGGGTATTCTGGCGTTGCTGAGTGGATGTTGTGTCTTTTTATGCAGCTTTTTCACATGATAAGAAGTTTCTGGGAAGTATAGCACATGATCAGATGTTGAAGGTCATTCTCGCATTCTCTGTCTCTCTCTCTCTTTCTAATATTATCTTAGTGTAAGTGGGGAAATCTAAAACATAGCTATAGCCTATAGGCGTAAGTGCGGATATATATTTTTACAAATGGCCTCAGGAATCCTTAAGACAGTACATTATGTTTATTATGAAATAAATGCTGGAGTATTTTCACTGGTAGTTACTGCTACTTACAGACAGTCTCTACGTTTGTCTCATGCAGATATGGAATTTGGATGACTTATTGCAATGCTCTGGAAACAATTTAAAGAGTGAGGGTGCGACCGTAGAGAACGATAGCGATGAGATGGATATGGATATGGATGGCAATCCGCCACCCAAGTTAAACAAAGGTATTGGTGTTGTAGTGACCGGCATAAGCATTTATATATAAGATAAATAAAATGTTTGTCCTTGTGTGTTGTTATGCGAGATGAGTATCTGTGTTTAAAATGTGTTGGATATTTGCAGCAGGGTCAAAGAGAAAAAGTACAAGTGCAGAACATAACAGTTCAAACAATTTCTTCTCGGATCTCTAGCATGAATATGGTGGAAAATCCGTCGCTGGGGATTCGTGAATTTTCAGATTTTTTTTTTTCCTGAAGTTATTTCCAGTGTTGATGATTTTATTGTATTTTTATTTTTTTCCCTTGTAATTTATAGTTTTGCTGTTTAATGAGTTGGTTGAAAATGACGGGGGTGAGAAATGCAGTTATCTGGTAGGGAATCTTCAAGTGGCCTTTTGGCTTGTTTAAGGTGAAATAAGTAAAATTTGCCTGTCTCGTGATGAAATAACCCAACATTAAAGAATTACATCATTGTGAGTAATTCCTTAGGGGAGGAAGGAAAAAAAAAAAAGCAAACAGATAAACATGTGAGTAGTTATTACAAAAATAGGGACTTTTCATCATCGACACCAATTTTTAAAGCGTATTCTTCTTTGGTAACAGAAAAATAAAGTGGGGAATCTGTACGAAATGAGGATGCAGCCATATATATATATATATATATATTACATTTAAAGGGAATCACCTACACTTTTGAGGATTTGAGGAATTGATCCCCTACCCTTTTGTCAATCTTATATGTAACTCTTTATTTATTAAATTTTTTTTTTCAAATGTAAAATATTGGAAAAGTGTATACATATATATATATATATATATATATATATGTACATTGTTGTTTGTTTGTTTGTTTTTTGGGAGCAAAAAACAGAAACATGGTTAATGGTTAGACCCTGATTCGGCACTGATCCTAGTCCAAACTGACTTAGCATCGAGTAAAACATAGTGTCATCCCCATTTGTTGTCAACCCCTCGGTCTGATCTCGGCACCGTCCTTGGTGTAAGTCCCAAAGGTCAATCTCCTCCTAGCTTATTGTCTAACATAGCCCTTTTAACCTTAGTCCTAACGTTGATTTCATCTTGGAGCCAAGCTTAGCTTGACACAGCTCGTCATCCTTAAAAAAAAAAAAAAAAAAAAAAAAAAAAAAAAAAAAAAAAAAAAAAAAAAACTCCAAATCCATGCGTGGAAGAAAGCTCTAGAAGTGATATTGTGGAATTGGAAATTTTAGGTCTCGTTTGAGGTTTCAACTCAAACTATATTTTTTCATCTCAGTTTTTATCTTTTTCTGAAAAAGTTTGTCTTTTCTGAAAAGTCAATAAAAATTTTTTAACTCAAACTGTATTTTTTTAACTCAAATTCATTCACCAAACCAGACGGATTCTTAATAAGTAGGATCAAAACAAGAAGAAGAGCACCATATTCACAATCAACAAAGTTACAAATACACGTGACAAAAAAGGCTTCTCTTCTCTCTCATAACCAAAGCAAAGAGCCCGGTCAAGAAATTTCAAATTTCAAATATGAAAAAAAAAAAAACGGTCATCCGAATCCAAAGTAAGAAAGAGATAAGAAATGAGCAACGGAATGAAACAACGCCCAATCCATTTTTCTCTCTCTCTTTTTCTCTTTTTCTCTTTTTCTCTTTTTTCAATCAAAATGGAGAAGGCAATTATGATAATGATTGCATAACCTACGAAACAAAATAAACCTTTGTCTTCTTCTTCTTCTTCTTCCTCCTCAGGTTCTGGTTCTTGTTTGTTTGTTCTTGATTCCCCCCCTTTTTCTCACATTTTCAGCTAATATATATATATATATATATATATATATCACATCCTGATTTTCCTTCTATTCCTCCAGGTATATTCAATTCGTTATTTCCTTCTTTCTTTTTTCTTTTTAATTTTTCAAATATAGTTATGTACGTGCACAGGAAAAAAAAATTAAAAAAAGAAAAGAAATCTGAATTAGAATGTGGGGGTGATGTTTTTTTTTTTTTTTTCAATTTTTGTTATTATTATTTAAAATTTGCAGGGCAATCGGAGATGGAATTTTCACGGACATGTCCTGATCCTGAAGTGGAGAATTCGATTCCCCAAATGAAGGTGTTAGATTCCCCAGACTTCTTGGAGACTAGCAGTAAACGTCGTCTCCACAACATTACTTGTGAGGTTTCTTTAGACAATGGCATTGATCTTCATATTAAGACGCCTTCTTCTGTCACCTTTTCCTCTTTCTGTCAAACTTTTCATCGTCATCGAGAAGACGACAACGAAGAAGAAGAAGAAGAATTGTCTCCCGAAGCTTCTTTCGAGCTCCCTCCGCCGCCCCCCGAAGCTTCCAAGGATCTACTACTTCCCAATCCCACAATTACTTGTGCTGTTGGGAATAATGTTACCCAATCACCAAAGGTAAAACCTTTTCTTTTCAACGTTTTGTGCTGCAATTTTATTACACTAGGATGACTAGGAAGAACAATAGAAAAGGTTGATACTCTATATTTTCTTTTTTGGTTAAATTCATACAATAGGATAACGGTGAATTTGAGGTGGAAGGAGGAGACTATGAGAAGCTGGTAAGAGTTTACGAGTCTCAGAAGAAGGAATTGATGGAATTGCGAGTTGTGTTAGAGGAGCTTAAGAGAGAGAACCATGTCAAAACTAGAGAGTGCCACAAAGCTACCAAGTCGCTAGAGGAACTCCGGAATGAGCTCATGCGCAAGTCCATGCACGTCGGATCTTTGGGTATATAGATAACTTCTCAGCCTCTTTGTTAAGCTTTTTAGTATTGTTATTTACAGAAATCTATAAGTTAGGTATTGATTTCTGTTTCTTTACATTTACAGCTTTTGCGATCGAGGGACAAGTGAAGGAGAAGAGCAAATGGTTCTCCTCCTTGAGAGATTTGACCCGAAAGCTCAAGGTAACCACGAAACTCTACAGTTGTTAGCAAAACAACTCTCTTGATTCAATTTGAAGATTTGCTGATTTGTGAGAATTTTCTTTGGATAGATTATGAAAATGGAACACATTAAGCTGGCTGAGGAGGCGTCTGCATATAAGAAGTTCCTAGCAGATATGAACGAACTGAGATTGACAGTCCATTCCACAAGTACGTAATTAAAATCAGGTTTTGAATTGAGTTACGGCTGAGAAAACAAATTATATGTTTTTTGTCTTCTAATTTTCTTACGTTATTGACCAGTAAATGAGCAAACACATTTGAACGAACACCTCAAGACAAAATTTGTTGAAGGGGCAAAGGAGAGGAAAGAACTTTACAACAAGGTCCTAGAGCTTAAAGGTTCGCTCCATGTTTGATTTGAATTCTAGAGTTTGAGATATTTCTTGAGAGTGACCTTGATTTTCTGATGATTGAACCTTTACGCAGGAAACATAAGGGTCTTTTGCCGGTGTAGGCCTCTAAACACTGAAGAAACTGAAGCAGGTGCTACGATGGTTGTTGACTTTGAATCCGCTAAAGATGGCGAGCTAAGTGTGAAATCAAATGGGGTTGTGAAAAAGACCTTCAAGTTTGATGCCGTGTTTTGTCCACAAACAGACCAAGGTTTAGAAACAATCACGACACTTGAATATTAAGCAGAGAAACTATCTATATCGCATTTATTTCGTTGCAATTAAGTTCAACAGAATTCTTCGTTCCTTCTTTCCAAACATTAATCTTGCCTGTTGTGTTGTACAGCTGATGTTTTCAAAGACACAGCGCCATTTGCAACCTCTGTTCTTGATGGGTACAATGTGTGCATATTTGCTTATGGACAAACTGGAAGTGGAAAAACTTTTACCATGGAGGGCACTGAAGAAGCTCGGGGAGTAAACTTTAGAATTCTTGAGGAACTGTTTCATGTAGTTACAGAACGACAGAAGCTGTACCAATACAGTGTATCTGTTAGTGTGTTGGAAGTTTATAACGAGCAAATACGAGATTTACTGGGTTCAGGATCTCAAGCAGGAGTGGCTGCAAAAAGGTAGGCCACATGATATGATTTTTAGTTTTGTTCCCGTTTGTTATTGGTTCTTTGTGGAAGGTATAAAGCTGCGTCCATAACTAGAACCAACTAGTATATGACACCCTGATGTCTTAACATGTTACCGTTTGGCTTCAAAACATGTTTCTTTTGGTGATGCAATATCTCTGTTACTTCAAAATTTTGGTAGGCTTCCAAGATTATAGACGTTTTACCGTTATGCAATGACTTGTAGGCTTGAAATAAGACAGGTGGGTGAAGGAATACATCATGTGCCAGGGCTGGTTGAGGCACATGTAAGCAACATGAATGAAGTCTGGGAGGTTCTTCAAACGGGCAGTAATGCAAGAGCCGTTGGGTCAACCAATGCAAATGAGCATAGTAGCAGATCCCACTGGTCTCTTTTCATCTTTTTCTCAAGAAATCTTACGTTTTGAATCATATCATGTTCGGTGTCTTTAGACAGATTGCTTAATGTTTGTCGGTTTCTTTGTTTTATACACAGCATTCACTGTGTGATGGTGAAGGGAGAAAATTTGTTAAACGGCGAGTGCACAAGAAGCAAGCTATGGTTGGTGGATCTTGCCGGAAGCGAGAGAGTTGCGAAGACAGAAGTGCAAGGAGAACGACTCAAGGAAACCCAAAATATCAATCGATCTCTGTCTGCACTTGGTGATGTTATATCTGCACTTGCAACTAAAAGCCCCCACATTCCTTTCAGGTTATAGAAATGCAATTTGGTCATTTTGTTTATTTGCTTTAAACATGAAAACTACTTATTTAGCATTTGGAGCTTTCTTTTAATTAAACTTTTTTTTTTTTTTTTCCATTTACTTTGTAGGAACTCCAAGCTTACCCATTTGCTGCAAGACTCTTTAGGTAGTATTTATAAATTTTTCCTTAGAAGCAAGTTATTTTACTATAACCTCTTAAAATTTATTCTCATTTTCCTCTATTGCATTGGAAAATCTCCATTTTTACTTTCACTACATGAATTTTAGAAAAATGAATACCTGATTAACTTGCCTTTACATTGGTAGGAGGAGATTCGAAGACACTAATGTTTGTACAGATAAGTCCTAACGAGCGTGATTTGGGTGAGACCATTTGCTCGCTGAACTTCGCAAGTAGGGTCAGAGGAGTTGAGTTGGGGCCACCAGCCAAGAGGCAACTGGACACTATGGAGTATTTAAGACACAAACAACTGGTAAACAATGACTTTTAATCATCGTTTATTCTAATAAGCTTCTTTAATGTTTCCTTTTTTGGTTGAAAGAGAAAAAAATAAGTTTCTTTTATGTTAACCTTCATGAAATTACTACTTGTCAGGCTGAAAAGGCAAAGCTAGACCTAAAGAGCAAAGATGTACAAATGAAGAAGCTGGAGGAAACAGTCAACGGACTAGAACACAAACTAAAAGAGAGGGATGTTAAAAATAAAAGCCTGCAAGACAAGGTACTTGGTTACAATATATTTGTTTGCTTATTCAGATCCCCTAAGATGTTAAAAACTCATTAGTTAAAAACCAGAATTACCATAATGCTTCACATGTCCAAATCTATTTTGTAGGTAAAAGAATTGGAATCACAACTTCTAGTTGAGAGAAAGCTAGCACGTCAGCATGTCGACTCAAAGATAGCCGAGCAACAACAACAGCAAATTAGATATCAGCAAGAAGAGCCAATCAGGCCACCTCTTGGAAACCGAACATTAGGAAGTCTCAAGAACGTAACAACCGACGCATCGAATGTGTTAGCCAAAGATCAAGAGAATTCCATCCAACCTCTGGTTGAGAAGAACAACTACAAGTCCCAAGTACCTTTTCGTCCAATGGATGAATTTGTCAAGTACATTGATCCAACGGAAAAAGAGAACAACCCTGATGTGGCTGAACATGCTTTTCTGCCGAAGAGAACTGGTAGAGCCTCCATTTGCCCTGTGTCAAGGAGGATGCTTGCATTACCTGCTCCAAGGCGCAACTCTCTTATCCCATTCCCCAGCACTCTGAGCACTGCACAAATCCTGATTCAATACCAGCCATTGGCGCCAATCCCTGCTGCCGAGAAAGATGATGCAGATGAGACTGACACTAACAGCTTGCCTAAGCAGACATCTTGCGATAGTCCGAAGGTTACCAGAAGTGGTGCAAGGAAGCTAAGCAGCATACTGAGGAGGAGCGTCCAAAAGAAAATTCAAATAAAGTCGCCCAAGCAACAGCAGCACATGAAGAGAGGTGTGAATGTGGGGATGGAAAAGGTTAGGGTCTCGATTGGAAGCCGAGGGAGGCTACTTGGCAATGGAAGAAGAAATGCAGGTAAAGGAATGCAGAAGCTGCAGAGTCAGAAGGAAAAGGAAAGAGGATGGAATGTAGGAGCAGTAGCGAGAGCAGTTACATAAAGATGATATCCTTTTTCTTTATTTTTTTATTTTTTTGTTTATAAACATTAACACAGACAAAAGGAGGTTATTCTTGTAGCCCCGACTTGCTTGGTTGCTGCATATAGAGAGTGTGGTTATTTGTGAGTAGGAAAATACTAATCATCTGTCTGATTTATTAATTTATTCTTGTAGCTATTAATCTATTCCTGAATGTAAAGAATGACTGTTTGACAATCGTCTGTATTTTGTTTGGACACTTGTTTCTCCGTTAATTAAAAGGAATCTTTTGTGTGAAAAATTTTGTGTTATTCATGATGCTGTCAACGTGATTCAAGAAGCCATTCCACTCATAATTGATATATTTTCCTAAAACGTGTATCGTTTTTGCATTCTCGTAACATTTGGATCCAACAAAAACATTAGTCACACCGATAACTCTTTTTGTATACGCATTTCTATAACCTCAAAACTTAAAAGATAAGTAGCTCAACTGTGTGAGAGACATTTTATAAGTTTTCAGGCATTTGTAAGATTTGGATCCACCAACACATTGATCTTTTTATTTTACATGTGAAGTCTCTTAACTGTCAACTCTATTTGGGTATGCATCTCTATAACTTCAAAATTTTGACCACCTCATAATTGGTCAATACATTAACATGTATGTGTGTGTGTGTGTGTGTGTTCAAATGACCATCTATGATTGTTTCCCTAACCTGCAAACATAAAGAAAAAGTTAGGTTTTTTTTTTTTTTTTGCTCTCTCTCTCTCTCCTTAAGCTACTACGTGTAAGAAAAAGTATAAGACATACCTAATCCCGGCAATTGAATCCTGCATTCTTTGCCATGTGCTGACTTTATATACGGTAGGTTCAACAATCTGTTGTAAGATCTTCTCAACTGAAGACCCTCGTTCATGGACAAATTTGACTGATTCCGAAAGTCGGTTGAGCAGATTAAGCAAAACTATCACTTCATTCTGTTGCTGCTGTAACTGTGAATAAATGCACAGAAACATATGTGACTTCAAAAGGGAATTATATTTAAGTAGAATCTTGAATTATAAAGCTTGTTAAGCTATATTTTCTGATTAAATTTTGAAGCAGAGAAATATACTTTGGAGAAGGAAAGAGAAAAAAACTTTCGTAAAATGCAGAATAAGGTGTAACATAGAAGATTAAACATATCATTTATATTCCAAATTCTTATTGAGCCATCCTTGGATGCTGTGATGATTTGCTCCGAGTTTGGAGAAAAGCATAAACCATGTCACGGCACTCTAAACAACGACAGCACAAAACATGGTTTAGCAAACACATGCCAGAAGTACGTGTTTTTCAACTGGTTTGTGTCGACGTGCCCAACTTCCTTACCAGTTTTACCATGCCAAAGTACAATATCGGTACCTGGAGGCAGCAAAAAAATCAGAAGTACATAAAACAAATGAATAATTAAATAAATAAAAATTAACGCCATATCAAAGGCACAAAGACAAGAAAACAAAAATTTACATGATAAGTGGGCTTAATAGATTGATAATCTTCACTAGCCTATGAATGAAGAGTCAAGTCTGTATGCTCATCACCATTTCTTAACTCAGATCAGTGCAGACAGACAGACTACGGAGATTAGCACATTGGGTAGACAAGAAACTACAAAGGTAACGAGGGATAGAAGTCGCCGGCGATGGCACGAGTTGAGAGATGGCCGGTGGGACGAGGTTATTGTGTCGGTTGGTGAAAAACGAATATTAAGATGACGAACGAAGTTATTTGATTTTTTTTTTTTTTTTTTTTAGTTTTTTTGTTCACGATGTTTTTGGGTTTTTGTCCGTGTAACCAACTCAAAAGATCGTTATTCAAAAGTTTAAGTTTGTTGCTTAAATAGATATTGTAGGGTTTAATGGTGTTTTTACTTGTTACTGGAATTTTTCTTTTTTTTTTTGCTACTTTATCCCCGGTGTTTCTGAGTTTTCTTGATTCATTTATTTCTTAGACAGAAGAATTACAGAGGAGATCCAATTTTTTTTTTCTAGGGTTTCTTTTGCTCTTAAAAAAATTTCAATGATTAAAGCCAAGACTTCCCCCTAAATCAAACAGCATTTCTCAGCTCAAAGATTATATAAATTAGAACTCCTTGGAATCCTTGAATTATCAATCTTGCCTTGGGCCATTGCTTCAGTGAAAATGGGTGTGCAAGGGATGGGGAGTGACAGCGAAGAAGAGAGAAAGAGATGAGAGATGAGAGATGAGAGATGAGATTTAAAAAAAAAAAAAAAAAAAAGGAGATTTGGTATAACCGTATCAAATTTGGACAAATTTACAGCCGTTGACGTTAAAAACAACTCAATAATAATCCTTGGATAGAACACTATGGGTATTGTCTCTTAAAGGGGACTTTATCACAAATTTTTCCTATTAAAATATTTAATTTTATCTTTCATTGTTATTAAAATAATTAATTATTTTCAAAAAAAATTTTAATTTTAACCTAAAAAAATAATTAATTTTCTCTTTTAGTGTTATTTTCATTGAAAAATAATGTAGCAAGTTATTGTATTTTTATAATTGTTTATAAATGATAGTAATAGTTTTTTTTTTTTTTAAGAACAAATGATGGTAATAGTTACTAACATGACAATTACTTACAAAATGTTTTAATAAATGTTGTTAGAAATATTAAACTAACAATAAATTTTTCTGGTCCACGTTTGGTATTTAGATTTAACTTTAATTAAACTGTATTTTTTTCAAATCAATTTTTTATTTTTTTCTGAAAAGTCAACAAAATTTATAATTAATTTTTAAAAAATCAGCCAACTCAAACTTAAAAATTTCATCTCATCTCAAACTCAACTCAAACACCAAACAAAACAACTTAGATAAATAAACAGTTTTAAAACACTTCTTTAAATAAATAGTTAAAATTTTTAGTATTTAGAAAAATGACTATTAATTAATATTGATTAATATTAGGGGTGGCAATTCGTGTCACGTATCGGGTTCGTGTCGTGTTAGAGCCGTGTCGATTTTTTTCTTCATCGACCCGAACACGACCCGCGACCCGAACAAGAAACGAAACCGCGACACGAACACAATACGAACCCGTCACGGGTTGACACGACACGAACCGAAATTGACCCACGATATGAAATTGATCCGCAATACGAAATTGACCCGCGACACGAAATTGACACGAAATTTGACCCGAAATTGACACGAAAGTGACACGCGACACGAACTTGACCCGAAATTGACCTGAAATTGACACGAAAAGTGACACGAAAAAAACGGATCCAACCCGAACACGATCCGTTTTTTTTTTCATGTCAATTTTTCCCAACCCGAACACGACCCGTTTTTTTTTCGTGTCAATTTTTCCCAACCCGAACACGACCCACCCCCTATTTTTCCAAATCCGAACCCGTGAAATTCGTGTCGTTTTCGAGTCGTGTCGTCGTGTCGCGACCCGTATTGTCACCTCTAATTAATATTAACAAAAAAAAAACTAATATAGATTAATACAATCAATAAGTGAAATATATATATTAATATTGATTTTGGGATGGGTGGGAATTTGGGAGGAAGAAATGAAGATGACTGGTTTCTTCTCCTCCAAGAAGCATTCGGCTCAAAACTCGGAATATTTGCCCAGATGACTTAACGTGAAAGGGGGGAGTGAAGCTCTCAAACCCTCTGAGCATACATTTTTTTTTTTTAAGTTTTTAATTAAATTTTAAAAAAGAAATTAGGAAAGCCATTCCCTTATTTCAGATTTCTATAAAGTCATTTTGGCAAATATTCCTCTTCTTCTTCACTGGCTCTGCATTTCACCATGACCAAGCAGCAAGCTAACTGGTCTCCCTACGACAACAATGGCGGGTAATTCTTTTCCCCCTTTCTCACCCCTACAGTTTTTTTTTTTTTTTTTTCATTTTTCTATTTTTTTCCCTCCCTTTTGGGGGGTCCTGAAACAAAGAATTTGAACTATCGCAGATCCTGTGTGGCAATCGCCGGAGCCGATTACTGCGTGATTGCCGCCGATACTCGGATGTCGACCGGTTACAACATTCTCACCCGTGACTACTCCAAAATTTGCAAACTGTACGCCTTTCCCTAAAAATTTCCCTTTTTCCGTTTTTTTTTTCTTTTTTTTTTTTGTTGTGTGGGGTTGGGGGGGGGGGGGGGGGTGTTAAAATTTTTGTTCTGAGCAAAATTTTTACTTTGAAGTATTGGATTTCTTCTGTTGATTTTTTTTTTTTTTTTAATGGAGGAGTTTTGGGTATCGTCCTCTTGAGTGAATTATGCGATTTTAGGTTTACTTTTCGGGTTTGTGATGAATTGGTGATATCCGTTTTGGGTTAGGTTCTATTTTATTTGTGTTTCGGTGATATGCAAAATTAGTACTTGAACGGTTGTTCAAGAGTAACTAGGTTGGAAATGATTTAATTTATTGGCTTTTGTAGAGTTGTTTAAATTTTGGAGCTTTAGAAAAGTTGGTTATATCTAGGTTTTTATTTGCTCAGGGTTCCTTTGGAAAATGGGTAGAGTAGTAAGCTTAATTGTCACAGATACGGCAATTTCTATAAGAAATAGCGGCAGATTTCTCGATAGATAAGGGTAAAATCGATCTGCTTCCTTTTGTGCGTTGGTTGATGATTTTGGATGATCTGCATGTTGAAATATTGGTGATAGATATGGCGCAGATGGGAATATGCTTTAGATTGTTTATCGACCGAGGAGCGCCTTGATGATGAGTTTGTATCTTGTATTTCTGTAACTTCTTGTAATCGTGCAGAGCTGACAAATCCGTAATGGCTTCATCTGGCTTTCAAGCTGATGTAAGAGCTTTACAAAAGCAACTGGCAGCTAGACACTCGGTGAGGCTTCCAATTCCTAAATGAATAAGTTCGTATATTTGAACGCTTTTAATATCTTGTGCGGTTGTGCCTATGTAAATTTTAGTACTTGATATTTTACTAGGTAACTACTTTCTATTCCTTTCATCTGCATTAACTCGTTGATCGTATTTTATCAGATTTATCAGCACCAACATAACAAACAAATGAGCTGCCCTGCAATGGCTCAGTTGCTCTCAAACACCCTATATTATAAGCGTTTCTTCCCTTACTATGCCTTCAATGTTTTAGGTGGTCTTGATAATGAAGGTAATACTTTGATGCTCTGATTTTTTCAATTTGACAACCTTTCTTAGACTATCTCCAATGTTTATGCCAATACCAATGCTATTTTTGTTACAAGAAAGTGTGAAAATTGCATATTTGTTACGTTGTGCTCCAATGAATAATGCTATATCTACCTTGTATCAGTATTTATAATTGCATATTTGTTACTTTGTGCTCCAATGTAGAATGCTATTTCTAAGAGCATCTCCAATGGAGTGCTAAATGATCGTGCCAAATCCTAAAATAAGATATTAGCATGTAAAAGCATAACTTATTTTAGGATTTGGCACGTTCATTTAGCACTCCATTGGAGATGCTCTTATGTGCTAACAACTAATAAGATATCTTAATTCCACTAGGCAAGGGTTGTGTCTTCACATATGACGCCGTTGGGTCCAATGAGAAGGTTGGATATAGCGCTCAAGGTTCTGGTTCCACACTTATCATGCCTGTTCTGGATAGGCAACTAAAGTCTCCCAGCCCTCTCCTATTACCTGCTCAGGTATTCTCTTGACTTCATGTCTAGTGTAAGCACGTTGTTCTTCGCTGTTCCACCTTTTTCTGATGTACAAATCTTTAATACTGCAGGATGCAGTTACTCCACTTTCTGAAGCAGAGGCAATTGACTTGGTGAAAACTGTCTTTGTAGCTGCGACCGAGAGGGATATATACACTGTAAGTTTCATCGCTTATGTTGGCCTATCCGCATCTCCTTTTACTATGAAGCTTGTCAATACATTGTTTGTAATATTTTGTGCACGTTTTGGCAGGGAGACAAAGTTGAAATCGTCGCCCTTAATGCCAATGGCATACACCGTGAATACATGGATCTCAGGAAAGATTAATTGTCTACACAGAACCATGCTGCTGGTTTAATGAAGCATATTGTAGAATTGCATGGTACCCTCGAACGATTACTGATCATGAGTTTCAGTAGTTTGCTACATTTCCTGATTGTGGTTTAGCTTTTTGATGAGTGAATCCTATCGAACAGCTGCATTTCTTTCTTAATGGACACGAGTTTCTTGTACTAGACTATATAATGATGCTCCAAAATGCAGTTGGTTTATCTCTTGTATACATTTTAAATAGTCTCTAGAATGAGATCGGATTCATGCTCTTAAGCTTTCTCCTTAATGATTAATCCGAATTCCATCGTGGAGTAATTAGTTTCCATCCCGATTACCCATCTGAGTTGTTTTTCTTAGAGCCAGCGGGCTATCTATTCAGAAAGAAAAGTTGGACCTGGCCATAGATAGGGTCATAAATAAGGGTACGCATGAGTTGAATATGAAGGAAAAGGGAAAACAATGCACTAGAGCTTGGGCGAAATACAACAACGATTTTCATCATTTCTTGAGCGATGAAAGTTTTATCATTCATTCTATAGGTACAAAAACTATTCAACGATTGTCGATTTTCACTGCATATTTTCTGTAAAATCAGAGATTCTAAAACTGAGTGTCAAATGATCTTTCTAACTTGATGGCAACTGTCCTTCAGAAGCTATCTTGAGAAGCCCGTCCCTTCTTTTCCAACTCTTCTCGCAATGCCTGTCATGAATATTCACCTACATGATTAACGCTTTCATTTCAAGCAAGAAGCGACAATGGAAAACAAACGTTGTAGAAAATGACGGGTGTTAGGAATACTAATCACCTTGATTCTCTTTCTGTTGTAATCAAAATCAAAGTTTCTCAATTGCGACGCAGATCGATACTCCACCGTTGAGTCCATGCCCGGTGGAAACCAAAACTCGACATCATCCACAAACTACATTGATCAAGAAGATTAGAACACTAGTTTTGTGCATTTCATTTTCAGCAATGCAGATTCATCACAAATCCTTAAAAATAAATCATTTGATTGCCTACCCCAAGAATTGGGCTCTAATATTCCACTTGCAGATAGTCGTCTTTTTTTTCCACTATCCGCGGAGTAAACTTGTCCGGTTTTGATGATTTTATCTGTTGCATAAATTTTTTGTATAATCGAATTAGCACCTAGTGAATTTGTTTGTAGCAAGTACAGTGGACGAGTGGGCCAAAGTTTTGTACCACTTAAGGAAGTTCCTCTATTGCCCCTTCCTGCTCACTGGCCTTTTCTTACCACTATTGTGGTTCCTGCAATAGAAAAAACCCAAACGCCACATTCAAAAAATAAAAATAAATAAATAAAAGAGCCCACAATCAAAAAAGTTACTGGGTCCCAATTCCCACCATTGAAATCCATCTTTTGATCATTCATTTCATTGACCTATTATTTTTTTTTAGAGCCAATTGCATGGTTTTGCAGTTCCAGGTTACGCATTTAGCCCAAAGCCAAAAAACAGTGTTCAAAACAACTTCTATCATCCCAATTTACCTTAACCATCCCAATTTACCCTAATTCTTAGCAGGTTTCTAACCCTACATTACATTTCTAAACATTATCCGATACTATTAGTAGGTAGGCCAATGATGGATTCTTATTAGAGCAATCCCCACACGTGCAGGCTAGACAATGAATAAATACGCAGACAAGAAAAAATATGACCCCGTTAGATGTCATAAACACGGTTACAGACTACACATGTGGATGGGGAGTATTGTGAGCATCAACAGAAAAGAGAATCTTCAATGCAGTACCAAGACCAAGAACTTGAAGTTTTCCCCAGAGACGGCATTTCTCACAGCCTACGCAGTCCATCAGTGCACTGCAATATATATGTCACCAAACATTATATATATATAGAACATGCTAATAAATACCCAAAAAAAAAAAAGGGGGATAACTTTCTTCCTCTATAGAGTAAATTACATATTTGAAAACAATGGAATGGAAGTGGACGACAACCTCATATTCCTGAACTGCTTTTGAATCTGTTGCTTTTTATCATGAAAACGATCGGGATGTTTTAGGACACGATCGTAGAGTAGTTCGAGATTACCAAGAAATCGTCAAATGCTGCACAGTATACGAGATGATAGGACAGTACAAATTGTTCACAAAAATTTTGGCTAAGGGGGTTTCTTGAAAGGCTCAGCAGGGAATTCATTTTCGGGGCATTCGCAGACGCTGCAGTCGAGTAAACGACACATGCCGTCATCAGGCCAAAAAGGACAGTCAGACCACAGCTTGGACCTATACTAGTATGGATGGGACAAGTTGTCATGGTTGGTTTGTAAAAAGCAAAATGTCATACGTATATGAGTTTGCATGCATAACAATTACGTTGGATTGACACGGTCATGTGAAGCAACACATAATTATATACAATACAAGTAGAGACTCTCAAGTGTGAATGTGTTTAACCTAGTAGCAGTCCATAAATCTTCTACATATATATATATATATATATATGTATACACATATATGGGGAAAAACAATCTAATAAAGTTTAATAAAACTTTTGAAGTAATGCTTTTTTTTTTTTTTTTTATATATATATGACACAAGTAGAGAGAAGAGGGAGGGGAATGAGACCTTAAAATGAGCATTGAGATTATCGACAGTAGTTTCGTAATCCTCAACCATGCCTTTCATCATCATCATCATCATCATCATCATCATCATCATCATCATTTATTTCTGTTAATCAGTGTACTGCTGCTGCTGGTTGAATACATTTATAGCAATAATGTCAAATTTGCAGATAACTAATCAAAAAAACAAAAACAAATAATAATATCACAACTCCAACTCCAACTCTTTCATCATCTCTCTCTGTCTCAATCATTCCCGGGAAACAAACACCAATACACAAACACAAATAATAATAATAATAATAATAATAATAATAATACTAATAAGCATTGTTTTTTCGGATTCTGAGCTCATGAGAAAACCAAAACCCACGTCATAGAAATAGAATTGAAGTCAATTTGACAGATGCAAAACTAGCCACGAAACGCCGCCTTTTCAAAAATCTTTTTTTTTTTTTTTTCTTTTTTTATGTCGTTTAAAGGGTCAGAGTCAGACAATTCGATCATGCGCTTTTAAAGGGACATCGCCTCACCACTCGCGATTCCACTGGGGGAGGCATCTGAGTTTTGAAGCGTCTGTCTCTCACTACTCTTCTTTGCGCCTTTTTTGGATTTTTTTTTTTTTTTTGTCAAAATTGGATTTTAAGGGTGTGTTTGGTAAACAAGTTCAATTCCAACTAAACTGTACTTTTTCATATCAATTTTTATCCTTTTCTGAAAAGTCAACAAAATTTATAACTAATTTTTAAAAAGTCAACCAACTCAAACTTAAAAATTTCAACTCAAATCGTTTTACCAAACGCACCATAATTTTAGGGGACGGGGTGGTTAATGGTTTAGTCTTCGGTGACGTGCTTCAGCCAATTGAACAACTCCAACCATTTGCCCAATTTAAATCCCTCCCTTTTCTTTTTCTGCTTCTTTTTTAATCTATAATAACATATATAAAAAGGATGCATGCAACTAAAAACAACCTATCCACTTAGAGTAAAGCTCGGGACATCTCTTATGTCTTACACCATATGAGTTGATTCCTTACGTAACTTGTCATTTAGTAAAAGGTGAGATCTATCTTACTAAATAAAAAAATAAAATAACTATGTGGTGAAAGACACCAGAAGTGCCCCTTAACTTTATTCATCTACTTGCTAGCTTTTTTCCTTCTCATCCAATCTCTAATAGGCATGTGTCTAATATTTTATTTTTGGTAATTGAATCTAAGAATTGATTGTTTAATTTTGTTTCTATAACTAGTTTAGTTTGGTTTGCACAACCATAAAGTTGATTACTGTATTTCTATAATAACTAAGTACTTCATTTGTAACTGGTTTTAGGATTCTTTTTTATTTGATTTGGTTTCAATAACTAAGTCTTGGAAGTCCAAATTTTATACCACTAATTTTCTTTTTTCAGCCCATTTTTTTTTTACCCAAAATTCCAGCCCAAAATCCCAACCTCCAACCATCTTTTTTCACTTTTTTTTTTTTTTTTTTTAACGTCTTTTTCTCCTGCCTCCCACTGTCCCAAACTAGAGCCAAAACCCATTTGTCAAATAATTGATATCAGCATCTCTTCTCGATCTCTCTCTCACGCCCTTCACTATTTCATCTCTTCTCATTTCTTCGTATTTCTTCTCTCTCTCTCTCTCTCTCTTTCCAATTGATTTGAATATTTCACCTTGTTTTTGTTTGGAATTAGTTGATATCGATTCAAACATATATTATACTTTAAGATTCGGTAGGCTATATTTCGTTTTTATTTTTTCCTCTTCGTTTCTCTTATCCATAGATGTTATTCAGTGATTTGATTTTTTTTTTTTTACTGAGAAGTTTTAGATTTGGATTGATAATATTGGTTTGGATTTTGAATATTAATTTGATTTTGTTGGAGAATTTTTTTTTTCTTATAAAGGATAGTGAAGTTAAACCTTTTTTTTAAGATTTTTTTTTTTGTCTCTATTGATATAAACAAGGACACTGAAAAGGATTTTGTCTCTATAAGTATGGAGAATATTGTTAATCTTACATATTTAATTAAACTAATATATAATCTGTTATTATAGTTTTGTTTTATTATAAAATTTTGTTCATATTATAATTATCTTATTTATCATTTTTTAAAAATTTAATGTTTTTGTAAACATAAATTTACTATATTGCATTTATTACCCAACATAAAAAAATATTCCGAAAATTTTATATTGTATACCCTTATTTTTTTAAATCAAAATATCCAAGAAATTCACCTTTAATAGTAATATATATTGTATACGTAATCATATTTACTCATTTTTAACAATATCCTTAAACAATATTCTCTTCTTAGCAATATTCTTCACCATAATTACTCATTTTTAAATTAATTATATATATAGACTTAAACATATATTTACATATAAATAATTTTACAATAAATTAATAAACTTACTAAACAATCCGGCACGTGCATTTGCACATGCAAATCACCTAGTAATAATTAAAAGCTTTGAATTCATTTGTTACACCTTTTTTTTTTAATTATTATTGTTTGCGTTTTTTCACATCTCTTAATAAGGTAAGAGTATCTTATGTTGCATGACTTATTTAACGGAGATTATCGGTTTACCTAAATTTTAATTATTTATCTTTTTCCTATAAACGAAATTTAAAAATAAAAAAAATAAAATATAAAAAAAACCAATGAAAGGATAAGAAAAACCGGCATTGTAAAATTACTAGTTTCATTTCGTTTAAACTTTTCTTGTCATTTCTTCTTATTACAAATAGTATATATAGGGATGACAACACTTGTTGGGTTGTCATGTTAACCCTAAATCCAAACATGACTTCTTACAAACATATATATAGCAAGACACATCATTACATGCTTAATATATGATTGTTTACTAAATAAGTTTTTGCTTGCATCACCGATTTGAGTTAAAATTTTTAAGTTGGAATTAGTTAACTTTTCAAATATAATTTTTGTTGACTTTTAGAAAAAGACAAAAATCCAATTGAAAAAGTATAGTTTAGTTTGAGTTAAACTAACACACCAAACAAGCTATAAGTCTTCATAGTACCATCCCGTTTGCATTATTTTGCTGAATTAGTTTTAATTTTGAGGCTGAAATTTTTTATTTTTTTTTTTAACAATATTAAGCAATTGTGGTCACATGACTAGTTGCAAAAAGATCATATTGTAGGATGATGAAGACGTGGGGGTTACAAGCAAAGGACGAGGTGACACCAAGATGAGGTATGTCTTTTTTTTTTTTTTTTTTTTTTGGGGGGGGGGTGCGGGGTGGGGTGGTTAAATTTAAAGTCTATTTCTTTTTAATATACTTTACCGTTAATCAATTAGTTGTAAATACAGAACTTAATTTGATTGCCCCTAATTTTCTTAACTTCTTGCTACATCATTTTTACTATTTTGTTGTTCCCTTCCTTTTCCTCTCTCTCTCTCTCTCTTTCTAAATTATCACTTCCTTCTTTTTTTCTTTTTTTTTTTTTTAAATAAAGATGGGGTATTTGAGTTCTATATCTTATGATAAAATCATATATGAAAGAGCAGATACCGAATTACTGTAGTAGAGTTACAGAGTACTATACATGCGACCATCTCTTGTTGGTAAGATTTAGTTGTGCTGCTTTCCATTTTTGTCGCTTCTCACTTTTATTGTCATCTATACGTTTCTGTTGTTTTATATCATCTGTCGTTTTACAACTTCAAAACGGTAATAAACTAAAACGACAACAAGAGTAACAACAATACACTGAAAAGGTAAAGTAATGCAGAAACGACATTATCCTCTAAACGGCAAAAACAACATGAACGACATTATTATCTAGGAACAAATAATAATAAATGATAAAAGATATCAGGACGTAGACGACAATCGACAGTATCCTCCCTCACCCCCCCACACACAAACAAACAAACAAAAAAGACAAAAACGATATGGTCTGAAAAGTGTAGAAAACGTAAACATGAACGACATCGACCTATGACGACATTTATAAAACGACAAGGTCTGAAAAAATGACATTTAAGGAAATCATCTTCAATCGAAATCCTCAACGTAAGAGGAAAAGGTATCTGTCAAGTAAAAGACAAAGAAAGAAAAAACAACAAGCCTAGCCGGGGGAATATATATATATATATATATATACATATGTATGTATTTATAACACGAGGCCTTACTCCTCAGAGAATATATATATATATATATATATATATATTCTTGTCTAGCAATAAAAAGAATAACATTAATTTGAAGAGAAAAGTACATTGATAATGACAATTAAGAAGTTCAATAATAAATATGTGTTGATTTCTTTAGTTGAAGGTTTATTTTGTGATACGATCGAGAGTCTTATGTTTGTTCGCCTTCATGTCTTTCATTTTGTACTTGTTGATTAATAACATATAATGTATGTTTCTGGTCATTAGACAAACTACATGGTAACTTTTGTTATTATTAACAAATGATCAGGCAACGATATATATATATATATATATATATATATAAGAAAAAGTAAGACCGGGGCATGAAGTAAACAAGTTCTTAAAATGAATTGCTAAATCATTCAAGTAAAGTGGTTTTGTAGTACTAAACATTATTGTACACTGATCCAATAATTGAAAAATCTGAATCTCTACATGGTTGCGCGGATATTAATTTGGAAATGTCAATGCTAAATCTCCAATAATTTGAATTCATATTATAAACATCTTTTTACAGCATGAGTTTGGATTGGAAAAATCTAATTCAAATTGAAAATAAACTAAACTATTATTTGAAAGAGAAAGAAATAAATGTATACGTATGAATATTAGTACTATTCTACTACTATCAAAATTCCAAAGAAATAGCTGTGAATCTTTATTAAGTAAAAGTATAATTTTGATGCGGTTGTAGATAAAATATAACGATAATTTCGTAGATAAAATATAACAATAATTTCAAATCTAACTCGTTTAAATCGCATCCCAAGTTTTTGTTTTTTTTTTTAATTATGATTTTTGTGATCCATGTACAATAATAATTTTAAAAAGGAAAGAAAGAAAGAAAAAAAACTATATCCAATATAAACTCAAGTCTCAAAAATTACAAACGACATACCAAAAGCCGCTCTCTTTCTCACTAACTGCATACATGTATGCAATTTTTTACAGTATCATGTGTCCTCCACTATTTTTTTTTTCTTTTTGTCCAACTCTATCAGAAATTTAAAAAAAAAAAAAAAAAAAAGATTAACAAAAAGCAAATTGGTAAAAACCATGTGATTGGAACATGGACATATATAAGGTGAAAGTATATAAATATCATTGAAATGATATATAATATATATATATATATATAATCAGACGTGTAAGAAACGACGCGGTTTCTTGTAGGTGTAGCAACCGAGAAGTAGCGCCGATCCCTTCCAGTTCATTAACCACCGCGAGAACCGCCGTCTCCTGTGGCCGCTCACGTGCCTCTTCCCCTTCGTCATCGCCGACGTTTTCCTCGACAGCCCTCTGATCTCTGGGGCTTTGTAGTTCCTGATCAAGGCCCACTTTATCCCCTTGAAAAATGGGTGTCGTTTAACGTCCGCCGCGCCCCTGGTGCACCCTAGCCTCCTCCTCGGATCCTTCACCAGCAGCTTCTCCAACAAATCCTTCACATACGACATCTCTTCTCCTTCTTCTTCCTCCGGAAATCTCACATCCCTGCTCGATGCTATATTGCGCAGAGTGCTCTCTTTACTCCCTCCCTTGAACGGCGTCGTACCAAACGCCATTTCATATATCAACACCCCAAACGCCCACCAGTCCACCCCGTTCCCATGTCCATTCCCGGCCACCAACTCCGGCGCCAAGTACTCGTGTGTCCCCACGCATGACCTCGAGAACGCCGCCGTCGGCTCCGCCACAAACTCCGATGTAACCGCCTCCGCTTGCTTCTCTCCGAAGCAAGAGGGGCGCATGCGGCTGCGGCCGGTGGTAGTGGTGGTGTTAGTGGTGTACTGAACGAGAGTGGGGACCACCTCGGCCTTAAAGCAGAGGTCAAAGTCAGAGAGCATGATGTGGCCGTCCTCGCGGAGGAGGATGTTCTCCGGTTTCAAGTCCCGGTAGACTATGCCGAGCGAGTGGAGGTACTCTAGGGCAACGAGGACCTCGGAGGCGAAGAACTTGACGGCCTTGATGGGGAGGCGGTTGCCGGGCTGTCGGCGGAGGAGCGCGTGGAGGTCGCCACCGGGGCAGTAGTCGATGAGGAGGCAGGTGTAGTGGGAGACCTCGATGTGGGCGTAGAGAGTAGGGAGAAAAGGGTGGTCGAGGGTGGAGAGGATCTCCGCCTCCGTCTTCACATGGGAGAGTTTCTTGGCACTCAAAGAGTCCTTGTCCACGACCTGCAGATATATAGTAATTAGATATACTATATGAAGAATATAATGGAATTGAGTAGACGGAACAGATATATATATATATATATATATGTACTAGTTTCTTTCGTTTTTTGTGAGTAGGTACCTTGAGGGCGAAGTTGGCATTGGCGTGGTCGTCGTAGTCGCGGAGGCGGCAGAGGAAGACCCGGCCAAGATTGCCGGTGCCGAGGTGGCGGAGGAGCTTAAGATGGCGGAGGTGGAGGGCACCGTCGGAGGAGATGGTGGTGGCGGCCTTGATGGCGGACCAGTGAGGGTCGTCGGAAGAGCGGCGATGAGAGCGGAGGAGAGTGGCGGAAGAAGAGGAGGAGGAGGAGGTGGTGTTGAAAGTGTCAGCGGTGACGGAGAGGCGGTCGTTGAAGCTGAGAGTGAGGCTGCTGCGGGCCAAGCTGCTGCGGGCGCTGGTGGTGGTGGTGCGGTCGGTGGAGGCACAGCTGGTGAAGCTCAAGTCCAGATCTGTGTCGGACGATGGAAAGAAGAGGGCTTCTTCGTCCATATTCGCATTGCCGGCTGTTGAATAATGCATAGCATCCAACTATATATATATATATATATATTCTTGATCAAGATCCGATTTATACAACTTTCTTGGTTTTTTTTTTTTTCCTCTATCTCTCGAGAGTGAGAGATTAAATGTTGAAAGAGTTCGTTGGGTTGTAGAATATATAGATAGGAGAGAGTTTTAATTTGGAGAGGAAATGGAAAAATGAACTGTGGATAATTATAATAGATATAATAAGGGAGGGAAGGAGGGAAGGAAAGAAGAGTGATATATATGGGGCCAGCAGCAATGGATTAATTAAAGGCGTTTGGTTGACCCCCAACTGTTGCTGTGTCTGTCCAAGTTATAGAGGTGTTTGGTTGACCAAATTAATGACATAATTTCATATTAGTTCGTTTTAAAAATAAAACTAAAAATAAAAAAAAGGAGAGAGAATATATATAACATATGGAGAGAGAGAGAGAGAGAGAGATACAGTGTGTAAAAATAAATAATTACCTATTACATAGTGATCACGTAAGTGCAATTGCCCAGGTTGGTGCTTTATTTTGTTGCAACAAGAAAATATATATATAATTCAGTCAGCATGCATGATTACAAATACTGAATCACCGCGTCGATTCCAGCTGATGCGTAATTCATAAAAAATAAATAAATAAATAAATAATAATGATAATAATGAATTCGAGACGGTCAAAACATGGCATTTATTACCCTATGTCCTCATAGTTTTTACACGCATTAACATTATTTTTTAATGGAAAGTTGATGATGATGCATTATTTAAACGAAAGTAGTTACAAAAAATATGCATGTCATGATTCTTTTGAAATTACGTACCCATCACTTACTATACATATATATATATATATATGTGAACTCAATCTCACCTAGTTTTCAAAAATTACACAATATATATGAGAATATTCTCATGTATGATAGAACGCCCGTATTATAGCAAAAAATAACGAAAAAGACTATTATAGTAATATTTTAAAAGTTTAAGGATATTTCTACTATGAAAAAAAGTTTGTGGATCAAAATTACACAAGATTAAAAATTTAAAGACTAAATGAATAATTTACCCTAAAATTAAAGCTGAAAGTTGTCATTCATCTAAGCCAATTTGATCCCTCAAGCATGCACATACTCTCTTACTAGTTTTCTTCCCTAGGAGAAAAATAAAGTAAATAGAATAAAAATAAGAAAAAGAATAACCCCATTAAAAAATAAATAAAAGAAAAACAAGATTATAATCAAATCAACATAAAATATGGAAAAAGATTAGAGTAGTGTTATGAATACAATTTTAATACCTAACTTTTAAGTACTAGTTAACATAGCGATCAATTGTTAATCAATTTAGAAGTAGATTATCTTTTTTTGATTTTAGTTAATATGATAATCTTTTAAAGACCTATCACTTAAACAAGAAAAATTCACATATTAAATATGATGATATCTAAAAATTAATATTAGAATTAATATTATCAAGATATATATATATATATATATTATTATTAAATAGATTTAAGGAAGTGATGTGCCATGTGAAGGGCCGAAAGTAGGAGCCCATCACTCTTTGGGTGGGGGAAAGTGGGATCCACAGAGTGGAAGTTGAAGAGGGGATGCTGTCCGCCACGTGATCAACATTGGCCCTACATTGTCGCCTGCACTGCACTACCACTTCATTATTCATATTTTGTTTCATTATTCGTTTTAACAATAACACTCCTCTTTAAATTCGTTTCTGGTTCATAGACAATATTAAACTATTTTAATTCTTCAAAGATCCCACCACTATTTTAAATGCGGATTAATAATAATATCAAAATATTTATTTGGGACCATAATAATGCAACAATAATGACTTCACCTTCCGAATTAGTGTATTTAAAGTGCTGTTAGTAATAATATAGCAAAGAAACAAATTAAGGCTTTGTTTAGTGATTAAATTCAAATCCAATTAAACTGTACTTTTTCAGCTGGATTTTTGTCTTTTTTTAAAAAATCAATAAAAATTATAATAATTAATTTTTGAAAAATCAACATCTTCTAATTTAAAAGTTTCAATTTCAATCGACGATTTAAATTAAAAAATAATTTTTAAAAAAAGAAATAAATTAATACTCATAAAAATTAATGCTTTGAGTATCAAATAATTTTTAAATAAATTAATACACACACATGCAACACACAAATTTAGTCATAAAAAAATTGAAAAAATACTCATCACAATCAAAAATCAAACTTAATCACAAACAACTAAATTAAAATTTTCAGTGAGAACTTAAAAAAAATATATGTCTATGATAGACAGCATGAAAGTTGAGCTTCTAATCGAGATAAAATGAAAAAGAAAAAAGAAAAAAAAAAAAAGGTATGAGAAAATGAGGGTAAGAGATTGTAGTATATATATTAAAGAAAAGGATAATGCTAGAAATATTCTCTTAAACAATTCTCTATGGCTTTAGACGTTAACATGTAGTCTGATTTTCTCAATGAAAGAGAGCTGTCAATTTATCTTATGAGTAGTGCTAGGGATATCAAATTTAATTCCAATTTTTTTAGTACCAATTCACGTGTCATATTTTTATTAGTAGATGCAATCAATAGATATGATAATTCTTTTAGCCCTTATTAATAAAAATAAAAAAAAAAAAGACAACTCATATGCCATATAGATTGATACTCAAAAATTAGGATTAGAGTTGGTATCCCTAGTTAAGTAATAATTTTCCTTTATTTAATCATAAAATTTTCATTTTATTTGATACTCTAAGCATTTTCCAAAAGAAATGATAGCATTATTCATCTTACCCTAGTTCAATGTCACGTTTTACTTTACTTTCTCATAGATCCAAAGCTAACTTATGATCATATAAAAATTAGTATATTCACTACAAAATTATCAAAGACCCGTAAAATATATGTGCCTACAACCTTCATTGTACATCATTGTGAACTAAAATTAAAATAATTGGACCAAAAAAAAAAAAAAAAGAGAATTTCATTATGCTAGGTAGTATTAAAACAAATTTGAAAATTCCTCTGCCAAGGCATATCGAATGACAATAGTGTAATTACACTTAACTATATATGAGAGCCTTCTTTACATGCAATTTCATTTGCTTGAAGCTTAGAGAAGCCAACTCAACACATGACTCTAAAATAGAGTATATGTCACTTCAAATACTATTTTATCTCCAACCCATTTACTCTATATCATACTCTAAAAGGAATATTCTATTTATATTCTTTTTTATAATCATTTAGATATTATTTTATATTTATTCCCTATAATCTTTGTATTTTACAAATTATGTCCCCATACAATCTTTTTAACATATTAATCCGTTGATTGTTTTTATTTTTTAGAATAATCTTTAAAAATAGAAAGTTATATCAAATAACCAAAACACTATAAATTTAGTGCGATTATAAAAAACAACTTAATATTGAGTGAAAAAAAAACTACATTATTTTCTTAATTCCACAAAAAAAAAAAAAAAGGAAACAAACTGACATTCAATATTTAAAAAAAAAGTATAAAAAAATAAATATAGCTTAAGATTTAAACATATAAATACTTTACATATAGAAAAATGGGTAATTTTGAAAGAAAAATTAAGTTAAGGGTAACTTTATAATTTTTATTTTTATCTAAATATTAATTTAAAATTTAATTAAAAAAAAGAAAAAGTAGTTTAGAGTATGAATAGTGATACTTTAAATATGAAGTATACTATTCATACTCTATATTTGAAGTTTCATTTAGAGTATGGGTTGGAGAGGCTCCCATACTCTAAAATGGTGAAAAACTCTAAAATAGAGCATGGTTGGAGATGGTCTAAAGATGCAGTAAGTGCCAACTGAAATATGCAGCTAAAGAGAAATAGAAAAAAATAAAATAAAAAGAAAAAGAAAAAGAAAAAGAGGAGTAAAGCATCAAAATATATAGGCAAGAAATATTACCTGCGTTTTTTACGACGAATACGAACAGTAAAACAACATATCTACTCTTTTAATATCGTTAAGAAACAAGAGCAAGAAATAAATAGGCAAATAGATATAGATTGGCTAAATAAATGCTCTAATTTTAAAAGGAGATATTAACTTTTGCTAAAAATAATACTTTGGTAGAATTTTTATTAAAATATTCATTTAATTAGTTGCGTATGATTACCTGATTTGGTCATTTTTTTACGGTCATCTTTAAATTTTACACAAACTTTGGTAATTCCTTTATGATATTGTTGTAATCTTTTTCCTATCACTCGAGCAAATTAAAGGTGAAATCAATAAAACAACTAAAAATCAAATTCTATCAACTATAGCGTATTTTATTTAATACATATAGAGCTACCGGTCTCATAAATTATTATGGAGGTATTTTGTAATTTAAAATCACCTCAAAAAAAATGTAAAATTAGTAATTTTTAATAGTAATATGATTGTTAACTAAAATACTAAAATGATAGCGTATTCAATAGAGTATGAATACCCTGATACCTTATCATAAAATATAAAATTCTTCTATATTTAAATATGAAGCTCTATAAAACAAAAATATAACTAAACGTCACATACAAAATATATATATGTATATATTGGGCTTGTATTACCTTTTATGTATTTTTTTTTAACAAGTTGTATTAGGCTCATTATTATGTTTTTGTCTCTCCAATGTGCTGAACATTTGGGATGCTATTAGTTGTAGTTTATTTTCTTTTCCAATATTTCATTGAGGAAAAAAAAAAAAAAACACAGAAGGACTTAAATAATAATAATAATAAGTTGGTAGCTAGTCACTATATGTACCTTAAAAAAGCCAGCTAAAAATATTTGAATATTCTCCCAGATTGTAACCATTGCATGAATAAATATATATATATATATATATATATATAAACCATTGCATAAATAAGCCTTATTTATTTTCTAATAAAAAAATTCAAGATCGCTATGACTTTAAAAATGAAGTGTTTTGAATAATTCGAGTTTTTTCAATTAATTATATTGATCAAGAATTATATGTCTTTATATAATATCGTGCATGACATGTGCGTCGCACGAGCTACCCATATGATAACTAAGACTTTGAGAAAGATTATACTAATTCTAGTTGTTAATCAATAATCACCCTAGCTAGTGGATCTCCAGTTATATATCTTATGTAATTATGTGTATGTCGTGTTTATATACATTCAATTTATTAAATACATATATATATATATTTATGTGTGTATATAGGCATTTATTTATATTTTTACCGGGGAAAATCTCTTCTTATTTGTTTTTAATCGGGTTTATATTTTTGGATGTCTTGAATTTTTCTTTATTTTTTAAAAAATATTTTTTTTTTCTTGATTTTTTTTTCCATAAGAAATTGTGTTTGAAGATCAACCACATAGCATTTAGTGTGAATGGGCCCAGGATCTAGTGGCCCTTGAAAGATTGGGCTCAATCTAAGAAGGGCCCATAGAAAGAGAAAGGTCACGTGCCACCACCATGGGTTTGTTTTTCTTTTCTTTTCTGTTTTGCCCCCCTTCTAATTATCTCTTCTTCTTCTTCTTTTTTTTTTAAATACTTTTTCCCCCCTTTTTTATATTTATCATAATTGTTGTGTTGGTTTCTTCTTGTGATGAGGTTTCTTCTTCTTTGCTTCAATGATGAGGTGAGGAAGACAAGACAGAACGCCTGTCCAGAAGAAGATCAAAATGTGTTTGCATTTGAATTTGTTCTCATCATGGGAATTTTGAACGATTGTTAACCATGGCCCCTCCCCCATCTGGTCCACATTATATCTATTTTCTCTGTTCTCTCTTTCTGTATATCTATAAAGCATTTCTTTTTTTTTTTTTTTTTTTCAACTAGCATCACTTTTAAAATTCATTCGGATCATAGATGAAATATAAAAAAAATTAGTCCTTTTTTTTTTTTTTTTGGTACACCGAAGTTGATACATGTCATACACATAAACTCATGTACAAGAAACCAACTGTATATACATATAGTTGTACCTCTTATGAGTGGTGGAGATAAATAGAGAGAATAATATCGCTTATCTCATTCTACCGACCTAGAATGGTGGATACGTTACCTCTGCACACTTGATCATTATGACATATATGATTACTAATTAAAAGAATCTTATCATAATAATTTAGTGCATTTATTAATTTCTATCATCATTATTTATGTTAAAAGAATGACATTTGATTTTTAATTAAATCCATGTTGATTCTTTTTTATTCATTGGACTTGATGTAATATAAAATAACCAAAGCTGATCAATATATAATTCAATTTTTACACGGAAGACAGAGTGAGGATCATGATAATTTTACGTCTTGTAAGTGTCTAATATTCCATGTAATGGAATCCATTTACAAGCTAGTTTCAACCAAATACTTCTCTCCCTTCCACTTTACTTTTCAAAGAACAAAGCCAACTAGGTTTTTGTCCCCAAGCACTAAAATTTGCTCTTTCTGATCATGTCTAGACAACATAAGCTTTTCATACAAACTATATGTGACTTGGAACTCAACACAAGAACAAGAACATTATTAGGTGGATGTACATACAGCCTAACTACAATATACATGCAACAATACTTATTATATTATAAACATATATCAGACTTTCAATTCATAGGGAGATATTACCCAAAAAAAAATTATTAAAAAAAAAAAAAACACTTTAACAATTAAGGGCAGACATACTTCTCTTTTTCTCTCTGTCCAATATTGGAGTGCAATGTATGTGTACACATACATATATGATATACTAAATGAATTGTTTGTTGTACAATTAAACCGAAAAATAATACAAATAAGTTAGTTCCCTTAAATCTTGTTTAAGTCATTTCAAAGTCATGTCTGGTCCTTTAACTTTGTCACATGCATTTAATTGACTAACATGGTGATCAGGAAAAAGAGAGAGAGAGAGAGAGAGAGAGAGAGAGATAAAGACAAATGTTCCCCCTTGTAATTATTACATGAGTTGAATGGAGAACTATAGACAATCCTCCATTAATATCTGATAAAACCTTTGCCAAAATAATTATGGGTTTGTTTGATATTAAATTAATCATGTAGTTAAACGACAAACCCCATTATTGCTTTCTTTGTATTCTCTGCCATAAAGTCCAAGGATAGTTTTATAAAAGAATCCGATGCCCTAACTACTTGGTTAATTATATAGATTTATTTCTTTAATTGTTTGTAAAGGGAATTAATTATATACATAGTTAGTTCAGTTACATATAACCAACGTTCTATCTTAATGATTAATGTCAGAAGTCTGAATTAAAGTGATGTAAATTACAATCTCTGGCGCGAAATGATGTAACAAGAAGGCCATTAAAATAACAATTTGGCTAATTAAGTCTAGTTATTGGAATATATATTAGTGCAAGTGCGCAAGTACTTGTTTTTAATTATTATTTTTATTTTAATTCGTCCTCGTATACGTCTGCAAAGTTGTTTGAGGGGCAAATGATATTTATTGAAAACAATATGTTTTAGAGCCTTTTTTTTTTTCTCTTTTTTTTTTAAAGACAAGATCGTGGCTTATTATTGTAAATTTAGAAAATCAGTCTTCGCAAATGCCCCCAATATTCTGGGGAGTACATCAAGCCACACAACAGAGGCTAGCAAAGATAAAGCAAATTGAATTAGAAAGTGGACTACGGTATTCTATTCATGGAGACTATGCATTTGGTTGGTAAGTTAATTGGAGATAAAATTTTTAAGTTGAAATTGATTGATTTTTTAAAAACTAGTTATAAATTTTGTTGAATTTTTAAAAAAAGACAAAAATTAAAAAGAAAAAGTATAATTTAATTTGAGATAAACTGAAATGCCAAACGAAGCATATAACAAATCATGTCACTTCTAGTTTGAGAACAACAGTTACGAATATCATCAATGATATTAGTCTCTATCGATCAACAAGCAGGATTCTGAACAACTCAGACAATAATAATTACATTAGTTTCAACAATCCAGTCCAAATGACCATGTGCCTGAGCAAACCACACCCCGTCACTTGCCAAGATAAGAAGAAAACCGCCCAAACACACGTCTAGAAGCAGCAGCCAATACCTTCCCTCGCGTATCCCGGGCTACTAATCCAACACCAATGAAATCCAAAGCTTTTGCCAACTTTAATTAATTTACATAATAAACTACCAGAGAGATATTTTCTTTAGGGGGAATTTGGTTCACCCATCCAAACCATTTAACTCAAACTTTTTTTTTGTTTTTTTTCCAAAAAATATTTGTCTTTTTCCCAAAAATTTTTTTGTCTTTTCTGAAAATTCAAAAAAATTTACTATTGAAACTTAAAAATCTCAACTCATACTATTCCACCAAACAAACCCTAAAAATATATATATATATATATATGTATATATTGATGTAATACCAACTTTAATCTTTATTTATAAAAGATGGAATTACTTGTTTAATAACGATAGTATCACTACGTATGACGACAAGACAATTATATATATGGGGTGTTTGGTGAATGAGTTTAGTTTAAGATTTTTAAGTTTCAATAGTAATTTTTCAGAAAAGACAAAAAAAATTTTCAGAAAAGACAAAAAAATTTTTCAGAAAAAGATAAAAATCATGATAAAAAAAATACAATTTAGTTCAAACAGAACTAACAACCAAACGGGTCCTTAATCTATAAAAGTAATAATGATTAGAATTCTTACCGGTCTATCAAAGGTGAAGGTTAAAGATTTGACACTGTGAACGTTTATGTAAAATGGAGATAGCAACTATATATATATATATATATATAAATATATATATATATATATATTGTCGTTGACTGTAAAAGTGGGGGGAAAATTGCGATGGTGAAAGAATGAGGAGCAACTTACTAAGGTGAACTTAGTCGAAATAATAAGAAACTTATGATCATTTCTTCTAATTTAAACGAATTGATTAATTTATTTTTGTTATATACAATATTCTAGAATATAATTTGATTTTGACATGTAATTTTCCTAACTCTTTGAATTTCTCCAAGTTCAAAATCTTAGATCAGTTCGCAAAGCTAGGGAAGACTCTGATCACGCCCCAGTGGAGATCTGAGCTCCAAATCTTGACGTTGGGGAAGACTTTGATCATGCTCGGTGGATATCTGAGCTCTAAATCTCGAACGAAATCGCTACACTAGGGGAAGATTGGAACATTGCACTGCCACAGAAGCTCAGCCACGAGAGAAAATAAAGGCGACACCAGCGACCGCTGCTTAGGCCTTGGGTTCCTCCTCGGTGTCTCGATCTCTGCCTCTCTCCACTTCACCGCCGGCGCTTGTGTTAATAAAGGAGATTGCGATCTCCTACTTCGGCGGCGCACAGTTCCATATCTGGTTGATGCTATTTGTTTTGTTTTGTTTTGTTTTTTTTTTTTTTTGTTTTTTTGAAAAATTTTGGTTTTGCTTGTTGAATTTGTGGTTTGTGAATTTTGAGTTTTTAATGATTTTTTTTGTGGAATTTTGATGTTTCTAATTGAATTTGAATTTTTAAGTTGTTTCAGTCATAAAATCTAGTGTTTTTTTTAATTTAAATATTTTGATAACTGAATTTGGAAAATTCGACAAAATTGAAAGTTTTCGGTTAGTAACTAATTGGTACCCAATAAATTGGCAACCAACTAGTTACCTGTCGATAATTGATAACTAATTGATTACTCATCGGCGAGTTACCAGGTGGTTACCAACAACCAACAGTGGTTATCGATTAGGATGTTGCTGGTAGTTGGTAACTAGTTAGTAACCCAAGTGGTTACGTCATGAATGCCGATTAGTAATTATATTTAATATTTTAAAATAAATAGATAAATAAATATTTATGATGTCATATTATGATATTTATTGTAAAAAAATTTTCTATGTGATAAAAATCAATCCAAGGCATGATTTTGTGGTATTTATCTAAAGTACCCTAACTATTAATTATAATTAATATAAAAAAAATTTTGATGTGTAAGTAATATACGGGCGGGTATGGTTAGAAAAGTGTATATTAGGAGTGTTCACGGAATTCGTCAACCCGCTCAATCTGCTCAATTCAGTCCACTCCACTGGATTGGATTGGGTTGAGAGACTAACAGATTAGTTATGGATTGAGATTTTTTCAAACCGAATGTTACGGATTGAGGATTTCTCAATCCATGTAATCCGTTAATCCTATATATATATATACATATATATTATAAATATGTATATATTTTGTCTCTAAAAAAATTTAAGAGTTAAAGTTAATTGGGTTGTTATGTACTGTAATGTTATAATTTAGCTAATGATTGAAGATTTGAAGTTAATTATATTATAATTTTATTGAAATATTTCATGTTTAAGCATTATATTTTTATATTTTAATTCCTTGATTTTTCGGATTAAATATGTATAAACCGAAGTTTACAAATTGGATTGAAAAGCTTTATGGATTGGTTATAGATTGAGAAAATCCCAATCCGAATGTTAAGTATTGGATTACAAATTGAGGCATAATCTATGTAAACCGATCCGTGAACACCCCTAGTGTATATAGTTATTTGTTTTTAATTTTATGAACATATTTATATTAATTGGAAAATTTGTATAAATAATCACATCTTTTTTTTTAATCTATTGACCAACATGATATAAATTTCTCATTCTTGACAAAAATGACACAAATTTTAGTTAATTTTAATTTAGTATTGATTTTATGTGTCATATTATGAAATGGTCTTTTATATTTGTGTCATTTAGATACTTTTCCCTATTTAATTTAGGTTTATTGTGGATTTTTATTATTATTTTAATTTGATGGTTTTATTACTTTAGAAAAAAAAAAATTTAAGGGTTTTATTGTAGTGAAAATCTGTGGTAAAGACACTTTTAGAGTAACTACTGGTAAGGCTTAATCTAAAGGTGGAAGATGATAGTGTGACATAAACGAACGGTCATGAAATAAGGTGTATGTTTAGTGAATTTAGACTCATACACATACAATAATTATATCACATCTTCAAACCTCCTCCTTCTCCTCCTTTTCCACCTTCTCTTTTTTCCCCCACACATGTTAAAAATCACCGTTTTCTCTTCATGAGGAAGGCCATTGGGTCCGACTTGGGAAGGGTGCGGGTGTCGTTGGCTTGGAGAGGGCTCATTATGGTGGAAGAGGGAGAACCGTCGTAGTAGTTTCTGTGTTCTGCGGTAGGTCAGGTGGTATGGGTTGCTTATCAGCAAACATTGATTATTAAGGAAAAGAAAAGCTACTACAGCAAACGTTATGTTAATTATCCAAAAAAAAAAAAAAAAAAAAAAAGAAGAAGAAGAAGATAGTGAACCCACAAAGCAACAAAGTCCAAATTCTGAATGAAAGAATTTTGTTCTCTTTTCCATAATCAACAACCTCTGGCAACAAAGAAGGGGAAGAAGAAGATGGGGCTGGGGCATTTAGGTTTTTCTTTTTGTTAATAAAAAATTATATTTTTAAAAAAGAAAAAAGAAATGTGGAGGTTCTCCCATATGGTAATGTACATTTACGATTTTGTAAAATCGAATACTTGACACTATTTGATTTAATCTTAATGGTTTTAAAAATGAACTTTATCAGTAATTATTCTAAAAGAGAATCTATTATAATCTTTTTTTTTTAATTGTAATACAAAATTATAAATTTTAAGGATGCACAATTAAATGGGAAATATTATGATAGAGTCACGTTAAGGAACATTATCAATAGTGACTATTTTATATACCGTTAGATGAATCTTAATAATCAAAAAATAGAGGAACACATAATTTCTAGTCCACAGTTTGTGTATAGACTAAAAACCCCTAAAATTATACCAAAAGTCAACAAAAGCACAACCAAAAACCCACAAAATCCACCCAGCCATCAGCCACACTCAACTGCTGGAAAATTCATCGGAGATCAAGCGGAGTTTCCAAAATCACAATTTTCTCGTGTACTTTTGCTTCCAATTTCTTGTTCATTTTTCTTGGTATCTGAGAAAATGACGGCAAATGCAGGACAAAAATAATAATTTAGTCCCAAATCTCCGACCCATTGGTGGAGCACGAGCCTCTGCCAGAGGAGGAGAGCTCGGCCACCAATACACAGAAACCATTTATTCTGACAACGAAGGTGGAATATCGGGGGGTGGCGAAGATGACCTTGCTGGAGAAGACAAACATGCCAATGGACCTCCATCGATGCTTGGGGAGGAGGGGTGTCTAACATCCCGAAAATTTATGATTTAATTCTTTAATTTTAATTGAAAATGTAAATGATAAATTTATGATTTAGAATGTTTTTATATAATGATGACAGAAAGGTTATAAGAAATTAAAATAGGTGACTTCATACTTATTCTGAAAATTGCCATGATTTTTCATTTGTGCTATGTGATCACAAAATTTTTATGATAAAATAAGATAAGATATAAGAAATGGTTATGCCAAGTTTTTATTTTTCTTTAAACAATAATACTAAATAAAATATAATATTGCATATATATATATATGTGTGTATATATGTGTTGTATGTTATGAAATGCCATACACGGCAAGCTACAGCCAGACCCATTGGGCCCAACTGTGGGCTGAAAGCCCACGACCAGGGGCAGTCCAAGGCTGGCCTTGTGGCATCACCGCCGAGCGAAGAAAAAAAAAAAAAAACAGAGAGAGAGAGAGAGAGAGAAGGGAAATAAAATAAACAGATTACTTGATAGAGAATCTTCTGATGTGAAGATTACCAAGAATAGAAAAGACTCCAAATAAATAAAAACAAAACTTAACCACTTCTTTATACTACCTATTATGGGGAAGTGAACCATCACCGAAATTGTAATGGTGGAGTCTAGAAAATATGAAAAAATATGTTAAGAATACGTGTATCAGGAATAATAAGTTAAAAATAAAAAGATAAACATAAATGGTCATGTATTTTCATTTATATATTGTGGGATTTATGTTTGTACTTATTGAGTTTAATATCACACGTTTTTATACTCTAACTATGGGGAATCTGGGCAAACGTCTTATGACCTGAAAATATCCTTGGACTAGCAATGTGGATGGAGTGATATGTGAAAGTGTAGTTGGGGAATAGATTACCACACAAAAGATTCTATAAAACACTAACAGTCATTTGAAAGTTATTTTGAAATTTAGTTTTTAAATTTTTGTTTGAACTTTGCTGAGCATATGGACTAAACTAAGTACTTTAGGTTGTAACTTTATTATTATTATTTAGGAACTACTAGAAGTGTTTTTTTTTTAAGCATTTATATTTTGCAATTGTGTTTTATTAAGTTTTATTTTAGTAGGTTTAAAAAAAAAATACTAAAATTTTGAGAACTTAATAACCGGTTATAAAAAGTATTAAGTTTTAAGTCTAAGTAGTGGCGGTCATTTATGGCCATGTAACTATGGGCCATCATAGGGGTGGGGAGACAAAAATAACTTCGTCGGAGAAGATGAAGACAGAACTCCATTAAGATTATACTCGTTTTTTATGTGATAGTAACAAAATATGACCAAAATTTTTCTACGAAATCAAATTGTACTCGTTTATTTATTTATTTGTTTATATGCTCCTTCAGAAAATTTGTTCCCAAGAAGCATGATATATCTTTTGTTTAATTAAAAAAAAAAATGAAAGGAAAAATTGAGTGGAGAAGCTGACTTGAGGGAGAGAGAGAAAAAAAGGAACGAAAACAAAGGAGAGAGAATCAGAAATAAAAAAAAAAAAAAGACTCCACAGTACAATGAGGTGATTCATATTATAGATACAATGTACATATAGTATGTTAAGCATCCGATGACCGATTACATCGTTGCAGACAAAAATTAATTTTTACGGTAGATATTTTAAAATGACTCAATTTTTAGTAGAGTTTACTTAAGAGTTTATTATTGTCCTCATCTTAAAGACCTTGAGGTCGATTTACCTAATGGAAAATTGTGTATATTTGTCTTTGTGTGTTTTTTTTTAAAAAAGATGCTACTTAACTGTTCTCTAATTACATATCCTTTTTTAATTATTTAATTTGATTATTAAAAATTAGAGAAAATAAAATTTTTTTAATTAATTTTATCTCATAAATTACAAATAATACTTAACCCAATTAATATGGAATAAAATATAAAAAAATGAAAATAAACTAATAAATAATAAAAAATACTTATATATTACCAAAAAGAGAAACAAACTAAAAATAAATTTAAGAAATTATCCAATTCAGTATGTTAACATTTCTTACTTTAAAAAAAATTCTTTTGAGGGTTCTATTGTGATAGAGAAATATAAATTTTAGGGATGTGTAATTAAATTAGAAAAACTATATCATTTTCTTTCTCCTGGATCGTCTTTCGCCGCCCCCCATCTCTCTCATCTTTCTCTCATCTTCTGCCGCCGCCCTCCCCCCATTGTGATGTGAGAGTCTCACTCTCTCTCTCTCTCTCTCTCTCTCTCTCTCTCTCTCTCCATCTTCTCTCTATTTTGGTCTGCTCACTCTTTCTCACTCACTCTCCTCTCAGTCTCTCAGTCAGTGTGGTAGCCGGAGATTCGCTACCAGGGCCTTCCTCCTCAGTCTTATACTCCACAATCAGCCCTCCCTCAAAAACGGTAATTTTTTTTTAATTTTTAATTAAACTTTCGAAATTTAAATCAATATCAGTTCTTCTCTATATAAGAAGGATATGATCTGTCCCTTAAAATATATATATATATATATATATATATATATTCGTTCCTCTATTATCAACGGTCAAAGACTCTTGTATTTTTAACGACACTCTGTTATTGTATTATTTCTTTTTGTCCTTTTTTTTAATAATGATTTTTCTCATGTTCAATTGAAGCTTGTTTGATGCCTTGTTGATGGTGAATTTTTTTTTTATATCTGAATAATTTTTTTTTTTTAGTTATCAGTGCTATCTATATTTTGTTATATATTCTTTAAAGCTAAAAGATGCAGTATATCATATATGCACATATTTATATAAATTTGACATTTTTTTTTGTGCCTATCAAGTTGTATCAGAACATTGCAATTGCGAGAATTAATTAAGTTATCGTAGTGTGGTACCTTAACCAAAAAAAAAAAAAAAAAAGAAAAAAAGAGAAAAAAAAAAAATGCTCTGCTCATTACTTGTTTGTTTTAAACAATGTTAATGTTATTGTTTGATTTAAAATTTGACAGTTTGAGGATCTTGAACCAAGCAGAACCACACATGACGTGCTATTTATGGAGGGCAGAAACATAGTAGTGATAACAAGAAGTTTAAGATTAATTAATGACATTAAGTCTCTTAAATATTGGAATTATTTAGTAGTGCCTATGTTACATCGTCGTCTCTCCTTCTATCCCTCCGCTTCCAGTTTGTATAAAGGGAAGGACAAAACAACGTCTATACCAAGAGTTCTCCATGACGCACACTCTAATTTTCTTAACTTATCCAAACCGAGATTATACAATGCTTTTGTAAGTGTACCAATTCACATATATATATATATATATATATAGTTATTTTAATTATATGTGCGTTTGTGGATAACACTTATATATTAGACCGTCTTTGTGTGTGTGCATCTCGGTATATGTGTGTTTGTGGATAGCGCGCGCACACATATATATTTTGTTTTAATTATATGCGTGTTTACATATTATCTCTCTGATTACTGATGCATATGTTGTTTATTGCATATAATAGTTTTTATAGCATGATCTAGTTCTTTCTATACATGCTCCTAACTGAGTGTAAAAATACTTTTTTTTTCCTTCTTAATTTGCATTTTTACATTAATTTTAGGTAAAGCCTCATATTGACATTGATTTGTTGGTGATCAAGCCGAAAAATAACATATTAAGGATACAAAATAATTTGGAGGAGGGTTTACTAAGTTCCAAGCTTCCCTCTCATCCAAAACTAATTCGCGGACAATTAAAGAATGGGTTGCGTTATTGTATTTTACCCCACAAAAAGCACCCCAACAGGTAAAACTCATTCATTCGTTTATTTAGAGAGATATCTTAGATCTTAATTGTTATTCATGATTCATTCTTCTAAGGACAAGGTATGAGGAATATCATCCCTCACTAGGCCATCCTTATTCTTTGCTTCTATGAAGTCTTTAGATCTGATTGACTAATTATAGTGGTAGAGGTGAACCATATAATCTCAGTTTTTATTTTATTTTATTTTATTTTTAAATAACTTGATTACTTTACATATTGTGATTGGACTAATACGTAGAATGCGAAATACAATATATATTTTTTATGTTAAATATAGGTTTGAGGGGCACCTGGTAGTTCATGTTGGATCAGTTCATGAAGAGGAAGATGAACAAGGCATTGCACATATGACTGAACATGTTATCGGTACTGATAAATATTCTCGACTTTACAAGATAGGAGTTACCTCTAGTGCACGTGTGGATTTCATACGGACTGATTATTACTTCTCTTCACAAACCATATTAGAGGTTAATTCTTACTTATCATATTAATCTCAGCTTTTCATTCTGTTAGATATAATTAGGTAGGTAGGATGCTTTTGTTGAGATGATAAACAAAAATATTTTATGGTGTTTGTGGTTTATTTTAGCATTTCGACAAAGATATACTAAATGGAGATCTAGATGATGGAGATCTTGTTCCTTATGTACTAGATGCTTTGAGCAAGGTATATGTCTCAATCTAGAATCCGTATTCTTTGTTTTGTTAGGTGTTATTCATTATTGTCTTTTTAATGATAAAAACTTGAAGCAAGATTAACATGTATTACTGATTTGTGATACAGCAAACTTTCAAGCCCAAGATCCGAGCTTCTGTTCTTAAAAAACAACGACATATCGTGCTTTCGGAATTACAAATGTCTAATACAATAGATGACCGCATTAAACTCCAGGTGTGGGCGAGAATATAAATGTTTATTTTTGTTTTAATGTTTTAATTTGTTTATTGGATCTTTATTCATGATATACTTCTAAATTTACAATATAACAGTTGTGCCAACATTTGCATTCGGAGAACAAGTTGAGTAAAAGGAGAATTTTGGGACTAGAGGATCAAATTAAGAAGTGGAGTATTGCTCAAATAAAAAGATTCCACAAACGTTGGTACTTTCCTGGTAATGCAACCTTATATATTGTTGGTGACATCAACGTCTCTAAAACAATTGATGCAATACAAGTAAGATCGATAGACATGTCTTATATATAAACACACACCATTTAAATTTATCACTTTTGGCCTTGCGGTGTTCTCTATACTAAAATTACCATATTTTGCAGGCAAAATTTGGAAGATTGCATAACAAGAGATCATCTGAAATATTAAGAAATGAAGGGCATATAACATGTCATCATTGGTCACTCCCGCGAAGCAACATCGATGATCAAAAGCGTCCACAAATTTTTCAGCACAAGCTCATACACAATTTTTCCTTTTATATCTACTCTAAGGTTAATGACTTGAATCTATATCTATATATAGAAAATCCAATAATGGCTATATTGTTCATGATTTCAACAAAAACGCATGTTTTTTTTTTTCAACCTTTTTTCTTTTGCTTGGACCCCTTTAATTTTTTTTAGTTTTGGGTCCTTCCTTTATATATTTATTTACTTTTTAAGTTCTAAAAGTGAAAAAAGAACTTATGTTTCTTTTTTGACTTGTTCGTGTATTCTTAGTCCTTCATTTTTTGTTTTGCTTGGTTTTGTTTTGTTTTTGTTTTTTTTTTTCGTTGAAAATAATATGCTGAGAAACTATTGCAGATTCCAGTGAATAAATTTCAAACATACGGCGACTTACGGAGTTTTTTACTGAAGCGAATATATCTTTCTGTTTTGCATTGCCGAATTTATTCTAAATACAAGGTGCGCGCTCATTATTATTATTATTTTGTTTGATTATACTAGTTTTATTCCAAGAAAACTAAATTCTGGATGTTGTTATAACTATGTCCAGGTTTTTCTTGTCTTCTCACAATTAAATGGATATACTAAGTTTACTTTTCTCATTGCTATATTTTATTACATTATATCTGTAATGTCAGGATTGTTCCACACAAAACTAGAATTTTGGTTGATAGATTATTGCTAATTGTTTATGTTAGAAATCAAGTCAAACTAAAATGGATTTTAGTACAAAACAAGAAATAAAAAGAGTGAAAGTGTCAGATAGACTAACATGATTTGGCTTTTAGCCTACGTTGACGGATGAAGGCAACGAGAGGACATTCCACTAACCAAATAACAATAGCTTTCACCATGAAACTACTAAATGGAAAATGGTTTCAGAGTTCAAATTCATCCTCAAGATTAATGGAGTTGCTTCATGAAGATTATGATTCTTACGGATGTGCTGTTACTAATCTTTCCATCACAAGTGAGTCCAAGGATTGGAAAACTGCAATAAAACTAGCTTTCCACGAGGTTTGTACTTTAGTCCCTCGACCATATATATGTATTTTATGTATATATGTATATATACATATATGTAGATTAAGATATGCAACTTTTGGGCTGTCAAAGCATTAAAAGAGGCAAAAGGTTTACCTCCATTGTTATGTATTTAGTATATATATGTATTAGTAATGTAATTGTTGTAGATTAAGATATGCAACTTTTGGGCTGTCAAAGCATTAAAAGAGGCAAAAGGTTTACCTCCATTGTTATGTATTTAGTATATATATGTATTAGTAATGTAAACTAATGAACGGCTAGCTTGCAGGTTCGTAGGCTAAAAGAGTTAGGAATTAGCTATGGCGAGTTTAGTCTTCATAAGGATGTGATTTTGAAGGACAGTGCACATCTTATAGCTGTGCTTGATAACAGTTCCTCTTCTGAAATAGTGGATTTTCTCATGGATAAAGATGTGCTTGGCCATCCTATAATGGATCAAAGGGAAGCACATCAATGTATAGCCTCTGTTGCTACAACGATTACCCTTGAAGAGGTAATATAAACATTGGATTAATTTTTGTAATTAACTCCCGAACTATACACCCTTTTTCATTTTGGCCCCGTTTTGTAAAATCGTTCAAAATGCCTTTTGTTATATATAAACTTGTCAAAATGCCCCTTCTGTCTATTTTTGGCCATAAACTTAACAATTCTGCTTACTGACATGGCACATCATTAAACGTTAGGCTTAATTCTAAGCATGCCCCTGAACTTCCACCATTATTTATTTATCTTAATTAAAAATCTAATAAAATTTATTGTAAAATAACTAAAAATACGTAGACTAATCTCGGCCATTTATGATCAATTAATCGTTAATTTTGGTCATTGATCTATTCTAAGTACATGTTTAAGAAACCTTAGCAGCCAAAGCTCATCAAGTTAACCAACACCTCCAAGACACCTTTTCATTGACTTCATGGCAACTACGTTGTGTCATTCAAATCCACAAGTTTCATCATTGGTGTTTTCTTTGCAATTTACCAGTGTCATCTGGCTAGGTGGCAATTTACCAGTGACATCTGGCTAGGAGGCAATTTACCAGTGACATCTGGCAAGAAGGTAATTTACTAGTGGACGGTGGCAGCTGTTAAGAAAGGGATATGGCTAGGTTTTTCAATTGGGGATAATTTGAGGATCTTAGTGTTAGAGATTTTCCCAATTGGAGTTAATTTGGAATTTAATTTATGATTAGGGTTTTTAATTTTAGGTTTCTATCAATTTTGAAAATTTTCAATTTTATTTGATTTAAGATTAAGAATAATGGGTCTTTTATTAACATTTTTTTATTTAGTAATTAGGATTTTATATTAAAAAATATATATTTCATTAACTTAGACGTAAGGTGCATTTTGACCGGTTTTGTATATAATAAGGGCATTTTGAATGATTTTTGTAAAATCAGGGGGCAAAATGAAATAGAATGTCCAGTTTGGGGGCAGTTGTGAAATTAGTCCTTAATTTTATAGACGGAAGCAGACAAAAGGGGGCATTTTGACTGGTTGTGTGTATAATTGGGGGCATTTTGAACGGTTTTACAAAATCAGCGGCAAAGTGAAAAGGATGTACAGTTCAGGGGTATTAATGAAACTAATCCTATAATATATATGTGTATAGCTCTAGTCATTTTGTTTAGCTAATTAATCTAATAATATGTTATTACTAACAATGATTAAATTTTGAGGTGGCGGAAGGTAAATTCTATTGGCAGCAAATTGTTAGAATTTGTTTCTGATTTTGGAAAGCCTGGTGCACCCATTCCCTCAACAATTATGGCATGTGCTCCAACTACTCATGAAGATGGAAAGGGAGAACTAGTTGAGTTTACCATAAATCCTAGTGAAATAGAATCCGCTATAAAACAAGGGTTGGAGGAGCTTATTTATGTAGAGCCTGATGTAAGTCCTCCCCCCCCCCCCCCCCGCCCCCGCCACCGCCGCCCTCTTTCTTTTAATAGTTTTCAAGATAATTTTTATTTTTATTATTTGCTACATATATAGTTAATGCTAGATGATTTGTAATTGCAGATTGAGGTGCCAACAGAGTTAATATCTTCATCACGGTTACAAGAATTATGGCTAGAGCGCCATCCAACCTTCATTCCTTTAATAAGTTCAAAGGCAAATGTGAATAAACTTCACGATAAGGGAACTGACATCACTCAACGCCGTCTTTCAAATGGAATTTCTGTTAATTATAAGGTAATACAAACCAACTATATATATTTACATATACATAAATGTACGTAATTAATATGATAAAATCCGTGGAAGTTTATATATACCCACACACCCGCCCACCTTGAATTAACTTGAAATAGTTCCATTTTTTGTGTAATATATATATATATATATATATATATATACATATGTATATTTTATGGTGCGGTTAGTAAATATATGAGTGTGCATTGCATTGCATATATATATATATATATATATATATATAAGCCAGATCTCAAAAAATGAAGGCGATGAAGCTATAATGCGAGTTATAATAGGTGGTGGAAGAGCACTTGAAAGTTCAGATTTAAAAGGAGCCGTAGCCGTGGGTGTTCAAACCCTCTTTGAGGGAGGTTGTGTTGGTCACTTTTCCAAGGAGCAGGTATTATTCTATTTATGAAATGAAATGGTATGATATATTTATATATAGATTTATACAAAAATACATTTTAGCGTAAGTAAGATCACAATAAAATAAAATATATGGTCCAGGTAGAACGCTTTTGTTTGAAAAACATGATTCGCTATTCCATGGAGTCTACTGAGGAATTTATTTCTATGGAGTTTATCTTTAAGTTAAGAGATAATGGAATGCAAGCAGCTTTTCAATTGCTTCATATGTTTCTTGAGGTAATCCTAATATTTTTGTGTATATAATCCACATGCTTAAATTTTTTTTCCTGTAAAAAATTTGTGCACTTATAAGATATATGTACATATATATTATTTTATTAATAAGTAGAACTGCTGGTTGGTTGGTTTCTGAATTCTGATTATGTAGCAGCATGGCGTTTGGTTGGAAGAGGCATTTGAGAGAGCAAGACAATTACACTTGTCAAACTTTGAATCCAATTTGAAGAGTTTAGAAAAATCCACCACTCGCAAACTCATGTTGGCAATGTTGGATGGAGATGAACGATTTGTCGAGCCAACTCAAATTTCATTACAAAATTTAACATTGCAATCTGTCAAGGATGTTGTGTCGAACCAGTTCATCGGAAACAATATCGAGGTAATTGTCAAACTGTTTATTTATTTATTTTTTTAAATTAATTTCCTAAACAAATTAAACATTTCTAATTATTTATAAAGTCCAATGTTTTTTTATTTTTTTTATTTTTTTTTATTTTTTAAGATAAGTATGGTTGGGGACTTCGTCGAGGAAGATGTAGAGTCTAGTATCATTAACTATTTGGGTACGGTTAAAGCTACGAAAAATTTCAAGGAGGAGCTACATCAACATGACCCAATTATGTATAGTACAACTCCATCCCATTTGCAGTCTGAAGTAAGAAGCTATTAATTCTTCACTCTAAACAGAGCATATGAATTATTTACTTATAGAATCTTTTGATCATAAGGTTGGTTTATTTGATAGGTCTTATTAAAGGATACTGAAGAGAGAACATACGCATGTGTCGCTGGCCTTGTACCGAATATTTGGGGATTCACCATTGATGGAAAACAATGTCTTGATTCAATGTCGTCATATGTTAAGGGGGAGGACTTGCAGAGTAGATTTCATGATCATCCGCTTTTCTTTGACATCACGATGGAGTTTGTGACTTTCATTATAGATGATACGTAATTATTTCTTTCTTGGCATTATTTTTCATCTGACCCAAAAAAAAAATGTGGGTTAGTAGTGATGGTTTTACTTTGGAGTGAAGTCCAAGTTAAAATGTTTAATGATAATAATTGTGTTAATATTCACGGATGTCTCAACTTTCAATTTTAATACAGGCTCCGCAAAGATGTTATTGCTTCTGGTTTGGCATACAAGGCAGACTTGGATTTACGTTTATTTCAAAAGCTAAATCTCGGATGGTATATGATATCCTTGATATCAACTCCTTCTAAGGTAAAGAATTTTGATAATATCCCTCCTCCATAATTTAATTGAGTTTTCTTATTACAACACTGCTTGCATATAATCCAGGTTTATAAAACTGTTGATGTATGCAAGAAGGTTCTCAAAGATTTTCGTAGTGAAGAGATTTCTCAGAAGTATTTGGACAAGGTTAGTAGCTCGCTCATTCAATGGAATCTATCTATCAGTTTAAATCATCAACTTTAACAATATATATAAAAAAAAATGCATTATATACATGTACTTGAGAAGTCCCTGTAATCAATTTGATCTCATAAATAGTCCCTGAACTTTAAAGATGTTTCATGAATGATCTCTCTTTTAGAATTAACATAGAAATGGTCTGTATTTGACTAATGAAAGTGAAAGGTCGTTGAACTTTCTTGTCTCTAAAATAGAAATCCAACATGTAAAAAAATTTTACGCGACACTAATACACTCTTACTCTACCCAAGTATATACCAACTCACACCTGCCTAAACAAAAATGTATATATTGTGTGTGTGTGTGTGTGTGAACTAAGAAAGGAATTTACTAGCATTAAAATATAATGTTTGAAGTGCTTTTGACTTGTGATTAGAAACAAAGGCTTTGAGCTTTCAAAATCCTTGAACTCTTACTTCCTTTTCGATGTGGGACTAAGCTCCATTTGTATAGTTAAATTCCTAACAACCTCCACCTTGGCTAAATAAAAGAAACTCCCGCTCAACCACTGTTTTTCCAACAGTTATAATTCTGAACCCAAAAAACTATCATACTCCACCATGAGAGTAAACCACTTAGAATTAACAAATTTGATGACTAGACCAGATGTTAGATTTTTCGAAATTGGCCAAAATAGTCTCTAAGAGAGAGTTTTAGAGAGAAGGAAAGCTGAACAGAGAAAAATGATTGAAAAATGAAACCCAAATCTAAGCTTTAGGCGTAAAACCATAAATTTTTAAGGCAAATAAATTTAAAAAATATGAAATGGCAAAAATTATCAGTTTTAATGTAAGAGTGGACAAAATTATAATGAGGCGTCCAGATAATGGCTATTTTCCTATTTTTCGCTTGAAATAATTGTCTCTACATAGAACCTTAATTTCTCCGCCCCCCCCCCGCCCCAAAAAAAAAAAAACCAATGGCGATCAAAAGTGATGCTTGGGTAATATACGACTGTAGATGTTGGGAACCTACCGTCAAATTTTAACCGGAGTTAGTAAAAAGGAATGAAATAAATAATCGATGGGCCCTTGGAAATCATTTATGAAATTCATAAAGCATTATAATCTCAAAGTAATCAAATAAGAAAATGAAAATAAAATCAACACCACCGAAATTTAGAGAGGTTCACCTGAAATGTGTTACGTCCTCTGTATGTGTGGTTTCTTCACTGTATATGATTGTTTTCTAATACAATGGGTTACAGTTTCTGAGTATATTTTGACAGCATAAGAGTAAGCCAAAATTAGAAAAATGAGTCCCCTCTTTGAAGGGGGTCTTCCTCTATTTATAATGGAAGAAGAGTGGGTCTGAACCCGAAATTCGTGGTGAGCCGTTCTCGCTAGATGTCCTTTGTGACACGTGTAAGAATACAAGTTACACGTGGACTTGACGGTTACCAAAGTGAATTTGATCTTCGATTGTGGGTTTAGCGGTTATCAGAGTAGGTCTGATATGACGTCATCGTCAATTTTGGGTTTGACAATTATCAGAATAGATTTGATATTGCGTCATTATTGATCGTAAGCTTGACGGTTACGAGGGTTAGCCCTTATAATGTTCGTTGAGCACGAGCGACGAACGATGAAACGATTAGGCAACAAGGCCCAGTTCTTGTTGTGCCGTTCGTGGGTCACATTATATTCGAATGTTTACCTGATCCATGTTTGAAAGGACTAGTATGCCGATTGAGTGCGAACGATCATTGTTCATGATTGAACGAACTGAAATCATAAATTAGGTCCGGCCCAAACATACGAAAATACTAAATAGATTGATATCAAGAGTTCGTTGTTCGTTAGACGAGCATTAGAAGGCTAGCGGTGTTATGGGAAATGAAGTCTAACCCTAACAATGACTTCTTGTTTCAAAATTGGGTTAAAAATTGAGCCTTAGGTAAAATACGAGTAGCTTAAGCTTTACTCTAATTTTCTTTCTCAGTATTTTTGTCGTGCATGGTGTGGTAGAGACCCTTTTAAATGGTACCTTCCATAGATATCAATTTTAATCCGTGCCGATCTAATCGAATGGCTTAGATGTTGTATGTGTATTGTCTATTGTAATTAAAATATAGACTAGCACATACTATTGTAACCTAACACACAGAGCCTTCCACCTTCCACCACCATATAGAGCCTTTTATCTTTGACTAGAACTTCCATTGGTGTAGTGCCTCTCAAACTCATTCTGAACAAGCTCAAAAAAAGGGCTTTCGTTGAATCCATTGTTCCTAGCCATTCAAATGGTTTATAAAAAGGGTCTCTACGGTAGGTATTATAAAAGTGTCTTTAGCACAACCATCCCCTAACTTTCAAATATAATAATTTGTTTTTTCCCCTAAAAAAAAAAAACAATCTTAAATAGAAGTAAAGTCCAAGGTCAAGGTCGAAGGTTAGGCTCTATGCTTTTATAGGAGAACATGGTCAAGGTCAAGATTACGATTGCAATGGACTCTAACTTAATCGCACTCCATCCCTCAAACCCGTCCCAACTGCGGCCATAACCCAAGCCTTGTGATCCCGATTTTGGAAACAACAAGTTCTTGTTCAAGAACAAATTATTTTAAAATTTTGATGAAATTTTATTTTGGGTCAAACTTTAATGAAAAGACAACAACTAAAAAGAAAACAAAAATATTTTCTATAAAAGAGTCACATTTTTTCCTTATAAATTAACGAAGAATTGGTTAAAAATAATTTAAATTGAGGGAGTATAATGTAATTCGTATTTCTTTGCAAATCACAGGTGAGAGGATTTTTGCTTAAGAGACACGAAGATGAAACCAAGTCAAATGCTTATTGGCTTAATTTGCTATGCCAGTTGCAAGCTTCGTCTGTTCCAATTAGGAAGGTATTACGATTTATATTTATATATAGAAAAATATTAGGGACACCAATTCTAATTTAATTTTTTAATACCAATCAATGTGATATATGAATTATCAATTTTTTTATTAATAAGTGTTTATAATATTGTCACATCAATTGATTGTATTTATCAATAAAAATATGACATATAAATTGATATTCAGTAATTGAGATTGGAATTGGTATTTAATATATAAACTCAATTGGTCTGCACATAGGTACTAGACATAAGAAGAGTCAATATTTTCATAAGTTCACAATGTTGCATGCATGATATACATATGTATATGTATACATTGACAATATGATTATGTTGTATATTCTGTTCAGGACATATTGTGCATCAAAGATGTTAGATTCTTGTATGAAGTTGTCGGTATTGAGGACGTACACTTTGCATACGACCAGCTAAAAGTAAACGATGATTCTATGTATTCATCCATTGGAATAGCAGGGCCGGGCAGGAAGGGGCATCTTAAAAATTGCTGATATGTCGGCGTAAAGATATGCTAGTTTTAAACCAAATTTGTACTCAGAGGAGTGTTTTAATTTTTTTTATTTATTTCTCCTGAAGCCCTAAAAAGTGGTGTTATTTATTTATTTATTTATTTAATTCTAGCATGTTGTACTAATACGGTTTCATAAAGTTCGTAGTTAAAGCTTTTTCTATGATGCCCCATATTCATTTATTTGCTGAATCAATGCCACAATGAAGTTGGACAGGTGAGAATCACAATACAACTGTATTCAATTTAGGAAAATTGAATTAACTTGATTTTAGATTTTAATGTTTATTTTTATATTTGAAAACTAAATGACATGGAGTGGATCCGTTTTTTAAAAAAGAATAAAAAAAAAAAGAAATTAAGGAGTTCATGTTTACTGTTTCAAATTTCTCAACTCCAATACTACCCCTTCAATCAAATGATGACACATCATTGTAATTAATAATCGGTGAAAAGCCAATACTTTCTAACAAACAAAGCCTAATGGTAAGGCGGTGGTGAGTGACCCGTATTGACACCAGTGAGATCCTTAGAGATGACCATTCTGATTTATCTTCCGTCGTACTTTCCCCTTGTCCCAATCTCTATCACTTGAGGACCGATGTCCAAGAGTTCATCTTTTTTGTGCTTTTCAATTTTGATAATTTTCTTTTGATTTTTCTTCATAAATTCCGTCTGTCTTTAGCTCTGTGGAGCTTTCGTAGTATTGATCATCTGGGCTCTCCACCGACTACTTGCACTTCTTCAACCACACCAGTGTTTGGGCTAATGTACGCAGGTAATCAAATTTGGTTTTTAGTCTCTCTTCTCTGAGGACGATGTAGAGTCTAGTATCATTAACTATTTGGGTACAATTAGAGCTACATCTCTATGACTACCACTGTTTGGGCTAATGTACGCAGGTAATCAAATTTGGTTTTTAGTCTCTCTTCTCTGAGGACGATGTAGAGTCTAGTATCATTAACTATTTGGGTACAATTAGAGCTACATCTCTATGACCTAGTTATGTATAGTATTACTTCATCCCGTTTGTAGTCTGAATTAAGAAGCTATTTTATTCACTTATAATAGTGTATGAACTATCACTTGCATAATTTTTTGTTTGGTTTTGGTTATGGTGGTAATATCACACCTGACTTCAGCTACAGGTGCAGAGTTCGAATCCCTCACTCTCCATTCTCCACGTTTATTGGAAAAAAAAAAAAAGTCCTTTCAACTCTATTAGAAAGCAAACAATAAAATAGTAATTTAATTCTCCATGAAAGTTAAATTTCTTGTCAATTTTCGTTTGGGCTGATGATATGGATTAACTCATTTGCACAGGGAAACGACGTCCCATTCATTCAGAAAGCAACCAAAAAGATAGGATGAACGGTTCTATTAATAGCTCCAGTCCATCATTTATAAGAGAAATGTAGATGCAAGCAATTGAACCTTTGGTGTAGATGCAAGCAATTCTACCACCCTAGAGTTGTGGATATATTACTTCATGCACTTGATCATTACGACATTTATCTTGGTATATTTACTGTTACAATCACCATCATTTGTATGAGAAAAAATAAAATAAAATAAACCATGTACGGTTGCTCTTACTGCTTTTGTTTTTGAAATTACACCATAATTTTTTCACCGAGGACAGTGTCGCGATAGTTTGTATCTTGTAATTGACTAATATTCCATGTAATGGAATCCATTTACAAGTTGCATCCGAGCTCCCTCTCCCTTCCACTTTACTTTTCAAAAAACAAAGCCAATTTAGGTTTTGTCCCCAAACATTAAAATTGCTCTTTCTCATGTCTAGACAAGTATTCCGTTGGAGGTGGTTGTTATTTGTCGATAACCATTTGGTTAGTAATATCCTGTCCGAGATAATATTGGATACCAAATGGTAACCAATAGAGAACCATCGACTCGTCAATATCATTATACGAAATGGTAACTTGATGGTGTGATTGATAATTTAAAATTAATAAATGAATAAAGAAATAATTATAATATGATGACATGTCATGGCAGTTATAACAATAGTTTTTTTCTCATGGCAAAAATCAATCCAAGACTTCAACTTATGGCATTTTTCGAAGTTCCCTAGTATTTTACATTAAGGAAAGTTATTATTTTTTATTTATTAGAAACTTTTAATATATTTGTAATTATCATAATTTAGAATATGCATTGATTTTAGTAGAATTATTAAATTAATACATAATTTTGTACTTGTAAACTTGTATTTATACAGGAGTCTATTGATAAAACTCTTCACTAATGAATTATTTGTTCCAAGTCTGTAGACATAAGCACGTCCATGTTAAATATCCTTGTGTTATACTTAAAGATTAAATTACAATAGATAGATTAATTTTGATAGTTTTTAAAGTATAAAAAATTAAACATCTAGTCTAGTATTCTAGTTTGTTAAATTATGAGTAGTGTACTCTTATGATGGAGTATGATAGTTTTCTGGGTTAAGAATTATGACTATTGGTAAAAGCAGTGGTTGAGTGGAAATTTCTTGTATTTAGTAAAGATGGAGATTGTTCGGATTTTAGCTTAACATCAGAAAGGAAGTAGAGTTGAGAGTTTTGAATGCTATGTAAGAAGCATAAAACTTTTGTTTCCAATCGCCCTAGTCAAAAACATTAGAATATTACAAAAAATGTTTACAATACCGATAACTTTATATGAATATCCAACATTTAACTGGTTTTATGCAAAGTTTATGTCTACAATACCGATAACTTTATATGAATATCCAACATTTTTTATGCATATATATATATATATATATGCATGCATTATATGTACATACCTTCCAAATTGGAACTGGCATAAAATTTTAAGCCAATAAACATTAGCTTTATCTTTTTGTCTATTCAACATAAATCATTTTATTTGTGATGACGGAACATTTTATATATGATAATAGTTATGTTTTATTAACAGAGTAATTACATTAGCTCTTGCATTCTTTTAGTATCTAGATTTATTGTTTTTGAACTTTAGGTCTTGTTATAAAATGTATCTCAATTTTTAATTTATAACATTTTTTCTTCTTAATTTTGAAAAAGTTTACGAATTTCCCCCCTCAATTAAACTGTTGATAAAAAAAGTATATATGGTATTCATTGAAAGCATGAGTAAGGAGGTATTAAAAAAAAATCATGAAATTACCATTATAATTAGATTAAAAAGATGAATATTTAGGCCGATTTTTTTATATTTCTCTCTTATAGGTATTTTCATAATTTCACATTTAATAAAAATAAAGAGTGTCAAGTGTTACCTCATAATTTCTCACTTTATACTCCCAACATCAAAAATTTAATTGAGGAGAAAAACAAATAAATACAATTTATAGTTGGTAAATACAAGGAAAAAAAAAACCTCATTAATTAGAAGGTACCTTGGTGTCAAAAAAAAAAAAATCTAGATTTTTATCTCTCAAAAGGATCATCGGAGAGAAACACAATATCATCCTTCCAAACAGCATCTATGCATTGGGGAATGATGAAGGATTCACATTTAATATTGGCCTGTATGAAAGGATGTTTCTTTTATTTAGTTCTCATAATTGCATTAAAGGACTTTTTTTTTTTTGATAATATTGTCCGGTTTCCTTCACCTGCTACCATGGGTTGCGCTATTTATTATTATTATTATATTATTATTGGTCATCTTTCTCGTGAAGCTAACTCATCGATCTTTATGCTATCAAAAAAAAAACAAAAAACAAAAAACATAGATTTTTGCCTATGCTCAGTGTCTCATATTTAGTTGTCGTTTGTTCCTTCCCATTTCCTTCATTTGTCGTTCTCATTAGTCGTCGTTTTCTGTGCTTTGGTTAGCTGTCGACTTTGTTTCAAAGGCCCTAACTCGAAATTTAAAACTAAAACAAAAGCATCTTCATCTTATTCGAGGGTTTAAAGAAAGCAATGTCAGCAAGAACAAAGCGCCGAACCCAACAAGACGACACACCCTTTTTTTTTTCCTCCTTAAACGATAGGCTTCATTAAATTAAAAACATGTACATAACAACACATATAAAAGAATTAAAACACAGACACAGAACAGATGTACGACATAATAAGAAAAAGAGGACACCAAGAAGAATACCCTCAACCCAACAACACAACTAGCAAGAAAACAGAAAAGTAACACAAAAAAATGCCTCTAATTTTATTAATTAGCTTAATTTGTATCCTTACTTTAATTTATCATTAAATGCAACTAATTTAAGAAACTGAAAAAGACATTCTACATTATTAAAGACCAAAATAAATGTCATTTTTCAAGAAACTCAGTCCTTCTACTACTGAGGCTTTTACTAAAAGCCAGATTATAATTCGAATATTTTCCAAAAAAAAAAATTCAAACATTAAAGAATAGGCTCTGGCTCATCAATTATACTTGATATTTTATTTTATTATTATTATTATTTTTTTTTTGCAAAAACTTTGTCCACAAAGTACAATTTAGATAACAATAAAATAAAACACCAAACTTAGGTAAATAATTTTACCACTGGCGATCATGATATCTTATACACAAATAAATGTTGTTTATTTATTATATCCTATATGTGTTTGGTGAGGAAATTGAAAATCTACTTGTTCTGTTCTTCTTCTTCTTCGTCCCTTTTCATTTTATATTCGTCCTTTTCGTCTGTTTCCTCTGTTTTGGAGTTCGGCGTCTTCTTGAACTTTGGTGGATTCGTGGGAAAAATTGAACCAGGATCTGACTTTTTTCAGAAGATGATGTGACTTCACCTTTTTCGCATCCTCGACTGGAAGCTTAAAGTTTTTTTACTGAACTCCCTCCCTGAATCTAAAAAGTAAATAACAACTTCATTAGTTCAATTTAAAAATAAAAATTAAAACATTATTAAATCAATAACCATAGCGTTTAGTTTACGAAGTTGGACACTGATTTTTTCATCTTGAATAACTGTTAAAAAACTAATAATTATTCTTAATAATGAGATTGTGAATATAACCTTATCTGCACACAACACACACTCACACACACATAACCCTATATTAATTTATTACGTATCTACTTACGTACGTACTCACACCAATTCTATTTTAAATATCTTATTTTCTCCGGATGATTTTTTTTATTTCCTCATTATTCTTCCCCTCGTTTTACTTTGGTTAACGGGAAACATAATTTTTTTTTGGACAATGTAGATTGCAGCAACATTGATTAACGTGTGCTTACGCTACAAAGATATCTTTTGGTGGTCCCCAACCTAGGCTTTCCCTGTCCAACTCCTTTTTCAACTAAGAGTTCTTTTTATAAAATAGTTTCTCAAGCTGTCAATAAAAGAAAGGAAAGTGGTGTAACATCTGAATGACTTAAGAAGAAGAAGTAAACACCGGCCTGTGAACCGTGGCTCCCCACCCTCTCCCATCAACTGGTAGCTAGCTGTCATCACCCCTAGTTATTACTATTTCTATTTTTTTTTTTTATCTTTTTAATTCGTGAAAACTGAAATTAGACGGCTTTACTCTCAAGTAGCCAAAAATGGTTCTTTTTTTAAAATAGTTTCTCAAGCTGTCAATAAAAGAAAGGAAAGTGGTGTGACATCTGAATAACTTAAGAAGAAGAAGTAAACACCGGCCTGTGAACCGTGGCTCCCCACCCTCTCCCATCAACTGGTAGCTAGCTGTCATCACCCCTAGTTATTACTATTTCTATTTTTTTTTTTATCTTTTTAATTCGTGAAAACTGAAATTAGACGGCTTTCCTCTCAAGTAGCCAAAAATGGTTCTTTTTTTAAAATAGTTTCTCAAGCTGTCAATAAAAGAAAGGAAAGTGGTGTGATATCTGAATGACTTAAGAAGAAGAAGTAAACACCGGCCTGTGAACCGTGGCTCCCCACCCTCTCCCATCAACTGGTAGCTAGCTGTCATCACCCCTAGTTATTACTATTTCTATTTTTTTTTTATCTTTTTAATTCGTGAAAACTGAAATTAGACGGCTTTGCTCTCAAGTAGCCAAAAATGGTTCTTTTTTTAAAATAGTTTCGCAAGCTGTCAATAAAAGAAAGGAAAGTGGTGTGACATCTGAATGACTTAAGAAGAAGAAGTAAACACCGGCCTGTGAACCGTGGCTCCCCACCCTCTCCCATCAACTGGTAGCTAGCTGTCATCACCCCTAGTTATTACTATTTCTATTTTTTTTTATATCTTTTTAATTCGTGAAAACTGAAATTAGACGGCTTTGCTCTCAAGTAGCCAAAAATGGTTCTTTTTTTAAAATAGTTTCTCAAGCTGTCAATAAAAGAAAGGAAAGTGGTGTGACATCTGAATGACTTAAGAAGAAGAAGTAAACACCGGCCTGTGAACCGTGGCTCCCCACCCTCTCCCATCAACTGGTAGCTAGCTGTCATCACCCCTAGTTATTACTATTTCTATTTTTTTTTTTATCTTTTTAATTCGTGAAAACTGAAATTAGACGGCTTTGCTCTCAAGTAGCCAAAAATGGTTCTTTTTTTAAAATAGTTTCTCAAGCTGTCAATAAAAGAAAGGAAAGTGGTGTGACATCTGAATGACTTAAGAAGAAGAAGTAAACACCGGCCTGTGAACCGTGGCTCCCCACCCTCTCCCATCAACTGGTAGCTAGCTGTCATCACCCATAGTTATTACTATTTCAATTTTTTTTTTTTATCTTTTTAATTCGTGAAAACTGAAATTAGACGGCTTTGCTCTCAAGTAGCCAAAAATGGTTCTTTTTTTAAAATAGTTTCTCAAGCTGTCAATAAAAGAAAGGAAAGTGGTGTGACATCTGAATGACTTAAGAAGAAGAAGTAAACACCGGCCTGTGAACCGTGGCTCCCCACCCTCTCCCATCAACTGGTAGCTAGCTGTCATCACCCCTAGTTATTACTATTTCTATTTTTTTTTTTATCTTTTTAATTCGTGAAAACTGAAATTAGACGGCTTTGCTCTCAAGTAGCCAAAAATGGTTCTTTTTATAAAATAGTTTCTCAAGCTGTCAATAAAAGAAAGGAAAGTGGGGTGACATCTGAATGACTTAAGAAGAAGAAGTAAACACCGGCCTGTGAACCGTGGCTCCCCACCCTCTCCCATCAACTGGTAGCTAGCTGTCATCACCCCTAGTTATTACTATTTCTATTTTTTTTTTTATCTTTTTAATTCGTGAAAACTGAAATTAGACGGCTTTCCTCTCAAGTAGCCAAAAATGGTTCTTTTTTTAAAATAGTTTCTCAAGCTGTCAATAAAAGAAAGGAAAGTGGTGTGACATCTGAATGACTTAAGAAGAAGAAGTAAACACCGGCCTGTGAACCGTGGCTCCCCACCCTCTCCCATCAACTGGTAGCTAGCTGTCATCACCCCTAGTTATTACTATTTCAATTTTTTTTTTTAATCTTTTTAATTCGTGAAAACTGAAATTAGACGGCTTTGCTCTCAAGTAGCCAAAAATGGTTCTTTTTTTAAAATAGTTTCTCAAGCTGTCAATAAAAGAAAGGAAAGTGGTGTGACAACTGAATGACTTAAGAAGAAGAAGTAAACACCGGCCTGTGAACCGTGGCTCCCCACCCTCTCCCATCAACTGGTAGCTAGCTGTCATCACCCCTAGTTATTACTATTTCTATTTTTTTTTTATCTTTTTAATTCGTGAAAACTGAAATTAGACGGCTTTGCTCTCAAGTAGCCAAAAATGGTTCTTTTTATAAAATAGTTTCTCAAGCTGTCAATAAAAGAAAGGAAAGTGGTGTGACATCTGAATGACTTAAGAAGAAGAAGTAAACACCGGCCTGTGAACCGTGGCTCCCCACCCTCTCCCATCAACTGGTAGCTAGCTGTCATCACCCCTAGTTATTACTATTTCTATTTTTTTTTATCTTTTTAATTCGTGAAAACTGAAATTAGACGGCTTTGCTCTCAAGTAGCCAAAAATGGTTCTTTTTATAAAATAGTTTCTCAAGCTGTCAATAAAAGAAAGGAAAGTGGTGTGACATCTGAATGACTTAAGAAGAAGAAGTAAACACCGGCCTGTGAACCGTGGCTCCCCACCCTCTCCCATCAACTGGTAGCTAGCTGTCATCACCCCTAGTTATTACTATTTATATTTTTTTTTATCTTTTTAATTCGTGAAAACTGAAATTAGACGGCTTTGCTCTCAAGTAGCCAAAAATGGTTCTTTTTTTAAAATAGTTTCTCAAGCTGTCAATAAAAGAAAGGAAAGTGGTGTGACATCTGAATGACTTAAGAAGAAGAAGTAAACACCGGCCTGTGAACCGTGGCTCCCCACCCTCTCCCATCAACTGGTAGCTAGCTGTCATCACCCCTAGTTATTACTATTTCTATTTTTTTTTTTATCTTTTTAATTCGTGAAAACTGAAATTAGACGGCTTTGCTCTCAAGTAGCCAAAAATGGTTCTTTTTTTAAAATAGTTTCTCAAGCTGTCAATAAAAGAAAGGAAAGTGGTGTGACATCTGAATGACTTAAGAAGAAGAAGTAAACACCGGCCTGTGAACCGTGGCTCCCCACCCTCTCCCATCAACTGGTAGCTAGCTGTCATCACCCCTAGTTATTACTATTTCTATTTTTTTTTATCTTTTTAATTCGTGAAAACTGAAATTAGACGGCTTTGCTCTCAAGTAGCCAAAAATGGTTCTTTTTATAAAATAGTTTCTCAAGCTGTCAATAAAAGAAAGGAAAGTGGTGTGACATCTGAATGACTTAAGAAGAAGAAGTAAACACCGGCCTGTGAACCGTGGCTCCCCACCCTCTCCCATCAACTGGTAGCTAGCTGTCATCACCCCTAGTTATTACTATTTATATTTTTTTTTATCTTTTTAATTCGTGAAAACTGAAATTAGACGGCTTTGCTCTCAAGTAGCCAAAAATGGTTCTTTTTTTAAAATAGTTTCTCAAGCTGTCAATAAAAGAAAGGAAAGTGGTGTGACATCTGAATGACTTAAGAAGAAGAAGTAAACACCGGCCTGTGAACCGTGGCTCCCCACCCTCTCCCATCAACTGGTAGCTAGCTGTCATCACCCCTAGTTATTACTATTTCTATTTTTTTTTTTATCTTTTTAATTCGTGAAAACTGAAATTAGACGGCTTTGCTCTCAAGTAGCCAAAAATGGTTCTTTTTATAAAATAGTTTCTCAAGCTGTCAATAAAAGAAAGGAAAGTGGTGTGACATCTGAATGACTTAAGAAGAAGAAGTAAACACCGGCCTGTGAACCGTGGCTCCCCACCCTCTCCCATCAACTGGTAGCTAGCTGTCATCACCCCTAGTTATTACTATTTCTATTTTTTTTTTATCTTTTTAATTCGTGAAAACTGAAATTAGACGGCTTTGCTCTCAAGTAGCCAAAAATGGTTCTTTTTTTAAAATAGTTTCTCAAGCTGTCAATAAAAGAAAGGAAACTGGTGTGACATCTGAATGACTTAAGAAGAAGAAGTAAACACCGGCCTGTGAACCGTGGCTCCCCACCCTCTCCCATCAACTGGTAGCTAGCTGTCATCACCCCTAGTTATTACTATTTCTATTTTTTTTTTATCTTTTTAATTCGTGAAAACTGAAATTAGACGGCTTTGCTCTCAAGTAGCCAAAAATGGTTCTTTTTTTAAAATAGTTTCTCAAGCTGTCAATAAAAGAAAGGAAAGTGGTGTGACATCTGAATGACTTAAGAAGAAGAAGTAAACACCGGCCTGTGAACCGTGGCTCCCCACCCTCTCCCATCAACTGGTAGCTAGCTGTCATCACCCCTAGTTATTACTATTTCTATTTTTTTTTTTATCTTTTTAATTCGTGAAAACTGAAATTAGACGGCTTTGCTCTCAAGTAGCCAAAAATGGTTCTTTTTTTAAAATAGTTTCTCAAGCTGTCAATAAAAGAAAGGAAAGTGGTGTGACATCTGAATGACTTAAGAAGAAGAAGTAAACACCGGCCTGTGAACCGTGGCTCCCCACCCTCTCCCATCAACTGGTAACTAGCTGTCATCACCCCTAGTTATTACTATTTCAATTTTTTTTTTATCTTTTTAATTCGTGAAAACTGAAATTAGACGGCTTTGCTCTCAAGTAGCCAAAAATGGTTCTTTTTATAAAATAGTTTCTCAAGCTGTCAATAAAAGAAAGGAAAGTGGTGTGACATCTGAATGACGGCTTTGCTCTCAAGTAGCCAAAAATGGTTCTTTTTTTAAAATAGTTTCTCAAGCTGTCAATAAAAGAAAGGAAAGTGGTGTGACATCTGAATGACTTAAGAAGAAGAAGTAAACACCGGCCTGTGAACCGTGGCTCCCCACCCTCTCCCATCAACTGGTAGCTAGCTGTCATCACCCCTAGTTATTACTATTTATATTTTTTTTTATCTTTTTAATTCGTGAAAACTGAAATTAGACGGCTTTGCTCTCAAGTAGCCAAAAATGGTTCTTTTTTTAAAATAGTTTCTCAAGCTGTCAATAAAAGAAAGGAAAGTGGTGTGACATCTGAATGACTTAAGAAGAAGAAGTAAACACCGGCCTGTGAACCGTGGCTCCCCACCCTCTCCCATCAACTGGTAGCTAGCTGTCATCACCCCTAGTTATTACTATTTCTATTTTTTTTTTTTATCTTTTTAATTCGTGAAAACTGAAATTAGACGGCTTTGCTCTCAAGTAGCCAAAAATGGTTCTTTTTTTAAAATAGTTTCTCAAGCTGTCAATAAAAGAAAGGAAAGTGGTGTGACATCTGAATGACTTAAGAAGAAGAAGTAAACACCGGCCTGTGAACCGTGGCTCCCCACCCTCTCCCATCAACTGGTAGCTAGCTGTCATCACCCCTAGTTATTACTATTTCTATTTTTTTTTTATCTTTTTAATTCGTGAAAACTGAAATTAGACGGCTTTGCTCTCAAGTTGCCAAAAATGGTTCTTTTTTTAAAATAGTTTCTCAAGCTGTCAATAAAAGAAAGGAAAGTGGTGTGACATCTGAATGACTTAAGAAGAAGAAGTAAACACCGGCCTGTGAACCGTGGCTCCCCACCCTCTCCCATCAACTGGTAGATAGCTGTCATCACCCCTTGTTATTACTATTTCTATTTTTTTTTTTTATCTTTTTAATTCGTGAAAACTGAAATTAGACGGCTTTGCTCTCAAGTAGCCAAAAATGGTTCTTTTTTTAAAATAGTTTCTCAAGCTGTCAATAAAAGAAAGGAAAGTGGTGTGACATCTGAATGACTTAAGAAGAAGAAGTAAACACCGGCCTGTGAACCGTGGCTCCCCACCCTCTCCCATCAACTGGTAGCTAGCTGTCATCACCCCTAGTTATTACTATTTCTATTTTTTTTTTATCTTTTTAATTCGTGAAAACTGAAATTAGACGGCTTTACTCTCAAGTAGCCAAAAATGGTTCTTTTTTTAAAATAGTTTCTCAAGCTGTCAATAAAAGAAAGGAAAGTGGTGTGACATCTGAATGACTTAAGAAGAAGAAGTAAACACCGGCCTGTGAACCGTGGCTCCCCACCCTCTCCCATCAACTGGTAGCTAGCTGTCATCACCCCTAGTTATTACTATTTCTATTTTTTTTTTATCTTTTTAATTCGTGAAAACTGAAATTAGACGGCTTTGCTCTCAAGTAGCCAAAAATGGTTCTTTTTTTAAAATAGTTTCTCAAGCTGTCAATAAAAGAAAGGAAAGTGGTGTGACATCTGAATGACTTAAGAAGAAGAAGTAAACACCGGCCTGTGAACCGTGGCTCCCCACCCTCTCCCATCAACTGGTAGCTAGCTGTCATCACCCCTAGTTATTACTATTTCTATTTTTTTTTTATCTTTTTAATTCGTGAAAACTGAAATTAGACGGCTTTTCTCTCAAGTAGCCAAAAATGGTTCTTTTTATAAAATAGTTTCTCAAGCTGTCAATAAAAGAAAGGAAAATGGTGTGACATCTGAATGACTTAAGAAGAAGAAGTAAACACCGGCCTGTGAACCGTGGCTCCCCACCCTCTCCCATCAACTGGTAGCTAGCTGTCATCACCCCTAGTTATTACTATTTCTATTTTTTTTTTTATCTTTTTAATTCGTGAAAACTGAAATTAGACGGCTTTGCTCTCAAGTAGCCAAAAATGGTTCTTTTTTTAAAATAGTTTCTCAAGCTGTCAATAAAAGAAAGGAAAGTGGTGTGACATCTGAATGACTTAAGAAGAAGAAGTAAACACCGGCCTGTGAACCGTGGCTCCCCAACCTCTCCCATCAACTAGTAGCTAGCTGTCATCACCCCTAGTTATTACTATTTCTATTTTTTTTTTTTATCTTTTTAATTCGTGAAAACTGAAATTAGACGGCTTTGCTCTCAAGTAGTCAAAAATGGTTCTTTTTATAAAATAGTTTCTCAAGCTGTCAATAAAAGAAAGGAAAGTGGTGTGACATCTGAATGACTTAAGAAGAAGAAGTAAACACCGGCCTGTGAACCGTGGCTCCCCACCCTCTCCCATCAACTGGTAGCTAGCTGTCATCACCCCTAGTTATTACTATTTCAATTTTTTTTTTATCTTTTTAATTCGTGAAAACTGAAATTAGACGGCTTTGCTCTCAAGTAGCCAAAAATGGTTCTTTTTATAAAATAGTTTCTCAAGCTGTCAATAAAAGAAAGGAAAGTGGTGTGACATCTGAATGACGGCTTTGCTCTCAAGTAGCCAAAAATGGTTCTTTTTTTAAAATAGTTTCTCAAGCTGTCAATAAAAGAAAGGAAAGTGGTGTGACATCTGAATGACTTAAGAAGAAGAAGTAAACACCGGCCTGTGAACCGTGGCTCCCCACCCTCTCCCATCAACTGGTAGCTAGCTGTCATCACCCCTAGTTATTACTATTTCTATTTTTTTTTTTTATCTTTTTAATTCGTGAAAACTGAAATTAGACGGCTTTGCTCTCAAGTAGCCAAAAATGGTTCTTTTTTTAAAATAGTTTCTCAAGCTGTCAATAAAAGAAAGGAAAGTGGTGTGACATCTGAATGACTTAAGAAGAAGAAGTAAACACCGGCCTGTGAACCGTGGCTCCCCACCCTCTCCCATCAACTGGTAGCTAGCTGTCATCACCCCTAGTTATTACTATTTCTATTTTTTTTTTATCTTTTTAATTCGTGAAAACTGAAATTAGACGGCTTTGCTCTCAAGTTGCCAAAAATGGTTCTTTTTTTAAAATAGTTTCTCAAGCTGTCAATAAAAGAAAGGAAAGTGGTGTGACATCTGAATGACTTAAGAAGAAGAAGTAAACACCGGCCTGTGAACCGTGGCTCCCCACCCTCTCCCATCAACTGGTAGATAGCTGTCATCACCCCTAGTTATTACTATTTCTATTTTTTTTTTTATCTTTTTAATTCGTGAAAACTGAAATTAGACGGCTTTGCTCTCAAGTAGCCAAAAATGGTTCTTTTTTTAAAATAGTTTCTCAAGCTGTCAATAAAAGAAAGGAAAGTGGTGTGACATCTGAATGACTTAAGAAGAAGAAGTAAACACCGGCCTGTGAACCGTGGCTCCCCACCCTCTCCCATCAACTGGTAGCTAGCTGTCATCACCCCTAGTTATTACTATTTTTATTTTTTTTTTATCTTTTTAATTCGTGAAAACTGAAATTAGACGGCTTTACTCTCAAGTAGCCAAAAATGGTTCTTTTTTTAAAATAGTTTCTCAAGCTGTCAATAAAAGAAAGGAAAGTGGTGTGACATCTGAATGACTTAAGAAGAAGAAGTAAACACCGGCCTGTGAACCGTGGCTCCCCACCCTCTCCCATCAACTGGTAGCTAGCTGTCATCACCCCTAGTTATTACTATTTCTATTTTTTTTTTTATCTTTTTAATTCGTAAAAACTGAAATTAGACGGCTTTGCTCTCAAGTAGCCAAAAATGGTTCTTTTTTTAAAATAGTTTCTCAAGCTGTCAATAAAAGAAAGGAAAGTGGTGTGACATCTGAATGACTTAAGAAGAAGAAGTAAACACCGGCCTGTGAACCGTGGCTCCCCACCCTCTCCCATCAACTGGTAGCTAGCTGTCATCACCCCTAGTTATTACTATTTCTATTTTTTTTTTATCTTTTTAATTCGTGAAAACTGAAATTAGACGGCTTTTCTCTCAAGTAGCCAAAAATGGTTCTTTTTATAAAATAGTTTCTCAAGCTGTCAATAAAAGAAAGGAAAATGGTGTGACATCTGAATGACTTAAGAAGAAGAAGTAAACACCGACCTGTGAACCGTGGCTCCCCACCCTCTCCCATCAACTGGTAGCTAGCTGTCATCACCCCTAGTTATTACTATTTCTATTTTTTTTTTTATCTTTTTAATTCGTGAAAACTGAAATTAGACGGCTTTGCTCTCAAGTAGCCAAAAATGGTTCTTTTTTTAAAATAGTTTCTCAAGCTGTCAATAAAAGAAAGGAAAGTGGTGTGACATCTGAATGACTTAAGAAGAAGAAGTAAACACCGGCCTGTGAACCGTGGCTCCCCACCCTCTCCCATCAACTAGTAGCTAGCTGTCATCACCCCTAGTTATTACTATTTCTATTTTTTTTTTTTATCTTTTTAATTCGTGAAAACTGAAATTAGACGGCTTTGCTCTCAAGTAGTCAAAAATGGTTCTTTTTATAAAATAGTTTCTCAAGCTGTCAATAAAAGAAAGGAAAGTGGTGTGACATCTGAATGACTTAAGAAGAAGAAGTAAACACCGGCCTGTGAACCGTGGCTCCCCACCCTCTCCCATCAACTGGTAGCTAGCTGTCATCACCCCTAGTTATTACTATTTCAATTTTTTTTTTATCTTTTTAATTCGTGAAAACTGAAATTAGACGGCTTTGCTCTCAAGTAGCCAAAAATGGTTCTTTTTATAAAATAGTTTCTCAAGCTGTCAATAAAAGAAAGGAAAGTGGTGTGACATCTGAATGACGGCTTTGCTCTCAAGTAGCCAAAAATGGTTCTTTTTTTAAAATAGTTTCTCAAGCTGTCAATAAAAGAAAGGAAAGTGGTGTGACATCTGAATGACTTAAGAAGAAGAAGTAAACACCGGCCTGTGAACCGTGGCTCCCCACCCTCTCCCATCAACTGGTAGCTAGCTGTCATCACCACTAGTTATTACTATTTCTATTTTTTTTATCTTTTTAATTCGTGAAAACTGAAATTAGACGGCTTTGCTCTCAAGTAGCCAAAAATGGTTATTTTCATAAAATAGTTTCTGAAGCTGTCAATAAAAGAAAGGAAAGTGGTGTGACATCTGAATGACTTAAGAAGAAGAAGTAAACACCGGCCTGTGAACCGTGGCTCCCCACCCTCTCCCATCAACTGGTAGCTAGCTGTCATCACCCCTAGTTATTACTATTTCTATTTTTTTTTTTATCTTTTTAATTCGTGAAAACTGAAATTAGACGGCTTTGCCCTCAAGTAGCCAAAAATGGTTCTTTTTTTAAAATAGTTTCTCAAGCTGTCAATAAAAGAAAGGAAAGTGGTGTGACATCTGAATGACTTAAGAAGAAGAAGTAAACACCGGCCTGTGAACCGTGGCTCCCCACCCTCTCCCATCAACTGGTAGCTAGCTGTCATCACCCCTAGTTATTACTATTTCAATTTTTTTTTTATCTTTTTAATTCGTGAAAACTGAAATTAGACGGCTTTGCTCTCAAGTAGCCAAAAATGGTTCTTTTTTTAAAATAGTTTCTCAAGCTGTCAATAAAAGAAAGGAAAGTGGTGTGACATCTGAATGACTTAAGAAGAAGAAGTAAACACCGGCCTGTGAACCGTGGCTCCCCACCCTCTCCCATCAACTGGTAGCTAGCTGTCATCACCCCTAGTTATTACTATTTCTATTTTTTTTTATCTTTTTAATTCGTGAAAACTGAAATTAGACGGCTTTGCTCTCAAATAGCCAAAAATGGTTCTTTTTTTAAAATAGTTTCTCAAGCTGTCAATAAAAGAAAGGAAAGTGGTGTGACATCTGAATGACTTAAGAAGAAGAAGTAAACACCGGCCTGTGAACCGTGGCTCCCCACCCTCTCCCATCAATTGGTAGCTAGCTGTCATCACCCCTAGTTATTACTATTTCTATTTTTTTTTTTATCTTTTTAATTCGTGAAAACTGAAATTAGACGGTTTTGCTCTCAAGTAGCCAAAAATGGTTCTTTTTTTAAAATAGTTTCTCAAGCTGTCAATAAAAGAAAGGAAAGTGATGTGACATCTGAATGACTTAAGAAGAAGAAGTAAACACCGGCCTGTGAACCGTGGCTCCCCACCCTCTCCCATCAACTGGTAGCTAGCTGTCATCACCCCTAGTTATTACTATTTCTATTTTTTTTTTATCTTTTTAATTCGTGAAAACTGAAATTAGACGGCTTTGCTCTCAAGTAGCCAAAAATGGTTCTTTTTTTAAAATAGTTTCTCAAGCTGTCAATAAAAGAAAGGAAAGTGGTGTGACATCTGAATGACTTAAGAAGAAGAAGTAAACACCGGCCTGTGAACCGTGGCTCCCCACCCTCTCCCATCAACTGGTAGCTAGCTGTCATCACCCCTAGTTATTACTATTTCAATTTTTTTTTCTTTTTAATTCGTGAAAACTGAAATTAGACGGCTTTGCTCTCAAGTAGCCAAAAATGGTTCTTTTTTTAAAATAGTTTCTCAAGCTGTCAATAAAAGAAAGGAAAGTGGTGTGACATCTGAATGACTTAAGAAGAAGAAGTAAACACCGGCCTGTGAACCGTGGCTCCCCACCCTCTCCCATCAACTGGTAGCTAGCTGTCATCACCCATAGTTATTACTATTTCTATTTTTTTTTTTTATCTTTTTAATTCGTGAAAACTGAAATTAGACGGCTTTGCTCTCAAGTAGCCAAAAATGGTTCATTTTTTAAAATAGTTTCTCAAGCTGTCAATAAAAGAAAGGAAAGTGGTGTGACATCTGAATGACTTAAGAAAAAGAAGTAAACACCGGCCTGTGAACCGTGGCTCCCCACCCTCTCCCATCAACTGGTAGCTAGCTGTCATCACCCCTAGTTATTACTATTTCTATTTTTTTTTTTATCTTATTAATTCGTGAAAACTGAAATTAGACGGCTTTTCTCTCAAGTAGCCAAAAATGGTTCTTTTTATAAAATAGTTTCTCAAGCTGTCAATAAAAGAAAGGAAAATGGTGTGACATCTGAATGACTTAAGAAGAAGAAGTAAACACCGGCCTGTGAACCGTGGCTCCCCACCCTCTCGCATCAACTGGTAGCTAGCTGTCATCACCCCTAGTTATTACTATTTCTATTTTTTTTTTTATCTTTTTAATTCGTGAAAACTGAAATTAGACGGCTTTGCTCTCAAGTAGCCAAAAATGGTTCTTTTTTTAAAATAGTTTCTCAAGCTGTCAATAAAAGAAAGGAAAGTGGAGTGACATCTGAATGACTTAAGAAGAAGAAGTAAACACCGGCCTGTGAACCGTGGCTCCCCACCCTCTCCCATCAACTAGTAGCTAGCTGTCATCACCCCTAGTTATTACTATTTCTATTTTTTTTTTATCTTTTTAATTCGTGAAAACTGAAATTAGACGGCTTTGCTCTCAAGTAGTCAAAAATGGTTCTTTTTATAAAATAGTTTCTCAAGCTGTCAATAAAAGAAAGGAAAGTGGTGTGACATCTGAATGACTTAAGAAGAAGAAGTAAACACCGGCCTGTGAACCGTGGCTCCCCACCCTCTCCCATCAACTGGTAGCTAGCTGTCATCACCCCTAGTTATTACTATTTATATTTTTTTTTTATCTTTTTAATTCGTGAAAACTGAAATTAGACGGCTTTGCTCTCAAGTAGCCAAAAATGGTTCTTTTTTTAAAATAGTTTCTCAAGCTGTCAATAAAAGAAAGGAAAGTGGTGTGACATCTGAATGACTTAAGAAGAAGAAGTAAACACCGGCCTGTGAACCGTGGCTCCCCACCCTCTCCCATCAACTGGTAGCTAGCTGTCATCACCCCTAGTTATTACTATTTCAATTTTTTTTTTATCTTTTTAATTCGTGAAAACTGAAATTAGACGGCTTTGCTCTCAAGTAGCCAAAAATGGTTCTTTTTTTAAAATAGTTTCTCAAGCTGTCAATAAAAGAAAGGAAAGTGGTGTGACATCTGAATGACTTAAGAAGAAGAAGTAAACACCGGCCTGTGAACCGTGGCTCCCCACCCTCTCCCATCAACTGGTAGCTAGCTGTCATCACCCCTAGTTATTACTATTTCAATTTTTTTTTTATCTTTTTAATTCGTGAAAACTGAAATTAGACGGCTTTTCTCTCAAGTAGCCAAAAATGGTTCTTTTTTTAAAATAGTTTCTCAAGCTGTCAATAAAAGAAAGGAAAGTGGTGTGACATCTGAATGACTTAAGAAGAAGAAGTAAATACCGGCCTGTGAACCGTGGCTCCCCACCCTCTCCCATCAACTGGTAGCTAGCTGTCATCACCCCTAGTTATTACTATTTCTATTTTTTTTTTATCTTTTTAATTCGTGAAAACTGAAATTAGACGGCTTTGCTCTCAAGTAGCCAAAAATGGTTCTTTTTTTAAAATAGTTTCTCAAGCTGTCAATAAAAGAAAGGAAAGTGGTGTGACATCTGAATGACTTAAGAAGAAGAAGTAAACACCGGCCTGTGAACCGTGGCTCCCCACCCTCTCCCATCAACTGGTAGCTAGCTGTCATCACCCCTAGTTATTACTATTTCTATTTTTTTTTTATCTTTTTAATTCGTGAAAACTGAAATTAGACGGCTTTGCTCTCAAGTAGCCAAAAATGGTTATTTTTATAAAATAGTTTCTGAAGCTGTCAATAAAAGAAAGGAAAGTGGTGTGACATCTGAATGACTTAAGAAGAAGAAGTAAACACCGGCCTGTGAACCGTGGCTCCCCACCCTCTCCCATCAACTGGTAGCTAGCTGTCATCACCCCTAGTTATTACTATTTCTATTTTTTTTTTATCTTTTTAATTCGTGAAAACTGAAATTAGACGGCTTTGCTCTCAAGTAGCCAAAAATGGTTCTTTTTTTAAAATAGTTTCTCAAGCTGTCAATAAAAGAAAGGAAAGTGGTGTGACATCTGAATGACTTAAGAAGAAGAAGTAAACACCGGCCTGTGAACCGTGGCTCCCCACCCTCTCCCATCAACTGGTAGCTAGCTGTCATCACCCCTAGTTATTACTATTTCAATTTTTTTTTTATCTTTTTAATTCGTGAAAACTGAAATTAGACGGCTTTGCTCTCAAGTAGCCAAAAATGGTTCTTTTTTTAAAATAGTTTCTCAAGCTGTCAATAAAAGAAAGGAAAGTGGTGTGACATCTGAATGACTTAAGAAGAAGAAGTAAACACCAGCCTGTGAACCGTGGCTCCCCACCCTCTCCCATCAACTGGTAGCTAGCTGTCATCACCCCTAGTTATTACTATTTCTATTTTTTTTTATCTTTTTAATTCGTGAAAACTGAAATTAGACGGCTTTGCTCTCAAGTAGCCAAAAATGGTTCTTTTTATAAAATAGTTTCTCAAGCTGTCAATAAAAGAAAGGAAAGTGGTGTGACATCTGAATGACTTAAGAAGAAGAAGTAAACACCGGCCTGTGAACCGTGGCTCCCCACCCTCTCCCATCAACTGGTAGCTAGCTGTCATCACCCCTAGTTATTACTATTTCTATTTTTTTTTATCTTTTTAATTCGTGAAAACTGAAATTAGACGGCTTTGCTCTCAAATAGCCAAAAATGGTTCTTTTTTTAAAATAGTTTCTCAAGCTGTCAATAAAAGAAAGGAAAGTGGTGTGACATCTGAATGACTTAAGAAGAAGAAGTAAACACCGGCCTGTGAACCGTGGCTCCCCACCCTCTCCCATCAATTGGTAGCTAGCTGTCATCACCCCTAGTTATTACTATTTCTATTTTTTTTTTATCTTTTTAATTCGTGAAAACTGAAATTAGACGGTTTTGCTCTCAAGTAGCCAAAAATGGTTCTTTTTTTAAAATAGTTTCTCAAGCTGTCAATAAAAGAAAGGAAAGTGATGTGACATCTGAATGACTTAAGAAGAAGAAGTAAACACCGGCCTGTGAACCGTGGCTCCCCACCCTCTCCCATCAACTGGTAGCTAGCTGTCATCACCCCTAGTTATTACTATTTCTATTTTTTTTTTATCTTTTTAATTCGTGAAAACTGAAATTAGACGGCTTTGCTCTCAAGTAGCCAAAAATGGTTCTTTTTTTAAAATAGTTTCTCAAGCTGTCAATAAAAGAAAGGAAAGTGGTGTGACATCTGAATGACTTAAGAAGAAGAAGTAAACACCGGCCTGTGAACCGTGGCTCCCCACCCTCTCCCATCAACTGGTAGCTAGCTGTCATCACCCCTAGTTATTACTATTTCTATTTTTTTTTCTTTTTAATTCGTGAAAACTGAAATTAGACGGCTTTGCTCTCAAGTAGCCAAAAATGGTTCTTTTTTTAAAATAGTTTCTCAAGCTGTCAATAAAAGAAAGGAAAGTGGTGTGACATCTGAATGACTTAAGAAGAAGAAGTAAACACCGGCCTGTGAACCGTGGCTCCCCACCCTCTCCCATCAACTGGTAGCTAGCTGTCATCACCCCTAGTTATTACTATTTCTATTTTTTTTTTTTTTATCTTTTTAATTCGTGAAAATTGAAATTAGACGGCTTTGCTCTCAAGTAGCCAAAAATGGTTCTTTTTTTAAAATAGTTTCTCAAGCTGTCAATAAAAGAAAGGAAAGTGGTGTGACATCTGAATGACTTAAGAAGAAGAAGTAAACACCGGCCTGTGAACCGTGGCTCCCCACCCTCTCCCATCAACTGGTAGCTAGCTGTCATCACCCCTAGTTATTACTATTTCTATTTTTTTTTTATCTTTTTAATTCGTGAAAACTGAAATTAGACGGCTTTTCTCTCAAGTAGCCAAAAATGGTTCTTTTTATAAAATAGTTTCTCAAGCTGTCAATAAAAGAAAGGAAAATGGTGTGACATCTGAATGACTTAAGAAGAAGAAGTAAACACCGGCCTGTGAACCGTGGCTCCCCACCCTCTCCCATCAACTGGTAGCTAGCTGTCATCACCCCTAGTTATTACTATTTATATTTTTTTTTTATCTTTTTAATTCGTGAAAACTGAAATTAGACGGCTTTGCTCTCAAGTAGCCAAAAATGGTTCTTTTTTTAAAATAGTTTCTCAAGCTGTCAATAAAAGAAAGGAAAGTGGTGTGACATCTGAATAACTTAAGAAGAAGAAGTAAACACCGGCCTGTGAACCGTGGCTCCCCACCCTCTCCCATCAACTGGTAGCTAGCTGTCATCACCCCTAGTTATTACTATTTCTATTTTTTTTTTATCTTTTTAATTCGTGAAAACTGAAATTAGACGGTTTTGCTCTCAAGTAGCCAAAAATGGTTCTTTTTTTAAAATAGTTTCTCAAGCTGTCAATAAAAGAAAGGAAAGTGATGTGACATCTGAATGACTTAAGAAGAAGAAGTAAACACCGGCCTGTGAACCGTGGCTCCCCACCCTCTCCCATCAACTGGTAGCTAGCTGTCATCACCCCTAGTTATTACTATTTCTATTTTTTTTTTATCTTTTTAATTCGTGAAAACTGAAATTAGACGGCTTTGCTCTCAAGTAGCCAAAAATGGTTCTTTTTTTAAAATAGTTTCTCAAGCTGTCAATAAAAGAAAGGAAAGTGGTGTGACATCTGAATGACTTAAGAAGAAGAAGTAAACACCGGCCTGTGAACCGTGGCTCCCCACCCTCTCCCATCAACTGGTAGCTAGCTGTCATCACCCCTAGTTATTACTATTTCTATTTTTTTTTCTTTTTAATTCGTGAAAACTGAAATTAGACGGCTTTGCTCTCAAGTAGCCAAAAATGGTTCTTTTTTTAAAATAGTTTCTCAAGCTGTCAATAAAAGAAAGGAAAGTGGTGTGACATCTGAATGACTTAAGAAGAAGAAGTAAACACCGGCCTGTGAACCGTGGCTCCCCACCCTCTCCCATCAACTGGTAGCTAGCTGTCATCACCCCTAGTTATTACTATTTCTATTTTTTTTTTTTTATCTTTTTAATTCGTGAAAACTGAAATTAGACGGCTTTGCTCTCAAGTAGCCAAAAATGGTTCTTTTTTTAAAATAGTTTCTCAAGCTGTCAATAAAAGAAAGGAAAGTGGTGTGACATCTGAATGACTTAAGAAGAAGAAGTAAACACCGGCCTGTGAACCGTGGCTCCCCACCCTCTCCCATCAACTGGTAGCTAGCTGTCATCACCCCTAGTTATTACTATTTCTATTTTTTTTTTATCTTTTTAATTCGTGAAAACTGAAATTAGACGGCTTTTCTCTCAAGTAGCCAAAAATGGTTCTTTTTATAAAATAGTTTCTCAAGCTGTCAATAAAAGAAAGGAAAATGGTGTGACATCTGAATGACTTAAGAAGAAGAAGTAAACACCGGCCTGTGAACCGTGGCTCCCCACCCTCTCCCATCAACTGGTAGCTTGCTGTCATCACCCCTAGTTATTACTATTTCTATTTTTTTTTTATCTTTTTAATTCGTGAAAACTGAAATTAGACGGCTTTGCTCTCAAGTAGCCAAAAATGGTTCTTTTTTTAAAATAGTTTCTCAAGCTGTCAATAAAAGAAAGGAAAGTGGTGTGACATCTGAATGACTTAAGAAGAAGAAGTAAACACCGGCCTGTGAACCGTGGCTCCCCAACCTCTCCCATCAACTAGTAGCTAGCTGTCATCACCCCTAGTTATTACTATTTCTATTTTTTTTTTTATCTTTTTAATTCGTGAAAACTGAAATTAGACGGCTTTGCTCTCAAGTAGTCAAAAATGGTTCTTTTTATAAAATAGTTTCTCAAGCTGTCAATAAAAGAAAGGAAAGTGGTGTGACATCTGAATGACTTAAGAAGAAGAAGTAAACACCGGCCTGTGAACCGTGGCTCCCCACCCTCTCCCATCAACTGGTAGCTAGCTGTCATCACCCCTAGTTATTACTATTTATATTTTTTTTTTATCTTTTTAATTCGTGAAAACTGAAATTAGACGGCTTTGCTCTCAAGTAGCCAAAAATGGTTCTTTTTTTAAAATAGTTTCTCAAGCTGTCAATAAAAGAAAGGAAAGTGGTGTGACATCTGAATGACTTAAGAAGAAGAAGTAAACACCGGCCTGTGAACCGTGGCTCCCCACCCTCTCCCATCAACTGGTAGCTAGCTGTCATCACCCCTAGTTATTACTATTTCAATTTTTTTTTTATCTTTTTAATTCGTGAAAACTGAAATTAGACGGCTTTGCTCTCAAGTAGCCAAAAATGGTTCTTTTTTTAAAATAGTTTCTCAAGCTGTCAATAAAAGAAAGGAAAGTGGTGTGACATCTGAAGGACTTAAGAAGAAGGAGTAAACACCGGCCTGTGAACCGTGGCTCCCCACCCTCTCCCATCAACTGGTAGCTAGCTGTCATCACCCCTAGTTATTACTATTTCAATTTTTTTTTTATCTTTTTAATTCGTGAAAACTGAAATTAGACGGCTTTTCTCTCAAGTAGCCAAAAATGGTTCTTTTTTTAAAATAGTTTCTCAAGCTGTCAATAAAAGAAAGGAAAGTGGTGTGACATCTGAATGACTTAAGAAGAAGAAGTAAATACCGGCCTGTGAACCGTGGCTCCCCACCCTCTCCTATCAACTGGTAGCTAGCTGTCATCACCCCTAGTTATTACTATTTCTATTTTTTTTTTTTTATCTTTTTAATTCGTGAAAACTGAAATTAGACGGCTTTTCTCTCAAGTAGCCAAAAATGGTTCTTTTTATAAAATAGTTTCTCAAGCTGTCAATAAAAGAAAGGAAAATGGTGTGACATCTGAAAGACTTAAGAAGAAAAAGTAAACACCGGCCTGTGAACCGTGGCTCCCCACCCTCTCCCATCAACTGGTAGCTAGCTGTCATCACCCCTAGTTATTACTATTTCTATTTTTTTTTTATCTTTTTAATTCGTGAAAACTGAAATTAGACGGCTTTGCTCTCAAGTAGCCAAAAATGGTTCTTTTTTTAAAATAGTTTCTCAAGCTGTCAATAAAAGAAAGGAAAGTGGTGTGACATCTGAATGACTTAAGAAGAAGAAGTAAACACCGGCCTGTGAACCGTGGCTCCCCACCCTCTCCCATCAACTAGTAGCTAGCTGTCATCACCCCTAGTTATTACTATTTCTATTTTTTTTTTATCTTTTTAATTCGTGAAAACTGAAATTAGACGGCTTTGCTCTCAAGTAGTCAAAAATGGTTCTTTTTATAAAATAGTTTCTCAAGCTGTCAATAAAAGAAAGGAAAGTGGTGTGACATCTGAATGACTTAAGAAGAAGAAGTAAACACCGGCCTGTGAACCGTGGCTCCCCACCCTCTCCCATCAACTGGTAGCTAGCTGTCATCACCCCTAGTTATTACTATTTATATTTTTTTTTTATCTTTTTAATTCGTGAAAACTGAAATTAGACGGCTTTGCTCTCAAGTAGCCAAAAATGGTTCTTTTTTTAAAATAGTTTCTCAAGCTGTCAATAAAAGAAAGGAAAGTGGTGTGACATCTGAATGACTTAAGAAGAAGAAGTAAACACCGGCCTGTGAACCGTGGCTCCCCACCCTCTCCCATCAACTGGTAGCTAGCTGTCATCACCCCTAGTTATTACTATTTCAATTTTTTTTTTATCTTTTTAATTCGTGAAAACTGAAATTAGACGGCTTTGCTCTCAAGTAGCCAAAAATGGTTCTTTTTTTAAAATAGTTTCTCAAGCTGTCAATAAAAGAAAGGAAAGTGGTGTGACATCTGAATGACTTAAGAAGAAGAAGTAAACACCGGCCTGTGAACCGTGGCTCCCCACCCTCCCCCATCAACTGGTAGCTAGCTGTCATCACCCCTAGTTATTACTATTTCAATTTTTTTTTTATCTTTTTAATTCGTGAAAACTGAAATTAGACGGCTTTTCTCTCAAGTAGCCAAAAATGGTTCTTTTTTTAAAATAGTTTCTCAAGCTGTCAATAAAAGAAAGGAAAGTGGTGTGACATCTGAATGACTTAAGAAGAAGAAGTAAATACCGGCCTGTGAACCGTGGCTCCCCACCCTCTCCCATCAACTGGTAGCTAGCTGTCATCACCCCTAGTTATTACTATTTCTATTTTTTTTTTATCTTTTTAATTCGTGAAAACTGAAATTAGACGGCTTTGCTCTCAAGTAGCCAAAAATGGTTCTTTTTTTAAAATAGTTTCTCAAGCTGTCAATAAAAGAAAGGAAAGTGGTGTGACATCTGAATGACTTAAGAAGAAGAAGTAAACACCGGCCTGTGAACCGTGGCTCCCCACCCTCTCCCATCAACTGGTAGCTAGCTGTCATCACCCCTAGTTATTACTATTTCTATTTTTTTTTTTATCTTTTTAATTCGTGAAAACTGAAATTAGACGGCTTTGCTCTCAAGAAGCCAAAAATGGTTATTTTTATAAAATAGTTTCTGAAGCTGTCAATAAAAGAAAGGAAAGTGGTGTGACATCTGAATGACTTAAGAAGAAGAAGTAAACACCGGCCTGTGAACCGTGGCTCCCCACCCTCTCCCATCAACTGGTAGCTAGCTGTCATCACCCCTAGTTATTACTATTTCTATTTTTTTTTTATCTTTTTAATTCGTGAAAACTGAAATTAGACGGCTTTGCTCTCAAGTAGCCAAAAATGGTTCTTTTTTTAAAATAGTTTCTCAAGCTGTCAATAAAAGAAAGGAAAGTGGTGTGACATCTGAATGACTTAAGAAGAAGAAGTAAACACCGGCCTGTGAACCGTGGCTCCCCACCCTCTCCCATCAACTGGTAGCTAGCTGTCATCACCCCTAGTTATTACTATTTCAATTTTTTTTTATCTTTTTAATTCTTGAAAACTGAAATTAGACGGCTTTGCTCTCAAGTAGCCAAAAATGGTTCTTTTTTTAAAATAGTTTCTCAAGCTGTCAATAAAAGAAAGGAAAGTGGTGTGACATATGAATGACTTAAGAAGAAGAAGTAAACACCGGCCTGTGAACCGTGGCTCCCCACCCTCTCCCATCAACTGGTAGCTAGCTGTCATCACCCCTAGTTATTACTATTTCTATTTTTTTTTTTATCTTTTTAATTCGTGAAAACTGAAATTAGACGGCTTTGCTCTCAAGTAGCCAAAAATGGTTCTTTTTTTAAAATAGTTTCTCAAGCTGTCAATAAAAGAAAGGAAAGTGGTGTGACATCTGAATGACTTAAGAAGAAGAAGTAAACACCGGTCTGTGAACCGTGGCTCCCCACCCTCTCCCATCAACTGGTAGCTAGCTGTCATCACCCCTAGTTATTACTATTTCTATTTTTTTTTTATCTTTTTAATTCGTGAAAACTGAAATTAGACGGCTTTGCTCTCAAGTAGCCAAAAATGGTTCTTTTTTTAAAATAGTTTCGCAAGCTGTCAATAAAAGAAAGGAAAGTGGTTTGACATCTGAATGACTTAAGAAGAAGAAGTAAACACCGACCTGTGAACCGTGGCTCCCCACCCTCTCCCATCAACTGGTAGCTAGCTGTCATCACCCCTAGTTATTACTATTTCTATTTTTTTTTTATCTTTTTAATTCGTGAAAACTGAAATTAGACGGCTTTGCTCTCAAGTAGCCAAAAATGGTTCTTTTTTTAAAATAGTTTCTCAAGCTGTCAATAAAAGAAAGGAAAGTGGTGTGACATCTGAATGACTTAAGAAGAAGAAGTAAACACCGGCCTGTGAACCGTGGCTCCCCACCCTCTCCCATCAACTAGTAGCTAGCTGTCATCACCCCTAGTTATTACTATTTCTATTTTTTTTTTTATCTTTTTAATTCGTGAAAACTGAAATTAGACGGCTTTGCTCTCAAGTAGTCAAAAATGGTTCTTTTTATAAAATAGTTTCTCAAGCTGTCAATAAAAGAAAGGAAAGTGGTGTGACATCTGAATGACTTAAGAAGAAGAAGTAAACACCGGCCTGTGAACCGTGGCTCCCCACCCTCTCCCATCAACTGGTAGCTAGCTGTCATCACCCCTAGTTATTACTATTTATATTTTTTTTTTATCTTTTTAATTCGTGAAAACTGAAATTAGACGGCTTTGCTCTCAAGTAGCCAAAAATGGTTCTTTTTTTAAAATAGTTTCTCAAGCTGTCAATAAAAGAAAGGAAAGTGGTGTGACATCTGAATGACTTAAGAAGAAGAAGTAAACACCGGCCTGTGAACCGTGGCTCCCCACCCTCTCCCATCAACTAGTAGCTAGCTGTCATCACCCCTAGTTATTACTATTTATATTTTTTTTTTATCTTTTTAATTCGTGAAAACTGAAATTAGACGGCTTTGCTCTCAAGTAGCCAAAAATGGTTCTTTTTTTAAAATAGTTTCTCAAGCTGTCAATAAAAGAAAGGAAAGTGGTGTGACATCTGAATGACTTAAGAAGAAGAAGTAAACACCGGCCTGTGAACCGTGGCTCCCCACCCTCTCCCATCAACTGGTAGCTAGCTGTCATCACCCCTAGTTATTACTATTTCAATTTTTTTTTTATCTTTTTAATTCGTGAAAACTGAAATTAGACGGCTTTGCTCTCAAGTAGCCAAAAATGGTTCTTTTTTTAAAATAGTTTCTCAAGCTGTCAATAAAAGAAAGGAAAGTGGTGTGACATCTGAATGACTTAAGAAGAAGAAGTAAACACCGGCCTGTGAACCGTGGCTCCCCACCCTCCCCCATCAACTGGTAGCTAGCTGTCATCACCCCTAGTTATTACTATTTCAATTTTTTTTTTATCTTTTTAATTCGTGAAAACTGAAATTAGACGGCTTTTCTCTCAAGTAGCCAAAAATGGTTCTTTTTTTAAAATAGTTTCTCAAGCTGTCAATAAAAGAAAGGAAAGTGGTGTGACATCTGAATGACTTAAGAAGAAGAAGTAAATACCGGCCTGTGAACCGTGGCTCCCCACCCTCTCCCATCAACTGGTAGCTAGCTGTCATCACCCCTAGTTATTACTATTTCTATTTTTTTTTTATCTTTTTAATTCGTGAAAACTGAAATTAGACGGCTTTGCTCTCAAGTAGCCAAAAATGGTTCTTTTTTTAAAATAGTTTCTCAAGCTGTCAATAAAAGAAAGGAAAGTGGTGTGACATCTGAATGACTTAAGAAGAAGAAGTAAACACCGGCCTGTGAACCGTGGCTCCCCACCCTCTCCCATCAACTGGTAGCTAGCTGTCATCACCCCTAGTTATTACTATTTCTATTTTTTTTTTTATCTTTTTAATTCGTGAAAACTGAAATTAGACGGCTTTGCTCTCAAGAAGCCAAAAATGGTTATTTTTATAAAATAGTTTCTGAAGCTGTCAATAAAAGAAAGGAAAGTGGTGTGACATCTGAATGACTTAAGAAGAAGAAGTAAACACCGGCCTGTGAACCGTGGCTCCCCACCCTCTCCCATCAACTGGTAGCTAGCTGTCATCACCCCTAGTTATTACTATTTCTATTTTTTTTTTATCTTTTTAATTCGTGAAAACTGAAATTAGACGGCTTTGCTCTCAAGTAGCCAAAAATGGTTCTTTTTTTAAAATAGTTTCTCAAGCTGTCAATAAAAGAAAGGAAAGTGGTGTGACATCTGAATGACTTAAGAAGAAGAAGTAAACACCGGCCTGTGAACCGTGGCTCCCCACCCTCTCCCATCAACTGGTAGCTAGCTGTCATCACCCCTAGTTATTACTATTTCAATTTTTTTTTATCTTTTTAATTCTTGAAAACTGAAATTAGACGGCTTTGCTCTCAAGTAGCCAAAAATGGTTCTTTTTTTAAAATAGTTTCTCAAGCTGTCAATAAAAGAAAGGAAAGTGGTGTGACATCTGAATGACTTAAGAAGAAGAAGTAAACACCGGCCTGTGAACCGTGGCTCCCCACCCTCTCCCATCAACTGGTAGCTAGCTGTCATCACCCCTAGTTATTACTATTTCTATTTTTTTTTATCTTTTTAATTCGTGAAAACTGAAATTAGACGGCTTTGCTCTCAAGTAGCCAAAAATGGTTCTTTTTATAAAATAGTTTCTCAAGCTGTCAATAAAAGAAAGGAAAGTGGTGTGACATCTGAATGACTTAAGAAGAAGAAGTAAACACCGGCCTGTGAACCGTGGCTCCCCACCCTCTCCCATCAACTGGTAGCTAGCTGTCATCACCCCTAGTTATTACTATTTCTATTTTTTTTTTTATCTTTTTAATTCGTGAAAACTGAAATTAGACGGCTTTGCTCTCAAATAGCCAAAAATGGTTCTTTTTTTAAAATAGTTTCTCAAGCTGTCAATAAAAGAAAGGAAAGTGGTGTGACATCTGAATGACTTAAGAAGAAGAAGTAAACACCGGCCTGTGAACCGTGGCTCCCCACCCTCTCCCATCAATTGGTAGCTAGCTGTCATCACCCCTAGTTATTACTATTTCTATTTTTTTTTTTTATCTTTTTAATTCGTGAAAACTGAAATTAGACGGTTTTGCTCTCAAGTAGCCAAAAATGGTTCTTTTTTTAAAATAGTTTCTCAAGCTGTCAATAAAAGAAAGGAAAGTGATGTGACATCTGAATGACTTAAGAAGAAGAAGTAAACACCGGCCTGTGAACCGTGGCTCCCCACCCTCTCCCATCAACTGGTAGCTAGCTGTCATCACCCCTAGTTATTACTATTTCTATTTTTTTTTTATCTTTTTAATTCGTGAAAACTGAAATTAGACGGCTTTGCTCTCAAGTAGCCAAAAATGGTTCTTTTTTTAAAATAGTTTCTCAAGCTGTCAATAAAAGAAAGGAAAGTGGTGTGACATCTGAATGACTTAAGAAGAAGAAGTAAACACCGGCCTGTGAACCGTGGCTCCCCACCCTCTCCCATCAACTGGTAGCTAGCTGTCATCACCCCTAGTTATTACTATTTCTATTTTTTTTTTCTTTTTAATTCGTGAAAACTGAAATTAGACGGCTTTGCTCTCAAGTAGCCAAAAATGGTTCTTTTTTTAAAATAGTTTCTCAAGCTGTCAATAAAAGAAAGGAAAGTGGTGTGACATCTGAATGACTTAAGAAGAAGAAGTAAACACCGGCCTGTGAACCGTGGCTCCCCACCCTCTCCCATCAACTGGTAGCTAGCTGTCATCAACCCTAGTTATTACTATTTCTATTTTTTTTTTTTTTATCTTTTTAATTCGTGAAAACTGAAATTAGACGGCTTTGCTCTCAAGTAGCCAAAAATGGTTCTTTTTTTAAAATAGTTTCTCAAGCTGTCAATAAAAGAAAGGAAAGTGGTGTGACATCTGAATGACTTAAGAAGAAGAAGTAAACACCGGCCTGTGAACCGTGGCTCCCCACCCTCTCCCATCAACTGGTAGCTAGCTGTCATCACCCCTAGTTATTACTATTTCTATTTTTTTTTTTATCTTTTTAATTCGTGAAAACTGAAATTAGACGGCTTTGCTCTCAAGTAGCCAAAAATGGTTCTTTTTTTAAAATAGTTTCTCAAGCTGTCAATAAAAGAAAGGAAAGTGGTGTGACATCTGAATGACTTAAGAAGAAGAAGTAAACACCGGCCTGTGAACCGTGGCTCCCCACCCTCTCCCATCAACTGGTAGATAGCTGTCATCACCCCTAGTTATTACTATTTCTATTTTTTTTTTATCTTTTTAATTCGTGAAAACTGAAATTAGACGGCTTTGCTCTCAAGTAGCCAAAAATGGTTCTTTTTATAAAATAGTTTCTCAAGCTGTCAATAAAAGAAAGGAAAGTGGTGTGACATCTGAATGACTTAAGAAGAAGAAGTAAACACCGGCCTGTGAACCGTGGCTCCCCACCCTCTCCCATCAACTGGTAGCTAGCTGTCATCACCCCTAGTTATTACTATTTCTATTTTTTTTTTTTAATCTTTTTAATTCGTGAAAACTGAAATTAGACGGCTTTGCTCTCAAGTAGCCAAAAATGGTTCTTTTTTTAAAATAGTTTCTCAAGCTGTCAATAAAAGAAAGGAAAGTGGTGTGACATATGAATGACTTAAGAAGAAGAAGTAAACACCGGCCTGTGAACCGTGGCTCCCCACCCTCTCCCATCAACTGGTAGCTAGCTGTCATCACCCCTAGTTATTACTATTTCTATTTTTTTTTTTATCTTTTTAATTCGTGAAAACTGAAATTAGACGGCTTTGCTCTCAAGTAGCCAAAAATGGTTCTTTTTTTAAAATAGTTTCTCAAGCTGTCAATAAAAGAAAGGAAAGTGGTGTAACATCTGAATGACTTAAGAAGAAGAAGTAAACACCGGCCTGTGAACCGTGGCTCCCCACCCTCTCCCATCAACTGGTAGCTAGCTGTCATCACCCCTAGTTATTACTATTTCTATTTTTTTTTTCTTTTTAATTCGTGAAAACTGAAATTAGACGGCTTTGCTCTCAAGTAGCCAAAAATGGTTCTTTTTTTAAAATAGTTTCTCAAGCTGTCAATAAAAGAAAGGAAAGTGGTGTGACATCTGAATGACTTAAGAAGAAGAAGTAAACACCGGCCTGTGAACCGTGGCTCCCCACCCTCTCCCATCAACTGGTAGCTAGCTGTCATCACCCCTAGTTATTACTATTTCTATTTTTTTTTTTTATCTTTTTAATTCGTGAAAACTGAAATTAGACGGCTTTGCTCTCAAGTAGCCAAAAATGGTTCTTTTTTTAAAGTAGTTTCTCAAGCTGTCAATAAAAGAAAGGAAAGTGGTGTGACATCTGAATGACTTAAGAAGAAGAAGTAAACACCGGCCTGTGAACCGTGGCTCCCCACCCTCTCCCATCAACTGGTAGCTAGCTGTCATCACCCCTAGTTATTACTATTTCTATTTTTTTTTTTTTATCTTTTTAATTCGTGAAAACTGAAATTAGACGGCGTTGCTCTCAAGTAGCCAAAAATGGTTCTTTTTATAAAATAGTTTCTCAAGCTGTCAATAAAAGAAAGGAAAGTGGTGTGACATCTGAATGACTTAAGAAGAAGAAGTAAACACCGGCCTGTGAACCGTGGCTCCCCACCCTCTCCCATCAACTGGTAGCTAGCTGTCATCACCCCTAGTTATTACTATTTCTATTTTTTTTTTATCTTTTTAATTCGTGAAAACTGAAATTAGACGGCTTTGCTCTCAAGTAGCCAAAAATGGTTCTTTTTTTAAAATAGTTTCTCAAGCTGTCAATAAAAGAAAGGAAAGTGGTGTGACATCTGAATGACTTAAGAAGAAGAAGTAAACACCGGCCTGTGAACCGTGGCTCCCCACCCTCTCCCATCAACTGGTAGATAGCTGTCATCACCCCTAGTTATTACTATTTCTATTTTTTTTTTGTCTTTTTAATTCGTGAAAACTGAAATTAGACGGCTTTGCTCTCAAGTAGCCAAAAATGGTTCTTTTTATAAAATAGTTTCTCAAGCTGTCAATAAAAGAAAGGAAAGTGGTGTGACATCTGAATGACTTAAGAAGAAGAAGTAAACACCGGCCTGTGAACCGTGGCTCCCCACCCTCTCCCATCAACTGGTAGCTAGCTGTCATCACCCCTAGTTATTACTATTTCTATTTTTTTTTTCTTTTTAATTCGTGAAAACTGAAATTAGACGGCTTTGCTCTCAAGTAGCCAAAAATGGTTCTTTTTTTAAAATAGTTTCTCAAGCTGTCAATAAAAGAAAGGAAAGTGGTGTGACATCTGAATGACTTAAGAAGAAGAAGTAAACACCGGCCTGTGAACCGTGGCTCCCCACCCTCTCCCATCAACTGGTAGCTAGCTGTCATCACCCCTAGTTATTACTATTTCTATTTTTTTTTTTTATCTTTTTAATTCGTGAAAACTGAAATTAGACGGCTTTGCTCTCAAGTAGCCAAAAATGGTTCTTTTTTTAAAATAGTTTCTCAAGCTGTCAATAAAAGAAAGGAAAGTGGTGTGACATCTGAATGACTTAACAAGAAGAAGTAAACACCGGCCTGTGAACCGTGGCTCCCCACCCTCTCCCATCAACTGGTAGCTAGCTGTCATCACCCCTAGTTATTACTATTTCTATTTTTTTTTTTTATCTTTTTAATTCGTGAAAACTGAAATTAGACGGCGTTGCTCTCAAGTAGCCAAAAATGGTTCTTTTTATAAAATAGTTTCTCAAGCTGTCAATAAAAGAAAGGAAAGTGGTGTGACATCTGAATGACTTAAGAAGAAGAAGTAAACACCGGCCTGTGAACCGTGGCTCCCCACCCTCTCCCATCAACTGGTAGCTAGCTGTCATCACCCCTAGTTATTACTATTTCTATTTTTTTTTTTATCTTTTTAATTCGTGAAAACTGAAATTAGACGGCTTTGCTCTCAAGTAGCCAAAAATGGTTCTTTTTTTAAAATAGTTTCTCAAGCTGTCAATAAAAGAAAGGAAAATGGTGTGACATCTGAATGACTTAAGAAGAAGAAGTAAACACCGGCCTGTGAACCGTGGCTCCCCACCCTCTCCCATCAACTGGTAGATAGCTGTCATCACCCCTAGTTATTACTATTTCTATTTTTTTTTTATCTTTTTAATTCGTGAAAACTGAAATTAGACGGCTTTGCTCTCAAGTAGCCAAAAATGGTTCTTTTTATAAAATAGTTTCTCAAGCTGTCAATAAAAGAAAGGAAAGTGGTGTGACATCTGAATGACTTAAGAAGAAGAAGTAAACACCGGCCTGTGAACCGTGGCTCCCCACCCTCTCCCATCAACTGGTAGCTAGCTGTCTCACCCCTAGTTATTACTATTTCTATTTTTTTTTTTTTAATCTTTTTAATTCGTGAAAACTGAAATTAGACGGCTTTGCTCTCAAGTAGCCAAAAATGGTTCTTTTTTTAAAATAGTTTCTCAAGCTGTCAATAAAAGAAAGGAAAGTGGTGTGACATATGAATGACTTAAGAAGAAGAAGTAAACACCGGCCTGTGAACCGTGGCTCCCCACCCTCTCCCATCAACTGGTAGCTAGCTGTCATCACCCCTAGTTATTACTATTTCTATTTTTTTTTTATCTTTTTAATTCGTGAAAACTGAAATTAGACGGCTTTGCTCTCAAGTAGCCAAAAATGGTTCTTTTTTTAAAATTGTTTCTCAAGCTGTCAATAAAAGAAAGGAAAGTGGTGTGACATCTGAATGACTTAAGAAGAAGAAGTAAACACCGGCCTGTGAACCGTGGCTCCCCACCCTCTCCCATCAACTGGTAGCTAGCTGTCATCACCCCTAGTTATTACTATTTCTATTTTTTTTTCTTTTTAATTCGTGAAAACTGAAATTAGACGGCTTTGCTCTCAAGTAGCCAAAAATGGTTCTTTTTTTAAAATAGTTTCTCAAGCTGTCAATAAAAGAAAGAAAGTGGTGTGACATCTGAATGACTTAAGAAGAAGAAGTAAACACCGGCCTGTGAACCGTGGCTCCCCACCCTCTCCCATCAACTGGTAGCTAGCTGTCATCACCCCTAGTTATTACTATTTCTATTTTTTTTTTTATCTTTTTAATTCGTGAAAACTGAAATTAGACGGCTTTGCTCTCAAGTAGCCAAAAATGGTTCTTTTTTTAAAATAGTTTCTCAAGCTGTCAATAAAAGAAAGGAAAGTGGTGTGACATCTGAATGACTTAAGAAGAAGAAGTAAACACCGGCCTATGAACCGTGGCTCCCCACCCTCTCCCATCAACTGGTAGCTAGCTGTCATCACCCCTAGTTATTACTATTTCATTTTTTTTTTTATCTTTTTAATTCGTGAAAACTGAAATTAGACGGCTTTGCTCTCAAGTAGCCAAAAATGGTTCTTTTTTTAAAATAGTTTCTCAAGCTGTCAATAAAAGAAAGGAAAGTGGTGTGACATCTGAATGACTTAAGAAGAAGAAGTAAACACCGGCCTGTGAACCGTGGCTCCCCACCCTCTCCCATCAACTGGTAGATAGCTGTCATCACCCCTAGTTATTACTATTTCTATTTTTTTTTTTTATCTTTTTAATTCGTGAAAACTGAAATTAGACGGCTTTGCTCTCAAGTAGCCAAAAATGGTTCTTTTTATAAAATAGTTTCTCAAGCTGTCAATAAAAGAAAGGAAAGTGGTGTGACATATGAATGACTTAAGAAGAAGAAGTAAACACCGGCCTGTGAACCGTGGCTCCCCACCCTCTCCCATCAACTGGTAGCTAGCTGTCATCACCCCTAGTTATTACTATTTCTATTTTTTTTTTTTAATCTTTTTAATTCGTGAAAACTGAAATTAGACGGCTTTGCTCTCAAGTAGCCAAAAATGGTTCTTTTTTTAAAATAGTTTCTCAAGCTGTCAATAAAAGAAAGGAAAGTGGTGTGACATATGAATGACTTAAGAAGAAGAAGTAAACACCGGCCTGTGAACCGTGGCTCCCCACCCTCTCCCATCAACTGGTAGCTAGCTGTCATCACCCCTAGTTATTACTATTTCTATTTTTTTTTTATCTTTTTAATTCGTGAAAACTGAAATTAGACGGCTTTGCTCTCAAGTAGCCAAAAATGGTTCTTTTTATAAAATAGTTTCTCAAGCTGTCAATAAAAGAAAGGAAAGTGGTGTGACATCTGAATGACTTAAGAAGAAGAAGTAAACACCGGTCTGTGAACCGTGGCTCCCCACCCTCTCCCATCAACTGGTAGCTAGCTGTCATCACCCCTAGTTATTACTATTTCTATTTTTTTTTTTTTACCTTTTTAATTCGTGAAAACTGAAATTAGACGGCTTTGCTCTCAAGTAGCCAAAAATGGTTCTTTTTTTAAAATAGTTTCTCAAGCTGTCAATAAAAGAAAGGAAAGTGGTGTGACATATGAATGACTTAAGAAGAAGAAGTAAACACCGGCCTGTGAACCGTGGCTCCCCACCCTCTCCCATCAACTGGTAGCTAGCTGTCATCACCCCTAGTTATTACTATTTCTATTTTTTTTTTATCTTTTTAATTCGTGAAAACTGAAATTAGACGGCTTTGCTCTCAAGTAGCCAAAAATGGTTCTTTTTATAAAATAGTTTCTCAAGCTGTCAATAAAAGAAAGGAAAGTGGTGTGACATCTGAATGACTTAAGAAGAAGAAGTAAACACCGGCCTGTGAACCGTGGCTCCCCACCCTCTCCCATCAACTGGTAGCTAGCTGTCATCACCCCTAGTTATTACTATTTCTATTTTTTTTTTTTTAATCTTTTTAATTCGTGAAAACTGAAATTAGACGGCTTTGCTCTCAAGTAGCCAAAAATGGTTCTTTTTTTAAAATAGTTTCTCAAGCTGTCAATAAAAGAAAGGAAAGTGGTGTGACATATGAATGACTTAAGAAGAAGAAGTAAACACCGGCCTGTGAACCGTGGCTCCCCACCCTCTCCCATCAACTGGTAGCTAGCTGTCATCACCCCTAGTTATTACTATTTCTATTTTTTTTTTATCTTTTTAATTCGTGAAAACTGAAATTAGACGGCTTTGCTCTCAAGTAGCCAAAAATGGTTCTTTTTATAAAATAGTTTCTCAAGCTGTCAATAAAAGAAAGGAAAGTGGTGTGACATCTGAATGACTTAAGAAGAAGAAGTAAACACCGGTCTGTGAACCGTGGCTCCCCACCCTCTCCCATCAACTGGTAGCTAGCTGTCATCACCCCTAGTTATTACTATTTCTATTTTTTTTTTTTTACCTTTTTAATTCGTGAAAACTGAAATTAGACGGCTTTGCTCTCAAGTAGCCAAAAATGGTTCTTTTTTTAAAATAGTTTCTCAAGCTGTCAATAAAAGAAAGGAAAGTGGTGTGACATATGAATGACTTAAGAAGAAGAAGTAAACACCGGCCTGTGAACCGTGGCTCCCCACCCTCTCCCATCAACTGGTAGCTAGCTGTCATCACCCCTAGTTATTACTATTTCTATTTTTTTTTTTATCTTTTTAATTCGTGAAAACTGAAATTAGACGGCTTTGCTCTCAAGTAGCCAAAAATGGTTCTTTTTTTAAAATAGTTTCTCAAGCTGTCAATAAAAGAAAGGAAAGTGGTGTGACATCTGAATGACTTAAGAAGAAGAAGTAAACACCGGTCTGTGAACCGTGGCTCCCCACCCTCTCCCATCAACTGGTAGCTAGCTGTCATCACCCCTAGTTATTACTATTTCTATTTTTTTTTTATCTTTTTAATTCGTGAAAACTGAAATTAGACGGCTTTGCTCTCAAGTAGCCAAAAATGGTTCTTTTTTTAAAATAGTTTCGCAAGCTGTCAATAAAAGAAAGGAAAGTGGTTTGACATCTGAATGACTTAAGAAGAAGAAGTAAACACCGACCTGTGAACCGTGGCTCCCCACCCTCTCCCATCAACTGGTAGCTAGCTGTCATCACCCCTAGTTATTACTATTTCTATTTTTTTTTTATCTTTTTAATTCGTGAAAACTGAAATTAGACGGCTTTGCTCTCAAGTAGCCAAAAATGGTTCTTTTTTTAAAATAGTTTCGCAAGCTGTCAATAAAAGAAAGGAAAGTGGTGTGACATCTGAATGACTTAAGAAGAAGAAGTAAACACCGGCCTGTGAACCGTCGCTCCCCACCCTCTCCCATCAACTGGTAGCTAGCTGTCATCACCCCTAGTTATTACTATTTCTATTTTTTTTTTATCTTTTTAATTCGTGAAACTGAAATTAGACGGCTTTCCTCTCAAGTAGCCAAAAATGGTTCTTTTTATAAAATAGTTTCTCAAGCTGTCAATAAAAGAAAGGAAAGTGGTGTGACATATGAATGACTTAAGAAGAAGAAGTAAACACCGGCCTGTGAACCGTGGCTCCCCACCCTCTCCCATCAACTGGTAGCTAGCTGTCATCACCCCTAGTTATTACTATTTCTATTTTTTTTTTTTTTATCTTTTTAATTCGTGAAAACTGAAATTAGACGGCTTTGCTCTCAAGTAGCCAAAAATGGTTCTTTTTTTAAAATAGTTTTGCAAGCTGTCAATAAAAGAAAGGAAAGTAGTGTGACATCTGAATGACTTAAGAAGAAGAAGTAAACACCGGCCTGTGAACCGTGGCTCCCCACCCTCTCCCATCAACTGGTAGCTAGCTGTCATCACCCCTAGTTATTACTATTTCTATTTTTTTTTTATCTTCTTAATTCGTGAAACTGAAATTAGACGGCTTTGCTCTCAAGTAGCCAAAAATGGTTCTTTTTATAAAATAGTTTCTCAAGCTGTCAATAAAAGAAAGGAAAGTGGTGTGACATATGAATGACTTAAGAAGAAGAAGTAAACACCGGCCTGTGAACCGTGGCTCCCCACCCTCTCCCATCAACTGGTAGCTAGCTGTCATCACCCCTAGTTATTACTATTTCTATTTTTTTTTTTTTATCTTTTTAATTCGTGAAAACTGAAATTAGACGGCTTTGCTCTCAAGTAGCCAAAAATGGTTCTTTTTTTAAAATAGTTTCTCAAGCTGTCAATAAAAGAAAGGAAAGTGGTGTGACATCTGAATGACTTAAGAAGAAGAAGTAAACACCGGCCTGTGAACCGTGGCTCCCCACCCTCTCCCATCAACTGGTAGCTAGCTGTCATCACCCCTAGTTATTACTATTTCTATTTTTTTTTTTATCTTTTTAATTCGTGAAAACTGAAATTAGACGGCTTTGCTCTCAAGTAGCCAAAAATGGTTCTTTTTTTAAAATAGTTTCTCAAGCTGTCAATAAAAGAAAGGAAAGTGGTGTGACATCTGAATGACTTAAGAAGAAGAAGTAAACACCGGCCTGTGAACCGTGGCTCCCCACCCTCTCCCATCAACTGGTAGCTAGCTGTAATCACCCCTAGTTATTACTATTTCTATTTTTTTTTTTTTTATCTTTTTAATTCGTGAAAACTGAAATTAGACGGCTTTGCTCTCAAGTAGCCAAAAATGGTTCTTTTTTTAAAATAGTTTCTCAAGCTGTCAATAAAAGAAAGGAAAGTGGTGTGACATCTGAATGACTTAAGAAGAAGAAGTAAACACCGGCCTGTGAACCGTGGCTCCCCACCCTCTCCCATCAACTAGTAGCTAGCTGTCATCACCCCTAGTTATTACTATTTCTATTTTTTTTTTATCTTTTTAATTCGTGAAAACTGAAATTAGACGGCTTTGCTCTCAAGTAACCAAAAATGGTTCTTTTTTTAAAATAGTTTCTCAAGCTGTAAATAAAAGAAAGGAAAGTGGTGTGACATCTGAATGACTTAAGAAGAAGAAGTAAACACCGGCCTGTGAACCGTGGCTCCCCACCCTCTCCCATCAACTAGTAGCTAGCTGTCATCACCCCTAGTTATTACTATTTCTATTTTTTTTTTTTAATCTTTTTAATTCGTGAAAACTGAAATTAGACGGCTTTGCCCTCAAGTAGCCAAAAATGGTTCTTTTTTTAAAATAGTTTCTCAAGCTGTCAATAAAAGAAAGGAAAGTGGTGTGACATCTGAATGACTTAAGAAGAAGAAGTAAACACCGGCCTGTGAACCGTGGCTCCCCACCCTCTCCCATCAACTGGTAGCTAGCTGTCATCACCCCTAGTTATTACTATTTCTATTTTTTTTTTATATTTTTAATTCGTGAAAACTGAAATTAGACGGCTTTGCTCTCAAGTAGCCAAAAATGGTTCTTTTTATAAAATAGTTTCTCAAGCTGTCAATAAAAGAAAGGAAAGTAGTGTGACATCTGAATGACTTAAGAAGAAGAAGTAAACACCGGCCTGTGAACCGTGGCTCCCCACCCTCTCCCATCAACTGGTAGCTAGCTGTCATCACCCCTAGTTATTACTATTTCTATTTTTTTTTTATCTTTTTAATTCGTGAAAACTGAAATTAGACGGCTTTGCTCTCAAGTAGCCAAAAATGGTTCTTTTTTTAAAATAGTTTCTCAAGCTGTCAATAAAAGAAAGGAAAGTGGTGTGACATCTGAATGACTTAAGAAGAAGAAGTAAACACCGGCCTGTGAACCGTGGCTCCCCACCCTCTCCCATCAACTGGTAGCTAGCTGTCATCACCCCTAGTTATTACTATTTCTATTTTTTTTTTTTATCTTTTTAATTCGTGAAAACTGAAATTAGACGGCTTTGCTCTCAAGTAGCCAAAAATGGTTCTTTTTTTAAAATAGTTTCTCAAGCTGTCAATAAAAGAAAGGAAAGTGGTGTGACATCTGAATGACTTAAGAAGAAGAAGTAAACACCGGCCTGTGAACCGTGGCTCCCCACCCTCTCCCATCAACTGGAAGCTAGCTGTCATCACCCCTAGTTATTACTATTTCTATTTTTTTTTTTATCTTTTTAATTCGTGAAAACTGAAATTAGACGGCTTTGCTCTCAAGTAGCCAAAAATGGTTCTTTTTTTAAAATAGTTTCTCAAGCTGTCAATAAAAGAAAGGAAAGTGGTGTGACATCTGAATGACTTAAGAAGAAGAAGTAAACACCGGCCTGTGAACCGTGGCTCCCCACCCTCTCCCATCAACTGGTAGCTAGCTGTCATCACCCCTAGTTATTACTATTTCTATTTTTTTTTTATCTTTTTAATTCGTGAAAACTGAAATTAGACGGCTTTGCTCTCAAGTAGCCAAAAATGGTTCTTTTTTTAAAATAGTTTCTCAAGCTGTCAATAAAAGAAAGGAAAGTGGTGTGACATCTGAATGACTTAAGAAGAAGAAGTAAACACCGGCCTGTGAACCGTGGCTCCCCACCCTCTCCCATCAACTGGTAGCTAGCTGTCATCACCCCTAGTTATTACTATTTCTATTTTTTTTTTTTATCTTTTTAATTCGTGAAAACTGAAATTAGACGGCTTTGCTCTCAAGTAGCCAAAAATGGTTCTTTTTTTAAAATAGTTTCTCAAGCTGTCAATAAAAGAAAGGAAAGTGGTGTGACATCTGAATGACTTAAGAAGAAGAAGTAAACACCGGCCTGTGAACCGTGGCTCCCCACCCTCTCCCATCAACTGGTAGCTAGCTGTAATCACCCCTAGTTATTACTATTTCTATTTTTTTTTTTATCTTTTTAATTCGTGAAAACTGAAATTAGACGGCTTTGCTCTCAAGTAGTCAAAAATGGTTCTTTTTTTAAAATAGTTTCTCAAGCTGTCAATAAAAGAAAGGAAAGTGGTGTGACATCTGAATGACTTAAGAAGAAGAAGTAAACACCGGCCTGTGAACCGTGGCTCCCCACCCTCTCCCATAAACTAGTAGCTAGTAGTCATCACCCCTAGTTATTACTATTTCTATTTTTTTTTTTATCTTTTTAATTCGTGAAAACTGAAATTAGACGGCTTTGCTCTCAAGTAACCAAAAATGGTTCTTTTTTTAAAATAGTTTCTCAAGCTGTCAATAAAAGAAAGGAAAGTGGTGTGACATCTGAATGACTTAAGAAGAAGAAGTAAACACCGGCCTGTGAACCGTGGCTCCCCACCCTCTCCCATCAACTAGTAGCTAGCTGTCATCACCCCTAGTTATTACTATTTCTATTTTTTTTTTTAATCTTTTTAATTCGTGAAAACTGAAATTAGACGGCTTTGCCCTCAAGTAGCCAAAAATGGTTCTTTTTTTAAAATAGTTTCTCAAGCTCTCAATAAAAGAAAGGAAAGTGGTGTGACATCTGAATGACTTAAGAAGAAGAAGTAAACACCGGCCTGTGAACCGTGGCTCCCCACCCTCTCCCATCAACTGGTAGCTAGCTGTCATCACCCCTAGTTATTACTATTTCTATTTTTTTTTTTATATTTTTAATTCGTGAAAACTGAAATTAGACGGCTTTGCTCTCAAGTAGCCAAAAATGGTTCTTTTTATAAAATAGTTTCTCAAGCTGTCAATAAAAGAAAGGAAAGTAGTGTGACATCTGAATGACTTAAGAAGAAGAAGTAAACACCGGCCTGTGAACCGTGGCTCCCCACCCTCTCCCATCAACTGGTAGCTAGCTGTCATCACCCCTAGTTATTACTATTTCTATTTTTTTTTTTATCTTTTTAATTCGTGAAAACTGAAATTAGACGGCTTTGCTCTCAAGTAGCCAAAAATGGTTCTTTTTTTAAAATAGTTTCTCAAGCTGTCAATAAAAGAAAGGAAAGTGGTGTGACATCTGAATGACTTAAGAAGAAGAAGTAAACACCGGCCTGTGAACCGTGGCTCCCCACCCTCTCCCATCAACTGGTAGCTAGCTGTCATCACCCCTAGTTATTACTATTTCTATTTTTTTTTTTTATCTTTTTAATTCGTGAAAACTGAAATTAGACGGCTTTGCTCTCAAGTAGCCAAAAATGGTTCTTTTTTTAAAATAGTTTCTCAAGCTGTCAATAAAAGAAAGGAAAGTGGTGTGACATCTGAATGACTTAAGAAGAAGAAGTAAACACCGGCCTGTGAACCGTGGCTCCCCACCCTCTCCCATCAACTGGTAGCTAGCTGTCATCACCCCTAGTTATTACTATTTCTATTTTTTTTTTTTATCTTTTTAATTCGTGAAAACTGAAATTAGACGGCTTTGCTCTCAAGTAGCCAAAAATGGTTCTTTTTTTAAAATAGTTTCTCAAGCTGTCAATAAAAGAAAGGAAAGTGGTGTGACATCTGAATGACTTAAGAAGAAGAAGTAAACACCGGCCTGTGAACCGTGGCTCCCCACCCTCTCCCATCAACTGGTAGCTAGCTGTCATCACCCCTAGTTATTACTATTTCTATTTTTTTTTTTATCTTTTTAATTCGTGAAAACTGAAATTAGACGGCTTTGCTCTCAAGTAGCCAAAAATGGTTCTTTTTTTAAAATAGTTTCTCAAGCTGTCAATAAAAGAAAGGAAAGTGGTGTGACATCTGAATGACTTAAGAAGAAGAAGTAAACACCGGCCTGTGAACCGTGGCTCCCCACCCTCTCCCATCAACTGGTAGCTAGCTGTCATCACCCCTAGTTATTACTATTTCTATTTTTTTTTTTATCTTTTTAATTCGTGAAAACTGAAATTAGACGGCTTTGCTCTCAAGTAGCCAAAAATGGTTCTTTTTTTAAAATAGTTTCTCAAGCTGTCAATAAAAGAAAGGAAAGTGGTGTGACATCTGAATGACTTAAGAAGAAGAAGTAAACACCGGCCTGTGAACCGTGGCTCCCCACCCTCTCCCATCAACTGGTAGCTAGCTGTAATCACCCCTAGTTATTACTATTTCTATTTTTTTTTTTATCTTTTTAATTCGTGAAAACTGAAATTAGACGGCTTTGCTCTCAAGTAGTCAAAAATGGTTCTTTTTTTAAAATAGTTTCTCAAGCTGTCAATAAAAGAAAGGAAAGTGGTGTGACATCTGAATGACTTAAGAAGAAGAAGTAAACACCGGCCTGTGAACCGTGGCTCCCCACCCTCTCCCATCAACTAGTAGCTAGCTGTCATCACCCCTAGTTATTACTATTTCTATTTTTTTTTATCTTTTTAATTCGTGAAAACTGAAATTAGACGGCTTTGCTCTCAAGTAACCAAAAATGGTTCTTTTTTTAAAATAGTTTCTCAAGCTGTCAATAAAAGAAAGGAAAGTGGTGTGACATCTGAATGACTTAAGAAGAAGAAGTAAACACCGGCCTGTGAACCGTGGCTCCCCACCCTCTCCCATCAACTGGTAGCTAGCTGTCATCACCCCTAGTTATTACTATTTCTATTTTTTTTTTATCTTTTTAATTCGTGAAAACTGAAATTAGACGGCTTTGCTCTCAAGTAGCCAAAAATGGTTCTTTTTTTAAAATAGTTTCTCAAGCTGTCAATAAAAGAAAGGAAAGTGGTGTGACATCTGAATGACTTAAGAAGAAGAAGTAAACACCGGCCTGTGAACCGTGGCTCCTCACCCTCTCCCATCAATTAGTAGCTAGCTGTCATCACCCCTAGTTATTACTATTTCTATTTTTTTTTTAATCTTTTTAATTCGTGAAAACTGAAATTAGACGGCTTTGCCCTCAAGTAGCCAAAAATGGTTCTTTTTTTAAAATAGTTTCTCAAGCTCTCAATAAAAGAAAGGAAAGTGGTGTGACATCTGAATGACTTAAGAAGAAGAAGTAAACACCGGCCTGTGAACCGTGGCTCCCCACCCTCTCCCATCAACTGGTAGCTAGCTGTCATCACCCCTAGTTATTACTATTTCTATTTTTTTTTTTATATTTTTAATTCGTGAAAACTGAAATTAGACGGCTTTGCTCTCAAGTAGCCAAAAATGGTTCTTTTTATAAAATAGTTTCTCAAGCTGTCAATAAAAGAAAGGAAAGTAGTGTGACATCTGAATGACTTAAGAAGAAGAAGTAAACACCGGCCTGTGAACCGTGGCTCCCCACCCTCTCCCATCAACTGGTAGCTAGCTGTCATCACCCCTAGTTATTACTATTTCTATTTTTTTTTTTTATCTTTTTAATTCGTGAAAACTGAAATTAGACGGCTTTGCTCTCAAGTAGCCAAAAATGGTTCTTTTTTTAAAATAGTTTCTCAAGCTGTCAATAAAAGAAAGGAAAGTGGTGTGACATCTGAATGACTTAAGAAGAAGAAGTAAACACCGGCCTGTGAACCGTGGCTCCCCACCCTCTCCCATCAACTGGTAGCTAGCTGTCATCACCCCTAGTTATTACTATTTCTATTTTTTTTTTTATCTTTTTAATTCGTGAAAACTGAAATTAGACGGCTTTGCTCTCAAGTAGCCAAAAATGGTTCTTTTTTTAAAATAGTTTCTCATGCTGTCAATAAAAGAAAGGAAAGTGGTGTGACATCTGAATGACTTAAGAAGAAGAAGTAAACACCGGCCTGTGAACCGTGGCTCCCCACCCTCTCCCATCAACTGGTAGCTAGCTGTCATCACCCCTAGTTATTACTATTTCTATTTTTTTTTTATCTTTTTAATTCGTGAAAACTGAAATTAGACGGCTTTGCTCTCAAGTAGCCAAAAATGGTTCTTTTTTTGAAATAGTTTCTCAAGCTATGAATAAAAGAAAGGAAAGTGGTGTGACATCTGAATGACTTAAGAAGAAGAAGTAAACACCGGCCTGTGAACCGTGGCTCCCCACCCTCTCCCATCAACTAGTTGCTAGCTGTCATCACCCCTAGTTATTACTATTTCTATTTTTTTTTTATCTTTTTAATTCGTGAAAACTGAAATTAGACGGCGTTGCTCTCAAGTAGCCAAAAATGGTTCTTTTTATAAAATAGTTTCTCAAGCTGTCAATAAAAGAAAGGAAAGTGGTGTGACATCTGAATGACTTAAGAAGAAGAAGTAAACACCGGCCTGTGAACCGTGTCTCCCCACCCTCTCCCATCAACTGGTAGCTAGCTGTCATCACCTCTAGTTATTACTATTTCTATTTTTTTTTTATCTTTTTAATTCGTGAAAACTGAAATTAGACGGCTTTGCTCTCAAGTAGCCAAAAATGGTTCTTTTTTTAAAATAGTTTCTCAAGCTATGAATAAAAGAAAGGAAAGTGGTGTGACATCTGAATGACTTAAGAAGAAGAAGTAAACACCGGCCTGTGAACCGTGGCTCCCCACCCTCTCCCATCAACTGGTAGCTAGCTGTCATCACCCCTAGTTATTACTATTTCTATTTTTTTTTTATCTTTTTAATTCGTGAAAACTGAAATTAGACGGCTTTGCTCTCAAGTAGCCAAAAATGGTTCTTTTTTTAAAATAGTTTCTCAAGCTGTCAATAAAAGAAAGGAAAGTGGTGTGACATCTGAATGACTTAAGAAGAAGAAGTAAACACCGGCCTGTGAACCGTGGCTCCCCACCCTCTCCCATCAACTAGTTGCTAGCTGTCATCACCCCTAGTTATTACTATTTCTATTTTTTTTTTTATCTTTTTAATTCGTGAAAACTGAAATTAGACGGCGTTGCTCTCAAGTAGCCAAAAATGGTTCTTTTTATAAAATAGTTTCTCAAGCTGTCAATGAAAGAAAGGAAAGTGGTGTGACATCTGAATGACTTAAGAAGAAGAAGTAAACACCGGCCTGTGAACCGTGGCTCCCCACCCTCTCCCATCAACTGGTAGCTAGCTGTCATCACCCCTAGTTATTACTATTTCTATTTTTTTTTTATCTTTTTAATTCGTGAAAACTGAAATTAGACGGCTTTGCTCTCAAGTAGCCAAAAATGGTTCTTTTTTTAAAATAGTTTCTCAAGCTGTCAATAAAAGAAAGGAAAGTGGTGTGACATCTGAATGACTTAAGAAGAAGAAGTAAACACCGGCCTGTGAACCGTGGCTCCCCACCCTCTCCCATCAACTGGTAGCTAGCTGTCATCACCCCTACTTATTACTATTTCTATTTTTTTTTTATCTTTTTAATTCGTGAAAACTGAAATTAGACGGCTTTGCTCTCAAATAGCCAAAAATGGTTCTTTTTTTAAAATAGTTTCTCAAGCTGTCAATAAAAGAAAGGAAAGTGGTGTGACATCTGAATGACTTAAGAAGAAGAAGTAAACACCGGCCTGTGAACCGTGGCTCCCCACCCTCTCCCATCAACTGGTAGATAGCTGTCATCACCCCTAGTTATTACTATTTCTATTTTTTTTTTTAATCTTTTTAATTCGTGAAAACTGAAATTAGACGGCTTTGCTCTCAAGTAGCCAAAAATGGTTCTTTTTATAAAATAGTTTCTCAAGCTGTCAATAAAAGAAAGGAAAGTGGTGTGACATCTGAATGACTTAAGAAGAAGAAGTAAACACCGGCCTGTGAACCGTGGCTCCCCACCCTCTCTCATCAACTGGTAGCTAGCTGTCATCACCCCTAGTTATTACTATTTCTATTTTTTTTTATCTTTTTAATTCGTGAAAACTGAAATTAGACGGCTTTGCTCTCAAGTAGCCAAAAATGGTTCTTTTTTTAAAATAGTTTCTCAAGCAGTCAATAAAAGAAAGGAAAGTGGTGTGACATCTGAATGACTTAAGAAGAAGAAGTAAACACCGGCCTGTGAACCGTGGCTCCCCACCCTCTTCCATCAACTAGTTGCTAGCTGTCATCACCCCTAGTTATTACTATTTCTATTTTTTTTTTTATCTTTTTAATTCGTGAAAACTGAAATTAGACGGCGTTGCTCTCAAGTAGCCAAAAATGGTTCTTTTTATAAAATAGTTTCTCAAGCTGTCAATAAAAGAAAGGAAAGTGGTGTGACATCTGAATGACTTAAGAAGAAGAAGTAAACACCGGCCTGTGAACCGTGGCTCCCCACCCTCTCCCATCAACTGGTAGCTAGCTGTCATCACCCCTAGTTATTACTATTTCTATTTTTTTTTTATCTTTTTAATTCGTGAAAACTGAAATTAGACGGCTTTGCTCTCAAGTAGCCAAAAATGGTTCTTTTTATAAAATAGTTTCTCAAGCTGTCAATAAAAGAAAGGAAAGTGGTGTGACATCTGAATGACTTAAGAAGAAGAAGTAAACACCGGCCTGTGAACCGTGGCTCCCCACCCTCTCCCATCAACTGGTAGCTAGCTGTCATCACCCCTAGTTATTACTATTTCTATTTTTTTTTTATCTTTTTAATTCGTGAAAACTGAAATTAGACGGCTTTGCTCTCAAGTAGCCAAAAATGGTTCTTTTTTTAAAATAGTTTCTCAAGCTGTCAATAAAAGAAAGGAAAGTGGTGTGACATCTGAATGACTTAAGAAGAAGAAGTAAACACCGGCCTGTGAACCGTGGCTCCCCACCCTCTCCCATCAATTGGTAGCTAGCTGTCATCACCCCTAGTTATTACTATTTCTATTTTTTTTTTTTTATCTTTTTAATTCGTGAAAACTGAAATTAGACGGCTTTGCTCTCAAGTAGCCAAAAATGGTTCTTTTTTTAAAATAGTTTCTCAAGCTGTCAATAAAAGAAAGGAAAGTGGTGTGACATCTGAATGACTTAAGAAGAAGAAGTAAACACTGGCCTGTGAACCGTGGCTCCCCACCCTCTCCCATCAACTGGTAGCTAGCTGTCATCACCCCTAGTTATTACTATTTCTATTTTTTTTTTATCTTTTTAATTCGTGAAAACTGAAATTAGACGGCGTTGCTCTCAAGTAGCCAAAAATGGTTCTTTTTATAAAATTGTTTCTCAAGCTGTCAATAAAAGAAAGGAAAGTGGTGTGACATCTGAATGACTTAAGAAGAAGAAGTAAACACCGGCCTGTGAACCGTGGCTCCCCACCCTCTCCCATCAACTGGTAGCTAGTTGTCATCACCCCTAGTTATTACTATTTCTATTTTTTTTTTTATCTTTTTAATTCGTGAAAACTGAAATTAGACGGCTTTGCTCTCAAGTAGCCAAAAATGGTTCTTTTTTTAAAATAGTTTCTCAAGCTGTCACTAAAAGAAAGGAAAGTGGTGTGACATCTGAATGACTTAAGAAGAAGAAGTAAACACCGGCCTGTGAACCGTGGCTCCCCACCCTCTCCCATCAACTGGTAGATAGCTGTCATCACCCCTAGTTATCACTATTTCTATTTTTTTTTTTTATCTTTTTAATTCGTGAAAACTGAAATTAGACGGCTTTGCTCTCAAGTAGCCAAAAATGGTTCTTTTTATAAAATAGTTTCTCAAGCTCTCAACAAAAGAAAGGAAAGTGGTGTGACATCTGAATGACTTAAGAAGAAGAAGTAAACACCGGCCTGTGAACCGTGGCTCCCCACCCTCTCCCATCAACTGGTAGCTAGCTGTCATCACCCCTAGTTATTACTATTTCTATTTTTTTTTTATCTTTTTAATTCGTGAAAACTGAAATTAGACGGCTTTGCTCTCAAGTAGCCAAAAATGGTTCTTTTTTTAAAATAGTTTCTCAAGCTGTCAATAAAAGAAAGGAAAGTGGTGTGACATCTGAATGACTTAAGAAGAAGAAGTAAACACTGGCCTGTGAACCGTGGCTCCCCACCCTCTCCCATCAACTGGTAGCTAGCTGTCATCACCCCTAGTTATTACTATTTCTATTTTTTTTTTATCTTTTTAATTCGTGAAAACTGAAATTAGACGGCGTTGCTCTCAAGTAGCCAAAAATGGTTCTTTTTATAAAATTGTTTCTCAAGCTGTCAATAAAAGAAAGGAAAGTGGTGTGACATCTGAATGACTTAAGAAGAAGAAGTAAACACCGGCCTGTGAACCGTGGCTCCCCACCCTCTCCCATCAACTGGTAGCTAGCTGTCATCACCCCTAGTTATTACTATTTCTATTTTTTTTTTTATCTTTTTAATTCGTGAAAACTGAAATTAGACGGCTTTGCTCTCAAGTAGCCAAAAATGGTTCTTTTTTTAAAATAGTTTCTCAAGCTGTCAATAAAAGAAAGGAAAGTGGTGTGACATCTGAATGACTTAAGAAGAAGAAGTAAACACCGGCCTGTGAACCGTGGCTCCCCACCCTCTCCCATCAACTGGTAGATAGCTGTCATCACCCCTAGTTATCACTATTTCTATTTTTTTTTTTTTATCTTTTTAATTCGTGAAAACTGAAATTAGACGGCTTTGCTCTCAAGTAGCCACAAATGGTTCTTTTTATAAAATAGTTTCTCAAGCTCTCAATAAAAGAAAGGAAAGTGGTGTGACATCTGAATGACTTAAGAAGAAGAAGTAAATACCGGCCTGTGAACCGTGGCTCCCCACCCTCTCCCATCAACTGGTAGCTAGCTGTCATCACCCCTAGTTATTACTATTTCTATTTTTTTTTTATCTTTTTAATTCGTGAAAACTGAAATTAGACGGCTTTGCTCTCAAATAGCCAAAAATGATTCTTTTTTTAAAATAGTTTCTCAAGCTGTCAATAAAAGAAAGGAAAGTGGTGTGACATCTGAATGACTTAAGAAGAAGAAGTAAACACCGGCCTGTGAACCGTGGCTCCCCACCCTCTCCCATCAACTGGTAGATAGCTGTCATCACCCCTAGTTATCACTATTTCTATTTTTTTTTTTTTATCTTTTTAATTCGTGAAAACTGAAATTAGACGGCTTTGCTCTCAAGTAGCCAAAAATGGTTCTTTTTATAAAATAGTTTCTCAAGCTCTCAATAAAAGAAAGGAAAGTGGTGTGACATCTGAATGACTTAAGAAGAAGAAGTAAACACCGGCCTGTGAACCGTGGCTCCCCACCCTCTCCCATCAACTGGTAGCTAGCTGTCATCACCCCTAGTTATTACTATTTCTATTTTTTTTTTATCTTTTTAATTCGTGAAAACTGAAATTAGACGGCTTTGCTCTCAAGTAGCCAAAAATGGTTCTTTTTTTAAAATAGTTTCTCAAGCTGTCAATAAAAGAAAGGAAAGTGGTGTGACATCTGAATGACTTAAGAAGAAGAAGTAAACACCGGCCTGTGAACCGTGGCTCCCCACCCTCTCCCATCAACTAGTTGCTAGCTGTCATCACCCCTAGTTATTACTATTTCTATTTTTTTTTTTATCTTTTTAATTCGTGAAAACTGAAATTAGACGGCGTTGCTCTCAAGTAGCCAAAAATGGTTCTTTTTATAAAATAGTTTCTCAAGCTGTCAATAAAAGAAAGGAAAGAGGTGTGACATCTGAATGACTTAAGAAGAATAAGTAAACACCGGCCTGTGAACCGTGGCTCCCCACCCTCTCCCATCAACTGGTAGCTAGCTGTCATCACCCCTAGTTATTACTATTTCTATTTTTTTTTTATCTTTTTAATTCGTGAAAACTGAAATTAGACGGCTTTGCTCTCAAGTAGCCAAAAATGGTTCTTTTTTTAAAATAGTTTCTCAAGCTGTCAATAAAAGAAAGGAAAGTGGTGTGACATCTGAATGACTTAAGAAGAAGAAGTAAACACCGGCCTGTGAACCGTGGCTCCCCACCCTCTCCCATCAACTGGTAGCTAGCTGTCATCACCCCTAGTTATTACTATTTCTATTTTTTTTTTATCTTTTTAATTCGTGAAAACTGAAATTAGACGGCTTTGCTCTCAAGTAGCCAAAAATGGTTCTTTTTTTAAAATAGTTTCTCAAGCTGTCAATAAAAGAAAGGAAAGTGGTGTGACATCTGAATGACTTAAGAAGAAGAAGTAAACACCGGCCTGTGAACCGTGGCTCCCCACCCTCTCCCATCAACTGGTAGATAGCTGTCATCACCCCTAGTTATCACTATTTCTATTTTTTTTTTTTATCTTTTTAATTCGTGAAAACTGAAATTAGACGGCTTTGCTCTCAAGTAGCCAAAAATGGTTCTTTTTTTAAAATAGTTTCTCAAGCTGTCAATAAAAGAAAGGAAAGTGGTGTGACATCTGAATGACTTAAGAAGAAGAAGTAAACACCGGCCTGTGAACCGTGGCTCCCCACCCTCTCCCATCAACTGGTAGCTAGCTGTCATCACCCCTAGTTATTACTATTTCTATTTTTTTTTATCTTTTTAATTCGTGAAAACTGAAATTAGACGGCTTTGCTCTCAAGTAGCCAAAAATGGTTCTTTTTTTAAAATAGTTTCTCAAGCAGTCAATAAAAGAAAGGAAAGTGGTGTGACATCTGAATGACTTAAGAAGAAGAAGTAAACACCGGCCTGTGAACCGTGGCTCCCCACCCTCTTCCATCAACTAGTTGCTAGCTGTCATCACCCCTAGTTATTACTATTTCTATTTTTTTTTTTATCTTTTTAATTCGTGAAAACTGAAATTAGACGGCGTTGCTCTCAAGTAGCCAAAAATGGTTCTTTTTATAAAATAGTCTCTCAAGCTGTCAATAAAAGAAAGGAAAGTGGTGTGACATCTGAATGACTTAAGAAGAAGAAGTAAACACCGGCCTGTGAACCGTGGCTCCCCACCCTCTCCCATCAACTGGTAGCTAGCTGTCATCACCCCTAGTTATTACTATTTCTATTTTTTTTTTATCTTTTTAATTCGTGAAAACTGAAATTAGACGGCTTTGCTCTCAAGTAGCCAAAAATGGTTCTTTTTATAAAATAGTTTCTCAAGCTGTCAATAAAAGAAAGGAAAGTGGTGTGACATCTGAATGACTTAAGAAGAAGAAGTAAACACCGGCCTGTGAACCGTGGCTCCCCACCCTCTCCCATCAACTGGTAGCTAGCTGTCATCACCCCTAGTTATTACTATTTCTATTTTTTTTTTATCTTTTTAATTCGTAAAAACTGAAATTAGACGGCTTTGCTCTCAAGTAGCCAAAAATGGTTCTTTTTTTAAAATAGTTTCTCAAGCTGTCAATAAAAGAAAGGAAAGTGGTGTGACATCTGAATGACTTAAGAAGAAGAAGTAAACACCGGCCTGTGAACCGTGGCTCCCCACCCTCTCCCATCAATTGGTAGCTAGCTGTCATCACCCCTAGTTATTACTATTTCTATTTTTTTTTTTTATCTTTTTAATTCGTGAAAACTGAAATTAGACGGCTTTGCTCTCAAGTAGCCAAAAATGGTTCTTTTTTTAAAATAGTTTCTCAAGCTGTCAATAAAAGAAAGGAAAGTGGTGTGACATCTGAATGACTTAAGAAGAAGAAGTAAACACTGGCCTGTGAACCGTGGCTCCCCACCCTCTCCCATCAACTGGTAGCTAGCTGTCATCACCCCTAGTTATTACTATTTCTATTTTTTTTTTATCTTTTTAATTCGTGAAAACTGAAATTAGACGGCGTTGCTCTCAAGTAGCCAAAAATGGTTCTTTTTATAAAATTGTTTCTCAAGCTGTCAATAAAAGAAAGGAAAGTGGTGTGACATCTGAATGACTTAAAAAGAAGAAGTAAACACCGGCCTGTGAACCGTGGCTCCCCACCCTCTCCCATCAACTGGTAGCTAGCTGTCATCACCCCTAGTTATTACTATTTCTATTTTTTTTTTTATCTTTTTAATTCGTGAAAACTGAAATTAGACGGCTTTGCTCTCAAGTAGCCAAAAATGGTTCTTTTTTTAAAATAGTTTCTCAAGCTGTCAATAAAAGAAAGGAAAGTGGTGTGACATCTGAATGACTTAAGAAGAAGAAGTAAACACCGGCCTGTGAACCGTGGCTCCCCACCCTCTCCCATCAACTGGTAGATAGCTGTCATCACCCCTAGTTATCACTATTTCTATTTTTTTTTTTATCTTTTTAATTCGTGAAAACTGAAATTAGACGGCTTTGCTCTCAAGTAGCCAAAAATGGTTCTTTTTATAAAATAGTTTCTCAAGCTCTCAATAAAAGAAAGGAAAGTGGTGTGACATCTGAATGACTTAAGAAGAAGAAGTAAACACCGGCCTGTGAACCGTGGCTCCCCACCCTCTCCCATCAACTGGTAGCTAGCTGTCATCACCCCTAGTTATTACTATTTCTATTTTTTTTTTATCTTTTTAATTCGTGAAAACTGAAATTAGACGGCTTTGCTCTCAAGTAGCCAAAAATGGTTCTTTTTTTAAAATAGTTTCTCAAGCTGTCAATAAAAGAAAGGAAAGTGGTGTGACATCTGAATGACTTAAGAAGAAGAAGTAAACACTGGCCTGTGAACCATGGCTCCCCACCCTCTCCCATCAACTGGTAGCTAGCTGTCATCACCCCTAGTTATTACTATTTCTATTTTTTTTTTATCTTTTTAATTCGTGAAAACTGAAATTAGACGGCGTTGCTCTCAAGTAGCCAAAAATGGTTCTTTTTATAAAATTGTTTCTCAAGCTGTCAATAAAAGAAAGGAAAGTGGTGTGACATCTGAATGACTTAAGAAGAAGAAGTAAACACCGGCCTGTGAACCGTGGCTCCCCACCCTCTCCCATCAACTGGTAGCTAGCTGTCATCACCCCTAGTTATTACTATTTCTATTTTTTTTTTTATCTTTTTAATTCGTGAAAACTGAAATTAGACGGCTTTGCTCTCAAGTAGCCAAAAATGGTTCTTTTTTTAAAATAGTTTCTCAAGCTGTCAATAAAAGAAAGGAAAGTGGTGTGACATCTGAATGACTTAAGAAGAAGAAGTAAACACCGGCCTGTGAACCGTGGCTCCCCACCCTCTCCCATCAACTGGTAGATAGCTGTCATCACCCCTAGTTATCACTATTTCTATTTTTTTTTTTTATCTTTTTAATTCGTGAAAACTGAAATTAGACGGCTTTGCTCTCAAGTAGCCAAAAATGGTTCTTTTTATAAAATAGTTTCTCAAGCTCTCAATAAAAGAAAGGAAAGTGGTGTGACATCTGAATGACTTAAGAAGAAGAAGTAAACACCGGCCTGTGAACCGTGGCTCCCCACCCTCTCCCATCAACTGGTAGCTAGCTGTCATCACCCCTAGTTATTACTATTTCTATTTTTTTTTTATCTTTTTAATTCGTGAAAACTGAAATTAGACGGCTTTGCTCTCAAATAGCCAAAAATGATTCTTTTTTTAAAATAGTTTCTCAAGCTGTCAATAAAAGAAAGGAAAGTGGTGTGACATCTGAATGACTTAAGAAGAAGAAGTAAACACCGGCCTGTGAACCGTGGCTCCCCACCCTCTCCCATCAACTGGTAGATAGCTGTCATCACCCCTAGTTATCACTATTTCTATTTTTTTTTTTTATCTTTTTAATTCGTGAAAACTGAAATTAGACGGCTTTGCTCTCAAGTAGCCAAAAATGGTTCTTTTTATAAAATAGTTTCTCAAGCTCTCAATAAAAGAAAGGAAAGTGGTGTGACATCTGAATGACTTAAGAAGAAGAAGTAAACACCGGCCTGTGAACCGTGGCTCCCCACCCTCTCCCATCAACTGGTAGCTAGCTGTCATCACCCCTAGTTATTACTATTTCTATTTTTTTTTTTTATCTTTTTAATTCGTGAAAACTGAAATTAGACGGCTTTGCTCTCAAGTAGCCAAAAATGGTTCTTTTTATAAAATAGTTTCTCAAGCTGTCAATAAAAGAAAGGAAAGTGGTGTGACATCTGAATGACTTAAGAAGAAGAAGTAAACACCGGCCTGTGAACCGTGGCTCCCCACCCTCTCCAATCAACTGGTAGCTAGCTCTCATCACCCCTAGTTATTACTATTTCTTTTTTTTTTTTTTATCTTTTTAATTCGTGAAAACTGAAATTAGACGGCTTTGCTCTCAAGTAGCCAAAAATGGTTCTTTTTATAAAATAGTTTCTCAAGCTGTCAATAAAAGAAAGGAAAGTGGTGTGACATCTGAATGACTTAAGAAGAAGAAGTAAACACCGGCCTGTGAACCGTGGCTCCCCACCCTCTCCCATCAACTGGTAGCTAGCTGTCATCACCCCTAGTTATTACTATTTCTATTTTTTTTTTTATCTTTTTAATTCGTGAAAACTGAAATTAGACGGCTTTGCTCTCAAGTAGCCAAAAATGGTTCTTTTTTTAAAATAGTTTCTCAAGCTGTCAATAAAAGAAAGGAAAGTGGTGTGACATCTGAATGACTTAAGAAGAAGAAGTAAACACCGGCCTGTGAACCGTGGCTCCCCACCCTCTCCCATCAACTGGTAGCTAGCTGTCATCACCCCTAGTTATTACTATTTCCTTTTTTTTTTTTATCTTTTTAATTCGTGAAAACTGAAATTAGACGGCTTTGCTCTAAAGTAGCCAAAAATGGTTCTTTTTTTAAAATAGTTTCTCAAGCTGTCTATAAAAGAAAGGAAAGTGGTGTGACATCTGAATGACTTAAGAAGAAGAAGTAAACACCGGCCTGTGAACCGTGGCTCCCCACCCTCTCCCATCAACTGGTAGCTAGCTGTCATCACCCCTAGTTATTACTATTTCTATTTTTTTTTTATCTTTTTAATTCGTGAAAACTGAAATTAGACGGCTTTGCTCTCAAGTAGCCAAAAATGGTTCTTTTTATAAAATAGTTTCTCAAGCTGTCAATAAAAGAAAGGAAAGTGGTGTGACATCTGAATGACTTAAGAAGAAGAAGTAAACACCGGCCTGTGAACCGTGGCTCCCCACCCTCTCCCATCAACTGGTAGCTAGCTGTCATCACCCCTAGTTATTACTATTTCTATTTTTTTTTTATCTTTTTAATTCGTGAAAACTGAAATTAGACGGCTTTGCTCTCAAGTAGCCAAAAATGGTTCTTTTTTTAAAATAGTTTCTCAAGCTGTCAATAAAAGAAAGGAAAGTGGTGTGACATCTGAATGACTTAAGAAGAAGAAGTAAACACCGGCCTGTGAACCGTGGCTCCCCACCCTCTCCCATCAACTGGTAGCTAGCTGTCATCACCCCTAGTTATTACTATTTCTATTTTTTTTTTTATCTTTTTAATTCGTGAAAACTGAAATTAGACGGCTTTGCTCTCAAGTAGCCAAAAATGGTTCTTTTTATAAAATAGTTTCTCAAGCTGTCAATAAAAGAAAGGAAAGTGGTGTGACATCTGAATGACTTAAGAAGAAGAAGTAAACACCGGCCTGTGAACCGTGGCTCCCCACCCTCTCCCATCAACTGGTAGCTAGCTGTCATCACCCCTAGTTATTACTATTTCTATTTTTTTTTTTTATCTTTTTAATTCGTGAAAACTGAAATTAGACGGCTTTGCTCTCAAGTAGCCAAAAATGGTTCTTTTTATAAAATAGTTTCTCAAGCTGTCAATAAAAGAAAGGAAAGTGGTGTGACATCTGAATGACTTAAGAAGAAGAAGTAAACACCGGCCTGTGAACCGTGGCTCCCCACCCTCTCCCATCAACTGGTAGCTAGCTGTCATCACCCCTAGTTATTACTATTTCTATTTTTTTTTTTTATCTTTTTAATTCGTGAAAACTGAAATTAGACGGCTTTGCTCTCAAGTAGCCAAAAATGGTTCTTTTTATAAAATAGTTTCTCAAGCTGTCAATAAAAGAAAGGAAAGTGGTGTGACATCTGAATGACTTAAGAAGAAGAAGTAAACACCGGCCTGTGAACCGTGGCTCCCCACCCTCTCCCATCAACTGGTAGCTAGCTGTCATCACCCCTAGTTATTACTATTTCTATTTTTTTTTTTTATCTTTTTAATTCGTGAAAACTGAAATTAGACGGCTTTGCTCTCAAGTAGCCAAAAATGGTTCTTTTTATAAAATAGTTTCTCAAGCTGTCAATAAAAGAAAGGAAAGTGGTGTGACATCTGAATGACTTAAAAAGAAGAAGTAAACACCGGCCTGTGAACCGTGGCTCGCCACCCTCTCCCATCAACTGGTAGCTAGCTGTCATCACCCCTAGTTATTACTATTTCTATTTTTTTTTTTTATCTTTTTAATTCGTGAAAACTGAAATTAGACGGCTTTGCTCTCAAGTAGCCAAAAATGGTTCTTTTTTTAAAATAGTTTCTCAAGCTGTCAATAAAAGAAAGGAAAGTGGTGTGACATCTGAATGACTTAAGAAGAAGAAGTAAACACCGGCCTGTGAACCGTGGCTCCCCACCCTCTCCCATCAACTGGTAGCTAGCTGTCATCACCCCTAGTTATTACTATTTCCTTTTTTTTTTTATCTTTTTAATTCGTGAAAACTGAAATTAGACGGCTTTGCTCTAAAGTAGCCAAAAATGGTTCTTTTTTTAAAATAGTTTCTCAAGCTGTCTATAAAAGAAAGGAAAGTGGTGTGACATCTGAATGACTTAAGAAGAAGAAGTAAACACCGGCCTGTGAACCGTGGCTCCCCACCCTCTCCCATCAACTGGTAGCTAGCTGTCATCACCCCTAGTTATTACTATTTCTTTTTTTTTTTTTATCTTTTTAATTCGTGAAAACTGAAATTAGACGGCTTTGCTCTCAAGTAGCCAAAAATGGTTCTTTTTTTAAAATAGTTTCTCAAGCTGTCAATAAAAGAAAGGAAAGTGGTGTGACATCTGAATGACTTAAGAAGAAGAAGTAAACACCGGCCTGTGAACCGTGGCTCCCCACCCTCTCCAATCAACTGGTAGCTAGCTCTCATCACCCCTAGTTATTACTATTTCTTTTTTTTTTTTTATCTTTTTAATTCGTGAAAACTGAAATTAGACGGCTTTGCTCTCAAGTAGACAAAAATGGTTCTTTTTATAAAATAGTTTCTCAAGCTGTCAATAAAAGAAAGGAAAGTGGTGTGACATCTGAATGACTTAAGAAGAAGAAGTAAACACCGGCCTCTGAACCGTGGCTCCCCACCCTCTCCCATCAACTGGTAGCTAGCTGTCATCACCCCTAGTTATTACTATTTCTTTTTTTTTTTTTTTTTTTTTTAATTCGTGAAAACTGAAATTAGACGGCTTTGCTCTAAAGTAGCCAAAAATGGTTCTTTTTTTAAAATAGTTTCTCAAGCTGTCAATAAAAGAAAGGAAAGAGGTGTGACATCTGAATGACTTAAGAAGAAGAAGTAAACACCGGCCTGTGAACCGTGGCTCCCCACCCTCTCCCATCAACTGGTAGCTAGCTGTCATCACCCCTAGTTATTACTATTTCTATTTTTTTTTTTTATCTTTTTAATTCGTGAAAACTGAAATTAGACGGCTTTGCTCTCAAGTAGCCAAAAATGGTTCTTTTTATAAAATAGTTTCTCAAGCTGTCAATAAAAGAAAGGAAAGTGGTGTGACATCTGAATGACTTAAGAAGAAGAAGTAAACACCGGCCTGTGAACCGTGGCTCCCCACCCTCTCCCATCAACTGGTAGCTAGCTGTCATCACCCCTAGTTATTACTATTTCTATTTTTTTTTTATCTTTTTAATTCGTGAAAACTGAAATTAGACGGCTTTGCTCTCAAGTAGCCAAAAATGGTTCTTTTTTTAAAATAGTTTCTCAAGCTGTCAATAAAAGAAAGGAAAGTGGTGTGACATCTGAATGACTTAAGAAGAAGAAGTAAACACCGGCCTGTGAACCGTGGCTCCCCACCCTCTCCCATCAACTGGTAGCTAGCTGTCATCACCCCTAGTTATTACTATTTCCTTTTTTTTTTTTTTATCTTTTTAATTCGTGAAAACTGAAATTAGACGGCTTTGCTCTAAAGTAGCCAAAAATGGTTCTTTTTTTAAAATAGTTTCTCAAGCTGTCTATAAAAGAAAGGAAAGTGGTGTGACATCTGAATGACTTAAGAAGAAGAAGTAAACACCGGCCTGTGAACCGTGGCTCCCCACCCTCTCCCATCAACTGGTAGCTAGCTGTCATCACCCCTAGTTATTACTATTTCTATTTTTTTTTATCTTTTTAATTCGTGAAAACTGAAATTAGACGGCTTTGCTCTCAAGTAGCCAAAAATGGTTCTTTTTATAAAATAGTTTCTCAAGCTGTCAATAAAAGAAAGGAAAGTGGTGTGACATCTGAATGACTTAAGAAGAAGAAGTAAACACCGGCCTGTGAACCGTGGCTCCCCACCCTCTCCCATCAACTGGTAGCTAGCTGTCATCACCCCTAGTTATTACTATTTCTATTTTTTTTTTATCTTTTTAATTCGTGAAAACTGAAATTAGACGGCTTTGCTCTCAAGTAGCCAAAAATGGTTCTTTTTTTAAAATAGTTTCTCAAGCTGTCAATAAAAGAAAGGAAAGTGGTGTGACATCTGAATGACTTAAGAAGAAGAAGTAAACACCGGCCTGTGAACCGTGGCTCCCCACCCTCTCCCATCAACTGGTAGCTAGCTGTCATCACCCCTAGTTATTACTATTTCTATTTTTTTTTTTTATCTTTTTAATTCGTGAAAACTGAAATTAGACGGCTTTGCTCTCAAGTAGCCAAAAATGGTTCTTTTTATAAAATAGTTTCTCAAGCTGTCAATAAAAGAAAGGAAAGTGGTGTGACATCTGAATGACTTAAGAAGAAGAAGTAAACACCGGCCTGTGAACCGTGGCTCCCCACCCTCTCCCATCAACTGGTAGCTAGCTGTCATCACCCCTAGTTATTACTATTTCTATTTTTTTTTTATCTTTTTAATTCGTGAAAACTGAAATTAGACGGCTTTGCTCTCAAGTAGCCAAAAATGGTTCTTTTTTTAAAATAGTTTCTCAAGCTGTCAATAAAAGAAAGGAAAGTGGTGTGACATCTGAATGACTTAAGAAGAAGAAGTAAACACCGGCCTGTGAACCGTGGCTCCCCACCCTCTCCCATCAACTGGTAGCTAGCTGTCATCACCCCTAGTTATTACTATTTCTATTTTTTTTTTTTTATCTTTTTAATTCGTGAAAACTGAAATTAGACGGCTTTGCTCTCAAGTAGCCAAAAATGGTTGTTTTTATAAAATAGTTTCTCAAGCTGTCAATAAAAGAAAGGAAAGTGGTGTGACATCTGAATGACTTAAGAAGAAGAAGTAAACACCGGCCTGTGAACCGTGGCTCCCCACCCTCTCCCATCAACTGGTAGCTAGCTGTCATCACCCCTAGTTATTACTATTTCTATTTTTTTTTTTATCTTTTTAATTCGTGAAAACTGAAATTAGACGGCTTTGCTCTCAAGTAGCCAAAAATGGTTCTTTTTATAAAATAGTTTCTCAAGCTGTCAATAAAAGAAAGGAAAGTGGTGTGACATCTGAATGACTTAAGAAGAAGAAGTAAACACCGGCCTGTGAACCGTGGCTCCCCACCCTCTCCCATCAACTGGTAGCTAGCTGTCATCACCCCTAGTTATTACTATTTCTATTTTTGTTTTTATCTTTTTAATTCGTGAAAACTGAAATTAGACGGCTTTGCTCTCAAGTAGCCAAAAATGGTTCTTTTTATAAAATAGTTTCTCAAGCTGTCAATAAAAGAAAGGAAAGTGGTGTGACATCTGAATGACTTAAAAAGAAGAAGTAAACACCGGCCTGTGAACCGTGGCTCCCCACCCTCTTCCATCAACTGGTAGCTAGCTGTCATCACCCCTAGTTATTACTATTTCTATTTTTTTTTTTTATCTTTTTAATTCGTGAAAACTGAAATTAGACGGCTTTGCTCTCAAGTAGCCAAAAATGGTTCTTTTTTTAAAATAGTTTCTCAAGCTGTCAATAAAAGAAAGGAAAGTGGTGTGACATCTGAATGACTTAAGAAGAAGAAGTAAACACCGGCCTGTGAACCGTGGCTCCCCACCCTCTCCCATCAACTGGTAGCTAGCTGTCATCACCCCTAGTTATTACTATTTCTATTTTTTTTTTTATCTTTTTAATTCGTGAAAACTGAAATTAGACGGCTTTGCTCTCAAGTAGCCAAAAATGGTTCTTTTTTTTTTTTTTTTGGCAAAAACATTGTCCACAAAGTATAATTTAGATAAAAATAAAATAGAATACGAAACTTAGATAAATATTTTTATCAGTGGTGATCATGATATTTTACACATAAATAAATATTTTTTATTTGTTATATTCCATATGTGTTTGGGTAGGAAATTAAAAATCTAAAAAATATATATATAATTTAGGAATATAGATGTGACATCTCAAAAAAAATTATTAATTAAATACAAAAAAAAAAAAACCCAATCCTTCTACCGAGGCTTTTATTAAAAACAAGATTATAATTCAAATATTTTCCACAAAAAAAAGAAATCAAACATTAAAGAATAGGCTCTCGCTCATCAATTATACTTGATGTTTTATTTTATTTTATTTTATTTTAGGTAAATATTTTTTATCAATGGCGATCATAATATCTTACACACAAATAAATATTTTTTATTTGTTATATTCTATATGTGTTTGGGTAGGAAATTAAAAATCTAAAATATATATATAATTTAGGAATATAGATATGACATCTCAAAAAAAAATTAATAATTAAATATATATATACAATTATTATTAAAAGTATATTAATCGTATGTGTCTGTAGTCCAGCTCTCATCAATTTCTTATAATTAAAATTTATATTTATAAAAATTAAAATTTATATTTTAGATAATATCATGATTGATATTATTGTCCATACTGCTTTATATTTGAATGCCTTTTCAAAGACGTCTTTTTTTTTTTTTAATTTCTAAATATTCATTTATTACATATCTACTTGTATACTCACACTAACTCCATTTTAAAGTTGATTTTTTCTCCAAATTATTTTTTTTTTGATTTTCTCATTATTTTTCCTCTCTTTTAACTTCTATTAATAAGTGAAACATAATTTTTTTTTTGTTTTATTTGGGTAATGCAATTGAAAATGATACAACGGAAGAAGTTACAGTTAAAATAATGACAGTTGAATTTTGACAGAACAATTGACGAAAATACATGTGTATATTTTTTTCTTTGTGAGGTATAGGATAAGAAACCATTACTTGTGGAAGGTTTCGTGGTCCCAACCTAGACTTTCCCAAGTCTAATCCCATTTTAACAAAGATTTCTTTTATAAAATATTTATTTCCAAGCTGTCAATAAAAGAAGGAAAGTGGTGCGCCATCTCAAAACACTTAAAAAAAAAAAAAAAAAAAAAACAAGAAGAAGAAGAAGAAGAAGAAGCAAGCAACCTGTGAACCGTGGCTCTCCACGCTCTTCCCTGGCTATTATTATTTCTGTTTTTCTATTATTTAAATTTTCATAGTTATAAGTGTGAAAATAGAAGTTAATTAAGTAGTTTTGATCTCAAGTAGCCAAATATGGCTTTATGGCCATACACTAAAGAGATGTAGTTTTATTATGGTTATATAATAAAAGAGATATAGTTTAGTTACTACAATAGTTCTGCCGTCTGAGCTCTTAGAGAGCTAAAAATGGCTATATGCATGGCCATATAGTGACGAGCCCTCGGAGAGCTTTGTAGCAGTTCCGTGTACTCAACTTTCAGATATCCAAAAATGGCTATATCCGTCATACTGTACAGAGGTCTGTAGTTGTAACCTTTATGTATGTGTGTGTATATATATATATATATATATATGCGTATAGAGTTACCTTTACAATCTCATTATTAAGAACAACTATTAGTCTGTTTAATAGTTATTCAAGATGAAAAAGTCACTAACTCGTTTTGTAAGCTTGAAGTTTTGTCTATTATTTTGATAAAGTTTGTTTGTATATATTTTTTTAATAGATTGATCTAACAAAGCTCGTCTTTTCTTTTCAGTTTCATGCAACCTCAAGCAGGGCTAGTCCGAGGGCAAAAAAATTTGAGGAGAAAGATCGCCCAACACATCTTCGAGAACAAAAAGCTGAAGAACAAGAAATCTTGGAAGCACAAAGACGCATAAGAAAGCACGAGGAAAAAGAGCGAGAAAGGGAGCGCCAAAAGATGAGGAAAGAAAGGAGAAAAACCAGAAAGAAAAAGACAAACAAAGAGGAGGACGAGGACGAGGAGGATAGCTCCGACAACAACGACAAGGCCAGTAGCTCCTAGACCATGGAATGGTGAAAATCAACATAAACATGGGCAAAGTAATATATAACAAGTCCTTTAATGCAATTATGAAAATAAAGAAAAGAAATATCCTCCAAGTCAAAAAAAAAAAAAAAAAAAAATCCTTTCATACAGGACTGTATTAAATGTGAATCCTTCATTATTCTTCAGTGTTTGGAAACTATTTGGAAGGATAATGTTATATTGGTCTCTAATTACCTTCTAATTAATGAGTTTTTTTTTTCCCCTAATATTTTCCAACTATTACATATACTTTATTTATTTATTTTAAATTTCAGTTTCATGTTCGGATAACTAAAGAGAGGGTAGGAGATGGAAAGAGGGCTGGATTACACGTATGACACTTCATTATTATAAATTTTTAATCGGGCCTTTAAAACATCTTCATCAGGTGATCAAAGCACACAAACGACGACCAATGAGAATGACAAATGAAGGAAACGAAAAGAAACAAATAATAACATAAATGAAACATGAGAGGCAAAAAAATAATAATAATAACGATAGGTTACAAAGGAGAAGAAGCTTATTAAACACAACGAGAAAAAAAAAAACAATAATTAAAGAATTACAAAAGAATACAGCCACAACAATAAGAAAGAATAGCCATTCAGCTAAAAAAAAAAAAATGAAAGAATAGACTTGTGTGAAACGATGAGAAGCGGGTAAGGACAAAAAAAAAAAAAAAAAAAAAACCAATAAGTGGGAGAAGCACAGAAACTAAAAACGACAGCAAAGCGATTAAGGACCAAAAAAAAAAAAAAAAAAAAAAACGATGAATGGGAGAAGCACAGAAAATAAAAACGACAGCAAATGGGAAAAGCTGCAACAGCACTTCACTTCGACGTTAATTTGACAGTGGCACACCCATAGGTAAAGACTACTTCGTCAAAAAAATAAAAAAATAATAAAAAAATAAAAAATAAACTAAACTAATTAAACAGCCTTTTATGAATGAAAGTCTGTGGAACGTCAATTAAATTTCACAGCACAGGCAAATTTTTATGTATGTGCTTGACAAAAAAAAGAAAAAAAAAAGAAAGAAAGAAAGAAAGAAAAAAGCTTAAAAAGTTTTTTTTTGGTTTCCATCATTTGTCGTTTCCTCCTTTTACATATTTTACGTTCCTGATATTTTGTTGAGTTTACTGCCTTAGGTATTGGTTTTACTTTTGTTGTCGTTTTTATGTCTATAGTTCTTATTTGTCCTGTTAAATACATTTAGTTAGAAGATGAAATTTTTAAGTTAAAGTTGATTGATATTTTTAAATATGTTCCTGATATTTTGTTGTCGTTTTATTTCCTGATATTTTAAGTTTTTTTTGGATGGTTATGCCAAATTCCCCTTAAGAGTTCTTTTTATAAAATAGTTATTCTCAAGCTGTCAATAAAAACCAGCCTGTGAATCGTGGCTTCCCACCCTGTCCCATCAACTGGTAGCTAGCTGTCATCACCCCTAGTTATTATTATTTTTATTTTTTTTATCTTTTTAATTCGTGAAAACTGAAATTAGACGGCTTTGCTCTCAAGTAGCCAAAAATGGTTCTTTTTTTTTTTTAGGCAAAAACATTGTCCAAAAAGTACAATTTAGATAAAAATAAAATAGAATACCAAACTTAGGTAAATATTTTTATCAGTGGTGATTATCATATCTTACACACAAATAAAAGTTTTTTATTTGTTATATCCTATATGTTTTTGGCTAGTAAATTGAAAATCTAAAATATATGGGTGTGACATCTCAAAAGAAAATTAATACTTAAATGTAGATACAATTATTATTAAAAGTATACATGTTAACCGTACGTGTCTACAGCTCTCCGATTCTCATCAATTCCTTATAATTAAAATTCATATTTATAAAAATTAAAATTTATATTATTAGATAATATCATGTCTGAATAAAAACAGTTAAAATAAAATCTAAAGGTCAAAAATATAAATGTCATACATAACTTTTGACGCACACTCATATACTGAATAAAAATTTACTAAATACAAACCTTCTTTTTTCCTAAAATGTGGAGGTAAAAAAAATTCAACCAAAATCCTACCGTCACCCACACTTGGCCGCCGGCGATCATGGAGAAGAATGTGCGTTGGAGTCTCCTTCCACCCCTTTATCTCTCTCTCCTCTCAACCTCACCGTCTGGGTCTTCGATGGCCGCCTCATTGAGTCCCTACCCAGATCGCGGTGATTTTGGTGACAAGCCCCCCACCTCGTGTAACGACCCGACTTTTCGAATTGTTAACTAACTTACTTATTCTTATTTAATTTAATCTTAACACTTATTTATATTTGATTCTAAACAAAAAAAAAAAGAATTTTTTTAAATCGTATTCGTATTACAAAATTTTGAATTTCTAAAATTTTTAACTGAGAAAATTGAAAACCTCCAGCTAATGATTATCTTATTCAAATTCGTATCTAGATAATATCTTAAAAAGCTATAACTTCATATAAATTAAAAGAAAATAGTCCAAAGTCTTTTTATCGTAAAATGCTCATACTAGTTTAGTAGTACCAAACATTGGAACATAGTTATAAATATAGTCGATACAAAATAATTTAAAAAATATTAATGCCGAAATTCAATTCGTGGTGGTATCCCATTCCCGTCCTTCATAGCCTCCGCACAGCTTTGTCAGTCCATAAAACATCTAAGTAGTGGACTGCTTACCCACATTACTTACAGCACGAACACACAATGATGAGCTTTCACTCAGGTTGTAAGTACAACCAATATCTCACAAATTATTTTCATAAAATCATATCATCACATGTAACATCACGAATGTTCAAAAATACATATGAACTATGTATGTTCAATTATGCTTTATTATTTACATACCTTGTCTACTTAAGGGCCCATATGTCGTACCCATATGCGCGCAACCAATGGGGAGTTAGGAGAGCGACCCTCCAATAACATCAAAGGTCATATCTTATCACTTTCATTCTTATCATATCCTCTCACTAATTGGAAGTTGGTACGATACTTAATCCTATTTTTCGTTAGCTTCATTCTTATTATTTATGACAATGTCTAGATTTACATGTCACGATCATCTATCATCACTTCATCAAGGTAAATCATAGAAAACGTAGAACATCAACAACGAAAAATATTTTGTTACATACTGTATGTGAGGTTTGTACTTATAGAAAATCGCATAACTGTGTATCTGCGTTGATTGTTTCCAGCTCTACCCTCAAATCGATACGGTGTCCTAATTTTAATTTGACATTCGACAGTTAGAGTAAGGTTTTTGAATAATTTCGATTATGGACATACGTTCTCTTACTTAATAATTAATTTTAATTTAATTATTAATTTATCTCTAAGTTTTTTTAACATCCTTAATTACATGATTATCATAAATTAATTTCTTAATTAATAATTAATTAATTTCAAATGTTAAAATAATTAATTATTAACTCATTGGTGAGTTAATTATTCATTAATTAATTTCTTATCCAATATTTTACTTAATTCCCCTTTATTCATATTTGGGTCCATTAGTTGACCATGAATAACCATGGTCTTTCACCATCATATTGGGTCATCTTTGTGGGTTATAGGTTTATTGGGTTGATTACAACCCATCTACTTGTAATTGGGTATTATTATTGTTTTAAACCTGTTAAGGCCAATTACACTTGTCTTTATCAGGTTTTAGTCAACAATTACATGGAATCTCAACAAGTCTAGTGGCAAGTTCATTTCTCGTCACCAAGCCATCGGATACTAATTTACCAATTTGCCCCTATTTCGGTTATTCAAGAACTTTTTAGCTTAAATTTGATAAATCTTTTGACCTTAGCTCTTAGTAATCTCTATTGCCGTTTTATATGTCCAGAAAACCTCGATCTATGCTCCAATATGTTCTCCCCATCAAATTACCATTTTGCCCCTTAGTTTGACACAATTACAATTTTACCATTAGACATATCCTTTTTAGTCTATACTTATTGAATGGCTTTTAAAAGTTTGTCTTGGCCTTAGAATAACGTTTACAGTGCCCTTAAGCTCTTAAAAGGGCTATCGTAACTTATTACATTTCTAAACAGAATAAAATAAAAGTATAACATTTAAGCCCCTATATGTCATTTAAGGTCATACATTTAACTATAATATAAATCATATTATTTCTTGTATTTATTTAGCTTAATATACTGCTTTAAGGATGATAAAGATGCTGTCTAATTATAGTCTAAGCAGGTTTTACAATTTGACCCATTATCTATATATTTTTGCATTTTAGTCCTTATTTAGCCCCAATTGGTTCCCAATACCCTTTGGTTTACATTTTCTATACTTAATGTCCTTATAAAGTGCTCTCACAGGATCAGGACTCATTTTTAACATGTTTTATTATTTATATTTTTGACCATAAACTTTTCTATATTTACGTTTTGACCCTAAAATGGCGTTTTGGTTATTTCTTATCTATTTATCACCAAAATTTGACACAAAGTTTATTTTAAGTCTCTAGTCAAGACTTCAAAGTTTTTGATTCAAATAAAGTCTTTAGACTTGTGAAATTATCATTTTACCCTTTGAGGGGAAAATCGTCATTTTTGACATTTATTATTTCTGATTATACTTGAGCTCTTCTTATGGCTTATGTCAAAAGTAACATTCTATCATTCTATAAGATTAGGAAAATCCCACTCAAAATACCATTTTTTAATTTATTAACATTTATGTTAAAAATGTTATTTTTAGTACTTTATAGTCATTAATTCTTATTCTAGCTTATTTGTGATGTCAAAATATTTTCCTCATCATTCATGCTTCCATTAAACAGAAGGCATAACATATCAACATGCCATAATCTCTTATTCTCATACATCAATACTCATTCATGTCATATAATCATAAAATCACATAAACACACTTTTCACCATATTCCATACATAAATCATGTTTTCTAGCCACCTTAAATCATGACCAGCACATATATCATCTCACTAGGTAGCAAAACCATATTTTAACTATTTACCATGTTAAGATTTTCCTATTTGTAAGAGCACATTTTGAAAGGAAAGTTATTAAGAACTTGGTAAACCACTAGTTTACAAATCATTAATCTCTTAGAAAAGTAGTGGGTTCTTAACTCCTCTTGAAGTCTTTGAACCACTCTTGGATTCTTGAGGTAGGAAGCTAGAGTAGATATAAAACATCACTTTAAAACATTTTTAAAACATTATTTTCCTTTCTAGAAAACAAGTGGAAAAAGTATAGGTTTTACCTTGGAAAACACTTGAAATGACTCTTCCTCCTTGTAAAAAAATGATCTTGGGATTGGGTGGAAGGAGATGAAGTATATTTTTGGCTTCCCTTAGCTACAAATTTCGTCCACAATGAAGAGAGTAAACTTTTCTTTGCTTGTATGGTTTTTATGAAAGAGAAAAAAGGGTTTTTGGTTTACCTAAAACTATTTCACAACCAAGCCTTATTATGGGTGAACAAAATTGAAATTTTTGGATTTAAAACTCTCCAAAAACATGCTCAGTTGTAGAGGACAAGTTAGGAGGTTGTTTTGGTGGGTTTTCATGCATTTCTAAATGGTTTTAGTGAGTAGTCATTCAAGTAGTCTATCATCTCACATTGTAATCAACTTTTCTTTTTTCTCTTGTCATCTTTGTTTTGCTTGTATAGGGGTTGAATTTTAAATTCTCAAACCCCCCCTCTCGTCCAACCTATTTTCTGAAGAAAGAAATTTTTATTTTATTTATTTTGATTTATTTATTTTTACTTTTGTGCTAGATTACTAACAGACAGCAGGCAGCTTACTGCCTGCCTGCATGGCTTAGTGGGCCGCCACCCACTGAGCAAGGGGAGGGGTGCACAGCACCCCGTGCACCCCTCCCCTTAACCCAAAAATTTTTTTTTTCCTTTCTCGAGCCCACTGCCTTACCAAGTGGGTATTTACCCACAGGGTAGGGGGTTGCACGAGCACTCCCCCCTAAAGGACCTTTTTTTTTTTGCTTTTATTTTATTATTATTATTATGATTATTTTTTTAATGATAGTAGAATTATTAAATTTAATTTAATAGATAAATCTTGGCATTGTATAAAATTCATTTATTTAATTTACAAAATTATGATTATTCATTTATTATATTTATATCATGAATTTTCACACATAACATTTTCACAAAACCCCAATTAAAAACGAAAAAATGGGGGTAATATTATATAATATTGAGTTTTTCTTTTTAAAAGAGAAAAAGATATATATATATATATATATATCTTTTTCTCTTTTAAAAAGAGAAACTCAATATTGTTAAATTATCGACATCATCACATTAATGATACATAGACCACCATTCATGATCTTGAAATTTGATATTTATCAAAATAATTCATTAGAAGTGTATTGATGAACGAAATCCATAATAATAGTTCGTAAATCGAGTTTATGAATTTCTAGGGCATCACACCTCGTACCAGATTCACGTGACTCAGGCCCCTACACCCCTCTTTGACCTTTGACAACCACCCTGATGACAGATTCCCCCCCCCTCCCCCCCCTCCCCACCATCATCTCCGGATGAGGCCAGTGACATACTAACCTTTGACGATGGGGTCAAATTGGAGTTGCCTTTTTCATCTCCGGCGGCGAGCTGGCACCGATCAGATCAAAAAAAAAAAAGTATTAGATATGATTATTTGGAAAGAAGAAAATAAAAAAAGAAAATGTAATTGTATGTATACAAGACTATAATAACAGTAGATGTACCTTATATCATAGTCATTCATTTAGTCACACAATCATTTTTAACAGTTAGATGGATCACTATCTATAATGCTCCTCAATTAAGCTCTACAACGGTCTTTTTGTTCTTATGATAGCTTTCAGATTGTTCAAGTTTTTTCTCTTTTCTTTTCCACCAAAAAAGTTTCTCTTTTTCTGAGTTATAGTCGTTATATAAAATTTGTATCCCAAAACCTCCATGAAATCAACAAACAACAGGAATATTGACAGCCAAGAAAGAAATAAATGATAAAATAATCATAATTCAGAAAGAAATAAATTTTTTTCATTAGCACATATTTATAATCTTTCTCCCACGATTTCAATACACCCACAATCTAACCAAGTATATACCAACTCATACTTTTCACTCTCAACAATATGATAAATAAGAAAGGAATTTAATTTAAAGGCAAAATACAATATTTGAAATGATTTTGACTAAAACAATTAGAAACAAAAGTTTTAGGCTTATTATATAACTTTTAGAATTTCTCAACTCACTCTTACTTTCTGATCTGATTAAACTCCCTTTCAATTTTGCTAAAATCCTAAAAATATATGTAGTCTTGTTTCTTCTTTACCGTCCTGTGTAATTTATTTTGTTTCCTGTGTAATCCTTGATGTCTTGATGTCCCTCGTTTTCCCCCCTTTCATCTAACTGTGGGGAATATCACACGTTTTTATACTCTAACTGTGGGGAATCTGGACAAGCATCTTATGACCTGAAAATGTTCTTAGACTAGCAATGTGGACGGAGTGATATTTGAAAGTGTAGTTAGGGAATAGATTACCACACAAAAGATTCTAACAGTCATTTGAAATTGATGAGAATGCAAAATGTCCTATTTTTCTTCCTTAATATTTAGTCTTTTATATTTATTTGTTGCCTAATTGTACTCATTATTCTTATATTTTGATCTAGGTGCAAATGGAGGCATTAAATGCAAAACGTAGCTAATTGGGCGATTTTTAGCTGTTTCGACATCGCTTTGTAATCTGGGCATAACTCTCTCATCCGAGCTCTGATTGAGATGATTCAAGATGCTATGGAACGACAAGAAAAAGCTCTATAACTTTCATGTTTTACGTTTTGAGAGATACTGAATACATCAAGGTCGAAATTGGGCTTGAAATTGCTGCACCTACACAGTTGACGTTTTGGAATGTTCCTTGGCCTACAAGTCTAGTATGCTGATTTGATGCAGTTTATTTTCAGCAAGTTTCCAGATGTGGTGCACGAAAATTACAGCCAATAATCACCACTTTCCTAGTTATATTCAGACTTTCTTTTATTTTTAATTAGCCAAATTTAAATATTGTTATTTTAGAATAATATTTAGCATGTTTTAGGAGATTTGGTAAGTTTCCAATAAGGAATTGATGTGTATAAAAGGAGAGAAGTCATCAGACTTTGGGATCTCTCTCTTCTCTCTTCTTTAACTCTTCCTTAAAATTTTCATATGGCCAAACGTGGCTAAGTTTTGATACTTGGTCAAAGGAAACAGAAGCCTTGGAATCAATAAAACTGTGAGATCTAATTTGTTTTTGTTATTTATGTTTTGAGTATCAAAATTCTTCTGTACCTATTTTTATGATTGTCTCATTTAATTACTAGGAGGCCTACTAGTTACTTATTCGTTGCAATCTACTGCTAAGTTAGATATCAAATCCGTAATTGTTTGATCCCTCTAATTTGTGAAGCAACTAAGATTTAATGATTTGCTGCGTCAGAAATTATTAGACCTTAGGAAGACTACTTGACTAAATTAAATGCAACCGCTTGTGCTTGTGTTGTTTAGCTTCATCGATCTCTCTAATTCTTAAGGCTGCTACTAGATTAAACTTTAAGCGCTTGTCTTGGGTTGTTTAGTAGTTAGGGTTGATTAGATCGCATGTTTTTCTAATTAATTGTGACTAAGGGGAGATAGGAAAATAGTTCCAACGGTGAATATTCAAAGTGTGAATTTATATATTTGTATCAATGATCAGTTTTAAAATTCTGATGGTGGATGTTGACTTAGACCAAGGTTTGTTCTTTTGATTGATTTTAATATTTCAATTTGAATTGTTCCTTAATTGTTTTTCTTAAAATTGTTTTTCATTATATTCAAATCCTCTCTATCCTTATTCACGTAGCATAAAACTAGGCTAGAAACTCTCTGTGGGAACGATCCTTACTCACACTACTACATATATTTTTAGGAGTATAGGTTTTATTTTTGGTTGCTTGCGACAGCACACCAGAAATTTATTTTGAAATTTAGTTTTTAAATTTTGGTTTGAACTTTACTGAGCATATGGACTAAACTAAGTGCTTTAGGTTGCAACTTTATTATTATTATTTAGGAACAACTAGAAGTGTTTTTTTTTTTAAGCATTTATATTTTGCAATTGTGTTTTGTTAAGTTTTATTTTAGTAGGTTTAAAAAAAATTACTAAAATTTTGAGAACTTAATAACTGGTTATGAAACGTATTAAGTTTTAAGTTTAAGTAGTGACGGTCATTTATGGTCATGTAACTACAGGCCATCACAGGGGTGGGGAGACAAAAATGACTTCGTCGGAGAAGAAGATGAAGACGGACTTCCATTGAGATTATACTTGTTTTTTATGTGGTGGTAACAAAATATGACCCAAAATTTTTCTACGAAATTAAATTGTACTCGTTTATTTATTTATTTGTTCATATGCTCCTTGAGAAAATTTGTTCCCAAGAAGCATGATATATCTTTTGTTTAATTAAAAAAAAAAAGGAAAGGAAAAATTGAATGGAGAAGCTGACTTGAGGGAGAGAGAGAGAAAAAGGAACGAAAAAGAAGGAGAGAGAATCAGAAATTAAAAAAAAAAAAGACTCTACGGTTCAATGAGGTAATTCATATTATAGATACAATGCACTTATAGTATGTTAAGACAAAAATTAATTTTTACCGTAGGTATTATAAAATGACTAAATTTTTAGTAGAGCTTACTTAAGTGTTTATTATTGTCCTCATCTTCAACCGTTCTCTAATTACTTATCTTTTTTTAATTATTTAATTTGATCATTAAAAATTAGAGAAAATAATATTTTTTTAATTAATTTTATCTCATAAATTACAAATAATACTTAACCCAATTAATAAGGGATAAAATATAAAAAAATGAAAATAAACTAATAAATAATAAAAAAATACTTAGATTACCAATAAGAGAAACAAACTAAAATATTTTTAAGAAATTATCCAATTCAGTATTTCAACATTTCTTACTTAAAAAAAAAAAAAAAAAAATTCTTTTGAGGGTTCTATTGTGATAGAGAAATATAAATTTTAGGGATGTGTAATTAAATTAGAAAAACTATATCATTTTCTTTCTCCTGGATCGTCTTTTGCCGGCCCCCATCTCTCTCCATCTTTCTCTCATCTTCTGCCGCCGCCCTCCCCCCATTGTGATGTGAGAGTCTCACTCTCACTCTCTCTCTCTCTCTCTTTCTTTCTCTCCATCTTCTCTCTATTTTGGTCTGCTCACTCTTTCTCACTCACTCTCCTCTCAGTCTCTCAGTCAGTGTGGTAGCCGGAGATTCGCTACCAGGGCCTTCCTCCTCAGTCATATACTCCACAATCAGCCCTCCCTCAAAAACGGTAATTTTTTTTAATTTTTAATTAAACTTTCGAAATTTAAATCAATATCAGTTCTTCTCTATATAAGAAGGATATGATCTGTCCCTTAAAATATATATATATATATATATATATATATTCGTTCCTCTATTATCAACGGTCAAAGACTCTTGTATTTTTAACGACACTCTGTTATCGTATTATTTCTTTTTGTCCTTTTTTTTAATAATGATTTTTCTCATGTTCAATTGAAGCTTATTTGATGCCTTGTTGATGGTGAATTTTTTTTTATATCTGAATAAATTTTTTTTTTTTAGTTATCAGTGCTATCTATATTTTGTTATATATTCTTTAAAGCTAAAAGATGCAGTATATCATATATGCACATATTTATATAAATTTGTCATTTTTTTTTGTGCCTATCAAGTTGTATCAGAACATTGCAATTGCGAGAATTAATTAAGTTATCGTAGTGTGGTACCTTAACCAAAAAAAAAAAAAAAGAAAAGAAAAAAAGAGAAAAAAAAAAAATGCTCTGCTCATTACTTGTTTGTTTTAAACAATGTTAATGTTATTGTTTGATTTAAAATTTGACAGTTTGAGGATCTTGAACCAAGCAGAACCACCAAGTGACGTGCTATTTATGGAGGGCAGAAACATAGTAGTGATAACAAGAAGTTTAAGATTAATTAATGACATTAAGTCTCTTAAATATTGGAATTATTTAGTAGTGCCTATGTTACATCGTCGTCTCTCCTTCTATCCCTCCGCTTCCAGTTTGTATAAAGGGAAGGACAAAACAACGTCTATACCAAGAGTTCTCCATGACGCACACTCTAATTTTCTTAACTTATCCAAACCGAGATTATACAATGCTTTTGTAAGTGTACCAATCCATATATATATATATATATAGTTATTTTAATTATATGTGCGTTTGTGGATAACACTTATATATTAGACCGTCTTTGTGTGTGTGCATCTCGGTATATGTGTGTTTGTGGATAGCGCGCACACACATATATATTTTGTTTTAATTATATGCGTGTTTACATATTATCTCACTGATTACTGATGCATATGTTGTTTATTGCGTATAATAGTTTTTATAGCATGATCTAGTTCTTTCTATACATGCTCCTAACTGAGTGTAAAAATACTTTTTTTTTTCCTTCTTAATTTGTATTTTTACATTAATTTTAGGTAAAGCCTTATAGTGACATTGATTTGTTGGTGATCAAGCCAAAAAATAACATATTAAGGATACAAAATAATTTGGAGGAGGGTTTACTAAGTTCCAAGCTTCCCTCTCATCCAAAACTAATTCGCGGACAATTAAAGAATGGGTTGCGTTATTGTATTTTACCCCACAAAAAGCACCCCAACAGGTAAAACTCATTCATTCGTTTATTTATAGAGATATCTTAGATCTTAATTGTTATTCATGATTCATTCTTCTAAGGACAAGGTATGAGGAATATCATCCCTCACTAGGCCATCCTTATTCTTTGCTTCTATGAAGTCTTTAGATCTGATTGACTAATTATAGTGGTAGAGGTGAACCATATAATCTCAGTTTTTATTTTATTTTATTTTATTTTTAAATAACTTGATTACTTTACATATTGTGATTGCACTAATACGTAGAATGTGAAATACAATATATATTTTTTATGTTAAATATAGGTTTGAGGGGCACCTGGTAGTTCATGTTGGATCAGTTCATGAAGAGGAAGATGAACAAGGCATTGCACATATGACTGAACATGTTATCGGTACTGATAAATATTCTCGACTTTACAAGATAGGAGTTACCTCTAGTGCACGTGTGGATTTCATACGGACTGATTATTACTTCTCTTCACAAACCATATTAGAGGTTAATTCTTACTTATCATATTAATCTCAGCTTTTCATTCTGTTAGATATAATTAGGTAGGTAGGATGCTTTTGTTGAGATGATAAACAAAAATATTTATGGTGTTTGTGGTTTATTTTAGCATTTCGACAAAGATATACTAAATGGAGATCTAGATGATGGAGATCTTGTTCCTTATGTACTAGATGCTTTGAGCAAGGTATATGTCTCAATCTAGAATCCGTATTCTTTGTTTTGTTAGGTGTTATTCATTATTGTCTTTTTAATGATAAAAACTTGAAGCAAGATTAACATGTATTACTGATTTGTGATACAGCAAACATTCAAGCCCAAGATCCAAGCTTCTGTTCTTAAAAAACAACGACATATCGTGCTTTCGGAATTACAAATGTCTAATACAATAGATGACCGCATTAAACTCCAGGTGTGGGCGAGAATATAAATGTTTATTTTTGTTTTAATGTTTTAATTTGTTTATTGGATCTTTATTCATGATATACTTCTAAATTTACAATATTACAGTTGTGCCAACATTTGCATTCGGAGAACAAGTTGAGTAAAAGGAGAATTTTGGGACTAGAGGATCAAATTAAGAAGTGGAGTATTGCTCAAATAAAAAGATTCCACAAACGTTGGTACTTTCCTGGTAATGCAACCTTATATATTGTTGGTGACATCAACGTCTCTAAAACAATTGATGCAATACAAGTAAGATCGATAGACATGTCTTATATATAAACACACACCATTTAAATTTATCACTTTTGGCCTTGCGGTGTTCTCTATACTAAAATTACCATATTTTGCAGGCAAAATTTGGAAGATTGCATAACAAGAGATCATCTGAAATATTAAGAAATGAAGGGCATATAACATGTCATCATTGGTCACTCCCGCGAAGCAACATCGATGATCAAAAGCGTCCACAAATTTTTCAGCACAAGCTCATACACAATTTTTCCTTTTATATCTACTCTAAGGTTAATGACTTGAATCTATATCTATATATAGAAAATCCAATAATGGCTATATTGTTCATGATTTCAACAAAAACGCATGTTTTTTTTTTCAACCTTTTTTCTTTTGCTTGGACCCTTTAATTTTTTTAGTTTTGGGTCCTTCCTTTATTTATTTATTTACTTTTTAAGTTCTAAAAGTGAAAAAAGAACTTATGTTTCTTTTTTGACTTGTTCGTGTATTCTTAGTCCTTCATTTTTTGTTTTGCTTGGTTTTGTTTTGTTTTTGTTTTTTTGTTTTTAGTTGAAAATAATATGCTGAGAAACTATTGCAGATTCCAGTGAATAAATTTCGAACATACGGCGACTTACGGAGTTTTTTACTGAAGTGAATATATCTTTCTGTTTTGCATTGCCGAATTTATTCTAAATACAAGGTGCGCGCTCATTATTATTATTATTATTATTATTATTATTATTATTATTTTGTTTGATTATACTAGTTTTATTCCAAGAAAACTAAATTCTGGATGTTGTTATAACTATGTCCAGGTTTTTCTTGTCTTCTCACAATTAAATGGATATACTAAGTTTATTTTTCTCATTGCTATATTTTATTATAATTATATCTGTATTGTCAGGATTGTTCCACACAAAACTAGAATTTTGGTTGATAGATTATTGCTAATTGTTTATGTTAGAAATCAAGTCAAACTAAAATGGATTTTAGTACAAAACAAGAAATAAAAAGAGTGAAAGTATCAGATAGACTAACATGATTTGGCTTTTAGCCTACGTTGACGGATGGAGGCAACGAGAGGACATTCCACTAACCAAATAACAATAGCTTTCACCATGAAACTACTAAATGGAAAATGGTTTCAGAGTTCAAATTCATCCTCAAGATTAATGGAGTTGCTTCATGAAGATTATGATTCTTACGGATGTGCTCTTACTAATCTTTCCATCACAAGTGAGCCCAAGGATTGGAAAACTGCAATAAAACTAGCTTTCCACGAGGTTTGTACTTTAGTCCCTCGACCATATATATGTATTTTATGTATATATGTATATATACATATATGTAGATTAAGATATGCAACTTTTGGGCTGTCAAAGCATTAAAAGAGGCAAAAGGTTTACCTCCATTGTTATGTATATAGTATATATATGTATTAGTAATGTAATTGTTGTAGATTAAGATATGCAACTTTTGGGCTGTCAAAGCATTAAAAGAGGCAAAAAGTTTACCTCCATTGTTATGTATTTAGTATATATATGTATTAGTAATGTAAACTAATGAACGGCTAGCTTGCAGGTTCGTAGGCTAAAAGAGTTGGGAATTAACTATGGCGAGTTTAGTCTTCATAAGGATGTGATTTTGAAGGACAGTGCACATCTTATAGCTGTGCTTGATAACAGTTCCTCTTCTGAAATAGTGGATTTTCTCATGGATAAAGATGTGCTTGGCCATCCTATAATGGATCAAAGGGAAGCACATCAATGTATAGCCTCTGTTGCTACAACGATTACCCTTGAAGAGGTAATATAAACATTGGATTAATTTTTGTAATTAACTCCCGAACTATACACCCTTTTTCGTTTTGGCCCTGTTTTGTAAAATCGTTCAAAATGCCTTTCGTTATATATAAACTAGTCAAAATGCCCCTTCTGTCTATTTTTGGCCATAAACTTAACAATTCTGCTTACTGACATGGCACATCATTAAACGTTAGGCTTAATTCTAAGCATGCCCCTGAACTTCCACCATTATTTATTTATCTTAATTAAAAATCTAATAAAATTTATTGTAAAATAACTAAAAATACGTAGACTAATCTCGGCCATTTATGATCAATTAATCGTTAATTTTGGTCATTGATCTATTCTAAGTACATGTTTAAGAAACCTTAGCAGCCAAAGCTCATCAAGTTAACCAACACCTCCAAGACACCTTTCCATTCACTTCATGGCAACTACATTGTGTCATTCAAAGCCACAAGGTTCATCATTGGTGTTTTCTTTGCGATTTACCAGTGTCATCTGGCTAGGTGGCAATTTACCAGTGACATCTGGCAAGAAGGTAATTTACTAATGGACGGTGGTAGCTGTTAAGAAAGGGATATGGCTAGGTTTTTCAATTGGGGATAATTTGAGGATCTTAGTGTTAGAGATTTTCCCAATTGCAGTTAATTTGGAATTTAATTTATGATTAGGGTTTTTAATTTTAGGTTTCTATCAATTTTGAAAATTTTCAATTTTATTTGATTTAAGATTAAGAATAATGGGTCTTTTATTAACATTTTTTTATTTAGTAATTAGGATTTTATATTAAAAAATATATATTTCATTAACTTAGACGTAAGGTGCATTTTGACCGGTTTTGTATATAATAAGGGCATTTTGAATGATTTTTGTAAAATCAGGGGGCAAAATGAAATAGAATGTCCAGTTTGGGGGCAGTTGTGAAATTAGTCCTTAATTTTATAGACGGAAGCAGACAAAAGGGGCATTTTGACTGGTTGTGTATATAATTGGGGGCATTTTGAACGGTTTTACAAAATCAGTGGCAAAGTGAAAAGGATGTACCGTTCAGGGGTATTAATGAAACTAATCCTATAATATATATGTGTATAGCTCTAGTCATTTTGTTTAGCTAATTAATCTAATAATATGTTATTACTAACAATGATTAAATTTTGAGGTGGCGGAAGGTAAATTCTATTGGCAGCAAATTGTTAGAATTTGTTTCTGATTTTGGAAAGCCTGGTGCACCCATTCCCTCAACAATTATGGCATGTGCTCCAACTACTCATGAAGATGGAAAGGGAGAACTAGTTGAGTTTACCATAAATCCTAGTGAAATAGAATCCGCTATAAAACAAGGGTTGGAGGAGCTTATTTATGTAGAGCCTGATGTAAGTCCTTCCTCCCCCCCCCCCCCCCCCCCCCTTTTTCTTTTAATAGTTTTCAAGATAATTTTTATTTTTATTATTTGCTACATATATAGTTAATGCTAGATGATTAATTGCAGATTGAGGTGTCAACAGAGTTAATATCTTCATCACGGTTACAAGAATTATGGCTAGAGCGCCATCCAACCTTCATTCCTTTAATAAGTTCAAAGGCAAATGTGAATAAACTTCACGATAAGGGAACTGACATCACTCAACGCCGTCTTTCAAATGGAATTTCTGTTAATTATAAGGTAATACAAACCAACTATATATATTTACATATACATAAATGTACGTAATTAATATGATAAAATCCGTGGAAGTTTATATATACCCACACACCCACCCACCTTGAATTAACTTGAAATAGTTCCATTTTTTGTATAATATATATATATATATATATATATACATATGTATATTTTATGGTGCGGTTAGTAAATATATGAGTGTGCATTGCATTGCATATATATATATATATATATATATATATATGCATAAGCCAGATCTCAAAAAATGAAGGCGATGAAGCTATAATGCGAGTTATAATAGGTGGTGGAAGAGCACTTGAAAGTTCAGATTTAAAAGGAGCCGTAGCCGTGGGTGTTCAAACCCTCTTTGAGGGAGGTTGTGTTGGTCACTTTTCCAAGGAGCAGGTATTATTCTATTTATGAAATGAAATGGTATGATATATTTATATATAGATTTATACAAAAATACATTTTAGCGTAAGTAAGATCACAATAAAATAAAATATATGGTCCAGGTAGAACGCTTTTGTTTGAAAAACATGATTCGCTATTCCATGGAGTCTACTGAGGAATTTATTTCTATGGAGTTTATCTTTAAGTTAAGAGATAATGGAATGCAAGCAGCTTTTCAATTGCTTCATATGTTTCTTGAGGTAATCCTAATATTTTTGTGTATATAATCCACATGCTTAAATTTTTTTTCTTGTAAAAAATTTGTGCACTTATAAGATATATGTACATATATATTATTTTATTAATAAGTAGAACTGCTGGTTGGTTGGTTTCTGAATTCTGATTATGTAGCAGCATGGCGTTTGGTTGGAAGAGGCATTTGAGAGAGCAAGACAATTACACTTGTCAAACTTTGAATCCAATTTGAAGAGTTTAGAAAAATCCACCACTCGCAAACTCATGTTGGCAATGTTGGATGGAGATGAACGATTTGTCGAGCCAACTCAAATTTCATTACAAAATTTAACATTGCAATCTGTCAAGGATGTTGTGTCGAACCAGTTCATCGGAAACAATATCGAGGTAATTGTCAAACTGTTTTTTTATTTATTTTTTTAAATTAATTTCCTAAATAAATTAAACATTTCTAATTATTTATTAATACCATTTTTTTTTTTTTTTAAGATAAGTATGGTTGGGGACTTCGTCGAGGAAGATGTAGAGTCTAGTATCATTAACTATTTGGGTACGGTTAAAGCTACGAAAAATTTCAAGGAGGAGCTACATCAACATGACCCAATTATGTATAGTACAACTCCATCCCATTTGCAGTCTGAAGTAAGAAGCTATTATATTCTTCACTCTAAACAGAGCATAATAATTATTTACTTATAGAATCTTTTGATCATAAGGTTGGTTTATTTGATAGGTCTTATTAAAGGATACTGAAGAGAGAACATACGCATGTGTCGCTGGCCTTGTACCGAATATTTGGGGATTCACCATTGATGGAAAACAATGTCTTGATTCAATGTCGTCATATGTTAAGGGGGAGGACTTGCAGAGTAGATTTCATGATCATCCGCTTTTCTTTGACATCACGATGGAGTTTGTGACTTTCATTATAGTTGATACGTAATTATTTCTTTCTTGGCATTATTTTTCATCTAACCCAAAAAAAAAAAAAAAATGTGGGTTACTAGTGATGGTTTTACTTTGGAGTGAAGTTCAAGTTAAAATGTTTAATGATAATAATTGTGTTAATATTCACGGAGGTCTCAACTTTCAATTTTAATACAGGCTCCGCAGAGATGTTATTGCTTCTGGTTTGGCATACAAGGCAGACTTGGATTTACGTTTATTTCAGAAGCTGAATCTTGGATGGTATATGATATCCTTGATATGAACTCCTTCTAAGGTAAAGAATTTTGATAATATCCCTCCTCCATAATTTCTTTTTCTGTGAAAAGGACAATGCTGTTATTTGAGTTTTTTATTACAACACCGCTTGCATATAATCCAGGTTCATAAAACTGTTGATGTATGCAAGAAGGTTCTCAAAGATTTTCGTAGTGAAGAGATTTCTCAGAAGTATTTGGACAAGGTTAGTAGCTCGCTCATTCAATGTAATCTATCTATCAGTTTAAATCATCCACTTTAGCACCAAAAATAAAATAAAATAAAATAAAAAATGCATTATATACATGTCCTCGAGAAGTCCCTGTAATCAATTTTATCTCATAAATAGTCCCTGAACTTTAAAGGTGTTTCATGAATGGTCTCTCTTTTAAAATTAACATAGAAATGGTGTATATTTGACAAATGAAAGTCAAATATAATGTTTGAAGTGCTTTTGACTTTTGATTAGAAACAAAGGCTTTGAGCTTTCAAAATCCTTGAACTCTTACTCCCTTTTTGATGTGGGACTAAGCTTCATTTTTAGAGTTAAAATCCTAACAATCTCCACCTTGGCTAAATAAAAGAAACTCCCGCTCAACCACTGTTTTTGCCAACAATCATAATTCTCAACACAAAAACTATCATACTCCAACATGAGAGTAAACCACTCAGAATTAACAAACTTGATGACTAGACCAGATGTTAGTTTTTGAGAAATTGATCAAAATAGTCCCTAAACTATAAAAGGTGATGATTTCGTCTATGTTTTTGTAATTTTAGTTAAAAAGACCCTAAACTATTAAAATGTTGGCAATTATAATCATTACCGTTAAACTCCTTTAAGTTTAAGTTTCTAATGGAATCTTGCTTACATAATCATTTTTCTAGTAAAAAGACCAAAATTCCCTCCACAAAATATCTAGTTTCATCAAGCAACCAAACCCTTTTTCAAATTAACGTGCAATTGGCACCAAGAAATTGGCAACAAAGGAAAATGCAAGCTTGTTTTGCATAGATTAACATTAACACTTCTTTTTCAAGCCAATAATTCAAAATCATTGACTAAACAACAAAACCTCCCCTCTTATTTTTTTTTTCCCCTGCAATTAACAATTCGTATAAACACCAACAAAGATCAAATTAAGATAAAATCAATGCATGCAATAGAAAATGACCAAAAATGACAAAAATGAAAAGGGCCAAGTAAAAATGTAAATTTAAGTAATTGAAACATTTTTGTTAGAAACGAGAGGGGGGAAAAAATTTCTTTTCCCCTTAGAAATCGATCGAGGAGAAAAGGTAAAAAACTGAAGTAATAGGCTTGGAAATGCCTCAACAGGGAAACAGTATAATACCCATTAAAGGAAAAAAAAAAAAAAAAAGAAATGAAGAAAAAGTAAAACTTTTAAATATTTAAAGTATGAAAATAGAAGAGAAAGGAAAAGAAAAAATTTACCTTGAAAGGGAAGCGAAGTTTTGGGGGGAAGGGGCTGGGGAGAGGCAAGAGAGACAGCCGAAGAGCCTCGCCATTGGACGTTGTGAAGGCGGCAGAGGGAGCATTGTCGTGATCTAGGTTGCGGGGGCGGACTACTCGATGCCTATGGACGACGGCGTAGACGAATCTACATCGCGATCCTGAGGGACATCCGGAGGAGGAGGAGAGAGTGAGGGAAGAGAATGGCCGGAAAGGGAGGAGAGGGAGACGAAGATGGCCAGAGAGGGGGACGAGATGGCCGGAAGGGAGACAGAAACGGCTGGTGAGGGAGGAAAGGGACGAGAGAGAAGTTGCGGATCTGAAGAGAGAGAGAGAGAGAGAGAGTTTAGAGAGAAGGAAAGCTGACCAGAGAAAAATGAATGAAAAATGAAACCCAAATCTAAGCTGAGGTGTAAAATCATAAATTTTTACGATCGAGATCCGTCAGCCGGCTGCATCTTTGTCTTCTCCAACGAGTTCTCATCTTTGTCAATCTTTCGGCAGCGTCAGCTTCTTGGCCTGTTCAACAGGTTTAGAGTAGTCACCGGAGCAGTCAACTTCGTCACCCCGACACAACCAGTGGTGCCGGAGTAGTCGCCTTCGTCGCAGGCATTGGCGATGCGCCATTGCCACATCTGCTTGCTCGGCCTCACGGAGCCCCGCCTCCGCGACGAGCCCTTTCCGTCCTTGTATGACCCAGACACAATCGGTGGTGAGAGAGTGGTCGCCTTCGTCGCCGGCACTGGCAGTGACCTGCCATTCTTTTTCTCATTTCAGAAAAGTATTTAATTAACTTTTTATTCAATACACAAGTATGCATTGAAATTGTCTATTTCTTTAAATCTTTGAACGTTAAAATTAATCAAATGGTTTATAAAAAGGGTCTCTACGGTAGGTACTATAAAAGTGTCTTTACCACAACCATCCCCTAACTTTCAAATATAATAATTTGTTTTTTCCCCTAAAAAAAAAAAAAAAAAAAAAATCTTAAATAGAAGTAAAGGCCAAGGTCAAGGTCGAAGGTTAGGCTCTATACTTTTATTTTTATAGGAAAACGTGGTCAAGGTCGAGATTACGATTGCAATGGACTCTAACTTAATTGCACTCCATCCCTCAAACCTGTCCCAACTGCGGCCATAACCCAAGCCTTGTGATCCCGATTTTGGAAACGACAAGTTCTTATTCAAGAAACAAAATGTATTTTAAAATTTTGATAATTTTTTTTTGGTCAACTTTAAAGAAAAGCCAACAACTACAAAGAAAACAAAAATGTTTTCTATAAAAGAGTCACATTTTTTTCCTTATAAATTAACGAAGAATTGGTTAAAAATAATTTAAATTGAGAGAGTATAATGTAATTCCTAATTCTTTGCAAATCACAGGTGAGAGGATTTTTGCTTAAGAGACGCGAAGATGAAACCAAGTCAAATGCTTATTGGCTTAATTTGCTATGCCAGTTGCAAGCTTCGTCTGTTCCAATAAGGAAGGTATTACGATTTATATTAATATATAAAAAAATGTTAGTGACATCAACTCTAATTTAATTTTTGAGTATCAATCTATGTGATATATGAATTATCAATTTTTTTATTAGTAAGTGTTTATAATATTACCGCATCAATTGATTGTATTTATCAATGAAAATATGACATGTAAATTGGTATTCAATAAGTTGAGATTGGAGTTGGTATTCAATATATAAACTCAATTGGTCTGCACATAGGTAGTAGACATAAGAAGAGTGTCAATATTTTCAAAAGTTCACAATGTTGCGTGCATGACATACATATGCATATGTATACATTAACAATATGATTATGTTGTATATTCTGTTCAGGACATATCATGCATCAAGATGTTAGATTCTTGTATGAAAATGTCGGTATTGAGGACGTACACTTTGCATACGGCCAGCTAAAAGTAAACGATGATTCTATGTATTCATCCATTGGAATAGCAGGGCAGGGCAGGACGGGGCATCTTAAAAATTGCTGATATGTCGGCGTAAAGATATGCTAGTTTTAAACCAAATGTATACCCTTAGAGGATAGTGTTTTAATTTTATTTATTTATTTCTCCTAAAGCCCTTAAAAGTGGTTTTTTTTTTTTTTGGGTCCTAGCATGTTGTACTACTACGGTTTCATAAACTTCGTAGTTAAAGCTTTTTCTGTGATGCCCCATATTCATTTATTTGCTGAATCAATGCCACAATGAAGTTGGACAAGTGAGAATCGCACTACAACTGTATTCAATTTAGGAAAATTGAATTAACTTGATTTTAGATTTCAATATTTATTTTTGTATTTGAATACTAAATGACATGGAATAGACCCGTCTTAAAAAAAAAAAAAAAAAAAGAAATTAAGGAGTTCAAATTTACTGTCTCAAATTTCTCAACTCCAATACTTACCCTTTCAATCAAATGATGACACATCATTGTAATTAATAATAATCAGTGAAAAGCCAATACTTCTACCAAACAAAGCCTAATGGTAAGGTGGTAGTGAGTGACCCGTATTGGCACCAGTAAAATCCTTAGCGACGGCCATTCTGATTTATCTTCTGGCGCTCTTTCCCCTTACCCCAATCTCTATCACTTGAGCACCAATGTCCAAGAGTTCATCTTTTTAGTCAATTAGATGGAGTTTGTTCGGATTTTAGCTTAACATCAGAAAGGAAGTAAAGTTGAGAGTTTTGAATGCTATGTAAGAAGTGTAAAACTTTTGTTTCCAATCGCCCTAGTCAAAAACATTAGAATATTATAAAAAATGATTACAAAAGTACTTTTATATGAAAGAAAATTTTTTTTTAACTATATCAGAGACAAATTTTAGTCAATCCATATATATCTTAACAAAAATTTAATTACGTGATGTGGATATATAAGCAACTTTTAAACTATCCTGCCCTATTATCTCAATGGATGGATATATAGGATTATTGTTAACTTTTAGCTGGTCATATGCAAAGTTTATATAAATATCCAACATTTTTGATGCATATATATATATATATATATATGCATGCATTATACGTAACATACCTTCCAAATTGGAACTGGCATAAAATTTTAAGCTAATAGACATTTGACTTAGTTTTATCTTTTTGTTTACTCAACATAAATCCTTTTATTTGTGATGACAGAACATTCTATATATGATAATAGTTATGTTTTATTAACAGAGTAATTACATTAGCTCATGCATTCTTTTAGTGTCTCAATTTACTGTTTTTGAACTTTAGGTCTTATTATAAAATGCATCTCAAATTTTAATTTATAATATTTTTTTCTCCTTAATTTTGAAAAAGTTTACAAATTTCCCCCCTCAATTAAATTTTTGATAAAAATTTATATATATATGGTATTCATTGAAATCATGAGTAAGGAGGTATTAAATATAAAATCATGAAACTAGCCTTATAATTAGATTAAAAAGATGAATATTTAGGCCGATTGTCAAATTTTTTTATACTTCTCTCTTATGGGTATCTTCGTAATTTCACATTTAATAAAGGTAAAGAGTGTCGAGTGTTACCTCATAATTTCATACTTTATACTCCCAACATCAAAAATTTAATTGAGGAGAAAAACAAATAAATACAATTTATAGTTGGTAAATACGGGGTGGGGGAACCTCATTAATTAGAAGGTACCTTGGTGTCAAAAAAAAAAAAAAATCTAGATTTTTATCTCTCAAAAGGATCATGCAGAGGAAATAGATGAGTTTGTAGAAGCAGACTTGTTAAAGGCAGAAGAAGTCACGGCTGCAACTGTGGTCGACATCTTTCGAGCAAGTTTGTAGCATTTGTCAATTGTATGACCAGATTTTTTTTGCAGTATTTGCAAAACAATTCCGTAGAATTGTTGGAATTTTTCTGGCTTGAAGAGTTGGCTAATGAAATCGTAGTGAAAAGAATTGCCTCAGATGAAGTGTTTACAGATTGTTGAGCTCGCAATGTAGTTTTTCGTGTCTCTTTAGATAAAATTTCTGTGAGAGTACCATCTAAAAGAGGAAGAGGCTTATGATGAAGCAAGGAGAACCAAACATTTTCATATTCATCATTCAAAGCCATGAGAAATTGATTCCATCTTAACTTATCACGATATTCATCAAATAGTTATGTTTTATTTATAGTGTAATTACATTAGCTCTTGCCTTCTTTTAGTATCTCAATTTAATGTCTTCCAACTTTAGCTCTTGTTAAAAAATGCCTCTCGAATTTAATTTGAAATATTTTTTCCCCTTAATTTTGAAAAAGTTTATGAATTCACCCCCTTAATTAAACTTTTGATAAAAAAAATATACATGACACTCATTGGAAGCATGAGTAACGAGGTATTAAATGTAAAATCACGAAACTACCATTATAATTAGATTAAAAAGATGAATATTTAGGCCGCCGATTGTCATTTTTTTTCATACCTTTCTCTTATGGTATGGTCGTAATTTCATATTTAATAAAGATAAAGAGCGTCGAGTATCATTTCATAATTTCACACTTCATACTCCCAACATCAAAAATTTAATTGAGGAGAAAATAAATAAATACAATTTATAGTTGGTAAATACAAGAAAAAAAAAACTCATTAATTAGAAGGTACCTTGGTATAAAAAATAATTAAAAAAAAATCTAGATTTTGATCTCTCAAAAGGATCATCAGAGCGAAACATAATATCATCCTTCCAAACAGCATCTATGCATTGGGGAATGATGAAGGATTCACATTTAATATTGGCCTGTATGAAAGGATATTTCTTTTATTTAGTTATCATAATTGCCTTAAAGGACTTGTTAGTTTTTTTATTTTTATTTTTGATTTTTGATTTTATATTATTGTCCGGTTTCCTTCACCTGTTACCATGGGTTGCGATCTTTATTATTATTATATTATTATTGGTCATCTTTCTCATGAAGCTAACTCATCGATCTTTATGCTATCAAAAAAAACAAAAACAAAAAAAAAAAAAAAATCATAGATTTTTGCCTTTGCTCAGTGTCTCATATTTAGTTGTCGTTTGTTCCTTCCCATTTCCTTCATTTGTCGTTCTCATTAGTCGTCGTTTTCTGTGCTTTGGTTAGCCGTGGACTCTGTTTTAAAGGCCCTCACTCGAAATTTAAAATTAAAACAAAAGCATCTCCATCTTATTCGAGGGTTTAAAGAAAGCAATGCAGCAAGAACAAAGCGCCAAACCCAACAAGACGACACACCTTTTTTTTTTTCCTGCTTAAACGATAAGCTTCATTAAATTAAAAGCATGTACATTACAACACATACAAGAGAAATTAAAACACAGGCACAGAACAGGGGTACAACAATTAAGTAAGAGAGGGCACCAAGAAGAATACCCTCAACCCGACAACACAACTAACAAGAATACAGAAAAGCAACCCAAAACAGAGAAACAAAAACTGACATTGAACTAACGAAACAAACATCTTTAGACGGAATTAAAAATTTAAAAAAAAAAAAAAAACCACACACACCCACCCACACACAGAAATTACTTAACTCTACTTGTTCTCTTCTTCTTCTTCTTCTTCTTCGTTCGTCTTCTTCGTCCCTTTTCACTCTAACTTCGTCCTTTTCGTCCGTCTCCTCTGTTTCGGAGTTCAGCTTCTTCTTGGGCTTTGGCGGATTCGTGGTGATAATTGGACGGAATTCCTTCACTGCAGTTTCAGGATCTGGCTTTTTCGGGAGACGATGTGGCTTCACCTTTTTTGCATCCTCAGCTGGAAGCTTAAAGTTTTTCACCGAATGGCCATGCTACTACAGCTCTGCGTTCTCAGAGTGCCAAAAATGGCTACATCCAACATACTGCGAAGAGGCGTGTAGTTGCTGCCTCTATGCGTGTGAGTGTGTGTGCGAGTGTGTTGTGTGTGTATATATGCATATAGTGTTAGGTTCACAATCACATTGCTATGAACAACTATTGATCTCTTTAACGGTTACTCAAGATGAAAAAATTACTATCCCGTTTTGTAAGCTTGAAGTTTTGTCAATTATTCTGACAAAGTTTGTTTATTTGTATTTTTTTTTAATACATTGATCTACCAAAGCTCATTTTTTCTTTTTAGTTCCATGCAACCTCAAGCAGAGCAGGTGCGATGACAAAAAATTTTACGTAGAAAGAATAACCAAAACATCTTCGAGAATAAGAAGTTGCAGAACGAGAAATATTGGAAGAGCAAAGACGTATAAGAAAGCAAGAGGAAAAAGAGTGAGAAAGGGAGCGCCAAAAGAAGAGGAAAGAAAGGAGAAAAACAGAAAAAAAAAAAAAAAAAAAAAAATGAAAAAGAAAAAGAAAAATAAAGATGAGGAGGAGGAGGAGGAGGAGGAGGGGAGATAACTTTCTTATTCGTCTTTCTTTTTCTTTTTCTTTTTTTTTTTTTCTGTTTTTTCTCCTTTCTTTCCTCTTCTTTTGGCGCTCCCTTTCTCACTCTTTTTCCTCTTGTTTTCTTATTCGTCTTTGCTCTTCCAATATTTCTCGTTCTACAGCTTCTTGTTCTCGAAGATGTTGTGGATGTTCCATCTCCGAAATTTTTTTTACCATCGGACCTGCCCTGCTTGAGATTGCATGGAACTGAAAAGAAAAGATAAGCTTTATTAGATCAATGTACTAAAAAAATATATACAAACAAACAAATTTTATCAGAATAATAGATAAAACTTCAAGCTTACAAAACGAAAAATGATTTTTTCATCTTGAATAATTGTTAAAGAAACCAATAATTATTCATAACAATGAGATTGTGAACGTAACTCTATACGTGTTTATATATATATACACACACATACACAAATAAAGGCGGCAACTACATATAACTATGGAAATTAAAAAGATAAGAAAAACAGAAATAATAATAGCTAGGGGTGATGACAGCTAGCTACCAATTGAGGGGGAGAGCGCGGAGAGCCACGGTTCACAGGTTGCTTGTTTTCTTCTTCTTCTTCTTTTTAAGTCTTTGAGATGTCACACCACTTTCCTTCTTTTATTGACAGCTTGGAAATAAATATTTCATAAAAGAAATCTATGTTGAAATAGGATTAGGACTTGGGAAAGTCTAGGTTGGGACCACCAAAAGATATCCCTGTAGCATTAGCACACGTTAGTCAATGTTGCTGCCCAGGAAACCTTCCACAAGTAATGGTATCTTATCCCACCCCCACAAAGAAAAAAAAAAAAAAAATTTCCGTCAGTTGCTCTAGCAGAGTTTAGCTGTCATCAACCTTAGGGCCGGCAATTCGTGTTCGAGCCAGCCCGATTACGGCACGACACGATTAGCATGAACACGAACACGACACGATTAATAAACGGACCAGGAATCCAAACACAAACACGAACCGTTTAATAAACGGGTAGCACGACACGACATGATAACACGCTTATTAAACGGACCACGATGGGTTAACACGAAAACAAACATGTTTATGACCTATTTAACACAAAAAACCCGTTTACGGCCCATTTAACACGAAATGGATTCCTGACCCATTTAACACAAAAATTATGGATAAAAAATCACTTAAAATTCTAAATTCACTAACATATTAAACTCATCATATTCATATAAAATATAAAACTAACAACTAGAATTATCAAATATGCATAATGATTAAGACAAACTTTCTTAGAATAAAACATAAGTCTAAGTTACCTTCCATTAGGACCTCCACACATTTGAGGAACCGGGGTTGTAGGAACTTTGAGCAGATATAGAGCTGGGCTCATTGAGTTTCAAACTAAGCACATCTTCAATGATTTCATCCACATTCAAGTAAAAGATTTGTTGTTGTTTGCACAAAAATTTGACAAGTTGCAAACAACATAATGTAATCTTATGTCGTATACCATCCATCTGCAAAGTGCAAAATATAGAGAGGGAAAAAAATTTTCAGGATTTGTCTGCCTAGAAATGTTTGCAGACTATCTTTTCACTATTTTATTATAAACACATATAAATTTGGAAGCCGTATTCTCAATATTTTCAGGCAGCAACAGGGAAAAAAAAAAAAAAAGCTACTATCACTGCATTGATATTTGTAAAGACGGAGTAGCTTCTACTTTACTAGGGGCATTCGTATTTGCAACCAGACCTGCAAAGGTCTGATGAGAAGGAATGGAGTGCTAGCCATGTCTGAATGAGTTTGTGTGCACTGTGTAGCTCGTTGTGGAACTTTTCCTTGCACAAGTCTCCTATCATGTCAATTAGTTTCTAAAGAGAGTGATTTGAGGACATATGACCAGTGTCACTGACAAAGGTGAAAAAAGAAACTTGGCAAGCCCTATGCCATATGCAGTCAGGACTTGGCATGAAAAACTATTCTGTGTAGTATAAACTGAATATATAGTCTCAATGATTCGAATTATTACTTAAATAAGATAGAGTCAGAGTTATGGAGGAATTATGTTATCTCATGACATCTTCTCAACTGTTAAAGTATCCGAATTCATTAAAAAAAATTTAAGAAAATCTTTTTTTTTTTTTTTAAATTTTCAAGCATAAAGAATTGGAAATTTCTATAAACAACACTCAAAAGGAAATCATCAAGAAGAGTCATCCCAGAAATTGACTTGTGTGCTGCAGCTATACTCAGAATGTAGACTATGTAGTACATAATAAACAAATAAATAAAAACATGAAAAACAAAACAAAACAAAAAAAAAAAAACAAAATAATATTGCTCCTTAGGATTTATTTTTCTTTTCCTCCATTTTCTCATCAACCACACAAGGAAAACCGGAAAAAGGGGGAAAAATTAGGGCTGCCATGGTATATGTGAACGATTACGCACCTCAAATTGAAAAACCCAAGTGTTGCCGAGTGCGATCGAGAGGCTGAGATCGTGATATTGCGATCACGAGGCTTGCATCAACCAAATGGCGACAAGCAGAGGAAGAAAGAGAGAGACAATCAGATGGCGGAGGGAGGAGAGAAAGCGGGGCGGTGGAAAAGAGAGGAGCGAAAGAAAAAAGAGGGTAGAGAGTCGAGAGAGATCAGATTAAGAGGGAGAGATAGAGGTAGGGCTGGTCGGCCGGAAAGGTGAGGGAGGAGAGACAAACAGTGGGGCGGACTGGTGGAGGAAAAGGGAAAATGGAAAATAAAATAAGAGAGGGGCTAAAGAAAATAAATATCAAATGAGAGTAAGAGAGATAAATCAAAAGCAATGCAACTTTTATGACTTTTCATAAGTATTGAAAATAAAAAAACAATAAGAATTTGGATTGAAAGGGCACTAAATACTAATTAATATATATATATATATATTAGGAGGATTTAAATATAATTTCTGAATTTTTTTTTTATGGTGAATAATAATTTGAAAAGCTGAGGTTCAAATTTGAAAAATATAATTTCAAAATGATCAGTAAGTTTTGCTGTTTTACATCTTAATAAATTTATATTTTTGTTAATTATAAGATTATCTTAATACTTTAATCTAAATATACATACAAAATTCGGTTTATTATTTTATACTATTATCAAATATATACACATAAAAAATCACTTAAAATTTTACATTTCTTAACACAAAAAATTTATCATATTCATATATAATAGAAAACTAATAACTAGAATTATCAAATATGCATAATGATTAAGACAAACATTTCTTAGAATAAAACATAAGTCTAAGTTATAGTTGGTGTCCATATACAAATCACTATCCAAATAAGTCTCAAATTATCACATAATCAATATCTAAAATATTAAGAGAAACATCAAAAGACAATAAAATATTAAAGCAAAAAAAAAAAAAAAGCTTTCTTACTTGAGAATGATAGCATCATAGGTTCCAACTCCACAATTTGAAAAGTTGAAGTACAAATTTAAAAAATGTAGTTTCAAAATGATGAGTAAGTTGTACTGTTTTACATCCTAATAAATTTATGTCTTTGTTAACTATAAGATTACTCTAATACTCTAATCCAAATATATATATATAATTTACATTATTAGCTAGTTAACTATAACTATAATTCGTTTACTATTTTATATTATTAACCAATTAATTATAAGATTATTATTTTATATCAGAAGCAACCTCTCTGTAACTTTTAATTTATGTTGTCTCAGTCGTGAAAATTCTTTAATAATTGTTTTTTGGTCTTGTATCAAACACACAAATGAGCCTATACTTGTTATAAAAGAGCTTTAGAATAGTTTGAAAATTCTAACATAAACGTGTTAAACGTGTTAGCCCGTTTCCAACCCGTTTATTTTCGTGTTAAACGTGTCGACCCAATTTCGATCCAATTATTAAACGTGCAGTCCAAAACCATTTATTACGTGTCGTTCTCGTATCGTATCTGAAATTACCGGTGCTAATCAACCTCTTCCGTCATATAGTTTTCAACTGCATTGCCCAAACAAACAAACAAAAAAATTATGTTTCGCTTATTAACAAAAGTTAAAAGAGAGGAAAAATAATGAGAAAATGAAAAAAAAAATAATAATTTGGAGAAAATCAGTTTTAAAATGTAGTTGGTGTGAGTACGCAAGTAGGTGCGTAATAAATGAACCTTTAGGAATTAAAAAAAAAAAAAAAAAAAGGGACGTCTTTGAAAAGGCATTGAAACGTAAAGCAGTATGGGCAAATTTTTGTCTTAAAGTAAATATATATAAAAAGTCTTAAATTCAGACATGATATTATCTAATAATATAAATTTTAATTTTTATAAATATGAATTTTAATTATAAGGAATTGATGAGACGTACTGTTAACATGCTTTTAATAATAATTGTATTTGCATTTAATTATTAATTTTCTTTTGAGATGTCACACCCACATTCCTAAATTATATATATTTTTTAGATTTTCAATTTCCTAGCCAAACACATATAGGATATAACAAATAAAAAATATTTATTTGTGTGTAAGATATCATGATCGCCACTGCTAAAAATATTTAGCTAAGTTTGGTATTCTATTTTATTTTTATCTAAACTGTACTTTGTGGACAATGCTTTTGCAAAAAAAAAAAAAAAAAAAAAAAAAAAAAGACATCAAGTATAATTGATAAGCGTGAGCCCTATTCTTTAATGTTTGAATTAAAATTTTTTTTTTGGTGGAAAATATTCGAATTATAATCTGGCTTTTATTAAAAGCCTCAGAAGAAGGGCTGGGTTTCTTGAAAAATGACATTTATTTTGGTCTTTAATAATGTATAATGTCTTTATCAGTTTCTTAAATTAATTGCATTTAATGACAAATTAAAGCAAGGATACAAATTAAGCTAATTAATAGAATTAGAGGCATTTTAAAAAATGATAGATGAACTACCTACCACTCCGCATGCTTTAAAAATAATAATTGGTTCTCAAACTCTTTTCTTTTTTTTTTTTTTTTTAATTTGAGAGTGGAAAATTTGAACTCTATGGATTTGTTTGGTGAATGAGTTTAGTTTAGTTTGAGTTAAGTTTTTTAAGTTTAAATAGTAAATTTTGTTGACTTTTCAGAAAAGACAAAAAACTTTTTTAGAAAAGATAAAAACTTTTTTCAGAAAAGACAAAAAGTTTTTTCAGAAGAAAACAAAAATTTGTGTTCAAACTTGAGGTTTGAACTTGAACTCCAAATGGATATTTTTATATAGAGCCAGATATAATAATACTATTAGATTATATTTGTAATCATTCAAGAATTAACAGTAGAAAGTATACGTGTTTACAATTTATATATGATTTAAGTTTTTCTTTATTTTTACTTGAAACGAAACCAAGTAGTAATCAACGTATGCCTTAGATCCTTGAGATAGGCATGCAGTATTTAAAAAGACAGAGATCTAGGCCCATACACACACATATACATATATGTGTGTGTGAGTGTTTCGAATTGGAAATATACGAGCTAAATGTGTTGATAACTCTATAAACATAGTTATTTTAGTATATTTAAACTTATATATTTATTATAATCTTAATTTTTTATTTTAATTTTCCTTCAAAATTATTTTGTTATCTAAGTGTTTAAGTTAATTACGAGAAGACAATTAAAAGTAATAATTTGGAGTTAAAATGTGAAATTTTTTTTAAAAAGCGAAATGAAATTCGAATACAGCTCTTCCCCACGTGCAGCTTACCTTCCACGGGCGCCAATCACGTTTCCAGCTGTCGGATTGCCTCGTCCGCAGCTCAGGATCACGAGTGCAGCTCACTTGCCCTATGAGGAGTGTCGCCAGCCGCATGTCGGCAACCCAGGGTGTGTCAGCTCACTACATGGCCATGCATATAGCCATTTTTGGCTCTCTGAGAGCTGCGAGCGCAGATCGATCTGCTGCAGCAACTAACTACACCTCTTCACTATATGGTCATGTATATAGCCGTTTTTTGATCTCTGACAGTTGAGAGCGCAGAGTTGATGCAGCAACTAAACTACACCTCTTCACTATATGGCCATGCATATATATATATATATATATAGCCATTTTTGGATCTCTGAGAGATGAGATGAGAACGCAGAGCTGCTGCAGCAACTACACTACACCTACACCTCTTCGTTTATATGGCCATGCATATAGCTATTTTTGGATCTCTGAGAGCTAAAAGTGCAGAGTTGCTACAGCAACTAAACTACACCTCTTCATTATATAGCCATGCATATATAGTCATTTTTGAAGTTAAGAGCGCAGAACTAAACTGTATCTCTTCGCTGTATGGCCAAAGAACCATTTTTGGCTACTTGAGAGCAAAGCTGCCTAACTTCTGTCTTCACGCTTATAACTATGAAAATTAAAAAGATAAAAAAATTAATAGAAATAATAATAACTAGGGGTGATGACAGCTAGCTAAGCTACCAGTTGATGGGAGAGGGTGGTGGAGAGCCACGGTTCACAGGCTGGCTTTCTTCTTCTTCTTCTTCTTCTTCTTCTTTGTTAAGTCTTTGAGATGTCACACCACTTTCCTTTTTTTATTGACAGCTTGAGAATAACTATTTTTATAAAAGAAATCTTTAGTTGAAAAAGGATTTGGTCTTGGGAAAGCCTAGGCTGGGACCACCAAAAGATATCTTTGCAGCGTTAGCACACGTTAGTCTATGTTGCTGCCCAGGAAACCTTCCACAAGTAATGACATCTTATCCTACTCCCCCGAAAAAGAAAATTAAAAAAAAAAAAAAAACATTTTCCATCAATTGCTTTAGCAGAGTTTAGCTGTCATCATCATTTTGACTGCAACCTCTTTTCTCATACATTTTCAATTGCATTGCCCAAAAAAAAAAAAAAAAACATTATGTTTCGCCCGTTAACAAAAGTTAAACGAGAGGAAGAACAATGAGGAATAAATAAAAAAAAACGCCTTTGAAAAGACATTGAAACGTAAAGCAGTATGGGCAAATTTTGGTCTTATAGAGAGTTTATATATAAATATATACATACAAAATCTTAAATCCGACGTGATACTATCTGATAGATAATGTAAATTTTATTTTTTATTTTTTATTTTTAAAAATGTGTGAATTCATACTGACTGACGAGGGTGGGAGAGCTGCAGACACGTACGATTAACATGCTTTTAATAATAATTGTATTGGCATTTAGTTATTAATTTTCTCTTGAGATGTCACACCAACATTCCTATATTATATATATGTTTTTAGATTTTTAATTTCCTAGCTTAACGCATAAACGACATAACAAATAAAAAACATTTATTTGTGTGTCAGATATCATGCTCAACCACTGTTATTGCTTTTGAAAGCAAGTAATGATATCTTATCTTACCCCCGAAAAAGGGCAAAAAAAAAAAAAAAAAAAAAATACTAAAAGCATGGTACAGAGAGATTTGTGGTCCTATCTCATATTGCTTTTGAAAATCCTTTTACGGGAAGTTTGGTTCATGAGTTTAAATCAAGATTTTTAATTTTTTTTAATTTTTTTAAAAAAAATTTTTATCTTTTTTTTAAAAGATTTTTTTTATCTTTTTTAAAAATTTAAAAAAATTTACTATTAAAATTTAAAAATTTCAACTCAAACTCATTCATCAAACTCCCCCTTAAACTTTATAACATTTTTATTTATCTATCAACTTAACGATAGACTCTTATCGTATAAATTAATTAGCGATAACATTATATACGTATTCCAATGGTTATTTTTTAGAAAATTATGAAAACAATTCAGTAAATAGATATATCTATGCTTTTTTTTTCCTTTTTTGAAAAATTGTTTGGGTTTTTAATCTTCCATATATTTTTAAATAGACACCAATGTTTTGTTGCTGCAACAGCATTGCGCACTCAGCTCTCAGAGAGCCAAAAATGGCTGTATGCATGGTCATATAGTGAAGAGGTATAATTTAGTTGCTGCAGCAGCTCTGCACTCTTAGCTCTCAGAGATTCAAAAATGGCTAATATACATGATCATATAGTGAAGAGGTGTAGTTTAGTTGCTACTACAGCTCTGCGTTCTCAGTTTTCAGAGAGCCAAAAATGGCTATATCCAACATAGTGTGAAGAGGCGTGTAGTTGCTGCCTCTATGCGTGTGAGTGTGTGTGTGTTGTGTGTGTATATATGCATATAGGGTTACGTTCACAATCTCATTACTATGAACAACCATTGGTCTCTTTAACAATTATTCAAGATGTAAAAATCACTCTCCCATTTTATAAGCTTGAAGTTTTGTCAATTATTCTGACAAAGTTTGTTTGTTTATATTTTTTTTAATACATTGATCTAATAAAGCTCATCTTTTCTTTTCAGTTCCATACAACCTCAAGCAGAGTAAGTCTGATGGTAAAAAAATTTACGGAGAAAGAACATCCAGAACATCTTCGAGAATAAGAAGCTGCAGAACGGGAAATATTGGAAGAGCAAAGACGTGACACAATCATGAGTAAAGACTACTCCATCAAAAAAAATAATAATAATAAAATAAAAAATAAACTAAACTAATTAAACAGCCTTTTATGAATGAAAGACTGTGGAACGTCAATTAAATTTCACAGCACAGGAAAATTTTTATGTATGTGCTTAACAAAAAAAAAAAAGAGCTAAAAAGTTTTTTTTGGTTTCCTTCATTTGTCGTTTCCTCCTTTTATATCTTTTACGTTCCTGATATTTTGTTGAATTTACTGCCTTAGGTATTGGTTTTACCTTTGTTGTCGTTTTTATGTTTATAGTTCTTATTTGTCATGTTTGGTGCGTTTAGTTCGGAGATAAATAAAATTTTTAAATTAGAATCGATTAATTTTTTAAATTTTAATTATAATTTTTATTGATTTAAAAAAAAAAAGAAAAAGACAAAAGCATACATAAAAATTTTGAGTTAAGGGTCAAGACAAATAGAGGCTTTTTCTTTATGAGAATGCTTCTGATAGAGCACCATTGGGAACTACCACCGATGGTTACCATTTCGTAAACAGTTAAAAGATAAATCAAAAGGTCAAAAATATAAAAGAATATATAACTTTTGACGCACACTCATATACTGAATAAAAATTTATTAAATACAAACTAAAATGTGGAGGAAAAAAAAAAAAAAATCGACCAAAATCCTGCCGTCACCTACACTCGGCGGCCGGCGATAATGGAGAAGAATATGCGTTGCAGTCTCCTTCCGCCCCTTTATCTTTTCTCTCCTCTCGACCTCACCGTCTGGGTCTTCGATAGCCGCCTCATCGAGTCCCTGCCCAGATCGCGGTGAGCTTCGTGACGAGCCCCCCACCTCGTGCCAGATCCACGTGACCCAGGCCCCCACACCCCTCTCTGACCTTTGGCAACCACCCTGATGACAGATTCCCCACACACCCCCCCCCCCCCCCACCGACACAACCTTTTTCATCTCCGGCGGCGAGCTGGCACCGATCAGATAAAAAAAAAAAAATTTGTATTAGATATGATTATTTGGAAGCAAGAAAATAAAAAAGAAAATGTAATTGTGTGTATATAAGACTGTAATAACAGTAGATATACCTTATATGATAGTCATTCATTTAGTCACAAAATCATTTTTAACAGTTATATGGATCACTATCCATAATGCTTCTCAATTAAGCTCTACAACGGTCTTTCTGTTCTTTATGATAGTTTTCGGATTGTTCAAGTTTTTCTCTTTTTTCTTTTCCACCAAAAAAGTTTCTCTCTTTTTCTGGGTTGTTGTCGTTATATAAAATTTGTATCCCAAAACCTCCATGAAATCAACAAACAACAGGAATATTGACAACCAAGAAAGAAATAAATGATAAAATAATCATAATCACTACGACCTTCAGAAAGAAATAAATTTTTTTCATTAGCACATATTTATAATCTTTCTCCCACGATTTCAATACACACACAATCTAACCAAGTATATACCAACTCATACTTTTCACACTCAACAATATGATAAATAAGAAAGGAATTTAATTTAAAGGCAAAATACAATATTTGAAATGATTTTGACTAAAACAATTAGAAACAAAAGTTTTAGGCTTATTATATAACTTTTAGAATTTCTCAACTCACTCTTACTTTCTGATCGGATTAAACTCCCTTTCAATTTTGCTAAAATCCTAACAATATATGTAGTCTTGTTTCTTCTTTACCGTCCTGTGTAATTTACTTTGTTTCCTCACTCCTTGATGTCTTAATGTCCCTAGTTCCCCCCCCCCCCCCCCCCCCTATCGTTTATATTTTCTTTCGGTTTGCATATTTGTATTAGTTGTCGTGTTTCCTTGTTTGTTCTTCTGTCACTTGTTGTTGTTTTGTTATTTCGTTTCTTTCATTATGTCGTCGTTCTCCCTGTCCCGTCCATAGAATTGTTGAGAGTTTTCGTTGTCTTCTTACCATTAAACATACGTTAATATGTTTATTTTGCTCAAAGTTGTATTTATAAGGGTTATTTTTATTATTTACATAAATATCAAAAAGAGTAATTAATTCTAGAGACAATATTACCCTTCAAAAAAAATGAAGAATTAACAAATAAGAAATTACAGAAAAAGAAACTAAAATAATTGGAATCTAAGACATATAGCAAAGAGGGTTAAAGTTAATTTAATGATACTGTTAAATGAAATGATCTAAACAGAAAATATGAATTTTTATTGTTTTATTATAAAGAAGGTGTAAATATTGATAATAAATCAAAGAGAGAATGTTTTTTCAAAGTCAGCTTTCTGATCATTAACTAAAATATGCTAAATAAAAAAAAAACATTAAAAAAAAGACTTTTATATGATGAATCGGTCTTTATCATAAATATGTGTTCGATTTCATTTTTACTAGATTATATAAAGAATTATATATATATATATATATATATATATTTTTATAATGAATTTGATACCATTTGTTGTTATTATTTGATTTGCTTGGTTAAGGTATAAATGACAATAATTTGATTTATAGTGGATCACATAAATAAAGGTTTTTTTGTTTTGTGTGTGTAAAATTGGTTTTTTTTTAATATAAAAAGTGTGAATATTTTAATTTTATCAGCCTTATATTATTAATATTTGTGTTGTGTTTATTATTTAGTCTGAATAATCATCTTTATAGTAAATATATTATATTTACTATAATTATTTTGATGTTTATAATTAATTTTCTTGTCGCCCAATGAATCTTCTTGTCGTCAGGGGAGCGACCATTCCCTGAAGCTCATCACAAAGCATCGAAGGTAGTTTGAAAACACTCTTATCATGTAAGTTGCGGTACCTTGTGCCACAGCTTTGATGAGTATTTCTCTCCCTCCCATCGAAAACACCTTACTTTTCACAAAGTTGTAGCTTCTTTGCCACCCTCTCTTGAATGCCGCTCAACGGTTCTGTCTCTTGTTGCGTCCAGTTAAAGAAGGCAAGCCTAAATACGTAGCGTGATTCTGTTCTCCTGCATCCAAACTGAGGCGATTTTGGATATCAGCTTGCAAGCTCAAATCTACTCCGGGGCTAAAAGTGATAAGGGACTTGGCAAAACAACTAGCTGTCCCAAAGCTTGAGTATAGACATCCAAGATTTCCTTATAAAATAGCATCACAATAATCCCAAAAAGAGGTATGGGGGCGAAAAAGGAGAAAGAGTCATTAGCAAACAACCTGTCCCAAAGCTTCTAACAGTTGACATTCTTCTTGTTTCTAACAGTTGCCTTAGAATGGAAGAATTTTGTGTTACTACCCTCACCCTTTGCTTCCAGTAATATTCTTCCAGAGAAAGCCAACAAATGATTCAATTCTGTCTCAAGCACATTCCGCTTCCTAACTGCATCATCCGATCGAGAGGGGCCGGGATGTTGTTTAAATCCGCATGCAGTAGTACTTTGCAAATCCCGACAACGCGGAGAAAAAGTTTTCAAGGCTCCATTGCTTAAGACTAACCGCACACTGTTAAAGGGCAGAAGGAAAACTCCAGGAGTTTCCTAAAGGTCCCAAGCAGCACAAGAGTTCCAAAGAACCTCTTTCAAAAATCTGAATTAGACATCCAGAGAGGATCAAATAAGAAGCGGCGTCATCTACCAGGATCATCGTCCACGTTGATTTATTTGTGACTTTCTTTTGTAGTATGTAATTTGTATTTTATTTTTGATTTAGAATATTTTCTAAAAATATGCAAGTACTCAGATATATTGTTATGCATCCCCTTGAGAATATGCATGAATTTGTTTTCCTTTTCAATTTTCACTTTTTAGGTTTGTAAAATAAATACATATTTTCAGAAACATATATATCCAATCACAATTTCACATTTTTCTTTTATTCAAGGCATTTTTTTTTTAAAACACAACCAAATATAATTTTACCTTCAATTTTAACCGTATTCTAAAAAACTTTTCGTTTTCGTTTTCATACCAAAAACAAAATCATTTTAAAAATACCCCAAAAGGGTCATAGTGATTTTCGATTTCTCAATTTTTCTTCCTTCCTTGAAAGATTTAACCATTCGTTTGGATCACTTGTTGTATTGAAATGTTCATATTCAACTTGAATGTTTGCATTCAATTGGAGAATTAAAATTGTGTATTAGAATGAAATGTGTGTTTGAATAGTTTTAATTAAATGTAACGTTTAAATAGTATAAGTATAGAAAAATTAGTGTGGTATAAAAATCAGAAAAATAAAAATTTGAGAGTTGCATTTAAGTTAAATAACAGTGAAATAGTGAAACATTAAAATATTTGCACTCCAATAATTGTGTAATCAAATGCATATTAGAATGTAATGATTGCATTTGAATCAAATATATAATTGATTGAATAGAGAGGAGGAAAAAGAAAAATAAATAAAGACTCCAATATATAGGATTTGCCAAGTAAATGAGTCTTGTATTACTGTAATTTGTTTGCTTGTAAACCAAGCTTATAAATATATTGTAGGCCCAGACGCCAGTACAAAATGGATGGTTAGTAGTAATACAGAAACGACCAAATTAAGACAACATTTAAAAAAATATATATAGTTATATATATTTGATTTCTTTTCAAATGACTGAGTGAGTGGACCTAGTGTATATAACATAACACGGAAGACGTTTTAATGTCCAATCCACTGCGTTTGGGCAGCTCAGCTCAAGTGGCCCTATGACTCCACATAATCTGCGTAACAAACAATCAAACCAACATAGTGTTAGTTCACTTAAAAGTAGGGGGGAAAAAAAGCAGAGCTTACAAGAATTTCCGTTTGAGTACTTTTATTCAACCCGACAGGATTGAATCGGCCCTCTCGCATATGTGGGACTTGCCAAGTAGGGCCCACTCTCTGTGAGAGGCTTGACTCATCCCTTCAGGATTGAGTAGCTTTTTCCTTTTCTGTTTTCCTCCTAACTTGGCTTAAGTTAAACTATTGTTTTTCTAAAAGTGTTTTTAATTTTATTTTTATTTTTTGAGGCTGGAAATTCAAACCTGTAGATGAAGAATCATGTTCGAAAGGAGTGTCGGACGATGACGGAGATGACGAAGGTTCTTTGGTGAGAGATGAATTCTTGGCATCAAACAACATGGCAAGGACTTCCTTCATAGTTGGTCTGTTCACAGGGGAAGTGCTTGTGCAGAAGAGTGCTATCTTGAGAAGCAGAGTCATCTCCTCCACTGTTGTTTGTAAACTCAGGTCAAGCCTCTTGTCAAACACGTCGCTTGTCGGAACTCCATTCTTTATTGCCCTTCTCACCCAATTCACAAGGTCGCCTCCTTGCTCCAGAGGCTGCACCGGTGACTTCCCGGTTATCAGTTCCAACAACACCACTCCATAGCTGTATATGTCACATTTCTCCGTCACTTTCAACGTGTATGCATATTCTGAAAATTCATGCCAAAAACGGTCAGCCTCTTAATTAAACACAATAATCACATCGGAACATGTACAATTTGAGCATGTCAAGTGCATATTAAAATAAATAAACAAGGATTTTATTATCTTTCTACCTGGAGCAATATAGCCATATGAGCCTGCAACAGTCGACATGGATTTTGAGTAAGGGAAGTCGATCAATTTTGCCAGTCCAAAATCTCCAACATGCGCCTGCAGGCACTCGTCCAACAAAATGTTGTTCGACTTGATGTCGCGGTGAATGATTTGTGGTTTACAATCATAATGCAGATAGCACAGGCCTTCTGCTGCTCCGAGAGCAATGTTGTATCTCGCATTCCAGTCCAGCAAGCAAGTCTGCTCATTGCCATGGAGTTTCTCTCCCAGACTTCCATTCGCCATGTACTGGTACAAGAGAAGATTGGTGTCCTGATGGTAGCAGAAGCCATGGAGCTTGACAATGTTCCGGTGCCTGATCTTGCCAAGCGTCGATATCTCAGCCCTGAAGCTGCTGTCCACGCTCGCTCCTTCTCCACGCGACTTCAACTTCTTGACAGCGATCACTTCACCACAAGACATGACAGCCTTATAGACAGTTCCACAAGCTCCCCTGCCTAAAACTGTGTCATCAGAAAAGTTGCTGGTCGCTTCAACAAGGTCTTGGTATGAAAACCCTTCCTTCGGAAAGTAATAGTCGTCTAAACCATTGCGGTTTGTTTGATCCTCGAGCGAAAGGAAAATAGGATGGCGAATACCCTTTATTGACCGTATCAATCCCACTATGAGAAACACACAAACTAAGCTAACCACAACAGTGAAGATGATCACCAACTTCTCTTTCGATGGACCCTTCTTTGACCAACTCGGTTTCTGAGGAAAAGATAAAGATGTGCGACACTCATTTGAATCCAATCTACACAAGCCCTTGTTCCCTTCGAAGTTGGAGGAGTCCATTTTCTGAAATGGAGGGCTGTTTGGCACCGTGCCAACCAAATTGTTGTTAGAGAGGTTGCATACAGTGAGGCTGAGAAGATCACCAATCGATGCAGGGATTTCGCCGTCGAGCTCGTTGTCGTTCAAGTAGAGAGCTTCCAACATCTTCAAGTTTCCCAACTTCTCAGGAATTGGACCAGAAAGATTGTTGTGGCTGATGTTTAATGCAATCTGCAATGAAGTGAGTTGACCAAGCTCAACTGGGATGTTACCAGAAAATTGATTTCCTCCCATCTGCAACTCTGTCGGTCGGTTCAGCTGTCCTAATGTTCTCGGTATCTCTCCTGTCAATCTGTTATCAGAGAGCTTCAAACGCTCCAAATTCACTAGCTCTCCAAGCTCTTTAGGAAGAGAGCCATTGAACATATTCCCGCTAAGATCTAGCCTCTCGAGTTCCACACAATTCCCCAGCTCTGGTGGGATGTTTCCCGATAGCCCATTAGAGGAAACATTGAATGCCATAAGATGAACAAGATTTCCAATCTCAGGAGGAATTCTCCCAACAAAGTGGTTGTTTGCCAAGACCAGCCTCTCCAATTTCCCAAGCCTCCCTATCTCTGGGTGAATTTTCCCCGTGAATCTGTTTCGAAAGAGATCGAGTGCTGAAAGATTGTGAAGATTGTACAACTCAACAGGGAAGCTTCCTAGGAGCTTGTTGTCTCCTAACATAAGCTGCATAAGGGACTTGCAAGTTTTAAGGCCAAAAGGTATATGTCCGGACAATCTATTTGATCCGAGGCTTAGGAACATCAACTTCTGATACTTGCAAAGGTGTGCAGGTATGTGACCAACCAGATTATTAGACGACATGTCGAGAATAGTGAGGTTACTGTTAGTTCCTAAGAGAGGAGGAATTCTTCCCTCAAGATTGTTATCAAAGAGCTGCAAATCAACCAAGTATGTGAGATTTTGAAACTGTAAAGGGATTTCTCCTGTCAAGTTGTTTATGGACAAGTCCAAGTTCTGAAGCATCTTCAGCTCTCCAAGCTCCCTAGGAATGCTTCCCTGCAGCGTGTTCTCGAAGAGGTGAAGCAAGCTTAGGTCCGAGAGGTTGCCGAACTCCCACGGGATGAATCCGCTCAGCTGATTCTCCGAAAGGTCAATCTCAACAGCGTTGGTGCAATTCCCCAACGAAGGTGGAATTGTCCCATTCAACTGGTTGGTGTATATGTACAACCTCTTAAGCTTGGACAAGTTTCCTATTTCAATCGGGAGCATTCCGCTGAAAGAATTCTCATGTAAGGCTAGCAATTCAAGGCTACTCAAGTCTCCGATTTCGAGGGGAATGGATCCCGATAAACTGTTTTGCCATAGAATCAAATCAGTAAGATTCTTGAGTTTGTGCAAGCTTGGTTGAGGAAGCTCTCCTTCTAGCTTGTTTTGTGCCAATCCCAAAACCTTCAAGCTCTGACACTCACTGATTTCGTCGGGAATCGAACCTGAAAGAGAGTTTCCTCCTGCCCTGATGATCTTGAGCTCCTTCAATCTACCAATGGAGGCTGGAATGCTACCAGTAAGGTTGTTGCTGTAGATGACAAGCTCTTCAAGAGAAGTTAAATTCCCAATCTCACCAGGCAAGTTTCCATAGATGTAATTCTCACACAGGTAAAGCTTTCTAAGGGTGGTGATGCGACAAATTGAGGTCAAAATTTGTCCATGTAACCTATTGGTACAGAGGTCAAGTACTTGTAGGTTATGGCAGTTGGAGAAGTCATTAGGAATGGAACCAGAAAAGAAGTTTTTGGAGGCATTGAATTCAGTTAAATGAGGGAGGTTGTTACAAAGGGATGGGGACAAAGTTCCAGACAAGTTGAGACCACTGAGGTGCAGAGAAGTTACCTTAAAATCAGAAGTGCACTTGACTCCCTTCCATTCGCAAGGAGTTGCATGGGAAGAGGAATTGTAAGTCCAAGACCGGAGATTGTTGTTTGGATCCGAAACAGATGTTTTGAACTCCAAAAGAAAAAGACCCTCTTCATTAAGGGAATCTGTGAGGCCAAATTTGAAGGAAAAGATTACAAGAAAGTGGTGAAATATGAGTAGTAGCTTTGGGAATTGAGAACTAGTACTCCCTTGAATAATGCCCATTTTTTTTTTAACAACAGACAAATCAAGAAAGAAATCAGTTGCCTATATTTGTCATTTTATCATCATCTAGGAATGAAAAGAGAGAGTGTATAGAAAATTTATGGAAAAGAAAATGGAAAATAAGATGGAAAAAAGACTTTTAACAAATTATAGGAGATGTAATTAATGAGATAAAAAAATAAATAAAAAATGGTTTAAAAATTAAAATGCATGTATGATACATTGGCCAGCTAGCTAGCTAAGCCTAAGCGGTGGGGGCTGCATTAAACATTATTACAAAAGGTTCGGTCTCTGCGAATCCAACTGAGCCTTTTCAATTTGCATTCAATTAAAGTGGACACAGAGAGATGAGGAAGAGAGAGAGAAAAAAGAGTAAAGGACAGCGAGAAAAAGAGGGGAAACATATTCAAGTTGACATTGATTAAGAGAGAAAGTGAGAGTCACAATCTGAAGCAGTGGAGTCATGAAACGTCAACTGTTTCCAAGTCAACCCTTCCCCACTTTCATATCCAACCAAAAACAAACATCAACAACAACAACAACAACAACAAAGAAAACCAAACAGCAAAAGAAAAAGTGTGGGTGATTATTCTTCAAGTAACTCTAATTGCTCTACTTCTTTAGTTCCTCTTTGTTCTTCTTTCTTGTTTGATTTGCACATTCTTTGTTTGGAAATGATTCACCAAGTTTTAGTTGTGTTGGTTATGATATACATTACATATATATATATATATATATATATATAGAATGTCTCTGTGATACAGTATATCATGTGGTTTTTATATTTTAGAAACTTGTAAACTAATTGATTAACGTATAAATTTTTATTTAAAATTTTTTTCACATGATATATACTAATCAATATTAGCATAAATGATAAGTATTATGAAAAAAATGTTACATTTGAATTACTTGATTGGTATAATATAATATAATTCATGTTATCAGTGATATATTGATGGGGTCTCGTATAAAATTCTTGTATATGTTATGTATATGTATATATATGGATGTAGAATTGAAGAATTACCGTGGGAATATTTGATTCATTATAAGCCATAAGATACATTGGTTGGGTTCAGAGCACAATATGAGTATGTATGTGTGAGTCGTGGAGTGTAATGATTTGAATCAAGAACTTACGTTGTAGTTGTGGGTGTTTAGTGGACTCATATAGGTGCAACAGTACAATTGTGTTTCCAACCATTATCTATATATGTATTCACACACACACACACACATATATATACATATATATATATATATATAGTTATAATTTCTACTCCACTAAAGCTATGCCACCAATAAACATGATACATACATACATGTATGCTAGATGTTACCACTCTTTGCCATAAATTCTTCTTCTTCCTCTTCTTTTTCCCCTTCTTTATTATTATCTATATTTAGAGGCTTCGGCACACATTTCTATGGACCTTTTTTTCACATGCCAGCTACATTTATTTATTTTCATTTTCCGTGGAAAAGAGTTTTTTTTTTTTTCCCTTCTGTGTTTAACTTGAACTACATAAATACCCTATGATCCAAGACTTTTACATGAACACCCCTGAGTTTTCAGAAAAGTTATAGGCACCCCCTCTGTTAATAAAATATGAACTGAAAAGTAGAGTTTAATAAATAATTTAATATTTGTAAATGGTCAAAAATACCCCTCCATGCGTCGAAAATGACCCAACTAGATTTAGGGCATTATGGTAACATTTTTATACGTACTGAATCAATGAAAGATAGATTAAGTTATCTTTGCACAATGACAATTAAAACTGGTTTTCTTATGGTAAAGAAAGAAATTATGTGAAGGGCCAAAATTAATCTAATAATAAGTACATCCATCATTATAGTTTGTTTGATAATTTCGGCTATTTTACTTGAACAATTAAGCAAATTAGGGTGACGGGTGTTGATGTAAAATGTTTTGGTCAAAGGGATATCTCTCCAATATAAGTAAAATAAAGTTTTGTTTTGTTTTTATTTTTTATTTTTTATTTTTATAATGGAATTAGGTAAAGTATAGTTGGTATTATTGAACATTCAAGAATACTATTTTGTGTACTATTTATGAGATGTATTTCACAAAGATTTTCAAACTTAATCTATATCATCTTATCCCTTACTAATTACCACTTCCTCTGTATTTTTTCTGATAACAAATAGATATAAATAAATGACATAATCAGAAAAATACAGAGGATTAAATTTCCTTATCCCACCACAGTCCCTAATCCCCTTAATTCTGTGTACAACAGACCCATAAAAGTAATGACTCTATACAAATAATTTTAAGAAGTATCCGTAAAATAAAATGAATTAATTATCAGTTATTAATGATGAACGCTGTATGTTGAATTACGTGTGTGTATTCAAAACCTGTGTCAAGACTTTTGAATGACAACTCCACCAGAGCCAGAATATTGTAGCATTTCAATATTTAGCTTCTAACTTTGTTTTTTTGTTTTGTTTTGTTTTTAATTTTGGACGAGGATTTGAAGTCTGATAGAATTTTGTGTGAAATTACTGTTAAATAATTATATCTATGACCGCTAAATGTTAACATTGTTGATGCCTATAAAATTTGAGAATGAATGACATTTAATCAAAATTCAAATTAAAAGAGACCATTGGACAATCTCTTATAAAGATCGGAAATTGGTTAAATATTATCTTGGGTTGTTGTTAAATCTATATATTTTGACATTTTATTTTTTCAGGTTTTAGTGATTATAATTGTTCTGATTAGCTTTGTCAACTTGGTGTTTGGCAACTCAAGTTTCATGACAACTTTCTTTTTTCTTAAAAAATGTGGTTCTCATAAAACAAAACACACACACACATATATATATATATATATATATATATATGAATAGGAACAAAAGTCAATCCACCACTAGTACCGAAAAGTCAAAATTTCTCCCTAACCAACAAATTATCTGATCTCACATTATACTAGGAGAAAAATAATATCATTTCGGGAAATTTAGATTGATATTTGTCACTAATTTCTCAACATTAACTATCCATTTTTTATTTTTTATTTTTTATTTTTTGTGTTAAATCTACTCTCTCCCCCAACTTCATATGCAAACCACATCTACTCTCCCTCTTTCAATGTGTCTCTCTCATATCACTCTCTTTAACCCTGACATTTTAAAGCCAAGATTTAGTTAAAATGAAATAAAAAACCAAATTCAATCACCTATGCTCGTAAAGCTGATTGAGGCAAATTGACGGAGTCGAGAGTGACCGTTGTCATTTGGTGAACTGAATTACCCAAGCAATAGAAGCTCAATGTCCGATGGAGGTTTTTGGTCTCCATCATAAATTGAAATTGACTGAATTTAGTTATATTTATGTTTTCTAAATACATTTTAGTATTATATATTTGGTCATATATTACGTATAAAAGTTTCCTGTTTTGAGTTTTTAATGGTAAATGATAATTTTATAGTGTATATAAAAGAATTAAAAGTGCTAGCTAGGTTACTGCTCTTAAACTATCAGGTCACTACTCTTAAATTGCATAGTTACTGCTTTTAAACTTTCTGATTATTGTGCCCTGAAATCACTAGAAACCAACCAACCAATACCAACACTGATCAGAAAATCGACCGAAGTTAAACTCGTGTCGGTGCTCGATCTCATCTTCCGAAGACCAATGGTGTTGGCAATATTACCATCGGTGTTGAGTGGCTTGGCAGGTTACTACAGGTAATTCAACAGCTACTATTAGTAGTTCGAAAAACTACCAACTATAAGAAACTAGCCCAATAGGTTACCTTCGGCATGGCCTGCCATGCTATCGGCGACGTAATTGAACCTCCATTCAAAAACTTTTACCATTTGGGCTTCTATCTACCACGTAGGCGTATTATTTACTTTGTAATTCTATGTGTCTATAATAATTTAAATCTCTTATGATTGTACAACATACTACATGTCTACGTACATTGTACAAGACCTTCAAATAATTATACAACGATATTTCATTTGCTAATTTTCAAACATCTGTTTTACCTTTTTTTTCCTAACCGAAAAAAAAAAAAAAAAAATCTCATGCCTTTCCATTCTTTTCTTAAAATCATAATTTAATGAAATAGAAGCTCTAAATTTTGGTTGTCACAAAAACTGTCCTATCAATATGGTGTTTTTTTTAAATCCTATCATAAAATTCTCTAAAAATTAAGAGCAAGTTAATACAGAAAAAAAAAAAAAAAAAAAAGAGAGATGAAATACACAACTGAGGCAGGGCAAATAAGTGGAACGTACAAAAAGAAGAGAAGCAAATAAATTGTAGAAAGAAGGAACAGAATTAAAAAAAAAAAAAAAGAAAAGAAAAAGAAAAAAACTGCTGCAATTAAGTCAATAAGCCATTGAGAAAAGTTAGAGGAGCATTACATTTTGAGAAGAGCCCCCACTTAAGCCACCCTATCTACTCCAAATATTTTATGACGTTGAACTCCCAAAGGATCCATTTGAAATTGAGCTGATTCAGACATAAATTTCTATTGTGACATCAAGATAATAAAAAACATCCTAATTAGATTGACACTCTCTAAATAACCTATCCTATGCCAAATTCCCAACTCCAATATTATATATAGAAGAAAATAAAACATAAAAGTTGAAAGTCAAATGAAAAGAGCAAAGTAATGACAACAAAAATAAAGACTGAAAATGCATTACTAAAGACTAAAGTGAGAAGTTAGTCTGAGTGGATTAAGCCGGAACTTACACCTTAAAAGTTAGATTCAAAATATACCTTATTAAAAACCTTCTAGCTAAAACTCAAAAGGGGAAAAAAGCTATAAAGGAAACAAAGAGTACATATTTTACTAAAAGAAATCGACTATGTAGAGAATCTATATCAGGGGAGGCCCTCCAAATCTTTGACAACTTCAGATTCACAGAATTCTGGACATGAAAACCACCAGGAGATCTAATCCCAGAGAACAGCATGAGGCAAGATATTTCCTTCCCCGAATATATGAGAAGCATGATAAATGTTACCATATACAAACACTCTTTTTTTTTTTTTTTTTGCTCTGAACATATACACGGTACACACACTTTGAAACAACATATATAAACAGAATTACCTAGGAAACATAAACACAGAAACATAAAATGGGGAACTTACAAAATGCATAAATAAATACATACTGGTGAAGACAACGTTTAAAATTCCTAGGGGAGCTTGAAGAGCTGAAGATGCTTTAGAAGAATCAGAAACTTGGACTTGTCCATGAAAAATGAGGTAACTGGTAGGTATAGGGATGTAAATGGAGAGGGGCGGGGTGGGTATGCTTTCCCCACCCCCATATCTCACACCTTTTTACCCCCCATACCCGCTCCCATACCTGCTTAATTTAATGCGAGTGTGGGTAATCCTTATTTGGGGTGTTATACCCATATCCCACCCATTTACCCATTAAAAAAAAACTTAAAATAAATTTCATTAAAATTTTCATTAAATTTAACAACATAAACACAAATATAATGGAAAATAAATGGAAATCTTAAAAGCAAATCAAAATTTCATAAATCTATAATAAATTAATTAAGGAAACGAAACATTAGAACACTAAAAATTCACATATATATACATATATACACACACACATATATATAAACATATAAACATATCTATATTTTTATAAATGTAAATATAAGCAGGGCAGGTGTGGGTATGGGGAGCTTCCCTCACCCCCGTCCCACACCCGCGTGGGGGGTAAATCTTAACCCTCATACTCTTGTCCGTACCTATATATTGTCCCCATACCTGTCCCTAATGTGTGGGTATCCCTAATGGATGGGTACCCACACCCATAGATAAAAATGTCATCCCTAAGTAAGTACAAACACGAGGAAAAGAGTTATTCAAGGTAAGTTTCCTATCCTATTAATTCATGCAAATCGGGAATTATAATATCAGAAAAAACATTCTAATAATTACCATAATTAATTAAAATAGCGTCTATTTGCTGTACGCGACTGTCATGAATAATAATAATAATAATAATAATAATTAAAATACATTTCATGAATTTCTCTATAGATCACGAGGAATAGAGCAAAACTTCTTAGTAAATAAGAACTAAGAAGCAAACGTAGTAAAGTTTTAAAAGAGACAGAACGATATATAACTATAATAATATGCAGTCTTAAGTGACGATTATTATTCTTCTGCCCTCCCTTTCTACGTATCCTCCTTAAGTAATAAAGTATCACCCGAACCTTTACCAAAAACTTCCTATAGACGTCATTAAGAAAGAACAAGAAATATATTAATTACACATTCAAGAAGAGAAAGAGTACTGACACTGATGTAATTAAGCAGCACCCAAACATATGGCATTAGAACTTCAAATTAAGATCACAGCAAACACCACCAAATCCACTCTAATGTACAGTTGTCCATCAAAAGGCTTCAGAAACAAGCTGTTGTCTTGAAGTTCATACAAAAACTGATTCAGTCAAAGCAAGCTGCCAAGCCAGTTCCGACAAAAAGCATGACATGATATATCAAGTTCCTTTGCATCCTGTAGATATAATGGGCGGACTCCACAAGCTCTCACTTTGTTTGTTCTAGCTCCAGCGGAGAAGCAAAATGACACATCCGCTATGTCAAGACGGTTGTGGTAGTATACAGGCTTATACCACATGAACAAGTTACTTGAATTGGAATCTAAGTATTCTGTGTCATTACCATTGAGATACCAAAAGCGTTTGTCGCTTTTACCATTATTAGTGATGAAATTTACTTTACACCATAAAATCAAAGATAGTCCTCCATTTGCAACAACAACGCATGAAGCAAATCCCAAGAAGTTGGTATTCTTCCAATCAGGAGAAAGCCTAATGTTTATCGAAGCGCTCTCCGACTGATGTGTGAACCACATTGGAATCTTGTTTCCAGGACACCAAATGCTAACACAAGGAGGATCTGATGTCTGCAAGATAAGAAATAGTCTTTGGTTAGTTCAATGTCAGACAATATTCCTTAAAAAATACAAGAAAAAGATACATACGTTTAATCCGACATGTGGTTGTACAGATTTGGTTGACATATCCAACGTTCTGAGCTGAAATTCACTCACTATGTTGTTGCACATGTTCTGGTCCAAATTTAAACAATCAACATAGAAAAACTTCGTAGATGTTATAACATGATTGCCACTCCTCAGCCCTTGTAGGAGTGCATCCCTTGAATTAGCTATCCTCCCTAATGAGGTGCATCCACTTGCATCTAGAAGTTCGAGAGACAACGGAAGCTCTGGCAAAGATTTGAGCATCTTACAATTACTAATCAAGAGCGCAATCAACTTGGAAAGATTTTTAATTGCTGGGAAGATTTCCAAGTTTTTGCAATGCGTCAGTTCAAGTTCTTTAAGAGATTTCAACTTACAAATGCCAGTTGGCAGACTCTTAAGGCTTTTGCAACCATACAATGTCAGCTTCTCAAGACCAAAGAGGTGCTCAATGGATGATGAAGGCACCTCTTCTATTGACGTTCTAGTCAAATCCAACTCGATCAATGATCTTGGAAGCACAGGCAAGTTGTCAAAGGAAGAGCATCCTTTTAGATCAAGACGTGGCAAAGACTTCAGCATTTGCATATCACTTGGTAGACTCTTAAGCCTTTTGCAACCATGCAACGTCAGCTTCTTAAGACCAAAGAGGTGCTCAATGGATGATGAAGGCACCTCTTCTATTGACGTTCCAGTCAAATCTAACTCGATCAATGATCTTGGAAGCATAGGCAACTTGTCAAAGGAAGAGCATCCTTTTAGATCAAGACGTGTCAAAGACTTCAGCATTTGCATATCACTTGGCAGACTCTTAAGCCTTTTGCAACCATGCAACATCAGCTTCTTAAGACCAAAGAGGTGCTCAATGGATGATGAAGGCACCTCTTCTATTGCTGTTCCAGTTAAGTCTAACTCGATTAATGATCTTGGAAGCACAGGCAATTTGTCAAAGGAAGAGCATCCATTTAGATCAAGACGTGTCAAAGACTTCAACATTTGCGTATCACTTGGCAGACTCTTAATCCTTTCGCAACCATGCAACGTCAGCTTCTTACGACCAAAGAGGAGCTCAATGGATGATGAAGGCACCTCTTCTATTGACGTTCCAGTCAAATCTAACTCGATCAATGATCTTGGAAGCACAGGCAACTTTTCAAAGGAAGAGCATCCTTTTAGATCAAGACGTGTCAAAGACTTCAGCATTTGCATATTACTTGGCAGACTCTTAAGCCTTTTGCAACCATGCAACGTCAGCTTCTTAAGACCAAAGAGGTGCTCAATGGATGATGAAGGCACCTCTTCTATTGCCGTTCCAGTCAAATCTAACTCAATCAATGATATTGGAAGCACAGGCAACCTGTCAAAGGAAGAGCATCCTTTTAGATCAAGATGTTTCAAAGACTTTAGCATTTGCATATCACTTGGCAGACTCTTAAGCCTTTTGCAATCATGCAACGTCAGCTTCTCACGACCAAAGAAGTGCTCAATGGATGATGAAGGCATCTCTTCTATTGACGTTCCAGTCAAATCTAACTCGATCAATGATCTTGGAAGCACAGGCAACTTGTCAACGGAAGAGCATCCTTTTAGATCAAGACGTGTCAAGGACTTCAGCATTTGCATATCACCTGGAAGACTCTTAAGGCGGCGACAGTTGCAGAGATTCAAGTACTCAAGATCATAAAGAGTGCAAATTGAAGATGACAAATCTTCTATTGAAGTTGAATTACTTAGATGCAACTCTTCCAGATTCCCAGATATCCTCTCAACAACTTTAAGGCGAATGCAGTAGTCAAGTTTAAGGTGTCCCAGAGTTCGACATTCACCGTAATAACAGTTGTTGTGGCTCTGATCCAAAGAAGTAAGCTTGTCACCAATTTGAAATCTAAGTGGAGGTACTTGATGTAAGCTTTCGCAGAAGCTAAGATCTACACTCACAAGGTTTGGAGCTTGAGAGAGAGCAGAAATTTCAGTAAGGTACTTGGAGTGACTAAGATCAACATATTTTAAGTTTCCAAGATTCTGTTGCCCAAAAAAAAAAAAAAAAAAAGAAGAATTTAATAAGCTAATCTTTAAATACCATATCCTGCAGAAGAAAATTTGTTAAATTAAAGCATACCGGGACTCCACTCCAAAGTTGCTCAAGCTTGCTACCAGGCATCCTAAGTTCGACAAGATTAGGTGCCATGAAATGTGATGGCAGAGATTTCCACGGACAATAATTGATTATGAGACATTTAAGTGAATCGGGAAGATATTGAAGACCTTGAGGAAAGCCTGAAAAAATGATGGGAATATGCAACAACCATAGCCTATGCATCCCTTGGAACATGGTAGGACTCCAGTCTCTTTTTTCCTGACCAATGTGGCAAGATATTCCTTCAACAACATTTGAAGTCTCCTGAGAATAAATATCAAAAGGTTATATACAAGGCACATAAGGTTACAGAAAACCAAATACGAAAAAAATCCAATCAAGTCATCTGCTGGGAAGAATTGCATTTCGTGATCTTTTGGAGGAAAGTGTATCAATTTTATTAAAATTGGACCCGACACTTACTTTATTATTTCTGACGACATGGTAAAGATGCTCCTCATCCCACAATCTAGTACGCTCGCACTGTTGTCTTTCAATTTCCCAACCCATTTTTCTTAACAGATCATGGATTGCAAGATTGTTGTGATCTTTGACAGCTATGAGAGACTTTTCAATAAGACAATCTATTCCTATATTGACATAGGAACGATGAACGCTCAGTATACGTTCTACATATTTTCTGCAGGTCGCCAATCCAATCCTGAAAAGACATGCAATGTCAAGAAATATAGCCTTCTCTGTTTCATCAAGTCCATCAAAACTTACTTTTAATATATTGTGAATTCTTTTGTTTGGGAATTTTGTAAGTTTTTCTAGCTCAGTTTCCCAAGTTTCTTTTCTCTTTGAACGGAACAAAGGCCCTAAAACTTTAAGAGCCAAGGGGTTCCCATCAGCATAATTTACCACTCTTTTTGACAGAATTACATCTTCAGCTGTGGGAGTGTAGTTACTCTTAAAAGCATGAGCAATAAAGAGCTGAAGGGAATCATCAGAACCTAATTTCTTTAGCTCATATTTCTCATCTACTCTATCCCTGAGCACCTCTGCACCTCTTGTCGTTAAAATAACTCTACTCCCAGGGCCAAAACGATCATGATCTGCAGCAAAAACTTCTAATTGCTCTGGATTGTCCACATCATCAAGAACAATCAGGACCTTTTTACAGTGAAGTTTTTCCCTGCTTAAAATGGAAATGGTTTTTAGATCATTTTCCCCCAATAACTCGGAAAATAGTTTTTTTTCCAAACTTTCCAGGCCGTCACGTTTTCCGGATTCTTCCCTCACATTTGCAAGAAAGCAGCAACCTTCAAATTCAGAGGAAAGTTGCTTGAATAAAACACGAGCAAGCGTTGTCTTGCCCAGACCACCCATTCCCCAAATGCCAATCATGCGAACTGTTGTCGAGTCGTCAATGCGCAACAACCGTTTCATTTCCATAATGTTTTTGTCAATTCCAACAAGGCCTTTGAATTCATTGCTTGATGAGTACATTTCATTCAGTTTCGCCAGAATGTCTTTTGCAATGTCCTCAACAAATTCCGCCTCAGTTCTACCATATATGAACGAAAAATAATAGTCAGAAAAATAGAAGATAAAACGATTTTTATGCAATATATGGTAGTGGTCGTCTTTATCTTTCATGCAATAATAAAAAGACTAGTGGTCTTGGAGTTGGTCGTAAGCTTTAATTCTTAACCATTTTGATTATTAATGCAAGGACAAAATTAATGTGAGGACATGAAATTTAGTGAATTAGAGATTTACAAAAATTTCATTCGTAAAAGTTATTATACATGCATGTCACATGTTATATTGTTCAGTGTAATATTAATGTAGTAAAGTATTATGATCTAGCTGTATGCTAGTAACACTTTTATTAAGACTCTAAACTTTTGTGGTTTGTATTATATATTAGAATGTCTGGTATGCTAAAAACTATTTTTGACGACTGATAAATTGTTAAAAATTATGTTATAAAACAAAAAAATGTTCTGCATTTTCACAAGTAAACAAGTAAAAATTAGGTTTAAGAAATTAGATTTAGAGACGGCTTGAGTATTCGGGTCATTGCAATTAAAAAGAGTCATACTTGTATAAGTTTGATTGGCGTGTGTAATCATTATTAATTAGTTGATTGTTCAATAGTTGGGTGTGGTTATGTGATGTAGGTGTTACTGAAACCACAATACCATTACATAAGTTCTTCTTACTTTTTGTATTTTAATTAATTAGACAATAACTGAAACTGATAAAATAGCAAAAACAGATCAAACAGTGTTAATTACTTGATAATTGGTGGTACCAAAAACCTTAATGCTTTTCTTAAAAAGAAAAAAGAAAAAAAAATAAAGAAAAGGAAACATAAAAGGAAATTGGTGTTAATATAAAGGATCAAGTGACACGGCGTAAAATACACCTACTTAGAGATGATTACCCTTTATGATAAGATGCATATAATTCATGATAATGACCCAAACTACATTATTTGGGGTTTTTTTTTTTTTTTTTTCCCTAATGTAATAAGCAAATTTCTGTTAAGCACAAAATTGTAAGAATTACTATGAGAAGAGCGAAAACGATATTATTTTTTTAAAAAAATTTTTGGTGTACGGAAATAGAAAATATTAAGCAAATAATTACCCCTTGTGCGTCTGTGAATCCCAGCCACTAATACTGGCTGCTTCTATCAAAGCGTTTTTCCACTCCTCCACCTTGCAGGCTGCTTTCTCCTGCATATGTTTTTCAAAAGCTGGTTGACCCCTGTGGAGTTGTCTCCGTACAAGTGATGGTTCTATATCATAAAAAACAGGTACAATAGTCTGTCCATGTTTCTTTTTGCATTTGAGAATACACACCACTTCATCCAAACACCATGATGAAAAAGCATAGTTTTCAGAGAAAATTATTATTGAAATCCTTGATCTCCGTATGGCTTCAATAAGTGCAGGCGAAATTTCATCTCCTTTGGAAAGTCTATTATCTATGAAGGTTTCGACATTCTTTTGACTCAATTTGGCAAGAAGATGGCTTGTAAATCTGGCGCGGGTATCCTCGCCTCTAAAGCTGAGAAATACATCATGTTTCGCCGGAGTGGATGTTGAAGAAGAAGAAGAAGAAGAAGAAGCAGGAGCAACGGCCATATTCACAGCAAGCAAATCTTGGAAATTAGCAAGACGAGCGAAAAGGCCACCCTCTTAGCAAATAATCTGTATCTAGTATGGCAAGCCAACCGAGTACTAAGTTCAAAGTTTGAAAAAAGCTTTAACAAAGCAGAATACAATATGTTAAAAGGTTTTTGAAATTGCTGAAGCACAATACCACGTCTTTACTCTAGGAAATTTCTTGGAAGGTACAAATTTAAAGCTGGGTTCACATGACCTCGTCATACACTAGGAAATTTCTTGGCAGGTACCCACATCTTTCCTCCAGGAAATATCTTGGAAGGTACAAATTTAAAGCTGGGCTCGGTACATGGCCCCCTTCCGTGGTGTAATGTTTTATTCCTTCAATAAAAAAAACCAGCTGGATTTAATCATTACTATATTTTAAAAGCTGGGTTGCGACCCCACTTCTCCATTTCTTTATTCCTTTCTCCTACTTTTAGCATTGGAGTGTTAAGGAGGTGTTTGGATGATAAATTTAAATTTATCATTATTAATTTAATTTTTTTTTTAATTTTTTATCTTTTCTAAAAAAATTAATCAAAATCATTATTTAAATTTATAAATCTTAACTCAAATTTACACATCAAATATCTCATAAGATTTAATCAAGCTGTCCCTTTTACTTTTTCATTTGTGTAATATGCTGGAATTTACAACTTTCCCCCTAGTGGAACAATCCATATATCAGACCAATAACATCTATCAACTTTTATCTATACACTGTATAAAAAGCAGAAAACTTTCTCCTATACGGCGTTTTGGACAAAAAAATTTTTGCATTTATTTTTTGCTCGTCAGTTTTGTTTTTCGGATTTTTTTTTTTCATTTTATCTTTTTTTTTATTTTCTTTTCAGACTTTATTTTTTTTATTTTAGTCCTTTTTTTAATTTTCTTTTCAAATTATTTTTTTTCATTTTAATCCTTTTTTAAACATTTGTATTCGATTTTCGGTCCTCCTTTTTTTTCTAGATCATTTTTTTTTCATTTTAATCTTTTTTTTTGTTTTTTTCTCAACCTTTTATTTATTTTTGTCCTTTTTTCTCAACCTTATTTTAGTCTTTTCATTTTTTTAATCTTTTTTCATGTTTTTTTCCTATATCCTTTTTATATTTTTTATTAACTATTTTAAATTTTTTTTTTAGATAAAGTTTCTTAAATTTATCCCATATGTAGATAGTAGATACTTTAGACTGGTCTGTATAATATGTAGACATGTTAAAAAAAACTTACTGTTTTCGTCCAAAATACACGTTTTAATTGAAACTAGCGTTTTGTCTTCTTTTTATTTTATTATTATTATTTTTTTCTGGGTTCTGGTTACTGACACAAGGGAGGGAGGGGGAGCTAGGTGGAGGGAGAGGCGGAGGGGTAGAGAGAGTGGGAGGGAGAGAGAGAGAGATGCGTTCGGACTTGAGAAAGAAAGAATGGGGAAGTGGGGAATGTAGGGTCCATGAAATGAGAGAGAAATACCATTTTGTGTTTTTTTTTTTTTTTGGAGGGAGGGTGAGAGAGAGAGAGAGAGGGGACTTTTTTTTTTTTTTTTTCCTTTCTTTTTTTTGGCTTATGTGTTCGAGGGAGGGTGGGAGAGAAATGGTGTGTTGGAAAATAAAAAAAAGGAAAAAAAAGGGAACAAGTGGAGTCTATAAAAGAATAAAGAGAGAGAAAATTATTTGAATGCTCTAATATGATCACTAAATGACATATATCATGGACGATTTATAGGATTTATTTATTAAAAAACAAGAAAAAATAGTTATACATCTAAAATTTTACAACATATATATTAGTTATCTCAATGCATTAATTTTCTAAAATTTAAATACAATTTCTATATTTTACATTTTTTAAAGATTTATCCTTAGTATAAATATTTATTTTATGTTTTTTTTAAAAAGATTTATTTTATGTTTTGTAAAGTTTTATATTTTCTTGTAATTTCTTTTACACATTTCGTTATAAATAAATCACATTGGTTTAAGAAAATATTATTAATTGAAACATTAAAATATTGTCTTCTAAACAATTTTTTCATTTTAGTCTTTATTTTATGTATGGGTCTATTTTTTTTTTATATTTTATTACTTTTATCTTTTTTATCTTTTTCTATTGCCTTTTTATGGAAATTTAATCAGACCAAGAAAACTAAGAAAACAAATCCCTCACTTTGAGAAGTCCAACATTTGACAGAAAAGTTTGAGCTTTTACAAACTCATAAAAAATTATACTAATAGCAGTAAAAAAAACAAAAACAAAAAAACAAAACAAAAAAAAAAAACTACCCACGTTTGTCAAAGAGGTCTAACAAACATGAGTAGTAACACAAGCACAACGGAAAAACGACAGCAACAAAAGATAAGAATTCATCCAAAAACGACAATCAATCTAATAAAACGACATCAGTGATGAGCAGACTGACTATACCCAAAACACACAACATCTAGAAAACAATATCCAAATTCTAGGTAAGAGACAATAACCTCTGAAAGGACCTAGCGGATGCACAAACAACTTCTGCGACTACTGAATCACTCAACAAACACAATTAGCATGTTATCACACTAATTTAGTATATACGAGTTTAATACCCGTGCATTAATCGGGGAAGGAAGAGAAAACAAAAATAGAAAAAATTAAGTATTATATAATAAAAGTAGTTAATTAAGATATAGATTATACGGGGAAGGAAGAAAAAACAAAAATGAAAAAATTGAGTATTATATAATAAAAGCAGTTAATTAAAATATATATTATAATTACAGTAAGTATATTTTTTTTAGTATTTACTATTATAATATAAAAGTACATACATTCATATTTATAAGCGTAATTTTCTTGAAATTAAAAAATTCAAATAATTAATAAAATTAAAAAATTTGAAAAATCAAAGGGATAACAAAGTTGCGGGGTAAATTTAATAAAATAAAAACCAATTAAATTAACAAATAAACATAAAAATGAATAGAAATTTTAAAAAATTTATTTCTAAAGATTATAGATATACATATAAAAGAAACTTATTGAACATTTTGTTTAAAAAAAGAAGAAAAAAATAAAAGAAGTCAAAGAATAAAAAAATAATAATATCAAATATTAAAATAAAATATTAAGTGTAAGAATTGTTGTTAATAGAATAAAATATAATAATATATTGTTATTAAAAAATCAGAAAGAATAAATAAAATTAAAAACTTTTAAACTTAAATAATCAAAAAAATTTAATAACTTAAAGTTAAATTTATTAAATTTAAACAAAATTAATTAAATCAATAAATAAACCTAGAAATGAAATAAATATTTTTAAAAAATTTAATTTTAAATAATAATATTAATATATGACATAAATAATAATTTAACTATAATAATTATAAATATATATTTTTGATAATTATGTTTTATTATAGTAGAAAAATTATTTATTGATTTTTAATTTTATTATAATTCTATAGACCTTTTTATATTTTGAAATTTCTGTAAATTATTATTTAATTTTAAATTTTTTAGTTTGCTTGTTTATTTTGAATTTATAATTTAATTGTATTAATTTATTCTTTAAATGTATTATTCTTTTTTTTCATTAAATTTTTATTAATTCAATAATTTAAAATTTTCAAATATTATTTAACGTATATAATTTTATTTTTTATAATTGAAAATAATTTAATAAAATATAATTTTTTATCTTATGATTTTTCTTTTTTTATCTTTATTTTTTTAAATTTATTTTGATGTAGATATAGATATCTTTTATTTTCTCTCTCTCTATCTCTCTTTCTCTTTCTCTTTCTCTTTCTCTCTCCTCTATCTGTCTTTCTCTCTCTTTCTCTTTCTCTCTCTCTCTCTCTCTCTCTCGTCTATCTATCTTTCTCTCTCTCTCTAATGACCGGACAATGCCAAAAGATAAAACCAGTAAGTCACTATGCAACAGGAAAATGAAGGGGAATTGAATGACAAGAGTGTCATTTTACTGTATATTACTGTATATTACTGTGTAGTGAATAGTAAAAGTTTACATCATTTTAATATATATAATAATTTGTGCAAATAAAATAAATAACCATAAAAAAAATAATTAGGCTTGGGTTATCTTTTTTTAATCATCCAATCTAATAGATAGCTTAATTTTTTTTCATTTATTTAGGAAAATGGTTGTGTAATACCCCGAATAAGTTAGATTATTTTAGAGAAAAAAAAAATGATAATTGGTAAGGATTGATGACGTCTTTTCATTTTTTAAGATATAGAATGAGTTGTTAGATTTTTATAGAACTTCTTGATAATTATGCTGCATGTAGTATTTAAGGCCACCTCATTTTAACTAGTTAGTAAATAACTTTGCCGATGTTATTCTTTATGGGGCATGTCATGCTTGATTTATAGCAGTATGTGACAACTGGCTTGCTTGTGTGGTTGCCATCCATGTGCTCGCCGTCAACTTGTCATCCTATATATATATATATATATATATATATATATGTAGATTGCCTTACACCGTCGAAGTAAATTTCTAAGTATGCATCAGAATAAGAAAAAGTGTGAAGAAGAAAATGAAAGGGAAAAAAAAAATATATATATATATATATATATAGAGAGAGAGAGAGAGAGAGAGAGATGGAAATATTAGAGGCAACCAGAGAGGGGGAAAAACAAAGTTTCTACCATCTAGCAAGTAATTAGTTGGTGTAAATATACTTTCATTGTATCATTTTGTAATGTATTAGAAATTCATAAACTCGATTTACAAATTATTATTATGGATTTCCTTCGTCAATACAATTCTAATAATTATTTTGATGAATACCAAATTTCAAGATCATAAATGATGATATATGTATCATCAATGTGATGATATCGATGATTTAACAATGTTGAATTTTTCTTTTTAAAAGAGAATATATATATATATATATATAACGTTACTCCATTTCTTTATTTTTAATTAAGATTTTGTGAAAATACTATATGTAAAAATTCATTATATAAATATAATGAATGAATATTGATAATTTTATAAATTAAATAAGTGAATTTTATGCTATGTCAAGATTTACTTATTAAACTGATTTTAATAATCCTACTATCATCACAATCAAGAAAGAAAGTAAAAAAAAGAAATAGGGGGAGTGCTCGTGCTCCCCGCACCCAATGGGCAATTACCCACTGGGCAAGGCAGTGGGCTTAGGCCCACTGCAAGGGAAAAAAAAAAGGGTTAAGGGAAGTGCTCAGTGGGCTCAGTGGGCAGCGGTCCACTGAGTAATGCAGGAAGGCAGTAAGCTGCCTTCCTGCTACAAGTAATCATGTATAGAAAAAAAAAAAAAAAAATTTTTTTTCTCTTTTCTTTAGAAAATAGGTTGAACAGGGGGGTTTTGAGAATCTAAAATCCAACCCCTAAACAAGCAAAATAAAAATGACAAGACAAGAAAGAAAAGCTGATTACAATATAAGATGATGGACTACTTGAATGACTACTCACTAAAACCACTTAGATATGCATGAAAAACCACCAAAACAACCTCCCAACTTGTCCTCTTCAGCTGAGCACGTTTTTGGAGAGTTTTAAATCCAAAAATTTCAATTTTTATTAACCCACAATAAGGCTTGGTTATAAAATTGTTTTAGGTAAACCAAAAACCACTTTTTTCTCTTTCATAAGAACCAAACAAGCAAAGAAAAGTTTCCTCTCTTTATTGTGGACGAAATTTGTAGCTAAGGGAAGCCAAAAATATACTTCATTTCCTTCCACACACTCCCAAGATCATTTTTTTTTTACAAGGAGGAAGAGCCATTCTAAGTGTTTTCCAAGGTAAAACTTATACTTTTTCCACTTCTTTACTAGAAAGGAAAATGATGTTTTAAAAATATTTTAAAGTGATGTTTTATCTCTATTCTAGCTCCTTACCTCAAGGATCTAAGAGTGGTCCAAAGCCTTTAAGAGGAGCTAATAACCCACTACTTTTCTAAGAGGTAAATGATTTGTAAACTAGTGGTTTACCAAGTTCTTAATAACTTTCCTTTCAAAATGTGTTCTTACAAATAGGAAAATCTTGGCATGGTAAATGGTTAAAATGTGGTTTTGCTACCTAGTGAGATGATATATGTTCTGGCCATGATTTAAGGTGGCTTGAAAACATGATTTGTGTATGGAATATGGTGAAAAGTGTGTTTATATGATTCTTTGGTTATATGACATGAATGAGTATTGATGTATGAGAATAAGAGATTATGGCATGTTGATATATTATTTCCTCTATTTTAATGGAAGCATGAATGATGAGGAAATGATTTTGACATCACAAATATGTTAGAATAAGAATTAATGACCATAAAATACCAAAAATAACATTTTTAACACAAATATTAATAAATTGGAAAATGGTATTTTGAGTGGGATTTTCATAATCTTATAGAAAGATAAAATATTACTCTTGACATAAGCCATAAGAAGAGCTCAAGTTTGATCAGAAATTATAAATGTCAAAAATGACGATTTTACCCTCAAGGGGTAAAATCATAATTTCACCAGCCTAAAGACTTTATTTAAATCCAAAACTTTTCTGTCTTGACTAGAGACTTAAAATAGACCTTGTGTCAAATTTTGGTGATAAATGGATAAGAAATGACCAAAACGTCATTTTTGGGGTCAAAGCGTAAATAAAGAAAATTTAGGGTCAAAAATTTAAATAATAAAAACTTGTTAAAATGAGTCCTGATCCTGTGAGAGCACTTTATAAGGACATTAAGTATAGAAAACATGAACCAAAGGGCATTGGGAACTAATTGGGGCTAAATAAGAACTAAGATGCAAAAATAAATAAATAACGGGTCAAATTGTAAAATCTGCTTAGAATATAATTAGACAGTATCTTTGTCACCCTTAAAGCAGTATATTAAGCTAAATAAATACAAGAAATAATATGGTTTACGTTATAGTTAAATGTACGACCTTAAATGACATATAGGGACTTAAATGTTATACTTTTATTTAATTATGTTTAGAAATGTAATAAGTTACGAAAGTCATTTTAAGAGTTTAAGGGCATTGCAAATATTATTCTAAGGCCGGGACAAACTTTTAAAAGCCATTCAATAAGTTTAGATTAAAAAGGATATGTCTAATGGTAAAATTGTAATTTTATCAAACTAAGGGGCAAAATGATAATTTTATGGGAGGAACATTTTGGAGCATATGTAGAGGTTTTCTGGACCTATAAAACTGTAAGAGAGATTACTAAGAGCTAAGGTCAAAAGATTTATCAAGTTTAAGCTTAAAAGTGCTTGAATAACCAAAATAGAGGCAAATTAGTAAATTAGTACCCGATGGCTCGATAACGAGAAATGAACCTGCCACTAGACTTGTTGAGATGCCATGTAATTATTGACTAAAACTTGATAAAGACAAGTGTAATGACTAAAACTTGATAAAGACAAGTGTAATGGGCCTTAACAGGTTTAAAACAATAATAAGACCCAATTATACGTAGATGGGTTGTAATCGACCCAATAAACCTATAACCCACAAAGATGACCCAATATGATATTGAAAGACCATGGTTATCCATGGTCACCTAATGGATCCAAATATGAATAAAGGGGAATTAAGTAAAATATTGGAGAAGAAATTAAGTATTAAATAATTAACTCATCAATGGGTTAATAATTAATTAATTTAATATTTAAAATTAATTAATTATTAATTAAGAAATTAATTTATGATAATTATGTAACTAATAATTAAGGATGTTATTCTTTAAAAAAATACTTAGAAATAAATTAATAATTAAATTGAAATTAATAATTAATAATTAAATTAAAATTAATTATTAAGTAAGAGAATATATATCCATAATCGAAATTATTGAAAAACCTTACTCTAACTGTTGAATGTCAAATTAAAATTAGGACACCGCATCAATATGAGGGTAAAGCTGAAAACAATCAACGCGGATACACAGTTATGCGATTTTCTGTAAGTACAAATCTCACCTATAGCATGAAACAAAATGTTTTTCTTTGTTGATGCTCTACGTTTGCTATGTCTGGACTTGATGATGTGATAAGTATATGCATTATACTATTGCTTTGATTAAATATTTGGTGTGCATAATTTCTCTTGCACTGACATGATCGACATGCCTTACAGATAGTTATGCTATAATGATAGATGTATAGTGACATGTAAATCTACACATTGTCACAATTAATAAGAATGAGGTAAATAAAAGATATGATTAAGTGTTGTACCAACCTCCAATTAGTGAGAGGATATGATAAGAACGAAAGTTATAAGATATGACCTTGGAGGTTGTTGGAAGGTAGCTCCCCTAACTCCCCATTGGTTGCGCGTATATGGGTACGACATAGGAGCCCTTAAGTAGACAAGATATATAAATAATAAAGCATAATTGAATACACATAGTTCACATGTATTTTTTGAACATTCATGATGTTACATGTGATGATATGATTTTATGAAAATAATTTGTGAGATATTGGTACTTGCTGAGCTAAAGCTCATACGAGTGTGTTCGTACTGTAGGTAATGCGGGTAAGTAACCCGCTATTTAAATGTTTTATGGACTAGCAAAGCTGTGTGGAGGCGATGAAGGACGGGAGTAGGATACCACCACGAATTAAATTTTTCGTATTTAGATTTTTTTAAACTATTTTGTATCGACTATATTTATAACTATGTTACAATGTTTTGGTACTACTAAACTAGTATGAGTATTTTACGAGAAAAAGACTTTAGACTCTTTCCTTTTAATTTACATGAAGTTATAGCTTTTTAAAATATTATCTAGATACGAATTTGAATAGGATAATTATTAGCTATAGGTTTTCAATTTCCTCAGTTAAAAATTTTAGTAACTCTAATTTTTATAGTACGAATATGATTTAAAAAAAAATTATGTATTTTTTTAGAACCAAATATAAATAAGTGTTAAGAGTAAATTAAATAAGAATAAATAAGTTAGTTAACGGTTCGAAAAATCAGGTCATTACACATTTGAACAGTATTATGTTTTAAAACATGTTTTCAACTATGCTATTTATTATTATTTTTCATGATTGATTGGAAAAGATTTAAAGAAATATGGTATTTAATCTCATGCTTATTAGAACCAATCCGGATAAAGATTAAAGAGCTAAATCCTTGAGGAAAAGAGTTCTAAGAAAGAGGCCGTATAAAAAAGAAAGGGTTCTAATGGTACTAGATTAACATCATACAGATGGCCCCATTCTAAATATAAAGAGAAGTATTTTAAGGTGGAATAGTTGTATGATATACTTGCTGAGTTTTTCAATCATATAGTTCTTATGATGTAGTTTGCAGGGTTAAGATTTGACAAGTTTCTAAGATCCCATGACAAGTTTATTTATTTTTAAGATTTGAGATTTTTATATTATAAGGATAATGTCTTGTCTCGGGGATGAATATAATTTTTTTTTCAACTATGTAATATTTATTTTCATTAAGTTTGAAGTTTTTGTTAAGCCAACGTTCTTTTCGAGCTGTTTGTTTGGGAGGGGTGTTACAGATCGTTTGTCATTTTTTAGATTACTGGTCAATCAGTGATTGACCATGAAAATTAATAATTGACTAATGGTCAATTAATGATTGATTATGAAATTTAATGACCTACATGTTTTGGTTAATTAGTGATTGACTTATAATCAATTACTAATTGACTATTATGTGATTAATTACATATTGACTATTTAAAAAAATTGATTAACCATTTAAAAAAATAGCCTTTTAATTCATTTTTAAAAACATCAACTATTTATTAAAAAATTTCTTAAAAAAAAGGTTATTTAGCCATAAATCTCTATCTTTCTATATCGTGATAAAAAAAACATTAGGCAAAAACCATAGAGTTGATTACACAGCGAAAATAGACTGATTTATTAAACAATAAATAATAGTGATAATTTTTGGAATTATAAATTTGAACCAATACTCGACCAAATAAAAACCCACTTTGTCTCTTCCTATGGTGACTCGCTTTCATATCTCTTGTCCTCCCCAAGGTCAGCAGCTTGCCTTCGCACCTCCAGTGGTTCAAATTTGAATTTCCTGCAACAAGATAACACAGTTAATCATCATTACCAAATTCAGAAATTGTCTTAATAAAATCTGATTCAAACACAAGAGAATGGCGTGCAAAAATATATAAACTCAATTAATTAAATTTGACAATAAAGAGCAACCAAGAAAAATAAAAAGAGTATTTTTCTTAGGTGACAACTATTTTTCTTCTGCCTTCCCTTTCTACATCTCCTCCTTAATTAAAAAAGTATCATCCGAATCTTTACCAATAACTAATTTCCCATATAAACGTCATATCAGAGACTCGAAAGGAAAAAAAAAAGTGATAACTTGCATGATATTGGGAGTCCAGTGGTAAGCAAATTTGCATATAAGAAATAATGACTCTGCCATGAAAGTATTGAAGTACTGAGGTAACAAAAAATGAAGTAAAATCAGCATGCATGATTGTACATTTCTTGAAACTCAAAAAGGAAGGAAAGCGGAAATCTAGAAATTCAAGGTCGAGAGAGAGAAAAAGGAAGGGGGTTACTCACACATCCGGAACCAAGCAGTTGTATTAGCCTCAAGAAGAACAAAACTGATTCAATCGAGGCATGCCAGTTCCTAAAATTAAAGCATGACATGATATCAAATTAACATTGGTCAAAAGCTTAACTTCGCGTTAATACTGCGATAAAATTGGATAAAGTTTTGATAACGTACATGTAATACAGGGGAGGCATGGTCATCAGAGTCACTGGGTATTGAAAGTTGTCGTTTTATTTCTCTTGAGATGTGGTCGTCTAAAGTACAAGTGATGGCTCCAGTACTTGTCGAATTTCAGTTTTCAAGCTTGTTAATGATACCTAACTCCTCTGCATCTTGGAGATACAGTGGGCGGACTCCACAAGCTCTCACTTTTTTTTCTTCAGATCCGGCAAAGAAGCAAAACGACACCTCCACTGTGTCAAGACAGTAGCGGTAGTTTTCATGCTTATACCACATGAACAGGTTACTTGTACTGGAATTTAAGAATGTCGTCCTACCATCATTGAGATCCAAAAAAATTTGTAGCTTTCACCATTAATAGTCTTGAAATTTGCTTCACAACACAATAAATTCAGAGACATTATGTCCTCTGCAACAACAGCACATAAAGCAAATCCCAAGAAGTTGGTATTCATCCAATCGGAACAAAGTCTAATGTTTATAGAAGACCTCTCTAACTGAGACGTGAACCACATCGGAATCTCGTTTGCAGGGAAACAAATGCTAACACCAGGGTTATCTGTTCTCTGCAAGATTAAAAAAAAAAAAAAAAATCTTGGTCAGCACAGTTATGAAAGAAGTCAGGCTTCATTTTTTCCAACCAAAAAAAAAAAAAAGGAATGAGATGCATACTTTTAATTTGCTATGTGGTAGTACAGATTTAATTGATGTGTCCAAAGCTCGGAGCTGAAATTCGCTCACTATGTTAGTTGCGTGCTATCTGATCCAACTCTATACAATCAAAATAAATGAATTGCCTATGTGTCACAACATGATTGCCACTCCTCAACCATTGTCTGAGTGCATCACGTGAGTTCGATATCGTCTCCAATGAGATGCATCCACTTGCATCAGCAAGTTTTAGAGACAGCGGAAGCTCTGGCAAAGATTTGAGCCTTCTGCAGTCACGGATCAAGAGCTCAATCAGCTTAGAAAGATTTTTAATGTTCTCCGGCACTCTCTCTGTCTTGCTGGGAATTCTTCCAAGTGGTTGCAACCTTTCAGCTTAAGTCTTTTAAGAGATTTCAACTCACAACCGGTTGGCAGGCTCTTAAGCCTTCTGCAGTGCAGCAGCGAGAGTTTTTCAAGACTGGAGAGATACTTGATGGATGATGAACGCACTAGTTCTATCGAAATTCGACTCAAGTCTAAGTCAATCAAATTCCTTGGAAGCACTGGCAGCTTGTCAAAGGAAGAGCATCCACTTAGATTTAGACTTTTCGAGGACTTCAAACTACATTTATTTTTTTATTTATGGACCCTTTTTTTCACATGCCAGCTACATTTATTTATTTTCATTTTCCGTGGAAAAGAGTTCTTTTTTTTTTTTTTTTTTTAAAACTTAAACTACATAAATACCCTATTGATCCAAGACTTTTACGTTAACACCCCCGAGTTTTCAGAAAAGTTATAGGCACCCCCTCTGTTAATAAAACATGAACTGAAAAGTAGAGTTCAATAAACAATTCAAAATTTGTAAATGGTCAAAAATACCCCTCCATGCGTCGAAAATGACCCCAACTAGATTTAGGGCATTATGGTAACATTTTTATACGTACTGAATCAATAAACGACAGATTAAGTTATCTTTGCACAATGACAATTAAAACTGGTTTTCTTATGGTAAGGAAAGAAATTATGTAAAGGGCCAAAATTAATGTAATAATAAGTAGATCCATCATTATAGTTTGTTTGATAATTTCGGCTATTTTACTTGAACAATTAAGCAAACTAGGGTGATGGGTGCTGATGTAAAATAAGTAAAATAAAGTTTTTTTTTTTTAATGGAATTAGGTGAAGTATAGTTGGTATTATTGAACATTCTAGAATACTATTTTGTGTACTATTTATGAGATGTATTTCACAAAGATTTTCAAACATAATCTATATCATCTTATCCCTTACTAATTACCACTTCCTCTGTATTTTTTCTGATAACAAATAGATATAAATAAATGACATAATCAGAAAAATACAGAGGATTAAATTTCCTTATCCCACCACAGTCCCTAATCCCCTTAATCCCATGTGCACAACAGACCCATAAGAGTAATGACTCTATACAAATAATTTTGAGAAGTATCCGTAAAACAAAATGAATTAATTATCAGTTATTAATGATGAGCGCTGTATGTTGAATTACGTGTGTGTATAACAATGGCCATTTCAAAACCTGTGTCAAGACTTTTGAACAACAATTCCACCAGCGCCAGAATGTTGTAGCATTTCAATATTTAGCTTCTAACTTTGTTTTTTGTTTTTTGTTTTTGTTTTTGTTTTGTTTGTTTGTTTGTTTTTGTTTGTTTGTTTGTTTGTTTTTTTTTTTTTTTGTAATTTTGGATGACGATTTGAAGTCTGATAGAGTAAGGTGTAGAATTACTATTAAATAATTATATCTGTGACCGCTAAATTTTAACATTGTTGATGCCTATAAAATTTAAGAATGAATGACATTTAATCAAGATTCAAATTAAAAGAGACCATTGGACAATCTCTTATAAAGATCGGAAATTGGTTATGTATGATCTTGGGTTGTTGTTAAATCTATATATTTTGACATTTTATTTTTTCAGGTTTTAGTGATTATAGTTGTTCTGATTAGCTTTGTCAACTTGGTGTTTGGCAACTCAAGTTTCATGACAACTTTCTTTTTTCTTAAAAAATATGGTTCTCATAAAACAAAACATATACATATATATATATATATATATTTATGAATAAGGAACAAAACTCAATCCACCAATAGTACCGAAAAGTCAAAATTTCTCCTTAACCAACAAATTATCTTATCTCACATTATACTATGAGAAAAATAATATCGTTTCGGAAAATTTAGATTGATATTTGACACTAATTTCTCAACATTAACTATCCATTATTTTATTTTATTTTTAAATCTACTCTCTCCCCCAACTTCATATGCAAACCACACATACTCTCCCTCTTTCAATGTGTCTCTCTCATATCACCTCTCTTTAAAGTTTAAACCCTGACATTTTAAAGCCAAGATTTAGTTAAAATGAAATTAAAAATCAAATCCAATCACCTATGCTCGTAAAGCTGATTGAGGCAAATTGACGGAGTCGAGAACAACCGTTGTCATTTGGTGAACTGAATTTGCCCAAGCAATATATTTGGTAATATATTAAGTATAAAAGATTCCTGTTTTGAGATTTTAATGGTAAATGAAAAATTTATAGTGTATAAAACAATTAAAAGTGCTAGGTTACTGCTGTTGAAATATCAGGTCACTACTCTTAAATTGCATAGTTACTGCTTTTAAACTTTCTGATTATTGTGCCCTGAAATCACTAGAAACCAACCAACCAATACCAACACTGATCAGAAAGTCGACGGAATTTAAACAAGAAATATATTGATTACACATTCAAGAAGAGAAAGAGTAATGACACTGATGTAATTAAGCAGCACCCAAATATATGACATTAGAACTTCAAATTAAGAACACAGCGAACACCACCAAATCCACGTCTCTAATGTACAGTTGTCCATCAAAAGCCTTCAGAAACAAGCTGTTGTCTTGATGCTCCTACAAAAACTGATTCAGTCAAAGCAAGCTGCCAAGCCAGTTCCTACAAACAGCATGACATGATATATCAAAATTAAAAATGGGGTTAACTGGAAGGTACAGAATATAAACAAGAGGAATTATAATATCAGAAATAATATTCTTATAATTACTATATTTGACCTCATTAGGACCCTACTTCAATATAGCCTCTATATATAGCTGTACACAACTGTTAATAGTAACTTATCAAAAACAAATCTTTACAGAGTTTTAAAATCTCGGATTCTTCAACAAACATAATAATAATAATAGTACATATGAATTTCTCTACAGATTACGAGGATTAGAGGAAAATTTGTTAGTAAATGAGAAGCAACTGGAGAGAGAGAGAGAGAGAGAGAGAGTACTCACACATCCAGAAACAAGTAGTAGTCTTGATGATCACCAAAACAAAACTGATTCAATCAAGGCAAGTCGGTTCCTAGAAAAGCATGACATGATATCAAATAAACATTGTCCAAAGCGAGCCTAAATTTCCAATAAAAATTGGATTGAAGATTTTATAAATTACATGTTGGATAGGGGTGGCATGGCATGGTCAGCAAAGTCACTTCGAATCGGAAGTACTAGTTTTAATTCTCTTAAGCTGTGGTTCGACCGAAGTACAAGTGACGGCTCCAGTACTTGTAGCATTTGATTTTCCAAGCTCATTAGTTATACCAAGTTCCTTTGCATCCTGTAGATATAATGGGCGGACTCCACAAGCTCCCACTTTGTTTTCAATATCTCCAGCAGAGAAGCAAAATGACACTTCCGCTATGTCAAGACAGTTGTGGTAGTGTTCAGGCTTATACCACATGAACAAGTTACTTGAATTCAAATTGACGTATGCTGTCCTATCATTACCATCGAGATCCCAAGAGCATTTGAAGCTTTCACCATTATTAGTCTTGAAATTTGCATCACACCGTAAATACGAAGGCATTTCTCCATTTGCAACAACAACGCAAAAAGCAAATCCCAAGAATTTGGTATTCTTCCAATCAGGAGAAAGCCTAATGTTTATCGAAGCGCTCTCTGACTGATGTGTGAACCACATTGGAATCTTGTTTCCAGGAAAACAAATGCAAACACAAGGACAATCTGATGTCTGCAAGATAAGAAATAGTCCTTGGTTAGTTCAATGTCAGACAATATTCCTTTAAAAATACAAGAAAAAGATACATACGTTTAATCCGACATGTGGTTGTACAGATTTGGTTGACATATCCAACGTTCTGAGCTGAAATTCACTCACTATATTGCTGCACATGTTCTGGTCCAAATTTAAACAATCAACATAGAAAAACTCCGCAGATGCTATGACATGATTGCCACTCCTCCGCCCTTCTAGGAGTGCATCCCTTGAATTAGCTATCCACCCTAATGAGGTGCATCCACTTGCTTCTAGAAGTTCAAGAGACAATGGAAGCTCCGGCAAAGATTTGAGCATCTTACAATTACTAATCAAGAGTGCAATCAACTTGGAAAGATTTTTAATTGCTGGGAAGATTTCCAAGTTATTGCAATGCGTCAGTTCAAGTTCTTCAAGAGATTTCAACTTACAAATGCCAGTTGGCAGACTCTTAAGGCTTTTGCAACCATACAACGTCAGCTTCTCAAGACCAAAGAGGTGCTCAATGGATGATGAAGGCACCTCTTCTATTGACGTTCCCGCCAAATCTAACTCGATCAATGATCTTGGAAGCACAGGAAACTTGTCAAAGGAAGAGCATCCTTCAAGATCAAGACGTGTCAAAGACTTCAGCATTTGCATATCACTTGGCAGACTCGTAAGGCTTTTGCAACCATACAACGTCAGCTTCTCAAGACCAAAGAGGTGCTCAATGGATGATGAAGGCACCTCTTCTATTGACGTTGCAGCCAAATCTAACTCGATCAATGATCTTGGAAGCACAGGCAACTTGTCAAAGGAAGAGCATCCTTCAAGATCAAGATGTGTCAAAGACTTCAGCATTTGCATATCACTTGGCAGACGCTTAATCTTTTCGCAACCATGCAATGCCAACTTCTCACGACCAAAGAGAAGCTCAATGGATGATGAAGGAACCTCTTCTATTGACGTTCCAGTCACATCTAACTCGATCAATGATCTTGGAAGCACTGGTAGAGTGTCAAAGGAAGAGCATCCTTTTAGATTAAGACGCTTCAAGGATTTCAACATCTGAATATCACTTGGAAGACTCTTAAGGCGGCGGCATTCGTTGAGATTCAAGTAAACAAGATCATAAAGAGAGCAAATTGAAGATGGCAATTCTTCTATTGAAGTTGAATTACTTAGATGCAATTCTTTCAGATTCCCAGATATCTTCTCAACAACTTTAAGACGAATGCAGTAGTCAAGTTTAAGGTGTCCCAGAGTTCGACATTCATTGCAATAGCAGTTGTTGTGGCTCTGATCCAAAGAAGTAAGCTTGTCACCAATTCCAAATCTAAGTGGAGGTACTTGATGTAAGCTTTCGCAGAAGCTAAGATCTACACTCACAAGGTTTGGAGCTTGAGAGAGAGCAGAAATTTCAGTAAGGTAGTTGGAGCGACTAAGATCAACATATTTTAATTTTCCAAGATTCTGTTGCCAAAAAAAAAAAAAAAAAAACAAAAACAAAAGAGAGAATTTAATAAGCTAATCTTTAAAAACCATATCCTGCAGAAGAAAATTGTTAAATTAAAGCATACCGGGTCTCCACTCCAAAGTTTCTCAAGTTTGCTACGAGGCATCTTAAGTTCGACAAGATTGGGTGCCATGAAATGTGATGGCAGAGATTTCCACGGACAATAATTGATTATGAGACATTTAAGTGAATCGGGAAGATATTGAAGACCTTGAGGATAGCCTGAAAAAATGTCGGGAATATGCAACAACCATAGCCTATGCATCCCTTGGAGACTCCAGTCTCTTCTTTCCCAACCAATGAAGCAAGATATTCCTTGAACAACATTTGGAGTCCCCTGGTAATAAATAGCAAAAGGTTATACACAAGGCACATAGGGTTACAGAAAACCAAATACGAAAAAAATCCAATCAAGTCATCTGTTGGGAAGAATTGCATTTCGTGATCTTTTGGAGGAAAGTGTATCAATTTTATTAAAATTGGACTCGACACTTACTGTATTAGTTGTGAAGACATCGTAGAGATCCCCCTCATCCCACAATCTAGTACGCTGGCATTGTTGTCTTTCAATTTCCCAACCCATTTCTCTTAACAGATCATGGATTGCAAGATTGTTGTGATCTGTGACAGCAATGAGAGACTTTTCAATAAGACAATCTATTCCTATATTCACATAGGAACGATGAACGCTAAGTATACGTTCTACATATTTTCTGCAGGTTGCCAATCCAATCCTAAAAAAACAAACAATGTCAAGAAATATAGCCTTCTCTGTTTTATCCAGTCCATCAAAACTTACTCTTAATACATTGTGAATTCTTTCGTTTGGGAATTTTGTAAGTTTTTCTATCTCAGTTTCCCAAGTTTCTTTTCTCTTTGAACGGAGGAAAGGCCCTAAAACTTCAAGAGCCAAGGGGTTCCCATCAGCATAATTTACCACACTTTTTGACAGAATTACATCCTTAGCTGTGGGTGTGTAGTTACTCTTAAAAGCATGAGCAATAAAGAGCCGAAGAGAATCATCAGAACCTAATTTCTTTAGCTCATATTTCTCATCTACTCTATCCCTGAGCACCTGTGCATCTCTTGTCGTTAAAATAACTCTACTCCCAGGGCCAAAACGATCATGATCTGCAGCTAAAACTTCTAATTGCTCTGGATTGTCCACATCATCGAGAACAATCAGGACCTTTTTACAGTGCAGTTTTTCCCTCTTATAATCGGTAATGGTTTTTAGATCATTTTCCTGCAATAACTCAGAAAGTAGTTTTTTTTCCAAACTTTCCAGGCCGTCACGTTTTCCAGATTCTTCCCTCACATTTGCAAGAAAGCAACCTTCAAATTCAGAGGAAAGTTGCTTGAATAAAACACGAGCAAGCGTTGTCTTGCCCAGACCACCCATTCCCCAAATGCCAATCATGCGAACTGTTGTCGAGTCGTCAATGCGCAACAATTGTTTCATTTCCTCAATGTTTTTGTTAATTCCAACAAGGCCTTTGAATTCATTGCTTGATGAGTACATTTCATTCAGTTTAGCCAGAATGTCTTTTGCAATGTCCTCAACAAACTCCGCCTCAGTTCTACCATATATGAACGAAAAATAATAGTCAGAAAAATAGAAGATAAAAATACTAGTGGTTTTGGAGTTGATCGTAAGCTTTAATTCTTAACCATTTTGATATATTAATGCAAGGACAAAATTAATGTAACGACCAATATTTTTGTTACATGAAATTTAGTGAATTAGAGATTTACAAAAATTTCATTAGTAAAAGTTATTATACATGCATGTCACATGTTATATTGATCAGTGTAATATTAATGTAGTAAAGTATTATGATCTAGCTGTATGCTAGTAACACTTTTATTAAGACTGTAAAAGTTTGTGTTTGTATTATATATTAGAATGTCTGGTATGTTAAAAACAATTTTTGATGACTGATAAATTGTTAAAAATTTTGTTATAAAACAAAAACTGTTCTGCATTTTCACAAGTAAACAAGTAAAAATTAAGTTTAAGAAATTAGACTTAGGGTTTGTTGGGTGAATGAGTTTGAGTTGAAATTTTTAAATTTCAATAGTAAATTTTTTTGAATTTTCAGAAAAGACAAAAAACTTTTTGGGAAAAAGGTAAAAAAAAGTTTGAAAATGTTGGTTTGAACTTGTGAACCAAACAAGCTCTTAGAGACGACTTGATCTAATCGGGTCGTCGCAATTAAAAAGAGTCGTATTTGTATATGATTGAATGGTATATGTAATCATTATTAATTAGTTGATTGTTCAATAATTGGATGTGGTTCTGATGTAGGTTTTACTGAAACCACAACATAATTACATGAGTTCTTCTTACTTTTTGTATTATAATTAATTGGACAATTACTGAAACCGGTAAAATAGCAAAAACAGATCAAACAGTGTTAATTACTTGATAATTGATGGTACTAAAAACCTTGATGCTTTTCTTAAAAAGAAAAAGAAATCATAAAAGGAAATTGGTGTTGATATAAAGGATCAAGTGACACGGCGTAAAATACACCGACTTAGAGATTATTACCTTTTATGATAAGAGGCATATAATTCATGATAATGACCCAAGCTACATTATTTGGGTTTTTATTTTTTTATTTTTTTAATGTAATAAGCAAATTTCTGTTAAGCACAAAATTGTAAGAATTACTATTAGAAGAGCGATAACGATATTATAAAATAAAATAATAAAAAAAAATTTGATGTACGGATAAAAGAAAATATTAAGCATATAATTACCCGTTGTACGTCTTTGAATCCCAGCCACTAACACTGGCTGCTTCTATCAAAGCGTTTTTCCACTCCTCCACCTTGCCGGCCGCTTTCTCCTTGATATGTTTTTCAAAAGCTGGTTGACCCCTGTCGAGTTGTCTGCGTACAAGTGATGGTTCTATATCATAAAAAACAGGTACAATAGTCTGTCCATGTTCTTTTTTGCATTTGAGAATACACACCACTTCTTCTAAACACCATGATGAAGAGGCATAATTTTCAGAGAAAATTATCAATGAAATCTTCGATCCCTGTATCGCTTCAATAAGTTCTTTTGAAATGTTACCTCCCTTTGGAATTTTATAGTCTATGTATGTTTTGATCTTCTTTTGAATCAATTTGGCATGAAGATGGCTCAAAAAATTTTCACGGGTATCCTCGCCTCTAAAGTTGAGAAATACCTCATATTTCGCCAGACTGGAATCACTGGATATTGAAGATGAAGAAGAAGGAGCAGCAGGAGCAAATCTTGATCTAGGATGGTAAATTAGCAAGACGAGCAAAAAGGCTACCCTCTTCGCAAATAATCTGTATCTAGGATGGTAAACCAACCGAGTACTCAGTTCAAAGTTTGAAAAAAGCTTAATCAGTAAAGCAGAACAACAATATGTTAAAAGGTTTTTGAAATTTCTTTACTCTAGGAAATTTCTTGGAAGGTACAAAGTTAAAGCTGGGTTCACATGACTCCGTTCGGTGGTGTCATATTTTATTCCTTCAATAAAAACCAGCTGGATTTAATCATTACTACATTTTAAAAGCTGGGTTGCCACCCCACTTCCCCATTTCTTAATTTCTTTCTTCAACTTTTGGAATTGCAGTGCCAAGATTTAATCCAACGGTTCCTCTTACTTTTTCATTTGTGTAATATGCCGGAATGTACAACTTTCCCCTTTAAGTAACCATAGATATTTGGTAGATATTTGGTGAATGAGTTTAGTTTAAGATTTTTAAATTTTAATAGTAATTTTTAAAAAAAAATAAAAAAAAATTTCAGAAAAGATAAAAAAAATTTTCAAAAAAAGATAAAAAAATATGATAAAAAATTACAGTTTAGTTTAAACTAAATTTATTGTCAAACAAAGTCATAGATCAGACCAACAATATCTATTAGGAAGTGTTTGGTGTATAAATTGAGTTTGAGTTAAGTTAAGATTTTTAGGTTTAAATAATAATTTTTGTTGATTTTTTTTAAAAAGACAAAAAAAAATTTCAAAAAAAATAAAAAAATATAATTAAAAAAATACAATTTAATTTGAATTGAGTGTGAAAATCAAACGGATCCTTAGTATCTATTAACTTTTATCTATACATTATGCATTATATAGAAAGGAGAAAACTTTCTCTTGCATACCGTTTTGGACAAAAAAAAAATTGCATTTATTATTTTCCTCTATCTTGTTTTTTGCAAATTATTTTTTTTCATTTTAGTCCATTTTTAAACATTTGTATTTGATTTTCGATCCTCCTTTTTTTTTTCTAGATCATTTTTTTCATTTTAATCTTTTTTTTCTCAATTTTTTTTATTTTAGTCCTTTTTTATATTAATATTTTTTTTCATTTTAGTCTTTTATTTTTTTAGTCTTTTTTCATTTTTTTTTCCTATATCCTTTTTATATATTTTTTATTAACTATTTTACTTTTTCTTTATTTAGATAAAGTTTCTTCAATTTATCCCATATGTATATAATAGATACTTTAGACTGGTCTGTGCAATACGTAGACATGTTAAAAAAAACTTACTGTTTTCGTCGAAAATACACGTTTTAATTGAAACTAGCGTTTTGTCTTCTTTTTATTATTATTATTATATATTTTTTTTCCTGGGTTCTGGTGACTGACACAAGGGAGGGAGGGGAAGCTAGGTGGAGGGATAGGGGGAGGGCTGGAGAGAGTGGGAGGGAGTGTGAGAGCGACAGAGAGAGATGCGTTGGGACTTGAGAGAGAAAGAATGGCGGAGTGGGGAAGGTAGGGTCCATGAAATGAGAGAGAAATACCATTTTTTGTTTTTTTTGTTTGAGAGAGAGAGAGAGAGAGAGAGGGCTTTTTTTTTTTTTTTTTTTTTTTTTGGCTTATGTGTTCGGGGGAGGGTGGGAGAGAAAGGGTGTGTTGGAAAATTTTTATAAAAAAAAAAAAAAAGGAAAAAAGGGAACATGTGGAGTCTATATATAAAAGAATAAAGAGAGAGAGAATTTTTTGAATGCGCTAATATTGTCACTAAATGACAGATATCATGGACGATTTATAGGATTTATTTATTAAAAAATAAGAAAAAATAGTTATACATCTAAAATTTTATAACATATATATTAATTATCTCAATGCATTAATTTTCTAAAATTTAAATACAATTTTTATATTTTACATTTTTTAAAGATTTATCCTTAGTAGAAATATTTATTTTATGTTTTTTTTTTAAAAAAGATGTATTTCATATTTAAAAAAAAAGATTTATTTCATATTTTATAAATTTTTATATTTTCTTGTAATTTTTTTTACACATTTCGTTATGTCAAAGAGGTCTAACAAACATGAGTAGAAACACAAGCGCAACGGAAAAACGACAGCAACAAAAGTTAAGAATTCATCCCAAAAACGACAATCAATCTAATAAAACGACATAAGTGATGGGCAGACTACACCCAAAACACACAACATCTAGAAAACAATTATCCAAATTCTAGGTAAGAGACAATAACCTCTGAAAGGACCTAGCGGACGCACAAACAACTTCTGCAACTACTGAATCACTCAACAAACACAATTAGCGTGTTATCACACTAATTTAGTTTATATTTGTGCAAATAAAATAAATAACCATAAAAAAAAAATAGGCTTGGATGATTTTTTTAATCATCTAATCTAATAGATAACTTAACTTTTTTTTTTAATGGTCCGTTTAGTTCGTCAGTTGGAGTTAAAATATTTGAGTTGAGTTTGAGTTAAGTTGAGTTGAGATGAGAAGAAGAGTGTTTGGTAAAATATTTGAAAAAAAAATTTAGTTTGAGTTGGGTGTTTGGTAAAAATGTTTGAGTTGAGAAGTTTAAAAAAAACAAGGGCCCTGTTTGGATGTGAAGAAATAGAGAAACAATTTTTTCCAAATTTTTTTGTCTTGTAACTTATCTAAACTCCAACTAAACTTCACTTTTCCACCTCAATTTTTTCCTTTATGTGAAAAGTCAACAACCTGGCTTGTTGACTTCATCATCTCATTCCAACTCATACTGTACTTTTTTTTTGTCATTTTTCCAAAAAGTTTGTTTTTTTTCCAAAAAGTTTTTTGAATATCCTAAAAATTCAAAAAAATTTACTTGAAAATTTCAACTCAACTCGAACCCAACTCAATTTAACATTCTACTATAGATGCTAGCGACGGAAAATTTAATAATTAAATTACGCTCAATTAATAACACCAAATTGTGTTTACATTATTAAAAACTACAAATTAATACTTACAGTTCTAATGTAGCATAAAATACAAGCTTGCGGGCTTTCAAGTAGTTTTATACCACGGCGATAATTGATATCTAACCCACATATTATCAGTCATCATGTCTCGCAACTGATTCATTGCACCCCTCCTCGAGCCATGTTGCTGCGTGCCTATAGTGGGGCCAGCCCCATCGATCCCGTCATCAAACACGTAATCGTCATTCACATCATTGTTCTCATATACAGGCACACAATCGGACGCGTACTCTTCTAGACAAGGATCCCCAACCTGCACCATCCTGATAAAATTATGCAAAACTGCACACGCCACCGGAATCATTTTCTGTTTTTCTATCGGGTAGCTATTGATGCCTTTAAGAATTTTGAATCGTGCCTTCCAGACACCAAATGTTCTCCCAATACAGTTCTGCAGAGATGCATGTGTGTAATTAAATACTTCCCTGCGGTTGCGTAGCCCGCCCCGACGTGTTCGGTATTCCGGTAAATGGTACGTCTCTCGTCAGAATGGGCTCAAGAAACCGTCCTTATTTACATAGCCCGAATCTGCCAAGTAAAATTTTCCTACAAAAATTTCAATAAACATTTGCGTTACACGTGTGTGTATATATTTAAAACTTTATTATATTAAAATACTACTATAAGTAGCTAATTATGCTTATCTTGTGGCGGTATTGGGAAACCGAAGAATGCTATTGCCTCGTCCAATATTCTGGAATCATGACAGGATCCCTCGTATCCGGCCAACATATATGTGAATCTCATGTCGAACGAGCATGCCGCTAATACATTCTGTGAGTTCTGTCCTTTCTGATTTATCCATGCATCCGCATTATCCCGCGGTGGCACACATGGGACGTGTGTGCCATCTATAGCCCCAATACAACCCTGTATCATTACGAGTGAATTTAAATACTTTGTACCATCATAAAGAATTCTAACAGTTGTAACAGTTCTTTCATGCAACAATAATATGTGATAACATTAAAAACGTACATCAAACCATGGTCGATATTTGTACGAGTGCTCTTCAATCAAAGGTTGAACAGCCGTGTAGTCTGGCGTTCTGATGAATTCGTCCTTCAGCGAACATATAACCTGCAGCACTGTATAGAACCAACGGCAGGTTGTCTCTACAGAATGCTGGAACAAGTAAGAAGTGTGTCGGTTCGTAGCGCCTTGTGCGCAAATGGTTAAAAAAATGAACAACTGCTCATTCACGTCCATGTTACGCGTTGGCTTCAATAATTCCCGTCGTCGTAGTAGATCACTGAGTGATCTGAATGTCTCAGATTTCATACTTATTAGGTCTTGACAAATTCTGTTATGACAATTTAAAATCTCTTCAACCCGCATGCTGCCCATCAATCTAGAATTATGCATTGGTTGCGGGTCCCGACGCCTGCGACGCCTCCTGAGAGTCACCGCTACAACTGCTATCACGACATATCTGTCATTGTCACTATTCTCATCTTCTGAGTAAACGCCCTGGTCTTCCTGCTCGGATGCGGAGCTATGCTCATTCATGTTTCCGACAGCTTGATATATGCTCTACAGTTTGAGTTTTGCCTGGTATTCAAAATTTTGTTGTGGAACAAGTCAAAAAAATTTGTTTCCTTTACCAAACCATATTTAACGTTACTTGATATGCAATAATTAAAAAAACATCAACATGCGAAAGGTTTTGTTACAATATTTCCATAGATGAAATAATAAACACAGTCCAATCATAAGAATAATGTCAAACAAATGGTTAAAAAAAAAAAAAAAACACAACTCCGAAAATGAAACTCAATCGGTCGGGGGTGGCTGCGAACGAAGAACGATCGCAATTAGTTCTCGCCTATCGATCTCAGGCAGCTGGTGAAAGGTACGCTGGAGCGTTGGATTAGCTGAGAAGTATTGCCACATCATAGCCTGCTGATTGGGTGGAATACCCATATCTGTCATTGTGGTCATACAGATCAGCATGTGATCCGTGCGACTTGATTGGGAATTAGATCGGCCAGATTCTGATCGGCCACGGTAGTACTGACTATCTCCTGCATGGCCATGAAAGTTATCTCATCCGTCTCGTCGTGCTGCTTCCTCTTGCCAGAGCTGCCTCTAGATCGAGACGGGCCCGCAGAGGCCCCGGCCCTTATGTTGTTGCACCTCCGGGACCCGACTCCTGATGTCGGGTCATCTCCAGTCATCGGTCCGATGCCGGAGTTGTCTTGTGAGGCGTCCAGGTCGACGGGCGCAGGCTATCATCTGGCATCGAAACTGATCCGTATCCCGAAGCACCAGCTGCATGCTTCTTCTCGAATATATTATAATAGAGCTCCTTGTTTCGTAGCCCCTCGTGCCGGAGATGGTTGCACTCTTTATGGACCTACAACCAAACTAGGTTTGTCAAATTAAATGAGCAATAATAACGGCTAAAGGAAAAGTATTAGTCCCATAACAGTTAGTAGTGCGATGTTATATTACTTGAATAAAACTCTGTCACACATCGTCTGAGCAGATGACTCGATCAGTCACCGGATCGTATCCTAATCCGGTCCGACATTGCAAAGCCTTCCAGCCCCTATATATTTTTTTCATTCTATCCTTCTTTTGCTGTAATGTTAAGCCGTATGCAGGAATCCCTTCATACGCAGAGTTAAACTCCTTGGCCCAGCTATCGAGCGTTGCAAGTGGAGGATGTCTACCGGAATTGCAGCCCACGTAATAATCAAGCTTTTCAAGGAATACTGTTTCCTTCGCATGATCCCAATGGTACGACTCACCTATCGCTTTCCGAGGCATTTCCTAACGAACGCGGTAAAAAAATATAAAAAAAAATCAATAAAACATGGTTAAATACAAACGAGGGGGAGGAGGGGTTGGCTCCGTATAAATTATTTCCCTTGGCGTGATCCGATACGTACGACTCACCGGAGGATTTGCGAGGCATATAATTAATACATCGGAAATCAAAATATGAATTTATAATAAAAAAAGTCAACGATTGGAATGTAAAGTTGGCTCAGTGTGTAGTGATTGATATTTTGCATCTGAAGCATGTCAATGACCCGATACCATGGCAGCTACCATGGCATGGAACACCGGCAACTACCTATATGATATCGGGTTAAAGACGCACCAGTCAGATGAAATTACAATCTATGCTGATGGGCATTTATCATCATAGCCAAACGGATGGGGAAACTGCAAGATCTAGGCAAAATCAAGCATAAAGTGGCCAAAATCGACATCTCTCAGTTCAAGGCATGGTGGATCATCTAGGCAGCCCCTAAATGACCAAAACAACGTATCAGAATGACCAAAACAAACAAAAAACAGCCCTGACCAGTTTTGTGTCAAAAATAAGCAAAAACAAGCCAAAACAATGCAAAAATTGCCCAAAATGCACAACTTATACCAAACCAGTAGTTGGATGGCCAAGGCAGCCCCAACTTGACCAAAAGAAGAAATGAGAATGACCAAAACCACCATAAACCAGGCCTGACCAGATTTGGGTACAAAGTAAGCAAAATCAAGCCAAAATAAATGCAAAAAATGCCCAAAATGCACAACTTCTGGTTTAATGCACCAACACAACTTCTGGTCTTCCAAACCAGTCAAAATCTTCCTAAAACTATGTTTAATGCACCAACACACCCACATCTGAACCAAACCAGGTTTTGGGTGAACCAAACCAGGTTTTGGGTCTGCCAAACCGGTCAAAAACTTCCTAAAATCATGTTTAATGCACCAACGCACCCACACCTGACCCAAACCAGGTTTTGGGTCTGCCAAACCAGTCAAAAATGGGAAGCTAGGAACACCACACATGGTTCAGCCGAACCCAAAACAGGGCCAACCAAGAAAACTGACCATTTTCTCACCCTAAACACCATATGGGAATGTCAAACAAACACAAATGCAACCCATAGCAGTTTCAAAGCATCAAATTAGATCAATGGTGACAAAATGGGAAGCTAGGAACACCGCACATGGTTCAGCCGAACCCAAAACAAGGCCAACCAAGAAAACTGACCATTTTCTCACCCTAAACACCATATGGGAATGTCAAACAAACACAAATGCAACCCATAGCAGTTTCAAAGCATCAAATTAGATCAATGGTGACAAAATGAGAAGCTAGGAACACCACACATGGTTCAGCCGAACCCAAAACAGGGCCAACCAAGAAAACTGACCATTTTCTCACCCTAAACACCATATGGGAATGTCAAACAAACACAAATGCAACCCATAGCAGTTTCAAAGCATCAAATTAGATCAATGGTGACAAAATGGGAAGCTAGGAACACCACACATGGTTCAGCCGAACCCAAAACAGGGGCAATCAAGAAAACTTTCCAATTTTTTCTCACCCTAAACACCATATAGGAATGTCAAACAAACACAAATGCAACCCATAGCAGTTTCAAAGCATCAAATTAGATCAATGGTGACAAAATGGGAAGCTAGGAACACCATACATGGTTCAGCCGAACCCAAAACAGGGGTAATCAAGAAAACTGACCATTTTCTCACCCTAAACACCATCTACGAATGTCAAACAATCACAAATGCAACACAAACCCAGTTTCAAACCTGCAACTTACATCAATGGGAGAAAATGTGGTTTACGAACACCACACATGCTTCAGCCGAACCCAAAACATACCAATATGAGATTGAATACATAATAAATAGATCAACATATGAGAATGAACAGGAGTTTGCATTTCAGAAATTGGGGATGAAATACATACTAGGCTTACGGAATTCGAACCGGAGGATGAGTATATAGGGGAAGACGGTGGATTAGGGCAGGATTTAACGCATCACCGACAAGATCCCTGAACTCGGAAATAGTGGGTAATCAACCCAAGTGTTCGTGTTCGGTGCGAGCTCCCCAACCGGCCCCGCATCTGCTTTAGTGGGGGTGGGCGAAGCCAAAAGGTAAAGGATATAAGCTTACCTCGGAGAGAGGAACGTCGAGCAGTCAACGGACCTCCTGCTAAGCGACAGATGGTCGCGGGGATGCGGGTCAGAGGCTACAGCGAAGCTGACAGCAGCACATGGGAGCCGATGGGGAGGAACACGAGAGGGATGAACAGGAGCTTGGGCACGCGTGAACATCAAAGTTGCAGGAATCACTGGTTGCACAGTGAACCCAGGTGGGTTTACTGTGCAACGGTTCAAAGGTCAATTCAAGTTGGACTGTTATACCAAACGGCATGAGTTTCACTTGAACTCAAAAAACACAGCTTGAACTGCTGTGCCAAACGTACACTTAATTTAGGAAAATGGTCGTGTAGTACCCCGATTAAGTTAGATGATTTTGGAGCTAAAAAAAATGATAATTGGTAAGGATTGACGACGTCTTTTCATTTTTTAAGATATAAATTGAGTTGTTAGATTTTTATAGAACTTCTTGATAATTATGCTGCATGTAGTATTTAAGGCCACCTCATTTTAGCTAGTTAGTAAATAGCTTTGCTGATGTTATTCTTTATGGGACTTGTCATGCTTGAGTTATAGGAGTATGTGACGACTGGCTTGCTTGTGTGGTTGCCATCCAAGTGCTTGCCGTCAACTTGTGATCCTATATATATGTAGATTACCTTATACCGTCGAAGTAAATTTCTAAATATGCATCAGAATAAGAAAAAGTGTGAAGAAGAAATGAAAGGGAAAAAACATATATATATATAGATGGAAATATTAGAGGCAACGAGAGAGGAAAAAAAAAGTTTATACTATCTAGCAAGTAGTTAGTTGATGTAAGTATACTTTTACTGCATCACTTGAACAGTATTATGTTTTAAAACATGTTTTCAGCTATACTATTTATTATTATTTTTCATGATTGATTAGAAAAGATTTAAAGAAGTATAGTATTTACTCTCATTCTTATTAGAACCAATCCGGATAAAGATTAAAGAACCAAATCCTTGAGGAAAAGAGTTCCAAGAAAGAGGCCGTACAAAAAAGAAAGGGTTATAATGGTACGAGATTAACATTCTACAGAGGGCCCCATTCTAAATATAAAGAGAAGTATTTTAAGGTGGAATAGTTATATGGTATACTTGCTAAGTTTTTCACTCATATAGTTCTTATGATGCAGTTTGCAGGATTAGCAAGGTCAAGAAGTTGACTGAGCCTGAGGTTCTAGGATCCCATGACAAGTTTAGTTATTTTTAAGATTTGAGATTTTTGTTTTATAAGAATAATGTTTTGTCTCGAGGATGAATATAATTTTTTTTTTTCAACTATGTAATATTTATTTTCGTTAAGTTTGAAGTTTTTGTTAAGCCAATGTTCTTTTCGAGCTGTTTGCTTGGGAGGGGTGTTACAGGTCATTTGTCATTTTTTAGATTAATGGTCAATCAGTGATTAATTGTGAAAATTGGTGATTGATTAATGATCAATCAATGATTGATTATGAAATTTAATGACCTATATGTTATGGTTAATCAGTGATTGACTTATAATCAATTATTGATTGACTATTATGTGGTCAATTACATATTGACTATTTAAAAAAATTGATTAACCATTTAAAAAAATAGCCTTTTAATTAATTTTTAAAAACATCGACCATTTATTAAAAAATTTCTTAAACAAAAGTTATTTAGCCATAAATCTCTATCTTTCTATATCGTGATAAAAAACATTAGGCAAAAACCATAATGTTGATTACACAGCGAAAATAGACTGATTTATTAAACAATAAATAACAGTTATAATTTTTGGAATTATAAATTTGAACCAAAACTCGACCAAATTAGAACCCACGTTGTCTCTTCCTATGGTGACTCGCCTTCATGCCTCTTGTCCTCCCAAAGTCAGCAGCTCGCCTTCGCACCTCCAGTGGTTCAAATTTGAATTTCCTGCAACAAGATAAACACAGTTAATCATCATTACCAAATTCAGAAATTGTCTCAATAAAATCTAATTCAAACACAAGAGAATGTCGTGCAAAAATATATAAAACTCACTTAATTAAATTTGACAATAAGAGCAACCAAAAAAATAAAAAGAGTATTTTTCTTAGGTGACAGCTATTTTTCTTCTGCCTTCCCTTTCTACATCTCCTCCTTAATTAAAAAAGTATCATCCGAACCTTTTCCAATAACTAATTTCCTATATAAACGTCATATCAGAGACTCGAAAGTAAAAAAAAAAAAAAAAAGTGATAACTTGCATGATATTGGGAGTCCAGTGGTAAGCAAATTTGCATATAAGAAATAATGACTCTGCCATGAAAGTATTGAAGTACTGAGGCAACAAAAAATGAAGTAAAATCAGCATGCATGATTGTATATGGTTGAAACTCAAAAAGGAAGGAAAGCGGAAATCTAGAAATTCAAGGTCGAGAGAGAGAAAGAGGAAGGGGGTTACTCACACATCCGGAACAAAACTGATTCAATCGAGGCATGCCAGTTCCTAAAATTAAAGCATGACATGATATCAAATTTAACATTGTTCAAAGCTTAACTTCGCGTTAATACTGCGATACAATTGGATAAAGGTTTGATAACGTACATGTAATATAGGGGAGGCATGGTCATCAGAGTCACTGGGTATTGAAAGTTGTAGTTTTATTTCTCTTGAGATGTGGTCGTCTAAAGTACAAGTGATGGCTCCAGTACTCGTAGAATTTCATCTTTCAAGCTTGTTAATGATACCTAACTCCTCTGCATCTTGGAGATACAGTGGGCGGACTCCACAAGCTCTCACTTTTGTTTCTTCAGATCCGGCAAAGAAGCAAAACGACACCTCCACTGTGTCAAGACAGTAGCGGTAGTTTTCATGCTTATACCACATGAACAGGTTACTTGAACTGGAATCTAAGAATGTCGTCCTACCATCGTTGAGATCCCAAAAAATTGGTAGCTGTCACCATTAATAGTCTTGAAATTTGCTTCACAACATAATAAATTCAGAGACATTATGTCCTCTGCAACAACAGCATATAAAGCAAATCCCAAGAAGTTGGTATTCATCCAATCGGAACAAAGCCTAATGTTTATAGACGACCTCTCTAACTGATACGTGAACCACATCGGAATCTCGTTTGCAGGGAAACAAATGCTAACACCAGGCGGTTATCTGTTCTCTGCAAGATTAAAAAAAAAATAAAAGTCTTGGTCAGCACAGTTATGAAAGAAGGCAGACTTCATTTTTTCCAACCAAAAAAAAAAAAAAAAAAAAAAAAGGAATGAGATGCATACTTTTAATTTGCTATGTGGGAGCACAGATTTAATTGATATGTCCAAAGCTCGGAGCTAAAATTCGCTCACTATGGGGTTGCGTGCAACCTGATCCAACTCTATATCATCAGAATAAAAGAATTGCCTATGTGTCACAACATGATTGCCACTCCTCAACCATTGTCTGAGTGCGTCACGTGAGTTCGATATCGTCTCTAATGAGATGCATGCATCCACTTGCATCAACAAGTTCTAGAGACAGCGGAAGCTCTGGCAAAGATTTGAGCCTTCGGCAATCACGGATCAAGGGCTCATTCAGCTTAGAAAGACTTTTAATGTTCTCCGATACTCTCTCTATCTTGCTTTCGTCTAGAATTAGTATTCCCAGTGAAGAAAAAGAACTCAAAGAGGGAAGCACTTGGATTCTTGTTTTCATTATGTTAAGAGTCTCTAAGCTTGTCAAAGGAAGATCATCCACTTAGATTTAGACTTTCAAGGACTTCAAACTACATTTATTTATTTATTTATTTATGGACCTTTGTTTCACATGCCAGCTACATTTATTTATTTTCATTTTCCGTGGAGTAGAGTTTTTTTTTCCCTTCTGTGTTTAACTTGAACTACATAAATACCCTATTGATCCAAAACTTTTACGTTAACACCCCTGAGTTTTCAGAAAAGTTATAGGCACCCCCTCTGTTAATAAAATATGAACTGAAAAGTAGAGTTTAATAAATAATTTAATATTTGTAAATGGTCAAAAATACCCCTCCATGCGTCGAAAATGACCCAACTAGATTTAGGGCACAATGGTAACATTTTTATACGTACTGAATCAATGAAAGATAGATTAAGTTATCTTTGCACAATGACAATTAAAACTGGTTTTCTTATGGTAAAGAAAGAAATTATGTGAAGGGCCAAAATTAATCTAATAATAAGTAGATCCATCATTATAGTTTGTTTGATAATTTCGGCTATTTTAAAAGAACAATGCCTTGGCTTAGTGATGACATTTGCATGAAGGACTCCCAGGCATTTCCTGGGCTAAGCTTGGTTCAGTGGATGAACATGCAGCAAAAAGGTGACGGGTGTTGATGTAAAATGTTTTGGTCAAAGGGATATCTCTCCAATATAAGTAAAATAAAGTTTTGTTTTTTTTTTTTTTTTTTTTTTTTTTTTTTATAATGGAATTAGGTAAAGTATAGTTGGTATTATTGAACATTCAAGAATACTATTTTGTGTACTATTTATGAGATGTATTTCACAAAGATTTTCAAACTTAATCTATATCATCTTATCCCTTACTAATTACCACTTCCTCTGTATTTTTTCTGATAACAAATAGATATAAATAAATGACATAATCAGAAAAATACAGAGGATTAAATTTCCTTATCCCACCACAGTCCCTAATCCCCTTAATTCTGTGTACAACAGACCCATAAAAGTAATGACTCTATACAAATAATTTTAAGAAGTATCCGTAAAATAAAATGAATTAATTATCAGTTATTAATGATGAACGCTGTATGTTGAATTACGTGTGTATTCAAAACCTGTGTCAAGACTTTTGCATGACAACTCCACCAGAGCCAGAATATTGTAGCATTTCAATATTTAGCTTCTAACTTTGTTTTTTTGTTTTGTTTTGTTTTTAATTTTGGACGAGGATTTGAAGTCTGATAGAGTTAGGTGTAGAATTACTATTAAATAATTATATTTATGACCGTTAAATTTTAACATTGTTGATGCCTATAAAATTTGAGAATTTATGACATTTAATCAAGATTCAAATTAAAAGAGACCATTGGACAATCTTTTATAAAGATCGGAAATTGGTTAAGTATGATCTTGGGTTGTTGTTAAATCTACATATTTTGACATTTTATTTTTTCAGGTTTTAGTGATTATAGTTGTTCTGAATAGCTTTGTCAACTTGGTGTTTGGCAACTCAAGTTTCATGACAACTGTCTTTTTTCTTAAAAAATGTGGTTCTCAAAAAACAAAACGTATATATATATATATATATATATAGATATTTATGAATAAGGAACAAAAGTCAATCCACCACGAGTACCGAAAAGTCAAAATTTCTCCTTAACCAACAAATTATCTGATCTCACATTATACTACGAGAAAAATAATATCGTTTCGGGAAATTTAGATTGATATTTGTCACTAATTTCTCAACATTAACTATCCATTTTTTTATTTTATTTTTAAATCTACTCTCTCCCCAAACTTCACATGCAAACCATACCTATTTTCCCTCTTTCAATGTGTCTCTCTCATATCATTTCTCTTTAAAATTTAAACCCTGACATTTTAAAGCCAAGATATAGTTAAAATGAAATTAAAAACTAAATCCAATCACCTATGCCCGTAAAGCTGATTGAGGCAAATTGACAGAGTCAAGAACGACCGTTGTCATTTGGTGAACTCAATTTCCCAAACAATGGGAAGCTCAGTGTTCGATGGAGGTTTTTGGACTTCGTCTGAAATTGAAACATATACTTCTGCCCAAGTATATCATATTAAAATATTTTTCTTTAAATTTAGCTGAAGTTGAGGACCCTCTAGTGCAATGTTAATCTTGTGCCATTAGTACCATTTACTTTTCATGATGGTCCCTTTCTTGGAACTCTGTTCCTCAAGGATTTGGCCGTTTACTTTTCATGATGGCCCCTATCTTGGAATTTTCCTTCCTCAAGGAATGGCCCTTTACATAACATAACATGAGTTGGTTCTAATAAGCATGAGATCAAGCACCATACATAAAAATAACTTCTTTGAACCTTTTCAAAGTCAATCATGGAAAACCATAATAAATAGTATAATTGAAAACATTTTTTTTCAAAACATAATACCGTTCGAGTGATACAGTGAAAGGTATACTTATATCAACTAGCTACTTGCTAAATAATAGAAGCTTCTCTCATTGCTTCTAGCAGTTCCTTCATAGCACGAGTACATAATCATAGTCTTTTTGGAATATCTAAAACTTCCCATCATTATATAATTTCTATTACTAAGGGATCATATCATCAAACTCATCGCCAAACTCATAGTCATCATCGTAGTCTACTAAATTCTTGTTGGCAACATCCAACTCATATTCGCGCATTGCCTTGTTGTCACCACTGAGTCAAGGCACTACTAAACATTTTACCATATCTAATATTACTCTTATGTGGGCAAGAGTTTCACAAATACAACACGTAACTTCCATAATGTTGATCCAATTCCTTAGTACGAAAAGTTCCCGGCTATCACCATACTAGGGTGGAGTAGTCCTTTAAAAGCATCAGGAGTATCATCCTCCAATATAGCCATTGACGAGATATACTCATTACGTATGCAAGATCTTAACTAATTCTAACTATAAGAAAAAAAAAAAAAACTTAACTTACTTAGGCATTGCAGAAACGATGTGAAACAAGGTGAAGTAGGCTAGCAAGATACCGCTCTGATACCAACTTTGTAACGTCCCGACCTACGTAGGGCTATTGCCAAGCTTACTTAAATTAAATCTTGGTCTTAAATACTTAAACATAGCATATCGTGGCATACATGTAAACATGTTATGCTTGAAAATAATTTACTATTTTTCATACTGTAGGTGAGGTTTGTACTTACTAGTCATCCTACATTTTTCGTCTATCATCCAAACACGGTATGACAACAGGTTATACTCCTGTTTCAAACAAGGCGTAAGATAAGAGTCGTTCTATCTTACTATAAACCATAACATACTAGATCGGTATCCAATCCGATTACCTTTGGTAATCATAGATACAAATCCTATCATAGTAAACCGGTATCCTATCCGATTACCATTGATACCTTAACATAGTAAACCGGTATCCTATCCGGTTATCATTGGTCATATACTTGTTACCATATTCCTTAACAAATCTTAACATACATATCGATTAATTAGCCGGTCTCCACCCGACTACCATTCGTCATAAAACTGTTATCATTTAAGAAAATCTTGGGCCTTCTCTCATTTTCTAAAAAAAATACCTTGTTTTCATAATTTCAAGTATTATCTTGATTTAATACTTGAAATTACCTTTTAAAACCACTTTTAAAATCCTTTTAAAACTGTTTTCTTTGTAAAACCGTGATTTCTTTTTAATTGGAATTATAAAATCATAAAAATTTGAAAACTGCTTTTGAAAACAGCCTTGTAGTTTGACTGAAGGTGCATGTGCAGGAATTTCCTGTACCATGCACAGTTTTAAAAATCTTGTGCAGGAATTTCCTGTACCCTACATAGTTTTAAAAATCTAGTTTTATCTTTAAATCAGTTTATAATTTGAAAAAGTTTTCTTCATGAAAGTTGTAGATCTCATAGAAAGCTACAACTTTTTTTTTTAATTCAAAACCTAAATCTGAATTAACTTACTCGTTTTTCCTTTTGAAAAATTCTGGCCGTGTACACTGTCTATACAGGCCAGTCTCAGATTTTGATAAAAACAGAGGTATTTGGAGCTTTTTTTTTTCAAAAAAGATCCACGTTGTCCCCTAGGATTTTTAATTCTCTACAACTTTGCAGTTTTGACTTTTTCCAAATTCGGCTTCTAAAGGTCTCAAAATTATATTTCCCATTTAATCCGAAAGTTGACAGTTTTGTTTTTGATTGGTTTTTACATAAATATTCGCACACCCTACCTCAAACGGTCGCAACCGTGAGCCTACATCAATCATGCAGTGCGTTATGTACATATTCATTATTCATGCACTTGTTTATCTTATTTACAAAACCCAAATAGGTAACCTTACTTGTCTTACCAATTTTGGTTTTTAGGTTAATTCCTTAACCTCCAGACCTCAAACATCATAACCATAATCATCATTCATAAAATATTTTTACTTAAGCATGTGAGGACATTTCACAAATATAAGATAGGCATACATAAAATCCACATTCTTTCTAGGGCATAACATTACATGCATGTATAAACTTATCAATCAAAATCACCTAAACCTAGATCTAACATATACTAACCATACAAGAACCATAACATATAAAAAATAAAGAATGAGCTTATGCTCTTACAACCCCAAACTTGAAATACATATAAATTCCTTGATCAAAACTTAATGAAATTCTTAGAGGCATTAAGAGGAATACCTCTAAGTTTGGGATGATTGATCTAGACTTTGGGTTGAAAATTTTTTCCTTCCTTGCTCCACTAATCACCAACCGGCCACTTACTCTTTCTTCTCTTTTTTTTTTTTTTTTTTTTTTTTCGGTTCCTAAGGGCTAGAGAGAAAAGTTGAAAGAGAAGCAAAAATTTGGGGTCCAACTAATGGTTCACAACTAATCCCACATCACCTATTTATAGGTGAAAATTCTTGATTTTCCAACAATTATTTTTATTCTTAAAATTACATATTAGGGTCTAAAAAATAAAATATTTGCTCAAATACCCCCTTAGGTGGCCGGCCATGTGGAGCAATTCTAGGCCAAAAATCTCTTCAAGTTATCCACTAAATTATCCAATCAAAATCTTCCACATAATTGCTTCCAATTTCCAAAAATCCCAAAATTCACATATTTATCCATGATTACTTGGCCTCCAAGTAAGGCCATTTTTGGCCTTTCTTCTTAATATGCAGTCTATTTTCTTACTAATGCAGAAATTACAAATACTGTTTTCAACTATAAACAGTACAGTCATACTGAACTGCAGTCCAGAATTCATATGCACTTAACTGGACTGCGTATGGATTTTTCTTAGGACTTGAAATTACTTAGTCCTCATTGCTCCAAATATTATTCTTGATTATTCTAGAGCAATCCCATACCTTATTCTTAACTTTGCATCCATAATGACGGTTGACTGCAGTATAATTTCAATACTGCTTAATACACTACAGTACCGTCCTGTTCAAGTCATGAATTAGCCTGGTCATACATAGGCCAGAATAAAAACATAAATCATCATCGAGTCTTACGATACTATAAGAACTCAAACATATTCTAATAATAAAATTATGAATTTCACATTGATATCCATAATTTTCATGAAACATCATATAAACACATAGTACGGACTTAAATTTCTTTACATATAAGGAAATCATGAGTCTATAAAAATTTCGGTTATTACACTGGCTATGTCTATCAAAGCATTTTTCCACTCATCCACCTTGTCAATTCTGTCTTTGAAGCATTCTTCATGTTTTGCAAAAGCCACTTTAAAACTCTCGAGTTGTTTCCGTAGATGTAATGGATCTATTTCATAAAAGATAGGTACAACAACTTGTCAATGCTCTTTCTTGCATTTGAGAATGTACACCACTTCATCCAAACACCATGTTGAGAAAGCATAGTTTCCAAAGAACATTATCACTGAAATCTTCGATCCCTGTATTGCTTTGATAAGTTCAGGTGAAATGTCATCTCCCTTTGAAAGTATATTAACAATGTAGGTTTCGACATTCTTTTGAATCAATTTGGCATGAATATGGCTCATAAATTTGGCACGCGTATCCTCACCCTAAAGCTGAGAAATACATCATGTTTTGCCGGAGTGGATGATGATGGAGGAGCAAGAGCCATAATTACAGCCGGCAGCAAATGTGAGAAGCAATCAAATTGACGAGCAAAAGCCTCTAAGGTTAATCTATAGGTATGCGGAATGTCGAAGCTCAGTTTGATGTTCGAAAACCATCGGCATATTAATAAAGCACAATTGGAACCAATTACCGTCGTGATCACCACGTCCAATTTGACTTTGTAATTTCGGTTTCTTAAATTATGAAAACATCAAATTTTAATCAATATGCTAGACTCAGTCTAAAGTTGATAAACAATAGGCTTAATGAAGCAGAATGGCATCACCTCGATTATTAATTGGGTTTAAATTTGTTAAAACTAGTACCTTATACCTTATAGGAAATTTCTTGGAAATATATTCACATGGTCATATGCTAATCATGTTGTAATATATATATATATATATATATATATATTTTACTTGGAATAATGTTGTAATATTTTATTCCTTCTAAACGAGCTGGATTTAGTTGACTTTCCCATTTGATTATTTACGACAGAACAGGTGAATTACATGATATTCTATTGAAAACAAAAGTTCATTGGTTTATTGACTAGGATGGTAGAATGAACTTGAACGGCCAATTCATTTTTCAGAAAAGTCGTGTCATGAACTAGTCAAAAAACTCAATCTTATATAGAATAATTAATTGTCCACGAAAATCTTTATTATTCTCTTTGTATTTCGAAATTGCAGTCAATCCAATGTGATACTATATATTCTAAGAAAAATGATAATATGTACGAGGCAAAACAAACTGATTAGATTCACTATTACCTTATAAGAAATAATAAAACAAATAGATGAGATGATTAAAGAAACAAAAGGGATAGCAACCACATTTTGAAATACAGAATGAACTCTTGTATTTTGATTAAATAGAGATATTGGTTTTTGTTCTCATTCTATCTGGATATTTGGGAAAGAATTGTTCAACGAAAAATGCGTACTGATTTTGAGATAGGAAAACATAAGTATTCTATGGATCCTTGATATACAATATTGTTCCAGCCAATTTTTCAACACCCAATTGGAGGACTGAAAGGGATTGACTTCATGATGGGGCTCCATTGACCGAGTCTAGGCACCATTCTGGCCCCCCCAAAGAGACTTGGGATTGATTGTTGCTAATAGAGACTGAGCATTCTTGATATGATGGAAGAACCCACATTCAAAGCTTCAGACAAAGGTTGAGACCTTAGGCCCTTATGGTATCTCATATTAAACGAAACTACTTTCACTTATGATAACCAAAATGAAAGAAAGGAAACGTACTCTCCTTTTTTTCTGTGATTACCCGATCTCTCAGGCCGTCTCTTAAAAACTTGCTTACTTGCATCTTATTTAAATTGTTACTAATTTATTTTTAGTTCCTCAAAATTTCAGGATTTTTTTTTTAACTTTGATTATGGAAGAAATGATTCTTTAAAAATCATAATAATTAAAATTAGTTTTAAACCAAACATACTGACATAACATTTCAAACTTAGTCATACCGGTGTCTAATTAAGTCTTTCATACCTATATATCAAAATGTACTAACATCAAAACAACATTTAACAAATCCTCAAAAACATATGCGGAATACAAGAATGCAGGTGTCATCCATAGAACCCATCACACTTTCACCCATCACGCATCCACACCGCCAGTCCATCAATGCTTAATATGTCATAGGTAACTTGCCTGAATTATCTACAGTGGGAAACATAAAGAGGTGAGATAAACTTAGTAAGCATAGACGTGCAATCCCACAAAAGGCATACAATTGAAAATGCATAGCAGATTATGTAATTATCCATTTATGCATTCAACATCTTATGGGCGCTTGTGTTCGTACCGGGGTGCGTGCGACCTTAAATGGGGAAGACGGGAGAGCGACCCAATCTGTCATCACCCAATGTCATAACTTTAACTTAATTGATCATAATTTTCTCCCATTTGGCTGGAGGCAAATATCCTCCCATTCGGTCGGATATTGGTACGACACATCATTAGTTTCACTTTCTTAAATATTAAGCCATATGGTGAGCATGCAAGAATGGCATGTTTAATAAAGCGTATATGTAAATACATCATCATGGCATATTTTAGTAAAGCATGTAAATAAACATGTCATCATAACATACTTTCATAAAGTGTGTAAATAAACACATCATCATGGCATCATATCATATAATCAAAAATAAACATCGAGTTCACATCGTGCATATCATATAAACAACCACACTGTAAGTGGGGTCTATACTTACGTAACTGTGTATCCGGGTAGATTGTTTCCGGCTCTACTCCCAAGTCGATGTGGTATCCTAATTTTAGATTGATATCCGACAGTTAGAGTAAGGTTTTTGAATTATTTTCGATTATGGATATATGTTCTCTTAATTAATAATTAATTTGTTTCTAAGTTTTTTTTTTTTTAAGAATAACATCCTTAATTATTATTAGATAATTATCATAAATTAATTTCTTAATTAATAATTAATTAATTTTAATTTTAAATTTAAATTAATTAATTTTTAACCCATTAGTAAATTAATTATTTAATACTTAATTCCTTATCCATTATTTCACTTAATTCCACTTTATTCATAATTTGGGTCCATTAGGTGACCAAGGAAAAGTTGATTGGAATGGTTCCGAGTTGAGCGATATGGAGCAACTCAAATATGAGCTGCGGAAGGCAATCGGAGCTGCAGAGTCTGGCGGCGAAAGAGAAAGGATCGAGCAATCTGGAGTTTCGTAATGAGAGCAAGTAGAATCGGAGATAAGAGAGAGGATTGGAGCTTTAGAGGCCGGTTGCAAAAGAGAATAGTGTAATAACCAGTCTTTTGTACAAATTACGATTTCGATTTTTTTTGAAATCAAAAGTTTGTATTATGCATGCTTATATGAAATGTCTGATCTGATTTTATCAGAATTAGAAATTATGTATGATTTTATTCCGGTCAAAGTTTGACCAGAAAAATTTAAGATATGATTGAGACGATACTGCAGTATAATCAACAGTACGAAATTATACTGTGAAAAATCGTCATTATGTATATGGAAGTGAAATTAAGGTACGGGACTATTATAGAAAAATCAAGCTCAATATTTAGAGTAATAAGGCCAAGAGATTTCAAGTTCAGAGAAAAATTTTTATACAGTCCAGTTAAGCACAGATGAATTTGGACTGCAGTTCGATATGACAGTACTGTTTTTAGTTGAAAACAGTATTGACAATATCCATATTACTATGAAATGGACTGCATTTGATGAGACAAACCAAATGGAGATTTAATTAAGGACACCTCATCAAAAAAAAAAATTATTAAATGAATTTTTTTGGATTTTTTGTTAAAATTAGAAAGAATTAAATGGTTGACCTTTGACTAGCCTTGCTCACCAAGCAAAGCCATAATGGCCGGCCACCTTGCATGGATTTGTGGAGAATTTTGACTCTTTGAAGGGACTAAATTGCAAATTAAGGAAAAGTGATCACATACATATATGTGAGAAAAAGACCAAGTTTGACCATTTAGACTTTTTGTTCACCTTTTTCACACCAAAAGCTCACCAAGGCCGAACACAAGGAAGGAGAAAATACACCCATCTTGGTCGGATTTTCTTGAGAAGGAAATCAAAAAAAAAAAAAAAAAAAATTGTGGATCCAAGCTTGAAGATCAATTTCCAAGTCCTAGAGGTAATTCCCTCAACTTCCTAAGTTTTTCTATTAAGTTTTGGAACAAGACCTTTAAATGTATTTCAAGCTATTGGTTGTAAGAGCATAAGCTCATCTTCCATCCTTCTCATGCAAAGGTTCTAGGGTGTTGGTATGTGCTTGTATGAGCCTTAGAAAGTTTATTTATGTGGTTGGTTTGTGTTTTTGGTTTATGCTTTAGAAAATCATATGTTAAGGGTGTATGTTCACCACATGTTTGTTGTATGTCCCCAATATGTTCAAGTATGATTTTGGATGATTGGAAAGGGGATTAAGGTATGTTATGTGGAGGGTTTGAGAAAAAAACCCCAAAAACCCTAATTATGGTTAAATTTCCATGTGGGTTTATGTGTATGATTGTATGATGTTATTGGAATATATGGTTTGAAAAACGATCGGAAATATGCTGCATGCTTGTTGTAGGCTCACGGTTTGAACCGTTTGAGGTAGTGTGCACGTAATTTTACGTACAAACCAACAACAAAAGAAGCTGCCAGTTTCGGACCCTTGCAGGGAGCCGTTTGGAAACAAGGTTTTGAGGCCTTTAGAGGCCGAATTTGAGAAAAGTTAAAACACAAAAGTTGTAGAGTAAGCAAATCCTAGGGGGTAACGTGGACCGTTTTCAAAAATAAGGCACCAACGGCCTCCGTTTTTAGTAAAATCCGAGCCTGGTCTGGGCAATCCAGTGTTCACGGCCAGGCAACTTCAACGAGGTAAATGGGTAAGTTAAGTGCTGAACTGGGTTTTAAGCAAAACATGAAAGTTGTAGGAATCTCTAAGATCTACAACTTTGATGGAGAAGACTTTTGCAAATTCAAAACCGATTTTAAAGTAAAACTAAATTTTATACTGGGCAGGAAAACAAGAAATTCCTGCACAGGATTTTCAAAACAGTGCAGGATTAGATAGTTTATGCACATACAGTGTTAACTGAGTTTTGTGGACTACTTTCAGAAAAGGTTTTCAGATTTTCATAGTTTTACTATTTTTGAAAAATAAATAATGATAAGTAAGGATTTATGGCAAAGAAATAATTAATTGGGTTGGGTAATCAAAGGATACCCATAGTTACCCCAAGGAGGTTACTAATCTTTATATGACAAGCTTTGGACTCAAGGTTACAATGGTAACCTAATAAGAAATTATGAGATCTTATAATTGAGATTTATAGTAAGTAAACCATCATATGTTGTTTGGTTGTTAGTTGATTAAGAGCCTAAGGTTACAATTAGTAACCAAGTTAAAATATCACTTTTGTATGTAAGGGGACATATAACTAAGATTATGGATAAAGGTTGGTTTGGATACCAACACTAAACACAATAAGTTATGGTAAGATAGGACGATTCTTATCTTACTTCTTTGTGTAAAGAGGTAACTAACTGTTGTTGTAACTCGTTGGAGTAGCAAACATCTGATCTAGTAAAAACCAGTAAGTACAACTCCGCCTACAGCATAGGCAAAATGGTTTTTCTGATTTCATGTTTTATAACTATACATTTATGTATAAATGTATATGATTTATGATTCATGTTATGACATCATGAAGCATGTCCACTATTGATAACTCATATGGTAAGAATAAGACCAAGTTTCAAGTAAGAAACTATTTTAAGATTATGATATTTAAGAAAGATGATAAGTAGGTTCTGTGTCGTACCGACCTGCTCTAGGTCAGGTTTGGTCCGTGGTTTGAGTTGGATTGGACTGGCCACCCCAACCATTCCATGGCAGTGCGTCACGGTACGTACACTTATGTTAAGGGCCCATAGTATGTTAAGATAAGAAAGAATAAAAAAGCATAATCAAAGCATAATTGGTTCATGCATTGTTTTGCTTTATTATGAAATGTTTTTGCGGATAAATAGTTGTACTTGCTGAGTGAAAGCTCACGACTTACATCTATACTGTAGGTAAGCTTCCTACTAGCAATGTTTGATATAAGATGGTGGAGAGCAGCAGAGCTATCTATTAGATTACAGGCTGGGAACCACTGCGCGTTTTGTTAATACATATATATGTAGTTTTATACATTTTCAGTTTCAAACTCGAGTGCTCGATTTAGTACTTATATATATGTATATATGTATGTTTATATGTAACTATATGAATCAAGTGAGAAAAAAAAAAATATAGTCCGAATTTCCGCTTTATAAATATAGTAAGTAATTATGTATGTTTATGTAAGATGTAACGGCCTACGTAAGGTGGGTCGTTACAAATAGAGCCTCGCGATTTCGACGATTTTCCTCGTGATTATGGCTACGACGAATAAACGGACAATGGCGAGGACTTGCGCTCCCTCATGTTCGCAACACCGATAGTAAATGGAGTTTGGATTGTAAGATTTCATTGTGATCTCCTCCGAATCACGATCTCCGGAGTCAGGATTGTGAGCTTTCGACACAACCTCCTCAGGGTCGCGATCAGCGAAGTCGAGATCACGAGCTTTTATTGTATCCTCTTCCGTAATTTGAGCTTGCGTGGTTGTTGCCAGACTCCAGTGTCTAGTAGGAATGTCGTAGGTGAGGGAGAAGGAGAGAGGGGAAGAGAGAGAAAGTTAAATTTTTTTAATTTTTTTAAATGGTAAATTAGTAATTTATACATAGTTAATCACAAATTAACCAATGGTCAATCAGTGATTAACTTTTAGTCAATCAGTGATAAACTATTTTATTTGTGAGTTATATCAGTCAATCATTGATTAACCAATAGTCAATCGGTGGCTTACTAATAGTTAATCAGTGATTAACTAATGGTCAATCAGTGATTAACTATTGGTCAAAGAAAAAAAGACCTTTCAACTAATTTTTTAAAACTTGAGCTTATAAGTTCAGCGGACTGATTGTCAAGAACAAAAAGTTCAGACACTAAATTGTCAATTTCAAAAAGTTCATTAGGGTTTATGTATTATTAAAAAAAAAAAGCCTAAATTTAAAAAGGATAATAGTTAGAATAACAAGAATCACTACAAGAATAAGGCCTTAAGATAACATTGACTAATAGCGGTTTTGAAAATATGTTACATAAGACGTGGGCTTAATTCAAATTTAAATTAAAATTTAATTAGATGGGAGAGATAAGCCGCGCCAAAGCCATCTCTGTCCCACGATCTTTCGAAACCACCCGCACGAAACTGCCGCGCCCAACCAATAATAGAAAAAACATATTCATTGAAAATTTCCATCTCCCAAATATTTTCTCTCAACATTTCCCTCTCTCTAAAATTTCTCTTTAGACGTTCCTTTCTCATATTTCCTTCCAAACTGCTAGGGTATCGAAAATTCTTGGTCTCTGTCTTGAATGATTGGTATGGGTCGGTTTATTCATTTCTAGCTTGATCGATTTACTAAATTTTCAGTCTCTGTGCTTTCATTTTTTAGGTGAATTTGACTTTGGCGCTTAATTCCCAAGATCACACAATGAACCGGAATGGCAACTCCCAATCTCTCCCCCATTTTCATTTTTTAAATCCAGTGAATTCAACCTCTGGTAAGTCCTAAAGGTCTCTCTCTAAATCTTCTATCTTCTCATTTTATTTTCATTCTCGATGGAAAATCTATGTGCTACCCCAATTATTTAATTTTTATCCTAACTAAACTCCATGTGACTTTTTTTATTTTTTATTTTTGGTTGTTTGTTTGTTCGCTTAACTACACTCCATTTGTGTAAGTTATAGGAATGCTATATATCAATTGTTTTTGGCTTTCTTTATTCTTATTTGGTCTAGTAATTGGTTATGTATCAGTATCTTGTAGTTGTATATATGATGAGTGGATGAATTTTTGTGTTCCCGTTTATGAGTTGGTTATGTACACTCTTCAGAAACTGAAGGGAATAAAGTTTGTGCCGGTAGATTGAGCATTAACTCTAATTATATGCTTAAATGATGGGTTGTCTTTTGTTTTCTAGTTATACGAACATTTATGATTTGGTAATGCAAGAAAGGTATTCGATAAAATGTCTGCATGTGCTCTGAAAAAAAAAAAAAATGAAATTTCTGTTCTGGCTGGGGCAAATACAGCCTCTTCTTGTCATCCAAGAACTTTAAATTTTATTTGGATTATGAGGGGATGAAGTATATAATGTTATAAATAGTCACTATCATACTTTCAAAAAAAAAAAAAAAAAAAAGCCACTATCAAATTTTCACACAAAAAGAAATTAGGAGAATTTGGAATGCCGGACTACTATTGATGGAAATTTTCTGGTAACAGTAGGACAGCCAACTTCTTCTTTGTATCAGACATGCCAAATGACATCCAAATGGCATGAAAATTTATATAAAGAATGCTAGACATGTCTATTCTTATTTTGTAAAGTTTGAGATGAATTGGTTTTATATACATGTTCTTATGAATTTTTCAATAGAAGTTGCTGTAAACTGTTTTAATATTTTTAGGAGCAAGAGAGATCTTTGGCTAATCTGGTTCTGTTTTCTTTTGGATCTCAAACCATGTAGTGATTTCATAAAGTTAAGATCGGAGAGGGGAGGTGGAGGACCAGAGAGATGGAAACTTTTAGGACTCATCAGTCTGTTTTGGCTATGGAAAAGATTGTCCCTAAAAATGAGGAATGTATATATTTATTGCCAGTATTTATGTCATAACAATTTTTCGATCTAATTTTTCTCATTCGATTGTAGTGTGAAACAGATATTTTGTATCAGATATAAGTTAGCTGCTAGAGCTTGGTCCGTTTCATGTTTAATTAACCTTAGAGTTGGTCTTCATAACTTTTTCGAAACTATTGAATGGCCAACAGTAGGAGTTTCTCAGAAAACCAATAGAATTTGATTATGCTTTGAGCTAGCAAACTATGAACTATGTTAAGATAGGTTTGCAATGTAATGTCTCTATAAACATCCTCATTCTGATTCAACGTTTTTGTTGGTACTCAATATGTTCAGGGTGCAGATAAATCAATCGTCTAGAACAGTTTAATGTCACATTGTGGTGGTAAGTTGGATTCATAGATTTTTCCTTGCATATGAATTATATAATTTATATGTTCCCTTCCTCATATTTGTGCAGCCGATTGGTAAAAATGGTGCCATTCGAGCACACATAAGCATTGATTTAGAATGGATGGTGCTCTATGCACCAAATCAATTATATCGTAGATAAACAAAAATTGACAGTAGGTTTATACAAGGCGGTTAACTTCAACTTTGTTGTCTTATAATGACCATGATATTTTATTTTTTATTCTTTTGCTATGATCTTTGTTCAGTATGGCAGACCTCTTTTGAGAGGAATAGTACTAGTGCTCTTCTAAAAGAGGTTTGAGGAATTTGACCTGATCTCCTTAACAATGTATAAACTTTATCTCTATTTGTCATAATATAAAATAAGTTTCTATTTATACTTTATTGAATGTGCAGGTGCCAATTCTGTCACACTTTTGTCTAGCAATAAGCAGTAGTATCCCTTTATTCATTTTGGGTTAAATGTGTATTCATTTTGATAGTTATGAATAGGAAAAAGTTAGCAGTTGAAAGTATTCTTGTGGTATCTGATTAATTGTGAAGAATAGGAAAAGTTTGCAGTTGGTTATGTTCATATGTTCGCTTACTATAATTATGTGCAGATCAAATTTCATGTTCAGTAAAAGTTACATGAGTTTAGGAATTCTCTGCTCTTGGTGGCACAAGTACATTATGCTATGGTGCTTGAGTTACATCATTTGGCATTTTGTTGCATAATATATAATTTCTCCGTTTTTGGTGACACAGTTGCATCAATGTATGATACATGATTCTCCTTTCATTTCCTTTTTTCATGTACTTATAGATACTTGATTTTGACCTTATTGGTGATTTTTCTATTCCTCAGCGTTTACTTTCTTGCTAATTGATATTGCCTTACAAATTGCCTGCTCATGGTAGAATGAACATTGATTTTTGGATTATTGATAGATCCCTTCATGTATGGCTAAAATTATGGATGTGGTGATTTTTCAACTTCAAGCCATCAACTTTATCTTGTCAATTCTCATTAATGCTGGCCTTTGTTACAGTCTCAGGAATTTTGGCATCGCTTCTTCAGATTTACTTCAAGCTTTAAGTGCATGTGTTACTAGCGAAGACCTGTCCCATTGAGACCTTATGAAGCTTTTTTTTTTTTTTTTTTTTGTGTGTGAAAGAGTCTTCCTTTTTCTTTGGATATTCAGTTAAATTCTTGTGAGAACTTGTATCAATTAATTATGGTTTACATGTTTTAGTCACAAATTCTATCACAATGAATTATGTGGCCTTGTGGATTTATATTGATGATAAATTTAATCACCACATTGATTTCAAGTTTCAACTGAAATTTTATAATGGCTAAATAGCTTCAAAATATTTGTAATATATATATATATATATATATAAAGCACAGTACAAAGGTACATTTTTGAAGCACTAGTGAAAGTTGTACCGTGTCAGCGAACATAGCACCAGGAAAATGCTACCAGAAGGAAAATATAGCACTAGAAAAATGCTATCGGAATGAAAATATAGCACCAAAAAAATGCTACCAGAAAGAAAAATATAGTACCAGAAAAATGCTATTAGAAAGGAAAATATAGCACCAAAAAAATGCTACCAGAATGAAAATATAGCACCAAAAAAATGCTACCAGAAAGAAAAATATAGCACCGGAAAAATGCTATAGAAGATACATACTTTTAATAACAGGGGCAGTGATAGCGTTTGTTCAAATGTTATGAAATATCTACGATAGCATTTTTTGAACGCTATCAAATCCCCTTTTTGTTGTAGTGAATCACCCCCAACTAATTTCGTCTCTTGCCTTGTGTGTGTGTGTGTGTGTGTGTATATATATTAAATTGGCACAACAACCAAAATAGACTTGAATTTACATCTTAACAAATTTGTGGCAAGTAAAACAAAATAGTTAATAGGATTGGCTCAGTAATAAATCTGAGAATTCCACAAACCTAACCAATAAGCATGTTAACAAAATTCTCAATGTCCATTGGCACAAGCTATTCAACAAAAACTTCCAAATACAGAAAACGAAAATTTCAATTTACATCGGCAAAAAAGACATTCAAGGAAATATTTTGCCGTTCTCTTTCTGTGATGTCATCGGGACGGGAATTAGATAGAAAAGGAGGAAACAAAACCCTGTTTTTAATGGTGTGTGTGTGTGTGTGTGTAATATTAGCATGCACGGACCAAAAATCGTAAGCAGTGATGTTAGTGCAAAGAAAAAGGAGAAAAGTTTATTGATATTTACCAAAAAACCTACGCCTATTCTTGGGCTTAGAAGTTACCTACTCTTTTGTCCATCAGCAAGAATTTCTTTCTTCTTCTTCTTTCTTTTTTTTTTTTTTTTTTTTTTTTTTTTTTTTAAATATTTTTCGTTGCTCAAAGGTTGACGTACGTTTGCAATGGCCGAGGAGGTGGTTCTGTTGGATGTCTTGCGTAGCATGTTCGGCGCAAGGGTTAGAATAGCTTTGGCCGAGAAGGAAGCCAAGTATGAGAACAAAGAGCAGAACCTGTCTGACAAGAGCCCTCTTCTTCTTGAGATGAACCCGATCCACAAGAAGATCCCGGTTCTCATCCACAACGGAAAACCCATCTGCGAGTCCCTCATCATCGTCGAATACATCGATAATGTTTGGCAGGGCAAAGCTCCATTGCTTCCCTCCGATCCCTATCAGAGATTTCAGGCAAGGTTTTGGGCTGACTTTGTTGACAAGAAGGTAACCATGCTTACAACTATAAATATATTTTTCTCACTACTACCTCATATTAATTGCTTTGGTGTTTCCATAACTTATTTCGCTATTTGTTTATTTATTTATTTTTGCAATTGCATTTTAATTAATCATGCGGATATTAAATCATCCTCATTTAAAAAAAAAAAAAATCAAATTCCTAAGAGAAAGATAATTATAATTAAAAAAAAAAAAAAAGTTAGATTGGTACACTGAAAATGCAAAACGCAGTTGTATGGGGCAGGGAAAAAGGTATTAACGATAACCACGAAAGGAGAAGAGCAAGAAACAGCCAAGAAGGAATTCTTGGACAACTTGAAGACATTGGAGGCAGAGCTTGGAGACAAGCCGTACTTCGGGGGAGAAAGCTTCGGGTTTGTGGACATCGCGCTTGTGGGATTCTACAGCTGGTTCCTTGCGTACGAGACACTCGGCAACTTCAGCGTCGAGGCAGAGTGCCCCAAGCTCATCGCGTGGGCCAAGAGGTTCATGGAGAAGGAGAGCGTCTCCAAATCTCTTCCTGACCAGAGGACGGTCCATGAATATGTTGTGCAAGTGAGGAAGAAGTTTGGCATTGAGTAAGAAAAGAGAAATAGAAATATGTATTGGGATATATTTGTGCTCTCTTTTCTTCATGAAGCTTTTATTTTTGTCTTTTTCTTAAACCCAACTAGCTAATTTCGTCTCTTGCCTTGCATTAAAAAAATAATGATAAATCGATATAACAACCGAAACAGACTTGAATTTACATCTTAATAAATTTGTGGCAAGTAAAACAAAATAGTTCATAGAATTGGCTCAATAATAAATCTGAAACACTCGGCAACTTCAGCGTCGAGGCACTTATGGGATCTGGACATCGCCCTTGTGGGATTCTACAGCTGGTTCCTTGCGTACGAGACACTCGGCAACTTCAGCGTCCAGGCAGAGTGCCCCAAGCTCATTGCGTGGGCCAAGAGGTGCATGGAGAAGGAGAGCGTCTCTAACTTTGTTTTTTGTTTTTTTGTTTTTTTGTTTTTTTTTGTTTTTTTGTTTTTTTTTTGTTTTTGGTTGTAATTTTAGATGAGGATTTAAAGTCTAATAGAGTTAAGTGTAAAATTACTGTTAAATAATTATATTTATGATCACTAAATTTTAACATTGTTGATGCCTATAAAATTTGAGAATGAATGATATTTAATCAAGATTCAAATTAAAAGAGACCATTGGACAATCTCTTATAAAAATCGGAAATTGGTTAAATATGATCTTGGGTTGTTGTGAAATCTATATATTTTGACATTTTATTTTTTCAGGTTTTAGTGATTATAGTTATTCTGATTAGCTTTGTCAACTTGGTGTTTGGCAACTCAAGTTTCATGACTACTGTCTTTTTTCTTACAAAATGTGGTTCTCATAAAGCAAAACATATATATATATATATATATTTTATTAATAAGGGACAAAAGTCAATCCACCACATGTACCGAAAAGTCAAAATTTCTCCTTAAGCAACAAATTATCTGATCTCACATTATAATAGGAGAAGAATAATATCATTTCAGGAAATTTAAATTGATATTTGTCACTAATTTCTCAACATTAACTATCCATTTTTTTTTTTTAAATCTACTCTCCCCCCCAACTTCATATGCAAACCACATCTATTCTCCCTCTTTCAATGTCTCTCTCTCATATCACTTTCTCTTTTAAAGTTTAAACCCTGACATTTTAAAGCCAAGATTTAGTTAAAATGAAATAAAAAACCAAATTCAATCACCTATGCTCGTAAAGCTGATTGAGGCAAATTGACGGAGTCGAGAACGACCGTTGTCACTTGGTGAACTGAATTTCCCAAGTAATGAGAAGCTCAGTGTCCGACGGAGGTTTTTAGACTCCGCTAGAAATTGAAACTGACTGAATTTAGTTATATTTATGTTTTCTAAATACATTTTAGTATTATATATTTAGTAATATATTACGTATAAAAGATTCCTGTTTTGAGTTTTTAATGGTAAATGAAAATTTTTTAGTGTATAAAAGAATTAAATGTGCTAGGTTACTGCTCTGAAACTATCAGGTCACTACTCTTAAATTGCATGGTTACTGCTTTTAAACTTTCTGATTATTGTGCCCTGAAATCACAAGAAACCAACCAACCAATACCAACACTGATCAGAAAGTCGACGGAATTGAAACTCGTGTCGGTGCTCGGTCTCATCTTCCGAAGACCAATGGTGTTGGCAATATTACCATCGGTGTTGAGTGGCTTGGCAGGTTACTACAGGTAATTCAACAGCTACTGTTAGTAGTACGAAAAACTACCAACTAGCCCAATAGGTTACCTTCGGCACGGCCTGTCATGCTATCGGCGACGTAATTGAAGCTGTATTAAAGAACTTTTACCATTTAGGCTTCTATCTACCACGTAGGCATATTTTTTACTTTGTAATTCTATGTGCCAATAGTAATTTAAATCTCTTATAATTGTACAACATACTACATGTCTACGTACATTGTACATGACCTTCAAATAATTATACAACGATATTCATTTATTAATTTTCAAACATCTGTTTTACCATTTTATTTTCTAACCAAAAAAAAAAAAAAAATCTCATGCCTTTCCATTCTTTTCTTAAAATCATAATTTAATGAAATAAGAAATAGAAGCTCAAAATTCTGGTTGTTACAAAAACTGTCCTATCAATATGGCGTTTTTTTAAAATCCTATCATAAAATTCTCTACAACTTTAGAGCAAGTTAATACAGAAAAAAAAAGAAAAAAAAGAAAAAAAGATGAAGTACGCAGCTGAGGCAGGGCAAATAAGTGGAACGTACAAAAAAAGAGAAGCAAATAAATTGTAGAAAGAAGGAACAGAATATAAAAAATAAAAATAAAAAAAAAGAAAAAGAAAACAACTGCTGCAATTAAGTCAATAAGCCATTGAGAAAAGTTAGAGGAGCAATACATTTTGAGAAGAGCCCCCACTTAAGCCACCCTATCTACTCCAAATATTTTTCGACGTTGAACTCCCAAAGGATCCATTTCAATTGTGACATCAAGATAATAAAGGACATCTTAATTAAGTTGGCACTCTCTAAATAACCTATCCTATGCCAAATTCCCAACTCCAATATTATATATAGAAGAAAATAAAACATAAAAGTTGAAAGTCAAATGAAAAGAGCAAAGTAATCACAACAAAATAAAAGACCGAAAATGCATTACTAAAGCCTAAAGTGAGAAGTTAGTATCAACGGATTAAGCCGGGACTTACACTTTAAAAATTAGTGTCAAAATATATCTCGTTAAAAACCTTAACTCCAAGGAGAAAAAAACTATAAAGGAAACAAAGAGTACATATTTTACTAAAAGAAATCAACTATGTAGAGAATCTATAACAGGGGAGGCCCTCCAAATCTTTGACAACTTCAGATTCACAGAATTCTGGACATGATCAAAACCACCAGGAGATCTTCTCCAAGAGAACAGCATGAGAGGCAAGATATTTCCTTCCCCAAAAATATGAGAAGCATGATAAATGTTACCATATACAAACACTTTCTTTTTTTATTTTTTTTTTGCTCTGAACATATACACGGTACACACACTTTGAAATAACATATATAAACAGAATTAACTTAGAAACATAGACACAGAAATATAAAATGGGAAACTTACAAAATTCATAAATAAATACAAACTGGTGAAGACAATGTTTAATATTCTTAGGGGAGCTTGAAGAGCTGGAGATGCTTCAGAAGAATCAGAAACATGGATTTGTCCATGAAAAGTGACGTAATTGGTAGGTATAGGGATGTCAATGGTGAGGGGCGGGGTGGGTATGCTTATCCTAACCCCATATCATTCACCTTTTTAACTCCCATACCCACCTAATGTAATGCTGGTGCGGGTAATCCCCATTTAGGATATTATGTTCGTACCCCACTCATTTACCCATTAGAAAAAATACTTAAAACCAATTTGATTAAAATTTTGATAAATTATAGCAACATAAACACAAATATAATGGAAAATACAACTAAAATCTTAAAAGCAAATCAAAACTTCATAAATCTATAATAAATTAATTAAGGAAACTAAACATTAGAACACTAAAAACTCAAATACATATATAAACATATAAACATATATATATTTTATAAATGTAAATGTAAGTGGGACGGGTGCGAATATGGGGAAGCTTCCCCTACCCTTGTCCTACACCCGCGTAAATCTTAACCTTCATATCCATCTGTACTCATATACTATCTCTATACCTGTCCTTAATGGGGTGGGTACCCGCATCTATAGGTAAAAATATTATCCCTAAGTAGGTACAAACACGAGGGAAAGAGCTATTCAAGGTAAGATTCCTATCCTATTAATTCCTGCTAATCGGGAATTATAATATCAGAAAAAACATTCTAATAATTACTATAATTAATTAAAATAGCGTCTACCGCTGTACACGACTGTCATGAATAATAATAATAATAATAATAATAATAATAGATATCATGAATTTCTCTACAGATCACGAGGAATAGAGGAAAATTTCTTAGTAAATAAGAACTAAGAAGCAAACGTAGTAAAGTTTTAAGAGATACAGAACGATATATAACTATAATAATATGCAGTCTTAAGTGACGATTATTATTCTTCTGCCTTCCCTTTCTACGTATCCTCCTTAAGTAATAAAGTATAAACGTCATTAAGAAAAAACAAGAAATATATTGATTACACATTCATGAAGAGAAAGAGTACTGACACTGATGTAATTAAGCAGCACCCAAATATATGACATTAGAAATTCAAATTAAGATCACAGCGAACACCACCAAATCCACGTCTCTAATGTACAGTTATCCATCAAAAGCCTTCAGAAACAAGCTGTTGTCTTGATGTTCCTACGAAAACTGATTCAGTCAAAGCAAGCTGCCAAGCCAGTTCCTACAAACAGCATGACATGATATTTCAAAATTAAAAATGGGGTTAACTGGAAGGTACAGAATATAAACAAGAAGAATTATAATATCAGAAATAATATTCTTATAATTACTATATTTGACCTCATTAGGACCCTACTCCAATATAGCCTCTATATATTGCTGTACACAACTGTTAATAGTAACTTATTAGAAAAATTTTTTTACAGATTTCCACTTTTTAAAATCTCGGATTCTTCAACAAACATAATAATAATAATAGCACATATGAATTTCTCTACAGATTACGAGGAATAGAGGAAAATTTGTTAGTAAATGAGAAGCAACTGGAGAGAGAGAGAGATAGAGGGTACTCACACATCCAGAAACAAGTAGTAGTCTTGATGATCACCAAAACAAAACTGATTCAATCAAGGCAAGTCGGTTCCTAGAAAAGCATGACATGATATCAAATAAACATTGTTCAAAGCGAGCTTAAATTTCCAAATAAAAATTGGATTGAAGATTTTATAAATTACACGTTGGATAGGGGTGGCATGGCATGGTCAGCAAAGTCACTTCGAATCGGAAGTACTAGCTTTAATTCTCTTAAGCTGTGGTTCGACCGAAGTACAAGTGACGGCTCCAGTACTTGTAGCATTTGATTTTCCAAGCTCATTAGTTATACCAAGTTCCTTTGCATCCTGCAGATATAATGGGCGGACTCCACAAGCTCTCACTCTGTTTTTTTCATCGTCAGCAGAGAAGCAAAATGACACATCCGCTATGTCAAGACAGTTGTGGTAGCATTTAGGCTCATAACACATGATCAAGTTACTTGAATTCAAATAGATGTATGCTGTCCCATATATATGACTGAGATCCCAAAAGTATTTGTAGCTTTCACCATTATTAGTCTTGAAATTTGCATCACACCATAAATTCAAAGGCATTTCATTTGCAACAACAAAGCAAAAAGCAAATCCCAAGAAGTTGGTATTCTTCCAATCAGGAGAAATTCTAATGTTTATAGAAGCGCTCTCCGACTGATGTGTGAACCACATTGGAATCTTGTTTCCAGGACAACAAATGCTAACACTAGGACAATCTGAAGTCTGCAAGATAGGAAATAGTCTTTGGTTAGTTCAGTGTCAGACAATATTCCTTAAAAAATACAAGAAAAAGATACATACGTTTAATTGGACATGTGGTTGTACAGATTTGGTTGACTCCAACGTTCTGAGTTGAAATTCACTCACTATGTTGTTGCACATGTTCTGGTCCAAATTTAAACAATCAACATAGAAAAACTCCGTAGATATTAGTACATGATTGCCACTCCTCAGCCGTTGTAGGAGTGCATCCCTTGAATTAGCTATCCTCTCTAATGAGGTGCATCCACTTGCATCTAGATGTTCGAGAGACAACGGAAGCTCCGGCAAAGATTTGAGCATCTTACAATTACTAATCAAGAGCGCAATCAACTTGGAAAGATTTTTAATTGCTGGGAAGATTTCCAAGTTATTGCAATCCGTCAGTTCAAGTTCTTTAAGAGATTTCAACTTACAAATGCCAGTGGGCAGACTCTTAAGGCTTTCGCAACCACACAACGTCAGCTTCTCAAGACCAAAGAGGTGCTCAATGGATGATGAAGGCACCTCTTCTATTGACGTTCCAGTCAAATCTAACTCGATCAATGATCTTGGAAGCATAGGCAACTTGTCAAAGGAAGAGCATCCTTTTAGATGAAGACGTGTCAAAGACTTCAGCATTTGCATATCACTTGGCAGACTCGTAAGGCTTTCGCAATCATGCAACGTCAGCTTCTCAAGACCAAAGAGGTGCCCAATGGATGATGAAGGCACCTTTTCTATTGACGTTCCAGTCAAATCCAACTCGATCAATGATCTTGGAAGCACTGGTAGAGTGTCAAAAGAAAAGCATCCATTTAGATTAAGACGCTTCAAGGATTTCAACAACTGAATATCACTTGGAAGACTCTTAAGGCGGAAGCAGTTGTTGAGATTCAAGTAAACAAGATCATAAAGAGAGCAAATTGAAGATGACAGTTCTTCTATTGAAGTTGAATTACTTAGATGCAATTCTTTCAGATTCCCAGATATCTTCTCCACAACTTTAAGAGGAATGCAGCGGTCAAGTTTAAGTTGTCCCGGAGTTGGACATTCATTGCAATAACAGTTGTTGTCACCAATTCGAAATCTAAGTGGAGGTACTTGACGTAAGCTTAAGCAGGAGCTAAGATCTACACTCACAAGATTTGGAGCTTGAGAGAGAGCACAAATTTCAGTAAGGTTCATGGAGCGACTAAGATCAACATATTTTAAGTTTCCAAGATTCTGTTGGCCAAAAAAAAAAAAAAAAATAAGGAAAGAAAGAGAATTTAATAAGCTAATCTTTAAATATCATATCCTGCAGAAGAAAAATTGTTAAATTAAAGCATACCAGGACTCCACTCCAAAGTTGCTCAAGATTGCTACCAGGCATCCTAAGTTCGACAAGATTAGGTGCCATGAAATGTGATGGCAGAGATTTCCACGGACAATAATTGATTATGAGACATTTAAGTGAATCGGGAAGATATTGAAGACCTTGAGGAAAGCTTGAAAAAATGTGGGGAATATGCAACAACCATAGCCTATGCATCCCTTGGAACATGGTAGGACTCCAGTCTTTTTTTTTATTACCAATGAAGCAAGATATTCCTTCAACAACATTTGGAGTCTCCTGAGAACAAATATCAAAAGGTTATATACAAGGCACATAAGGTTACAGAAAACCAAATACGAAAAAAATCCAATCAAGTCATATGTTGGGAAGAATTGCATTTGGTGATCTTTTGGAGGAAAGTGTATCAATTTTATTAAAATTGGACTCGACACTTACTTTATTATTTCTCACGACATGGTAAAGATGCTCCTCATCCCACAATCTAGTACGCTCGCATTGTCGTCGTTCAATTTCCCAACCCATTTCTAATAACAGATCATGGATCACAAGAGTATTGTTATCTTTGACATGAGTTATAAGAGACCTGTCAATAAGACTGTCTATTCCTATCTCCACATATTTACGATGAGCACCAAGTCTACATTCTACAAGTTTTCTGCAAGCTGGCCTTTTATGGTTGAAAAGACATACAATATCAAGAAATATATCCTGCTCTGTTACATCCAATGCATCAAAACTTATTTTTAATATATTGTGAATTTTTTTGTGGGGAAACTCTTCAAGTCTTTTTAGCTCAATTTCCCAGTTTTCTTTTCTCCTTGAACGAAGGAAAGAGCCTAAAACTGTGATAGCTAACGGGCTCCCATTAGCATATCTTACCACTATTTTAAACAACATAACATCATCATCAGCTGTAACAGTGTAGTTTCTCTTAAAAGCATTCAACTTAAAGAGCTGAAGAGCATCATCAAAACCTAATCCCTTAAGTTCATATATGTGATCATCTGCTCTCTCCCTAAGCACCGATGCATCTCTCGTTGTTACAATAATTCTACTTCCAAGGCCAAACCAATCATGCTCTGCAGTTAAAAATTCTAATTGGTTTGGATCATCCACATCATCAAGAACAATGAGTACCTTTCTACGGCGAAGTTTTTCCTTGGCAAAAGAGGAATCTAGATCCTTTTCCCCCAATAACTTACAAAATAGTTCTTTTTCCAAAATTTTCATTCCATCACGGTTTTTGGATACTTCCCTAACATTTGCAAGAAAGCAGCAACCTTGAAATTTAGAAGAAAACCGTTTGAATAAAACACGAGCAAGGGTTGTCTTGCCAAGACCACCCATTCCCCAAATGCCAACAAAGCGAATAGTTGTTGAGTCATCGACGCATAACAGCTTTTCCATTTCCTCAACGCTTTTGTTAATTCCAACAAGATCTTTGAATTCATCACCTGATGATGAGTACAGACCCTTCAGTTTCTCCAGAATGTCTTTTGCAATTGCTTCAACAAATTCGGACTCGGTTCTATAGCACATACACATGAAGCAAATTAAAGTATTAGTCAGAAAAATAGAATAGTGCAATAAAAGTATAAGAAAATATCTAGTAGTAGATTTAGCCGTAAGCTTTGATTCTTAATTACTTTGATTTATCACGTTTCCAAAATTCCTTTTTAAATAACATGATCAGAAAGGGTATGGCGTATCCAATGGTCATGAATTCCGACTGAGAATAATTTACTAGCCAAACGGTGCTTCTGAGTACTTTGAAAGAGTAAAGAAACGACAAACAGTTACTCATTATAACGAGTAAATAAAAGCGAACTGAGACAATAGGAAAACATGGGTTATGCTCGTGCACAAGAGACTTGACACATAACAAATAAGTTTGCATCCCCTTACTCGAATATATATTATAGAAAATTGTGAAAACAATTATTTGACATGTTTATTCTTTTTTTTACCTCACTTAGGGCCCGTTTGGGGAGGTATTAGAGATGGAGTTTTGGAGATATTTGGATTGGAGTTAAGATGAGTTTTATATATGTATGTTTGGTTGAAAACAAAACCTATTTCAGTTGAAAAAGTGTAAAAATTTGAAATATGTTCCGAAAAAAAAAAATCAATATGCATCATATTTTGTTATTCTCGAAATTCAATATAATTTAATAAAAAAATTATCTCATTTGAACCTGAAATAACAAAGTTAGGGACTTTTAAAATTTAAGTTTACCGTAGACATTTGAAGATATAAATAGTTAAAATTAGTTTTGAGTTGAAGAGAAGATTAAAAAAAAAAAGTTTTGGAAATGTGGTTTTCAAATGCTTGTTTGAATTTTTAAACTTCTAAACTAATCTAATTAAAGGTTAAAAAAAAAAAAAAAAACAGAATTATTAAAACTGGGACAATAATCTTTGTTACAAGGGAAGTGCGAAGCCAATCTTCAAAATAGTTTAAATGTTCTTCGTTTTATATCTTCTAGGTGTATGACAAAATGTTTTGTTTTGTTCTTTTGTTTTTTATTTTTTATTTTTAGCTACCCTTAACACAAGAATGTGTGTAATTGCAGGGTAACTTTCTGAGAAACAGAATTTCCATATTCAAAAAAAGGGTGAACAAAATAAATTGAATTTTTTAAAAAATAATTGAAGTAAATAACATACTTAAAAATGTTTGAGATATATGTTAAATTTACGGCAAATCATTTATTGATGAAAAAAATACTTATCATAAACATATTATTTATCTAACGAATTTATTATTTACTTAGTAATTTTTCTCTTTATCTAATAAATTTGATATCAACTTTAAATATTTTAAAACAGTGCTATTTTTACTCTAATTATTTTTATAAAAATGATACTGACTACAATTTCTCTTTTGAAAAATCTTAAATTAAAGGAAAAGTGGCACAACATAAACTTAATAAACCCCACGGTCGCTGGCTTAGCGGTGGGAGGAAATAGATTTGGATATGAACTTTTTAGATTTAAAACTCAGATTAACCCAAACCTCTATTTAGTGATTTTTACAGAGAGGCGAAATTTCATAATAAAAAACAAAAAAAAATCTTTCTATGACGTTTGCCAAAATGAAAGAAATATAAGCAGAGCAATAAAAATCTAAATCCATAAACGAAAATGTATAGAAAATATAAAAAAACAGATAATAGTTACCCCTTGTACGTCTGTGAGTCCCACCCAGATATATCGGCTGCTTCTTTCAAAGCAGATCTCCAGTTTTCCACCTTGTCCATTCTCTCCTTGAAGCGTTTTTCATGTTCCGCAAAAGCCGCATCATAAGTCTTCAGTTGCTTACGTACGATTGTTGGTTCAACACCATAAAAAACAGGTACAACAATCTGCCCACGTTTCTTCTTGCATTCGAGGATACACACCACTTCATCCAGACACCACGATGAAAATGCATAATTTTGAGAGAAAATGATTACTGAAATCATCGATCCCTCTATCGCTTCAACAAGTTCCTTTGAAATGTCGCCGCCCTTTGGAATTCTGTAATCTATATAGGTTTCGATATTCTTTTGAAGCAACTTGGCATGAAGATGGCTCGTAAATTTATCACGGGTATCCTGACCAGTAAAGCTGAGAAATACATCATGTTTGGCCGGACTGGACATTGAAGAAGAAGCATCCATATGTATACAGAGATGTAGACAGCAAATCTAGGAATAAGCAAGACATGAGAGAAAATTAGGCCCTCAATTATTTAATCTGTAAGTAATGTAAGGGGTAAATGGTAATTAGCAAACGAACTCTAAATAAGTAGTCAAGAGAGTTTAAAGTGGAAAAACAATAGCCCAGATGATCACCTGTGTAACTTTCTTTTGTCGTCTAATTTCCTATCAGGAAAATCTGCTCGAAATCAATAAATATCCGCCAGATTGCGGCAAAGAAATTGTTGACTCTTGAAAAACCAAATGGAAGGAGCTTGCTACCAAATTAGAAAAGAAATAGAAATAGAAAGAGAAAGAGAAATATGGTGAGACGGATAGATTGAGAGGAAAGGAGTGAACGAGACAGATCTGCAGAGAGGAAATGGTTGCAACAAGAAAGTAAATAAAAGATGTGTCAGTTAACTTATAAACAAAATACAGAGAGAGAGAGAGAGAGAGAGAGAGAGAGAGAGAGAGAGAAATAAATGAATAATAAAGAAATAAAAGTCACTAACGAAGGATACAGCTACTTCCAGAGCCCAACCACCTTTATTCTACGAAATTTCTTGGAACCATTAGCCAAAATAAATAAAAAAATAAATCTTGGAAGCTACAAAAAGCTGGATTCACATGACCAAGTTTTGGTTTCGAGGTGTCAAATGTCATTTCATCAATTTTTTTTTATTTGTTATTTCATCTTCTTAAGAATTGGATCATTATATTTAATTCAACAGTCGTTTTTTTATCATAATATCTCTTGAAAGTAAAATCACTCAACTTTTTTCCATAAAGACGATAACAATTTCAAAATTTACAATATTAATTTTTCTCTTAAATAAAAAATTAAATTATAATGATGTTTTATCTCCATTCTAACTCCTATCTTAAGGATTCAAAAGTGATTCAAAACGGAGTTAACAACCCACTAGTTTTCGAAACCCTCTTAGCAAATAATCTGTATCTAGTATGGTAAACCAATCGAGTACTCAGTTCAAAGTTTGAAAAAAGCTTAGTAAAGCAGAATAACAATATGTTAAAAAGGCTTTTGAAATTGCTGAAGCACAATTCCTTTACTCTAGGAAATTTCTTGGAAGGCACAAATTTAAAGCTAGGTTGACATGACCACGTCTTTGCTGTAGGAAATTTCTTGGAAGGCACAAAGTTAAAGCTGGGGTTCACATGTCCACGTTCGGTGGTGTAATATTTTATTCCTTCCATTAAAACCAGCTGGATTTAATCATTACTATATTTTCAAAGCTGGGCTGCCACCCCACTTCCCCATTTCTTTATTTTCTTTCTTCAACTTTTAGATTTGGAATGCTCGGATTTAATCCAACGGTCATTTTTATTTTTTTCATTTCTGTAATATGCTGGAATTTACAATTTTCCCCCAAGTACAACAATACATAGATCAGACCAACAATATCTATCAGTATCTATGAACTTTTATCTATACATTACATAGAAAGCAGAAAACTTTCTCCTGTACGGCGTTTTGGACAAAAAAAAATATTTGCATTTTTTTTTTGCTCCTCTGTTTTGTTTTTTGGATCTTTTTTTTTTCATTTTATTTTTTTATTTTCTTTTAGGATCTTTTTTTTATTTTAATCCTTTTTTAATTTTCTTTTCAAATTATTTTTTTCATTTTAGTTGTTTTTTTAACATTTGTATTTGATTTTGGTCCTCCTTTTTTTCCCGGATCATTTTTTCATTTTAGTACTGTTTTTGTTTTTTTCCCAATTTTTTTTTTTTTCATTTTAGTCCTTTTCCATGTTAATAATTTCTTTTATTTTTATCTTTTATTTTTATCTTCTTTTATTAGATCTTTTTGCAAATTTTTTAATATATTATTTTAATTTTCTCTTATTTAGATAAAGTTTTTCAAATTTATCCCGTATCTGCACAATAGTAGATGTTTTAGACTGATTTATACAATATATAGAAATGTCAAAAAAACTTACTGTTTTCGTCCAGAATATTAGTTTTGGTTGAAATTAGTGTTTTGTCTTCTTTTATTATTTATTTATTTTTATTAAGAAAAAATTTTTGGCTTCTGGTGACTGACACAAGGGAGGTAGTGGGAGCTAGGTGGAGGGAGAGGAGGAGGTGTAGAGAGAGTGGGAAGGAGGGAGAGAGAGGGAGAGAGGGTGATGCGTTGGGACTTGAGAAAGAAAGAATGGGGGAGTGGGGAATGTAGGGTCCATGAAATGAGAGAGAAATACCATTTTTTGTTTTTTGTGTTTTTTGTTTTTTTTTGTTTTTTTTTTTTTTTTGTTTTGTTTTGTTTTGTTTTGTTTTTTTTTTTTTGTTTTACTTTTGTTTTGAAGGGAGGGTGTGAGAGAGAGAGAGAGAGAGAGAGAGAGAGAGAGGAGCCTTTTTTTTGGTTTTTTGGGTTTTTTTTTTTGTTTTTTTGGCTTATGTGTTCGAGGGAGGGTGGGAGAGAAAGGGTGTGTTGGAAAATAAAAAATGGAGGAAGGGGAACCTGTGGAGTCTAATACCATCACTAAATGACATATGTCATGCACGATTTATAGGATTTATTTATTAAAAAATAAGAAAAAAATAGTTATACATCTAAAATTTTATAACATAAATATTAATTATCTCAATGCATTAATTTTCTAAAATTTAAATACAATTTCTATATTTTACATTTTTTAAAGATGTATCCTTAGTATAAATATTTATTTTTTGTTTTTTTTTTATAAAAAAAGATGTATTTCATATTTCAAAAAAAAAAGATTTATTTCATATTTTGTAAATTTTATATTTTCTTGTAATTTCTTTTACACCTTTCGTTATAAATAAATCACATTGATTTAAGAAAATACTATTAATTAAAATATTAAAATATTGTCTTCTAAACAATTTTTTCATTTTACTCTTTTTTTTTTAAATGTATTGATCTATTTCTTTTATATATTTTATTACTTTTATCTTTTTGATTTTTTTTAATGCCTTTTCATGGAAATTTAATTAGACCAAGAAAACTAAGAAAACAAATCCCTCACTTTCAGAAGTCCAACATTTGACAGAAAAGTTTGAGCTTTTACAAACTCATAAAAAATTATAGTAATAGCAGTAAAAAACCAAAACAAAAAACAAAAAAACAAAAAATAAAAACTTACCTCTACCCACACCTCTACCCACGTTTGTCAAAGAGGTCTAACAAACATGAGTAGAAACACAAGCGCAACGGAAAAACGACAGCAACAAAAGATAAAAATTCATCCAAAAACGACAATCAATCTAATAAAATAACATCAGTGATTAGCCGAGTATACCCAAAACACACAACATCTAGAAAACAATATCCAAATTCTAGGTAAGAGACAATAACCTCTGAAAGGACCTAGCGGACGCACAAACAACTTCTGCAACTACTGAATCACTCAACAAACACAGTTAGCATGCTATCACACTAATTTAGTATATATTTGTGCAAATAAAGTAAATAACCGCAAAAAAAAAATACTTAAGCTTGGGTGATTTTTTTAATCGTCTAATCTAATAAATAGCTTAACTTTTTTTTTTATTTAGGAAAATGATCGTGTGATACCCCGAATAAGTTAGATTATTTTGGAGGAAAAAGAATGATGATTGGCAAGGATTGACAACGTCTTTTCATTTTTTAAGATATAGAGTGAGTTGTTAGATTTTTGTAGAACTTCTTGATAATTATGCTGCATGTAGTATTTAAGGCCACCTCATTTTAGCTAGTTACTAAATAGCTTTTCTGATGTTATTCTTTTTGGGGCATGTCATGCTTGAGTTATAGGAGTATGTGACAACTAGCTTGCTTGTGTGGTTGCCATCCAAGTGCTTGCCGTCAACTTTTGATCCTATATATATGGAAATTGCCTTACACCATCGAAGTAAATTTCTAAGTACGCATCAGAATAAGAAAATGTGTGAAGAAGAAATGAAAGGAAAAAAAAAAAATATATATATATATATATATATATATATATAGAGAGAGAGAGAGAGAGAGAGAGAGATATGGAAATATTAGAGGCAACGAGAGAGAAGAAAAAAAGTTTCTATCATCTAGTAAGTAGTTAGTTGGTATAAGTATACATTCACTGCATTACTTGAACAGCATTATGTTTTAAAACATGTTTTCAGCTATATTATTTATTATTGTTTTTCATGATTGATTGGAAAAGATTTAAAGTAGTATGGTATTTAATCGCATGCTTATTAGAGCCAATCCGGATGAAGATTAAAGAGCCAAATCCTTGAGAAAAAGAGTTCCAAAAAAGAGGCCGTACAAAAAAAAAAGGGTTCTAATAGTACGAGATTAACATCATACAGAGGGCCCCATTCTAAATACAAAGAGAAGTATTTTAAGGTGGAATAGTTATATAGTATACTTGCTGAGTTTTTCACTCATATAGTTCTTATGATGCAGTTTGTAGGGTTAGTAAGGTCAAGAGGTTGACTGAGCCAGAGATTCTAGGATCCTATGACAAGTTTATTTATTTTTAAGATTTGAGATTTTTATATTATAAGGATAATGTTTTGTCTCGAGGATGAATATAATTTTTTTTTTCAATTATGTAATATTTATTTTCGTTAAGTTTGAAGTTTTTGTTAAGTCAACGTTCTTTTCGAGCTGCTTACTTGGAAGGGGTGTTACAGGTCGTTTGTCATTTTTTAGATTAATAGTCAATTAGTGATTGACTATGAATATTGGTAATTAACTAATGGTCAATCAATGATTAATTATGAAATTTAATAACCTATATATTTTGGTTAATCAGTGATTGACTTATAATCAATTACTGATTAACTATTATGTGGTCAATTACATATTGACTATTTAAAAAAATTGATCAACCATTTAAAAAAATAACCTTTTAATTAATTTTTAAAAACATCGATCATTTATTAAAAAATTTCTTAAAAAAAGGTTATTTAGCCATAAATAAAAAACGTTAGGCAAAAACCATAGTGTTGATTACACAGCGAAAACAGACTGATTCATTAAACAATAAATAATAGTTATAATTTTTGGAATTACAAATTTGAACCAAAACTCGACCAAATTAAAACCCACTTTGTCTCTTCCTATGGTGACTCGCCTTCATACCGCTTGTCCTACCCAAAGTCAGCAGCTCGCCTTCGCACCTCCAGTGGCTCAAATTTGAATTTCCTGCAACAAGATAACACAGTTAGTCATCATTACCAAATTCAGAAATTGTCTTAATAAAATCTGATCCAAACACAAGAGAATAGCGTGCAAAAATATATAAACTCAATTAATTAAATTTGACAATAAAGAGCAACCAAGAAAAAAAAAAAGAGTATTTTTCTTAGGTGACAACTATTTTTCTTCTGCCTTCCCTTTCAACATCTCCTCCTTAATTAAAAAAGTATCATTCGAACCTTTACCAATAACTAATTTCCTATATAAACGTCATATCAGAGACTCGAAAGGAAAAAAAAAAAAAAAAAAAAGGTGATAACTTGCATGATATTGGGAGTCCAGTGGTAAGCAAATTTACATATAAGAGATAATGACCCTGCCATGAAAGTATTGAAGTACTGTGGTAACAAAAAATGAAGTAATATCAGCATGCATGATTGTATCAACAAGGAACGAAAGCGGAAATCTAGAAATTCAAGGTCGAGAGAGAGAGAAAGAGGAAGGGGGTTACTCACACATCCGGAACCAAGCAGTTGTATTAGCCTCAAGAAGAACAAAACTGATTCAATCGAAGCAAGCCAGTTCCTTCAAATTAAAGCATGACATCATGTCAAATTAACATTGTTCAAAGCTTAACTTCGCATTACTATGCGATAAAATTGGATAAAGGTTTGATAACGTATATGTAATATAGGGGAGGCATGGTCATCAGAGTCACTGGGTTTTGAAAGTTATAGTTTTATTTCTCTTGAGATGTGGTCGTCTAAAGTACAAGTGATGGCTCCAGTACTTGTAGAATTTCATTTTTCAAGCTTGTTAATGATACCAAACTCCTCTGCATCTTGGAGATACAGTGGGCGGACTCCAGAAGCTCTCACTGTTTTTTCTTCAGATCCGGCAAAGAAGCAAAACGACACCTCCACTGTGTCAAGACAGTAGCGGTAATTTTCATGCTTATACCACATGAGCAGGTTACTTGTACTGGAATCTAAGAATGTCGTCCTGCCATCATTGAGATCCCAAAAAAATTGGTAGCTTTTACCATTAATAGTCTTGAAATTTGCTTCACAACATAATAAATTCAGAGACATTTTTTCCTGTGCAACAACAGCACATAAAGCAAATCCCAAGAAGTTATTCATCCAATCAGAACAAAGCCTAATGTTTATAGAAGACCTCTCTAACTGATACGTGAACCACTTCGGAATCTCGTTTGCAGGGAAACAAATGCTAACACCAGGGTTATCTATTCTCTGCAAGATTTAAAAAAAAAAAAAAAAAAGTCTTGGTCAGCACAGTTATGAAAGAAGTCAGGCTTCATTTTTTCCAACCAAAAAAAAAAGGAATGAGATGCATACTTTTAATTTGCTATGTGGTAGTACAGATTTAATTGATGTGTCCAAAGCTCGGAGCTGAAATTCGCTCACTATGTGGTTGCGTGCAACCTGATCCAACTCTATACAATCAGAATAAAAGAATTGCCTATGTGTCACAACATGATTGCCACTCCTCAACCATTGTCTGAGTGCATCACGTGAGTTCGATATCGTCTCCAATGAGATGCATCCACTTGCATCAACAAGTTCTAGAGACAGCGGAAGCTCTGGCAAAGATTTGAGCCTTCTGCAATCACGGATCAAGAGCTCAATCAGCTTAGAAAGATTTTTAATGTTCTCCGGTACTCTCTCTATCTTGCTTTCATCTAGAATTAGTATTCCCAGTGAAGAAAAAGAACTCAGAGAGGGAAGAACTTGTATTCTTGTTTCCATTAAGTTAAGAGTCTCTAAATTCTCCAAAAACAATGCTGGGAATGCTTCCAATTGGTTGCAACCTTTCAGGTTAAGTCTTTTAAGAGATTTCAACTCACAACCAGTTGGCAGGCTCTTAAGCCTTCTGCAATGCAGCAGCGAGAGCTTTTCAAGACTGGAGAGATACTCGATGGATGATGAAGGCACTTGTTCTACCGGAATTCGACTCAAGTCTAACTCAATCAAATTCCTTGGAAGCACTGGTAGCTTGTCAAAGGAAGAGCATCCACTTAGATTTAGACTTTTTAAGGACTTCAACTTTTGAATATCACATGGAAGTCTCTTAAGGCTGTGACAGTTGCGGAGTTCCAAGTATTCAAGATTATCAAGAGAGCAAATTGAAGAGGGCAGTTCTGCTACTGATGTGAAACTTAGATGCAATTCTTTCACATTCCCATAAATCTTCTCAACAACTTTAAGATTACTGCAGTATTCAAGTTTAAGTTGTCCCAGAGTTCCACAATCACTTTGACTGCATTTGTGTCCGAGATTATTAATGCTCTGATCCAAAGAAGTACTAAGCTTGTCACGAATTCGGAATCTAAGTGAAGGAACTTGATGTAATCTTCTGCAGAAGCTAAGATCTACCCTCACAAGGTTTGGAGCTTGAGAGAGACCAGAAATTTCCGTAAGGTATAAGGAGTCACTAAGATCAACATATTTTAAATTTCCAAGATTCTGTTGCAGAAAAGATAAATTGTTGGAATTTAATAAAATAGTCATGATTCACACATACTATACTCTGTTAAAAAAAAAATAAAAAAGGTTTAAAATAAAGCATACCTGGACTCCACTCCAAAGTTGCTCAAGCTTGCTATTAGGCATCCTAAGTTCGACGAGGTTATGCGGCATAAAATTTGATGGCAGAGATTTCAGTGGCCAAAAAGGCCACATAAGACATTTAAGTGAATCAGGAAGGCATTCAATACCTTGAGGAAAGTCTAAACAGGACCTTGAAAGATCCAACAACCATAGTCTATGCATCTCCTTGAAAACAGTAGGACTCAAGTTTCCTACACTAATGCCGCAAGATATTCCTTCAATAGTATGAGTCCCCTGAAAATGAATAACAATGAATAGATAAGCATACGAGACACCCAAAAAAAAAAAAAAATCCATCAAGGAAACTAAGCAAATAGAAACAATATAGAAAAAAAACCCCCATAAATAAATATCCTCCCCGATTTCCTCACATTAATTATATCCCAATATTCTACTTAGAATCAGGACTTTCCTATTTTATTCAACAGAATTTGAATTTTCCAGCAGAAAGAATATCAAAAACTTAATTAAATATTGGACTTGACACTTACTGTATTATTTTTCAGGACATGGTAAACATCCTCTTCACTCCACAGTCTACTGCGCTTCCCAGGCTCCTCGATGCATCGTCGTCGTTCAATTTCCTCACCCATTTCTCTTAATAGATCATGCATCACAAGGACATTGTTGTTTTTAACAGTCATAAGAGACTTGTCAATAAGACTATCTATTCCTATATTCACGTGGGAACGATGAGCACCTAACCTACATTCTATAAGTTCTCTGCAATTTGAAGTCATCCATTTAGTTTTGAAAAAGCATACAATATCAAGAAAAATAGCCTTCTCTGATTCATCCAGTCCATTGAAACTTATTTTCAATATATCGTGAAGTCTTTGGTTGGGAACCTCTTTAAGTTTTTTTAGCTCAATTTCCCACTTCTCCTTTCTCCTCGAACGAAGGAAAGATCCTAAAACTTTAAGAGCTAATGGGTTCCCGTCAGCGTAGTTTACCACTCTTTTTGTCAGCAATACATCGTCATCTGTGGGAGAGTTTCGCTTAAAAGCATTTAAATTAAAGAGTTGAAGAGCATCATCAAAAGCTAATCCCTTAAGTTCATATGTCTCATCTGCCCTATCCCTAAGCACTTGTGCATCTCTTGTTGTAACAATAATTCTACTTCCAGGGCCAAACCAATCATGATCTGCAGCTAAAACTTCTAATTGCTCCGGATCATCCACATCATCAAGAACAATAAGTACCTTTTTCAAGTGAATTTTTTGCTTGCAAAAAGAGGTAATGGTTTTGAGATCATTTTCCTCCAATAACTCAGAAAATAGTTTTTTTGCCAAATTTTCCAATCCATCACGTTTTCCAGATTCTTCCCTAACATTTGCAAGAAAGCAAGAACCTTGAAATTTAGAAGAAAGCTTTTTGAACAAAACACGAGCAAGGGTTGTCTTACCTAGACCACCCATTCCCCATATGCCTACAATGTGAACGGTTGGTGAGTCATCAATGCATAACAATTGTTTCATTTCCTCAATGCGTTCGTCAATTCCAACAAGTTCTTTGAATCCATCATCACTTGATGACATACAATTCAGTTTCACCAGAATGTCTTTTGCAATTGCCTGAACAAATTCAGCCTCGGTTCTACCATGAAGGAAAAAGAGAAGTCAGAAAACTAGTTGCAATAGATAGATTTTATCTTTCAATGCATGCTAGTGGTCTTGGATTTAGTTGTAATTAAGCTTTCATTCTTAATTACTTTGATGTATCGATCATGAGATTATGTAAATGCATCAAAACTCTCTCATCAGTATAACTGTCGGAGCTTTTCCTAAATTAACACTCATATAGATCTAAATTTTGAAGTAAGTTCTAACGTATATGCAAGTGAATCATGAAATTAACCAGCCCCAACTATATTATTTAGTGTTTTTTTTTTTATTTTTTATATATAATAAAGAAGTTTCATAAAAATTATGTTCGACTTATACCAGAAAATGTAAGAATCATTAGAAGAGCAACAATGATATAAATTGACAAACGGAAATAGAAAACATTAAGCAGAGAATTACCCCTTGTAATTCAGAGAATCCCACCCTGCTATACTGGCTATGTCTGTCAAAGCATCCATTCATTCACCTTCTCCACTCTCTCCGTGTAGCGTTCTTTATGTTTTGCAAAAGCTGCTTCATAGCTCTTGAGTTGTTTCCGTACATGTGATGGATCTATATCATAAAAAATAGGCACAACAATTTGTCCACGTTCTTTCTTGCATTTGAGGATACACACGACTTCATCCAAACACCACGATGAAAAAGCATAATTTTCAGAGAAAATTATCACTGAAATCTTCGATCCCTGTATTGCTTTGACAAGTTCAGGTGAAATTTCATCCCCCTTTGAAAGTCTATTATCTATGTAGGTTTCAACATTCTTTTCAATCAATTTGGCATGAAGATGGCTTGTAAATTTGGCACGCGTATCCTCACCTCTAAAGCTGAGGAATACATCATGGTTTGCCGGAGTGGATGTTGAAGAAGAAGAAGAAGCAAGAGCCATAATCATAGCCAGCAAATGTAGGAATCAAATTGACGAGCAAAAGCCTCTGAGGTTAAACTATATGTACGCGAAATGTCCGAGAGACTTCATATCATCTAGAGGGAGTTCACCAGGTCAAAATTGACTCTGTATTTTTCGGACTTTTAAATATAAAAGCATCAAATTTTGACTAATAGGTTAGACTCAGTCTAAAGTTGATAAACAATAGGCTGAATGAAGCAGAATGGGATCACCTAGAATATTAGTTAAGTTTGAAATTGCTAAAACTAGTACCTTATAGCTTGTATAGGAAAGTTCATGGAAATATATTCGTACGTACGACCAATATGCTAACAATGTAAATATTGTTTTCGTTCTAAACAAGGAGAAATTATTTAGTGAACCCCATGTATCATGTCATTATGTTTACATGATACACCCATCCAATCAAAAATTGACAAAAATTGACTTTTGGACGATTAGTTTATGTCAACCTTTTTGTAATTATGTTTCTCTTTCTTAGTGTGTATCACAATAATTAATTGTTAAGTCAAAATTTCCATTAAAAATTATGAAGTTAGAAAAAAATCTCTATTAATATACATATATTCACATCTTTCAAAAATAAAAAATAAAAATAAATATACGTCTACTCTTACATTAAGTGATTTAAAAACAAAAAACAAAAAACAAAAAACAAAAACAAAAACAAAACTTTTTATTGATTATTTAACTTTAAACATTGAACTTTATATCCTAAATTCAAATATGTTAAGGATTGCATTCTTTTTTTCTTTTATACATATATAAGTAGAAACGAGAAACAGAAGTGTTGTTGGACGGAACAAAGGTAGGAAATACATATTGTGGAGAAAATTAAAAGAATACCTATATATATATATATATAAAACATTCATATATTTAAATTTTCATGTTCTTTCAAATTGGGATTGCTTTTCTTCTAAGGATATATCATCAAATTATATATTATCTTTACCCAACGATGTGATCTCACAATGTACAACTTTTCAGTTATTAAAGGAGAAGGAGGAGAAGCATTGTTTTGTTGCCAAATCAATTCAATTTTTAAAGTTTTTGGAGGAATTAGAAAATGATATACTTAATGTTGATTAATAAATTCGTACGTATAAAAATGTTTTGTTAATTAAAAATTATAATTCAATTAAAAGTTTTAAGATAGTAAAAGTTCTCTCTATTTCTCTCTCTCTCTCTCTCTCTCTCTCTCTCTCTCTCTCTCTCTCTCTCTCTCTTCGTGGGGTGTTTAGGGTTTTTAGAGGGTGTGCCTCTCAGAGGGATAGGAACATATGGCAATGCCTCGCTTGCTATCAGTTTTCCAGCCCTAAAGATGAAGATCTGATCATCGCAGGGAGATTACTAAGTGTAGAGGTGACTGCAGGGTTAAGATGCCTGCGTTTTGGCAAAATGGAAGAGGGGAAGGGTCGTGGCTTTGACGATACTTTCAGGTTGTCTGCTTTGGCTGTGATGGTCATTTTATTGCCTGCGGCTTTTCCAGTGTTAGTAGATTTTCATTTTGTTTTGGTATGTTTGTGTGTAGATATAATACATGCATAACTGTGTAATAACTGTATATCATATAAAGATCTAGTTTTGTTTATTGTTTTGGTGTGTTTATTTTTAATCCTTAATAATAACGATAGTCTTCTCATCATCTGGGCTCGTGGTTTATTCACCAGATTTAGATCTTGGTGATTTGTTAGTCCTGTTAGACTTGTGGTTATGCAGGGTGTTTGGTGATATTTACGATCTGAGATCGCGGTTCCTAATTGATTGGCAGTTTCGATCGTTGGTTGAGGCTTTGTTAAGTAGAGCTTGCTGCATGCTTGTTTCTGGCGTCTCGAGGTACTTTCTCATTTTCGGGCCTCGGACTTGTGAAGTTTCGACTATGCGTTAGTTGTTTGCACCGATCGTTGATGGTTATGATCATACAATTGCGAGATCTTTACATTGTATTGTTTAGTTTGTATCTCTTTATTAATATTAATGCATTTTTTCCTTAAAAATAATTATAATTCAATTTTAACTAATTAATATAAGAGAAAAGAATATTTATAAGAATTTGAATTAGCAATTAATGTGATGTCCAATAGGAAAGAGAAACATAATAATAAAAGGTTGACATAAACAAATCATCAAAATGTCAGTTTTATGCTCACGTGGTATATCCGGTCCACTGAATAATTTATCCTAAAGGAAGAGAAATTATTATATTAGTTAACTTTTCCCCGTTTGTTTTATTCACGATCGAACAGGTGATGATTGCAAGAAGATTCTCTAGAAAACAAATTCCTTGTTTTTTTTTCCCTCGAAAAGTCATGTCATGAGTTAGTTTGAATTAAAAGTCATGCCATGAACTAATCTGATTAACAAAATGGTAAATAGAATTATTAAGGAAGAAAGACTAAAATAGCATAATATAAAACCTGATTTTAAAATTATAACATAATTTAAAATATTATTACTAAATAATATAAATAGGATAAATAACAAGATAAAACCCAAAACCCCTTCAGTGTCTCTGTCTTCTCTCTCACCCTTTTGTCCATCTGTCTCACTCTTTCCCCGTCGATGATGCAATAGTCAATCACAATGGTGACGGGCGACGGTGCTGGAATCGATGTCCTGACAGATCTCACGTTCATCGACTGTCCCAGACCTGAATAGCCAACACCATCCTTGTTAAAGCAATAAGCGCCGTCGTCCTTGTCGAAATCGGAGTTGCAACATCGTCGTAAAACTCAATCAGCACCGACAATTATGACAATGAAGCGAGAAATGTGAGATTCGACGACGAGAAGTGTAAGCCGGCCACGATGGGAAGAGAATCGCATGATAGTGGGATCTACAAGATTGCCAGTTGTGTAATCCCAAGAAATCTTTGTCGACCTCGGCCTCGTGACGATGAAATCGCAATGAGAACATGATCCATTTTGGCAAGATATTTTCATCAATGGTGCTAGATTTCCAACCCTCCCTGCGGTTCCTATTTCCGACACATAAGATCTTGGCCGGTGACGCCAACTATGGGTGGCTTTAGGGTTAGCGATTTAGGATGATTTGGGTTAGTTTAGGATTTGTTTTAGTATTTGGGGTGAATCTATAATTCTAAAAAACCAGAAATTGTTAAAAATATATATATATATATATACACATATATATATTTTAAAAAATTTATCAAATATTCATATTTACTTTTTTTTAGTTGAAAAATATTCATATTCATATTTACTAGTAAATAGTAATATTTACTTGTTTGATATTCATTAATAAATAGTAAAATATTCATATTTATTTTTTTGTTAAAAAAATAATCATATTTACTAGTAAATAGTAATATTTACATGTTTGATATTCATTATTGAATAGTGATATTTACTATGAAATCTTTGCACATTTTGAAGATATGTGGGAATTTTTTTAATTTACTTGGTATTACGTTATTTTCAATTTATATGCGTTGTTTTTTAATTAGTTTATGTGGTAAATCCAAATATTTTCTAGTCAATCTAGAATTAAATAAGGTAAATCCAATTATTTACTTGTAAATACAGTATTTGCTATATTATGTTAATATGGTATTCATCAATAAATAATGATATTTACCTGTAATTAATGGTATTTACATGACAACAATGGTTTATTTATCAATTAATCTCATATTTACTTGATAAATGTGATATTTACTCATTAGATAAAAACACTAAATAATGATATTTACTTGTAAATAATGGTATTGATATGATAATAATGGTTTTTATATGATTTATTTATCAGTAAATATGACGTTAGCTTGATAAACTGATATTTACTCATGGAATAGAAAACATTAAAAAATGATATTTACCTATAAATAATGGTATTTTCTTAAATAATGATATTTATCTGAATTATTTTATTAATAAATCTAATATTAATATAATATTTACCTGTAAATAATGATATTTACAAGAATTAAATGAGGTAAATCTCATTATTTACTTAGATTTAAGTAGTTAATGTGCATTATATTTATTAGTAAATATCTAGATTTACTAATAAATACTTGGATTTATTGTATTTAAATTTTACACAGTTGAAATACACCAGTATTTACTAATAAATATCAATATTTACTAATATCGAAATATCTAGATTTACTAATAAATATTTGGATTTATTGTATTTAAATTTTACACAGTTAATATGTTTTAGTTTATACTATAAATATAGTATTTATTAATAAATTTGGTTTTTTTTTTTTAAATTTGTTTCAGTTTCTATTAGTACATTTCATACTTTTTTTTACCAACTAACACCATAATTCTTTAATATTGACAAAAACTCTAGGGAATTATTTAATATAACAAATTAACCCAAATTAGCCTCAAATCAACCTAACCCTAATCCTAGGTCATTGCTACTCGCTGCCCACCACCGTCAACGACCATGCAATCGAGGCAACATCATGACTACTAGGTCGCCATTGCAACCCCTATTCTGCTAGAGATTGAAGAAAAGAAGCCAGACATCAATCACAAATGAAAAGCTAGACCCTAACTTTTCCAAATCACCGCTGCCACTATTGCCCATTTTTGTTGCCCACCACTGGATGTTGCAACGACCGACAGAAAAAGCAACCGCTAACCTCGACGCAATACCTGCAGAAAGCAAAAGCCGACAACAATCTGCCGCAACAAAAAACATCAGCGAAAAGCTACTCCGCTGCCATCTTTGCAACTCTATCCGATCTCGAACGTCAACGGTGCCAATCCTCAACCAGTTCACCTGCAAAAAAATCCAACAAATCCCAAAGAAGAAGATCGCGAGGGAAACCCATCGTCGGAAAAGAAACGCGATGGATTCGATATCATGCAACCTCGTCACCGTCGTGGTCCCAACACCATTGTAAATCCGTTGCCGTTGCTGTCCTAATCTTCGGTCGACGAGAGAAGCGAGATAGAGATAGAGGGGAAAGAGAGAAAAGACAGAGAGAAAGGGGAAGATAGGTGAGGGTGAAGAATTAGGTAAAATAGGAATTAAATAAAAATAAAATGAAAAAAATGCTATAATTTATCATCAATTTAAAAATATGCTATAATTTTCATTAGTACCTTTTATTATGCTATTTGTTACTATTTCTCAATAAATAATTACCCATGAAAATCTTTATTTATTTATTTACTTTCAAATTGTAATAGATCCAATACATGATAACAGGCAAAACAAATTTAAGATTCGTTATATTACCTTATAATAAATAATAAAACCAAAAATTTTAGATGATTAGAGAAACAAAAGGGATAACATGCAACCGCATTTTTGAAAAATACAGAATGAACTTTTGTATTTTATGTTAATAAACGTATAGGTTTGTTCTCATTCTGTTTGGATATTTGGGAAAGAAGCTAAAGCGAAAAATGTTGACTTATATATATATATATATTACAAAAAAAAAAAAAAAAGTTTACTGATTTTGAAGATAGGAAAACATGAATGTTCCCTCAAAAAAAAAAAAAAAAAAAAAAGAGAGAGAGAGAGAGAGAGAGAGAATATTCAATGGGCGGCCAATTTTTCAACACCTAATGGGAGGACTAAATAAAGGGATTGACTTCATGATGGTATTCCATTGACCAAGTCTAGGAGAACCCCATTCAAAGCTTCACGAAGGTGCTATTAAGATATTGGACCCTTATAACATCTTGTATGAAATGAAACTATTTTCACTAATAATTATAACCAAAATGAAAGAAATGAAACCTCTTCTCCTTTCTTTCATTGAGGAGAATTGAGAAATCCCTTTTCTTAATACCCCAGTTCTCCTTTCATCCGAAGTTGTTGTAACTTGGGCTCATCATGCTATACGGAAAAATGAGCAGTTTACACTTTAGGAGCTACTGTTTACTGGCTCAACATTTGCAGTTTTTTAGGGGAAATAAAATATCTATATATACTTACATATAGAAAAATGCTAAAAATACAAATTCTAATATCAACTTTTGAGTATTGACATATGAGTTGTTGTTTTTATATTAGTAAATATTTAAAGTATACCTCATCAATTGATTATATTTACTTTGATACTTAAAAAGTTAGAATTAAAATTAATATCTCTATCATTACTCATTGTGAAAGGTCAAACTTTTCTATTTTTGGTCAAATGTTACCCGTCTGAAAGTTAAAGGATTTGTTTTCTTAGTTTTCTTGGTCTAATTAAATTACCAAAAAACTGAGTGAATTTCGATGTTTTTCTTTTTTGGGTTAAAAATAAGAATGTACAGGAACGGTTTTCACCAAAATTTTTCAAGTCAATTCGAGCATGTGGGATAGGCTTTGAATCTGTCAACCATGTCACGTCGCAATTTTTTTCTTTTAAAAAAATTCCCACTAGTATGACCTTTTTTCTTCTTCAAAAACTGTAACTCTGAGCCAGTAAAACGAAAGCTCCTAAAGCGTAAACTGTTCGTTTTTCCTTTCCTGTGAGTTATAGCACGATGAGAGCAACCAAGTTACGACAATTCCAGATGAAAGGAGAGTTAGGGTATTAAGGAAAGGGATTTCCATATTCTTCACAATGAAAGAAACGGGGGATAGGTTTCCTTTCTTTCATTTTGGTTATCATAAGTGAAAGGTTTCCTCTAATACGAAATACTATAAGGGCCTAATGTCTGAACATTTGTCTGAAGCTTACAAATACCCATAACCTCATTAACTGGTCGAATTATTAAGAGGTCACATATACCCATAACAATCAATGTTTAAGCATTAACAAGCAAAAAAAAAAAAAAATTCACTGTTTAAGCATTATCTTCAATATTAATAAAATTTTAAATTAAATTTTGTAATTAAAAAAATCAATAAATTTGTCAACGTAATTAATGAAATTCGCTTCATGGTAATTTGTTTTTCTTATGGTTATTTATGTTTCTCAAAGTGCACAACCCATTCGAGGTTAACTTTTCGTTAATTAACATGCATTCCTTTTCTTTTAATTTCTTTATTACCTTTTTAAATAAAATTCCTCATGTGCATATCAGCAAGAAGGCTAGAACCTTCTTCATTTTGAGGATCCTGCTCGTAATTTCCATGTTAGATATAATAGGTGTTAACATCCATGCAAAGACCCAAAACGTGATCAATGACGTCATCGTGAATTAGCAAGAGAAGGGAAACCGGGGGGGGGGGGGGGGGGGGGGCGGGAACAAAATAATAAAAACAAAAACAAAATGTATTATTGACCAAGGAAAATTAGGGTTGATAACATATATTTATTACCTAATATATTAAATAGCTTAACTTCTTTTTATTTAGTTAAATAATCTAAAGTATATATTTTATTAGAGTAATTTTTATTTTTCCTAAACACCTCCTCTCTCTCTCTCTCTCTCTTTTTGTGATTGACCTTCCGTGATGGCGACGAAAACTGGTGATTATCGACTAGATCTACACATCGGTGGTGTCTAGGAGGAGATTGCAGTGAAGGCGGCAGCAAACATGTGGTCGAGAAGATTCTAGCTCTTGGATAGAGAGTGACCAAAGGAAATTACGGCGGTCTGGGCTGCGGAGAAGCCCATGGAGGTGGAGGTTAAGGCAGGGAGATGGTTGCAGACAAAGCCCGATCCCACCACCGAAAACAATGTCGTCGCTGGTAGACAACAGTTTCGATCTCTTGCGGACGAGGCCTAGATGAGGCCAAGGGATGTTCGGTGAACCTTAACCTAGCCGAGCTCGAGGGTAAGGAAAAGTTGATTGGAATGGTTCCGAGTTAAGTGATAACTCTATGAAATAGAGTTATTTAGCATACTTTTAAGCTTATTAATTGTTATTATTTTAAAGATAATATGCCTTAGTTTTAGTATTTTATTTAATATTAATTAAATTGTCTCAGTGGAAGAAAGAGTGAAAAGTTGTGAGTAATTTTGGCTTTTAGCACATTTTTAAGCTTTATTTTGTGTTACTTTACAGCTGGAGCCCACTAAGCCAAGAAAAGAGTGGAGGCCCACTTGACCAAAGGATAGGCAGTCTTGCTGTTGGATTTCTTCAGTTTTGCTGCAGAAATGCTATAGCAACGCTGCAGCAAAGCGCAGCAGTGAAGAAGTAAATTAAAAGCTTGTGGACCCAAGTTTGGTTTTACAGCTGGCAGTGTTTCATTTGCCCATTTTGCTTACACACGCCAGCTGTAAAAAGACCACCATTTTGAGCCATAAAGAGGGCACGTGCATCTAGGGCATTTTTGGGGGTGTATTGGATGAAAAGGGAAAGTTAATGAAGGAAAATATAGAGCAGCCGTCAGGGAGAGAAAAAGAGGCAGAGAGAAAATACACCATTTTTGGGCAAGAAAGAGAGAAAGCTGAGCTGAAGTTTTAGCTTCCATTTTTACGCCTATTTTGGAGAACGAGCTCAGGAGAAAAAGGCCGAAGGACGAGAAGGACCATCTCTAGCCATTTGGAGTTTTTCTTCTTCTTACTCTGTCTTGATTTATTTTCTGATTTTCGTATGCTGTTGAACTATGGATGACGAATTTAAGCTTGTTTTTGTAATCCGAAACATGAGCTAAATTTCTTAGCTAGGATTGTTAATGAACCCGAAATTGGGAGGATGATGTGAATGTTTTCTGAAATGCTGAGCAAATCTCTTTCCTGTTCATCCAAATGTTTTGAATGTTTAATTTCTATTGTTGATTGGCTATCAATATATAGGAAACTAGGCTTGCTTAATTCTGGAAAGGTTAATTTGAGCTGGAAATACTTTGGATGATGCAAGTTCAATATGCTTTTTAAAGTTTATGTTGATTTGTGAATGATATAGGAATATGTTGTTTACCTTGTATAACCCATTGAAATTGGAGCATGAATTTGTGTTCTGAGAACTAGATTCACATAGGAATATGTTGAAAAAGGTTCAAAGAATTGTTAATCATAATTAATTCGGAAGAATTTTGTGATAAAATTGAATTTCGGTTAACAGGACAGGTTTTGCTGCAGCATTCCTACAGCATTCGGGTCAGACTTGCAATGGAGGGGGATTTGGCAATCCTAGCTTAACTCTCATTCTTGATTTACAAACTCTTGATTGGATATTGTTCTTTTTGTCTATTGTAGTGCCTTTTCATTGTACCCATTTGATTTCATTAGTTTATTGCACTTTTCTCATTTCAATTTCCAAACTCATATTGATTTGTGTTTTATTTCTTTTGCAATTTATTTTAGCAATTCAATCCCTGTGGAGACGATACTCAACTCACAATCTATATTACTTGTGCGATTACGTACACTTGCGTAGTTTTAAATACACTAGATAATCGCGAACATTAAGCGATCTGGAGCAACTCAAAACTGAGCTGCGGGAGGCGATCGGGGTTGTAGAGTCTGGCGGTGAAAGAGAAAGTATCGAGCGATCTGGAGACGAGAGCAAGTAGAATCGGAGATGAGAGAGAGGATCGGAGCTTTGGAGACCGGTGGCGAAAGAGAACAGAGCCTCGCGATTTCGATGATTTTCCTCGCGATTATGGCTACGACGAATAAACGAACGACGGCGAGGACTTGCGCTCCCTCATGTTCGCAACACTGATGGTAAATGGAGTCAGGATTGCGAGATTTCGTCATGATCTCCTCTAGATTGCAATCTCTGGAGTCAGGATTGTGAGCTTTCGACGTGACCTCCTCAGGGTCGCGATCACCGAAGTTGGGATCACGAGCTTTTGTTGCGTCCTCTTCCGGAATTTGAGCTTGTTCGGCCTTGACTTGGACAAGTCTGGTCATTCCGGCATGGTTGTTGCCAGACTCCAGTGTCTGGTAGGACTGTCGTAGGTGAGGGAGAAGCAGAGAGGGGAAGAGAGAAAAAGTTGTATTTTTTTAATTTTTTTAAATTGTAAATTAGTAATCAGTGATTAATTTTTAGTAAATTAGTGATTGATTATTAAATTTGTGAGTTATATCAGTTAATCATTGATTAATCAATAGTCAATCAGTGATTTATTAATAGTTAATCAGTGATTAATTAATAATCAATTAATGATTAACTAATAGTCCATCAGTGGTTAACTATTGGTCAAAGAAAAAAAAGACCTTTCAACTAATTTTTAAAAACTTGAGCTTATAAATTCAGCGTACTGATTGTCAAGAGAAAAAAGTTCAGACACTAATTTGTCAACTTTAAAAAGTTCATTAGGGTTTATGTATTAAAAAAAAAAAAGGAAAAAGAAAAAGCCTAATAGTTAGAACAACGAGAATCACCCCCAACTAATTTCGTCTCTTGCCTTGTGTGTGTGTGTGTGTGTATATATATATATTATATTGCACAACAACCAAAATAGACTTGAATTTACATCTTAACAAATTTGTGGCAAGTAAAACAAAATAGTTAATAGGATTGGTTCAGTAATAAATCTGAGAATTCCACAAACCTAACCAAAAGTTAACAAAATTCTCAATGTCCATTGGCACAAGCGATTCAACAAAAACTTCAAAATACAGAAAACGAAAATTTCAATTTACATCGGGACGGGAATTAGATAGAAAAGGACATGGTGTGTGTGTGTGTGTATAATATTAGCATGCACAGACCTAAAATCGTAAGCAGTGATGTCAGTGCAAAGAAAAAGGACAAAAGTTCAATGATATTTACCAAAAAACCTACGCGTATTCTTGGGCTTAGAAGTTACCTACTCTTTTGTCCCTCAGTCAAGAATATCTTTCTTCTTCTTCATCCTCATCTTTTCTTTTTATTTTTTTTATTTTTTTTTAAATATTTTTCCTTGCTCAAAGGTTAACGTACGTTTGCAATGGCCGAGGAGGTGGTTCTGTTGGATGTCTTGCGTAGCATGTTCGGCGCAAGGGTTAGAATAGCTTTGGCCGAGAAGGAAGTCAAGTATGAATACAAAGAGCAGAACCTGTCTGACAAGAGCCCTCTTCTTCTTGAGATGAACCCGATTCACAAGAAGATCCCGGTTCTCATCCACAACGGAAAACCCATCTGCGAGTCCCTCATCATCGTCGAATACATCGATAATGTTTGGCAACGCAAAGCTCCATTGCTTCCCTCCGATCCCTATCAGAGATCTCAGGCAAGGTTTTGGGCTGACTTTGTCGACAAGAAGGTAACCATGCTTACAACTATAAATATATTTTTCTAACTACTACCTTCTATTAATTGCTTTGGTGTTTCCATAACTTATTTCGCTATTTATTTATTTATTTTTGCAATTGCATTTTAATTAATTTCAAGAATCATGCTGATATTAAATCATCCTCATTAAAAAAAAAAAATCAAATCCCTAAAAGAAAGATAATTATAATTAAAAAAAAAAAAAGTTAGATTGGTACACTGAAAATGCAAAACGCAGTTGTATGAGGCAGGGAAAAAGGTATTAACGATAGCCACGAAAGGAGAAGAGCAAGAAACAGCCAAGAAGGAATTCTTGGACAACTTGAAGACATTGGAGGCAGAGCTTGGGGACAAGCCGTACTTCGGGGGAGAAAGCTTCGGGTTTGTGGACATCGCGCTTGTGGGATTCTACAGCTGGTTCCTTGCGTACGAGACACTCGGCAACTTCAGCGTCGAGGCAGAGTGCCCCAACCTCATCGCGTGGGCCAAGAGGTGCATGGAGAAGGAGAGCGTCTCCAAGTCTCTTCCTGACCAGAGGACGGTCTATGAATATGTTGTGCAAGTGAGGAAGAAGTTTGGCATTGAGTAAGAAAAGAGAAATAGAAATATGTATTGGGATATATTTGTGTTTCTTCTCTTTTGTTCACGAAGCTTTTATTTTTGTCTTTTTCTTAAACCAACTAGCTAATTTCGTCTCTTGCCTTGCATTAAAAAAATAATGATAAATCGATATAACAACAAAAACAGACTTGAATTTACATCTTAAAAAATTTGTGGCAAGTAAAACAAAATAGTTAATAGAATTGGCTCAATAATAAATCTGAGAATTTCACAAACCCAACCAATAAGCAAGTTAACAAAATTCTCAATGTCCATTGGCACAAGCTATTCAACGAAAAATTCCAAATACATAAAAAGAAATTTTCAATTTACATCGGCAAAAAGTCATTCAAGCTAATTTTTTGTAATCTCTCTGTTATGTCATCGAGGCGGGAATTAGCAAGAAAGGAAGGGAAAAAGGAAAAGCCATGTTTTTCATGTCATATCTATACATATATAAGAAAGCTGTTTTACGCATATGAGATGTTCGGCAACTTCAGCATCGAGGCGGAGTGCCCCAAACTCATAGCACGGGCCAAGAGGTGCATGGAGAAGGAGAGCGTCTTCAAATCTCTTCCCGACAAGAAGAAGATCTACGAATTTGTTATTCAACTGAGGAAGAGGTTTGGCATTGAAACGAAATGACAGCTCCTCTGGATCAAGGTAGTCATGTCTGTTTCTTAATTATGCCTTCACTTATCCTAGTAGAACGGTCTATTTGAATCATATGTTCAAAACCACAATTCAATCAGAACATTTAAATTTTCGTAAGAGAAAACACTATAGGAAAGGAAAAAAAAAAAGGATTTACAAAAGGGGTGCCAAACAGACAAGAGCTAATGCCTCTGTTAGCTCTGTTTGCAGGCTTCTCTTTTTGTGGCACTGAAGTACTCTTTTTTTCAAGCAATTAAATAAATAAATAAATAATCTCATGGATAATCTTGTGCAATAGTCAAATTCTAAGAACTGTATTCTCAAAGAGAAAAAGTTACTAATAAATATTACTGCATAGAATAATACAATTTGAAATTCTTGAGTAATCTACATACTTAATTAAAGTGATAAATGAAGTAAAGAAGTTCTTTAGAATTCATATGGGATTTATTTGTCTATGAATCATTTCATCCAATATTGTACTTGCCATAAAAATAAGTGCGTTTGCATAGCATGATGTGGAAAATCAAGTGAGAGGAATTAAAGGATGTGCGTATCAAACATTCAAAGTACCTTTTAAAGGAATGCAAGGATAAGTTCTAGGTAAATCAATTCCCCCAATTACTAAGAGGAAGTACGTTTGGTGGGTTTTAGCTAATCTTCGTTTCTTCTCCTTTAAGAGTGGAATGGGAGGAATTTAAAAGCAATGTGCAAGCTTTTAGAAGTCGGTGTGAAGGAGCGCTACTTGCCTGTGCTGCAGGCATGGTACTCTTTGCTAGTCTTGAGTGGCAACTCTTCTTTTGGCCTTCTCTATCAAGATTCCCTCTCGAATGTATCTCCCAAACCTAGAATGGCGTATTGGAGAGGATGCCATGAAACGAAAAAAAGTTATAACTTGTTTTAATAGTACGGTATAGATTGAGAAAGAGAGAGAGAGAGAGTACTCATACCAATGTAATTTAGCAGCGCACAGGCATATGAAACATTTTAGAGGCGTTGTGAAGGTATATGGGAACTTCAAACATATGAAACTCAGATCCCAGTAACACGGCCACCAAATCCACTCTAGTTAGCATATGGTTGTCCATCATATGAGAAGTCAGAAACAAGCTATCATGATTCCTATCAAATGTGATTCGATCAAAGGAAGCCAGTTCCTAAAACACATGACATGTTCTCTAACATAGTTCAAAGCTGAAAACACACACACACACACACACACACAAACACACACACACACATGCACGCATTCTTACGACAATATAGGACTTAATCATTTCATAGAGCACACTACATAGAATATAGTCAAGGGTGGTCAGCAGACTCACTATGAGTTAAAAAGTTTTTAAGGCGCGGTTCGTCTAGGGTAGATTTGACGGCTCGAGTAGAGTTTTATAACGTTTGTTTTTCCAAGCTTGCTAGTGATTCCAAGTTCCTCTGCATCTTGGTAATACAGTGGGCGGATTCCACAAGCTCTCACTATGTTTCCACGACCTAATTTATCGTAGAAGCGAAATGACACTGCCACTGTGTCCAGAGAACCATGGTAGTTTTCATGCTTATACCACATGAACACATTGCTTGAATTGGACAGTATGCCTAGGGGCCTAGAACACACACTGAAATTATTGAAATTCCAATGAAATTTGTAGCTTTTACCATATTTAGTTTTGAAATTTGCTTCACAAGATAATTCCAAACATGATATGTCCTCCACAACAACAGCGCATAAAGCAAAACCCAAGAAGTTGGGATTCTGCCGAACGGAAGAAAGCTTAACGTTTATGGAAGAGCTCTCTGATTGATACATGAACCACATCGGAATCTTATTTTCGGGACAAGAAATAGCAACACTAGGATAATCTGATTTCTGCAGAATAAAAAAATTGTATTAGTTAGCTTAGTTGTGATTAAAAACAAGCAAGACTTTATTTGAAAAAAATGTGTGTGTGTATATATATACAAGAAAGAGATACATACCTTTAATACACCATGTGGAAGAAGAGATTTAATTGATGTGTCCAAAGTTCTGAGCTGAAATTCGCTCACAATGTTGTTACGTGTGCTCTGGTCCAACTTTAAGCAATAAGCATAAAAAAATTTCCTACATGTCATAACATGATTGCCACTTCTGAACCCTTGTATGAGTGCATCCCTTGAATTCGATATCGTCTCCAATGCATTACATCCACTTGCATCAAGAATTTCTAGAGATGAAGGAAGTTCTGGCAAAGATTTGAGCCTCTTGCATTGACGAATCGAGAGCTCAATCAGCTTAGAAAGATTTTTAATGGTTACTGGAAGTCTCGCTATACTGCTTCCTTCTAGACAAAGTTTTTCTAATGAAGATAAACAACCAATCTCAGAAGGAAGTTCTGATAAATTCCTTCGAAGCACTGGTAGCTCGTCAAAGGAAGAGCATCCGCCCAGATCAAGACGTTTCAAGGACTTCATCTTTAGAATATCACTGGGAAGACTCTTAAGGATGCGGCACTCTCTGACATTCAAGTACTCAAGATTAATGAGAGAGCAAATGGAGGAGGGTAGTTCCGCTACTGAAGTTGATCTTACATGCAATTCTTTCACATTCCCTGATATCTTCTCAACAACTTTAAGATTTTTGCAGCCGTCAAGTTTAAGGTGTCCAAGAGTTTGACATTCAACTCGATCACATTTGTGGTAGCTCTGATCCAAAGAAGCAAGCTTGTTACGAGTTCCAAATCTCAGTGAAGGAACTTGGCGTAGTCTTATGCAGTGGCTAAGATCTATCTTCACAAGGTTTGGAGCTTGAGATAGAACTGAAACTTCAGTAAGGCGGTAGGAGTGTCTAAGATCAACATATTTTAAATTCCCAAGATCCTGTAGCAGAAAGATAAATAGTTATACAATTATCAAATAAGCTATAATATTGAGATATCATGTTACGCATAAGAATAATTTTGAAGTGAAGAATACCTGAACTCCGCCACTCCAAAGTTGCTCAAGCTTGCTATGAGGCATCCTAAGTTCAACAAGGTTATGTGGCATAAAATTTGATGGCAGAGATTTCCAAGGCCAAACACGCCAAATGAGACACTTAAGTGAATTGGGAAGATATTCAAGACCTTGAGGAAACTGGAAATCAGACGGGAAAATATCCAATATCCATAGCCTATGCATCTCTTTGAACACGGTAGGACTCAGGTCTCCTTTACTAATGAAGGAAGATATTCCTTCGATAGTTGCAGTCCCCTGGTCATAATTGATAACGAACGCACGTATAGATAAGCGTACACGACCCAAAATGTTATAGAAAACAAACCATATAAATAATCCAATTAATTAGTGATATTTCCAGGCAAAGAGATGAAATCTTCTTAATTTGGAAGGAAAAAAAAAAAAAAAGAAGCAAGGAGAAGAAGAAAGCCAAAAATTATGTTCTAACTGAAAGAATATTGAAATTTAATTAAACAGGATTAAAAATTGGACTTGACACTTACTGTGTTATTTTTCAGGACATGGTAAACATCATCTACACTCCACAGTCTACTACGCTTCCCAGGCTCTTCTATGCATTGTTGTCGTACAATTTCCCAACCCATTTCTCGTAACATGTCATGCACCACTAGATTGTGGTCTTCGACAGTTACAAGTGACTTGTCAATAAGACTACCTATTCCTATATCAACATAGGAACGGTGAGTACCTAGTCTACGCTCTACGTAAGTTTTGCAAGTCACATGTCCAACAGAGAAAAAACATACAATGTCAAGGAATATAGCCTTCTCTATTTTATCCAGCCCATCGAAACTCACTTTCAATATATTGTGGATTCTTTGGTTGGGAACCTCTTTAAGTTTATTTAACTCCATTTCCCAGTTTTCTCTTTTCCTCGAACGAAGGAATGACCCTAAGACTTTAAGAGCTAATGGGCTCCCCTTAGCATACTTTACAACACTTTCTGATAGCATTACGTCTTCAGCTGTTGGAGAGTTTACCTTGAAAGCATTCAAGTTAAATAGCTGAAGAGCATCATCAAATGCTAAGCCCTTGAGTTCATATATCTTGTCGGCTCCGATATTCCTGAGCACTTGTGCATCTCTTGTTGTTACTATGATTCTACTTCCAGGGCCATACCAACCATGCTCTGCAGCTAGAACTTCTAATTGCTCTGGATTATCCACATCATCAAGAACAATGAGTACCTTTTTACGGCGAAGTTTTTCCTTGTAAAACGAGGTAACAGTGGTTACACCATTTTCCCCCAGTAACTCCGAAAAAAGTTTTTTTTTCAAACTTTCCAATCCATGAGGCTTTCCAGATTCTTCTCTGATATTTGCGCGAAAGCAAGAACCTTGAAATTTAGAGGAAAGCCTTTTGAATATAACACGAGCCAGAGTTGTCTTACCCTGACCACCCATTCCCCAAATGCCTGCTATGAGAACAGTTGTTGAATCGTCAATGCATAATAGTTGTTCCATTTCCTCAATGCTTTTGTCAATTCCAACCAGATCTTTAAATTCATCTCTTGTTGAGTACATATCCTTCAGCTTCACCAGAATGTCTTTAGCAATTGCCTCAACAAATTCATGCTCAGTTCTAGCATATATGATGGAAAAATTGTTAGTCAGAAAAAATGGAGCCCCAACCAAACTATAAGAAAATAATGCTATTTACTGTTATTTATTTCAAATATTCTAAAATCATGCTATTTACTTTTATTTAGTTTCATTGATATCCTATATACTTCAATTTAATTTCTTATATTGTTTTTAAATTTCAGAACCCTGTAAGGTTAAATTTAACCCAAAAAAAAAAAAGCTTGGATAAAATTTTACAATAGATTTAATAAAATGGACGAGATCAATGGAAAAGGTGCATGAACGAGGAAAAATAAAAGATAGATACACAAGAATCATATACTTTATAAGAGAAGGTCTATAGATGTCTCGGTTAAATTTTGAAATTTTATTTTCTCTAGGACGAGACCATGATATACAACATGTATACTTGGATGGATCATTCAGATATATATATATATATATATATATATCGTGACCAAAAGTTGGAGTCACGAAAAAGTATTGCGAGCAAAAAAAAAATTTAAGTAATCATAAAATTCGAGGCTAATAGGCATGTAAGAACATGAGAAAGACGCATACGAAGACACATAGGGGAACAAGGGATAAAGCCTTCCTAAAAATCTATTGATTTCCTAATATCAGAAAATAAGTCATCTAATCCCCATGCAATTTTTTGTACGTGAGTAATAAAAATAAAAATTTTAATAACGAAAGTATTTAATGACAATACAATCACAACCTGTGTATTGTGACTAATATTTTTAGTCACATGATTACCTTTGTTGTGACTTACGACTTTGTTTTTTTCCTTGTATGATTTAAGGGCCAAAATTTTTCATTGACCTTATATTGTAAAGTGGATCTACTTTATATATGGAACGTGAATAATGAGTTATTGCAAAGGGAAAGAGAGACCAAACGAATATAATAATAATAATAATAATAATAATAATAATAGTTAGACAGATATCTACCCAGCCTACATTATTTAGTTGTTTTTAGATAACAAGTAAGTTTTTTGAAAAATCTGTTATAAAGTTTATAAAAAGAAAAAAGAAAAAAAAAAGAATTATTATTAGAGGAGCTATAAAGATATTGAATATTGATGAACGGAAAAGAAAAATATAAAGCAGATATAATTACCCCTTATACTTCCGAGAATCCCAGCCAGATATATTGGCTACTTCTGTCAAAGCAGCCCTCCAGTACTTTACCTTGTTTATTTTGTCGTTGTAATGTTCTTCATGTTTTGCAAAAGCCAATGCATAACACTGGAGTTGTTTTCGAACATGTGATGGATCTATATCGTAAAAAACAGGTATAACAATCTGTCCTCGTTCTTTCTTGCATTTGAGGATGCACACCACTTCATCCAAACACCATGATGAAAAAGCATAGTTTTCAGAGAAAATTATTATTGAAATCCTTGATCTCCGTATGGCTTCAATAAGTGTAGGTGAAATTTCATCTCCTTTTGAAAGTCTATTATCTATGAAGGTTTCGACATTCTTTTGACTCAATTTGGCAAGAAGATGGCTTGTAAATCTGGCGCGGGTATCCTCGCCTCTAAAGCTGAGAAATACATCATGTTTTGCCCGAGTGGATGTTGAAGAAGAAGAGGAAGAAGAAGCCACAGACATATTCACAGCCAGCAAATTAGCTAGGGAGCAAACTGGTAAAACCTTTCGTATCTTAAATTTGTATGTATGGAGAATGTGCTCGACTCAATTAAAGTTGGGAAAAAAAAAAAAAACACAAACAAAAAAACAAAAAACAAAACAAAACAAGAACAGAAAACAGAAAAACAAATAGGCTTAGTAAAGCAGAATCGTTACGCGTCTAGAAATTAGAACTAAGAAAGAGTGGGAATGGGAATGCTTAATGATCTGTATGTAAGGACAATATTCTAGGAAATTTCTTTCAAGGGACATAGCAAATTTCTTCGAAGGGACAAAGCGGGAGACTTCGTCATGTAGATAGGAACCCTTTTTGACTTTGTAATTAGAAATTTCTTGAATACTATAGGTTTGGAATTGCTAAAGCGACGACCTTATATCTTCTAAGGAAATTTCTTGAAAATTCCAAAACGACAACCCTTTTTTTTTATATAAAAAAAAAAAATCTTATATATATTCCAAAGCGACTACCATATATCTTCTAGGAAATCTCTTGTAAGGTACAAAGCGGGATTAGAAATGTAAACTTATTAGGTAATGAGATAAGGTAAAGAAATGTATATTCACATGATCGTGTTATTTGTCAAATAGTAAAGAAATGTATAATGAATAAGGTTATGAGATTAGAAAAATAATAATAATAAAGTAATAAAAAATAACATCATTAATTTTTTTTTGACTAAATTTGATAATTTTAATCTTGTCAACAATTATTCAAATATCCTTTTATACAATCAAATAATCATTGATACATGTAAACTTATTAGGAGTGTATAAGTAAATTTGATATTTATTTCTTATTATAAGAATCAATACCAAGTAAAATGCAAGTATTAATATAAAATTTACTCATTTTTTATATTATGTAGGACCCATTCAATATTCCTTTTTTAATTAGCAAATAAATATATGATTAAATTTTAAAAAAATGAATATTCTTTTTTCTCTTTCATGCAAAATAAGGGTGCCCTTAATTCTTTCTAAACCAGCTGAATTAGTGACCGCCCAGAATTTGTATTCGTTCTTTTATGGTCACATCTGTATCTGGTTTCCATTTTTTTTTTTTTTTTTTGTTCTTCAACTCAAAGCTACTTTTCATTATTTACATATTCAAATGCTTATAATAAACTCAAACTTTAAACGTCCATAACTTCATTATTTCAATTCTAAATGAGATGTGTTTTTTAATTTATGAGATGAACGAAACAAGATTTATATTGATATATTTCTCAAAAAATTTTAAGATTTCATACTTTCTCACCAAACAATGTTTTTTTTTTTTTTTTTTCATGCAAACACTCATTTTTTAATATACATATGATTTCCAATCCAAAATTACATCTTCAATACATTCCCCAAGCGGATCCTAAAAAAAATGAAAAGGGTAAAAAAGAAAAAAGTAAATAGTTCATTTGGTCCCAACCTTTTGATAAAATTACAGTTTGATCTCCTAACATTAATTTCTTGATTAAAACCTCCCTAAACTTTTTAAATTGGTGCAAAAGAGTCCTTGTCATGAAAAACTCTTATCTCTTTTCACTCCCATCACCGGCGACAACAAAAAATAGCTGCCCACCTCCGGCATGTTCATTGTTGCGCAAACTTTTTTTTTTTTTTTTTTGACTCCGAGTTCTTTTAATAATTCATTTAAAAAACATAAAATTTATCTAATTGAGGATTTTACAAAAATAGCTTTAATTTATCAATATATGCACTTCATACGTCACTTTTCCATTAAAAACTTAACTAAGAGAAAAATTTACAAATGCTTTAAAGTTTAGAAAGAAAAAATATTACAAATTGAAATTCAAAAGTATTTTATAACAAAATATAAAATTTGGAGTAAAAAGTGAAATTTATCTTATAAATAATCCCAAACAAAAAGCAATATCTATGTGGACCCCACGTGTGGGCTTTTGTCAAAGAATCCAAGCTGCCAAGCAATGCAAGGGTAGCGGATTACTGATGGTACAAAAGAGTGGGCGTTTTCTTTCACTTGTTTGCTTGTAACTTTGGACCATTTTTGGGAAACTTTTCTTCCGAAAAAGTCTTTGGACAAAATTCATATCACTCGCTCTCTCACTAGTGACCGGTCGTTGAGGATTCATGTATTAAAAAACTGCCCACCAGGTGTTCGACAGAAGGTCGCAATGGCGAGGGAGGTGACACTGTTGGACTTCTGGCCCAGCATGTTCGGCATTCGAGTCAGAGTAGCCCTGGCCGAGAAGGGCATCAGGTACGAGCACACAGAAGAGAATCTGAGGAACAAGAGCCCCCTTCTTCTTCAGATGAACCCGGTTCACAAGAAGATCCCGGTTCTCATTCACAACGGAAAACCAATCTCTGAGTCTCTCAACATTGTCCAGTACATCGACGAGGTTTGGCGCGACGACGCTGCCTTGTTTCTTCCCTCTGATCCTTACCAGAGAGCTCAAGCCAGATTCTGGGCTGACTTCGTTGACCAGAAGGTGATCAAAACACTTACTCACTACCCGATCTAATCCTTGTTTTTGTCTAGAGTTCGAATCTCCCCTCCCCGGTTAAAATAATAAAAATTAAAAAACAAACCTGATTTTTAGAACATTTTGGATTCATAAAATAGTCGAAATAAGTGAATACAGTAAATGCATGTGAGGTATGAGAATATGATGCACTATTTGTCTTCGAATAAGATAATCTTATAGCGAGTAGATTTGTTTACACATGCACTTTCAAATTTATTTATTTTCAGTTTATAACGTTAAATGAGCTTGAATAGAACTTATCCAAAAGCTAGCTCAATAGGAGATGGTACCCAAATCCGTATACAAACACCACAACAACCCTGTAATTGCTCAACGGACCAAAGTAACTATCCAAATTTACAATCTAGATGACATTCAATTTGTCGTACTGTAATGGTTTCGGAAAGAGTGTTTTCTTTTTTCTTTCTAATGAAAGTTTCTGCAAAAGAAAATTCTTTAGTTGGTTCATGAAAAAATCTATATTTGGTCCAATTGAAACTGCAACAAACTAGCGACTCAAGCAACTTATTTTTAGGTATCAAATCAGTTTGAAATGATTTGAGTTGATGAAAATGTATCGTGAAAACGCAGGTGTTTAGTACTGGTAGAAGGGTTTGGACCACAAAAGGCGAAGAGCAGGAGGCAGCCAAGAAGGAATTCTTGGACACCATGAGGCTGTTTGAAGCAGAGCTTGGAGACAAGCCATACTTTGGGGGAGAGTCCTTTGGATATGTAGACGTCGCCCTTGTGGCATTCTACAGCTGGTTTTACACATATGAGACGTTTGGCAACTTCAGCATCAAGGCGGAGTGCCCCAAACTCATAGCGTGGGCCAAGAGGTGCATGGAAAAGGAGAGCGTCTTCAAATCTCTTCCCGACGAGAAGAAGATCTACGAATTTGTCATTCAACTGAGGAAGAGGTTTGGTATTGACTAGATGAAGAAGAAGAGAGAGAGAACATAATTGATTCCATGTTAGTTTTTTGCTTTAAGGACTTTGATTGAAATTTAGCTACTTTTCCTGTTGTTTTCTTCGTTTTCCCTTTACTTTGTTATCTCCCATTGGGGTTTATTTTGTTTTTTCTAATTTTTGTCCATGGAGCTTGCTAATTTATTGGTTTTCATCAGAAAAGATTCCAGTGGAAAAGAGATTACATTTTAAATTTAGATGGAAAGTTGAATCAACATAAGAAGGTAGCAGAGCTAAAAATTTTATCTAAAGAGATAAATTCAATTAAAAATTCTAAACTGAACTAATTGTTCAAAACTGGCAATACCCTTCGTAATCGAAATAAAAAGCACTACTCCTTTTTTTCTTCTTTTATCTCTTTCTATTCTTGAAATCTATTTATTTTGGGTCTCTTTCTAAACAAATCATGCTTAAAATTGAGTTAAATCCAATTTTTAAGGTTAGTCTTCTTTCTAAATAGATCATCCTTAAAATTGAATTTAATCCAATTTTTAAGGTTAGTATAAAATAAACTTTGTTTATTATTTGTAAATTGCAGGCATAGTTTTGCAGTTATTGCACATCTATTTATTTCCATTATAAGGCGTTGAGTTTATATTTTCAAATCCCAAGTTTTTATTTAAATCAAAATATGGTAAGAATGAATAAAAATAAAAAATAAGGAATTGAGGAGAAATTTGAATATAACTACCCTTGGAAAGTTATTATCCTTCGAAACAAGGTCTTCAAAAGACCACACCAAACCGAAGTATATTTTACTTTTTGCTCTACATAATTAATTGATTTATGAAGAAAATAATTAGGAGGTGGGGCTAAGTTGGCCGACTCCATTATTTGTTTGTGCCCAAGCTGGTCGTAGCTTCTGGCATTATTTTATTTATTGCACCCATTATTTATAATCATAAAAATGAAACTCAGGATTTTCAGGTTCTAAACAAACGCACGGTTAAACATTTTAAAAAAGGTCGCGAACACAAAATACTAGAAAGTCCTACTAAATTCCTAAATACAAATTGAGAAAGTTATCCTAAACTCCTAAAAATTTGAGAGAATGCCACAAGCATCAACTAAAAAGTAACAAATAATTCAGAACCATTCATAAAAACAAAACAAAACAAAAAAAAAAACAAAAAACAAAAAACAAAACAAAAAAAAAATATAGTTCAGAACTTTTCCCACTTGAAAAAGAGAACCTATGCGTTAGCAATGACATGTCCTTTTTTCTTCTAAAAATATATATTTTTTTAAAGTAATTTCTTACTACAACGATGTGATATATATATATATATATATGCATATAATAACACGATATCTTGTCAAACAATATTTATAAGAGACCTGTGGAGATGCTAGAATCTACTATCAAAATTTCATACCAAAAATTTAGCCCCAAAAAAAAAAATCGTACCAAAAGGTTAGTTCAAATAATCAAAGACATTTTATGGTTCCTTATACATCGTTCATGAAAATTTGAAAGAAGTCATGATTTAAAAATTAGAAAAATTGAAAAAAAAAAGAGCAAAAAATTAATATCAAAATTTATAGAGATTTGCCAAAATATGTTACGTGCTTTGTATCTAAGTTCTTCACTATAATAAAAAATGAAGATTACAAAAGTACATTGGTGATTCTGGAGAAAATTTGGCTGTATTTTTGGTAAGTAGTTTTTGTATCCCCCTTTTTCTGATGGAGTCTCCTCTATTTATATACCAAAAGTAGTGGGTCCACATTCTAGGGTAGTAGTGGGCTTCACCCCTTACTTCCCTTAAATTCATGAATGTGTATGTGTTCGTGAGCTATCTCTGAAAATGCCACGATAATCTAAGAGTCAATCTCCGACTTTCATTGATTGAAACACCTTAACTTTATTATCGAGTGTCGGACTTAGATATATAGCTGTTGGTATGTGAAGTTGGGCCCTTGGAATCCTGATAATCAAACAGTGATTATTTAACTTTGGTGGACCGAATCAGCTTGAAAGTCCAAGAGCAATGTCATTTTGATAACAATTGAGATATGAAATTTGACCTAACAACTTGTCTATTTTATTTCTGATTCACATTGTTAATTGCATTTTTGTTATTAAAAAAAAAAAAACCAATAAGTGGGACCAAGCTTTAGTTGTATTCTTAGCCATAGACGGAATTCAAATTTTTTTTCTTCTTTATTATTCGTAAGGAAAATTAAGTGGTAAATTATGGGGAAAAAAAAAATCCTTCATACAATTTCAATTGTCAAATCCAATTATATAAATTAGACATAAAAAATTATAACAATCTAATTGGACATTAAGAGAATCACATGATAGGATTTTAAAAAGTTAACTATTAAGAGACATTTTTAAACAATAGGACCATAATCTATGGCAATTTTTTTCCCCTACTCTATCAAAATTCAAGACATTTACTTTTTGTTTTTTTCATAATATAGGCATTTTTATTAATTTTAAAGAAAAAATTTCAGATTTTGAATTGGGCCTAAAACAATAAACCCGCTTTGCATTCATTGAGCTAGTCCTAACACTACACACACACATTTGCATTATAAAAAAAAAAAAAAAAAAAGCCACAAACATAAACAAGTATTAGCTGGAATTAGGTAGAACAAAATAACTAGAAAATTCCATTAATAAATTGCCCATTTCTGAAAATGCCACAAACATCAAACAAAACAAATAATTTGCCTACTTGGAATATACCAAAAACCCAATTCCAGAACTTTCTGCTCTTTTCACCCACCTCTTAAAAGTGAAAATGGATGGAGAAACCAATCGTGAGCAATGACATCATCGTTAGACCAAGGAAGTAACTTCCACGGAATACCATAAAAATAGTCTCTATATGATAATAAACGATAAATAATATTATAAATATCCTTCTTCTTAGCTCTATAAATAGAACTTAGACAAGCGTCCTTTCTGAAGTTGGCTCAACTTCTCTTCATATAATTTGCATATCAGGTGTTCGAGAAAAGGTTGCAATGGCGGACGAGGTGGTTCTGCTGGATTTCTGGGCGAGCATGTTCGGAATGAGGGTTAGAGTAGCCCTGGCCGAAAAGGGAGTCAAGTATGAGTACAAAGAAGAAGATCTGAGGAACAAGAGTCCTCTTCTTCTGCAAATGAACCCGATCCACAAGAAGATCCCGGTTCTCATCCACAACGGAAACCCATCTGCGAGTCCCTCATCATTGTGCAGTACATCGACGAGGTTTGGCATGACAGAGCTCCCCTGCTTCCCTCTGATCCTTACCAGAGAGCCCAAGCTAGGTTCTGGGCTGATTTCATCGACAAAAAGGTTCTCTTTTCTTCATCTTCTTCATTCGCTACTTTCTGGATTTTTTCTTTTTTAATATTGGTTTTTCAATATATTTTGATTTCAGGGTCAGCTATATTGGAAAAAACTTAATTAAATCAAACACCAATAAAACTAAATTCGTCTTCCTTAGAATTGACAGGTGCTTTGTTTTGTTTTTGTTTTTGTTTTTGTTTTTGTCTGTTTTTTATTTAAGACCTTGAACAATTGATCTGGTCGTCTCTCACTCTCTCTCTCTCTATTTTTTTTTTGCTTCTCTTTTTTTAATTTGTGTTTTTCCATAGATTTTGATTCAGGAAAAAAAGAAAAGGGGCTAAAGACTAATTATTGTGATATTTAATTTTTTTCTACTTTTAGATTAGGTCATCCATTTAATCATTAGTTTTTTGAAATGGTCAGAGGTTTTAGAAACCATCTCAGTGTAGTTTCAAGATCCAATAGTTTATTGATCACCATTGACTTCTTTTTCTTTTTCCTCCCCAAAGAAACGAAGAATATCTGTTGTAAGTAGGAGTTTTTATTTTTTCAGTTTTTGGGGGAAAAAAAAATTAGAAACTGCTTTTGGAGTTTTCTTAACAGGCGGCTAGATCAAACAACATAGGCGGCTAGATCATATTAAAAAGTTAAACTGATGCATCAAAACCGTTGAGCGCAGATGTACGATTCCGGGAGGAAGGTATGGACGACGAAAGGAGAAGAGCAAGAGGCAGGCAAGAAGGAATTCTTGGACAACTTGAAGACATTGGAGGCAGAGCTTGGAGACAAGCCATACTTCGGGGGAGACAGCTTCGGGTTTGTGGACATCGCGCATGTGGGATTCTACAGCTTCGGGGGAGACAAGCCATGCGTACGAGACGTTCGGCAGCTTCAGCGTCGAGGCAGAGTGCCCCAAGCTCATCGCGTGGGCCAAGAGGTGCATGGAGAAGGAGAGCGTCTCCAAGTCTCTTCCTGACCAGAAGACGGTCTATGAATTTGTTGCGCCGATGAGGAAGAAGTTCGGAGTTGAATAGAGGAAGAGAAAGGGAACAAGAGGAGTGATGCTGTTGGATTGCATAGAGAACTATTACTGCTAAAATAATGTCTTTTTACCAAGATTCAGTTCCTATTTTACTTGTTCGTTTGTTTCGTTTTGTTGTTGATGTTGTTTGTTTACGTTTGCTCGCTGAGCTTTTTGGTGAGTTTTGTTTGTAGGACACTTTAGTGTGTCTCTTGAGTATCATGTAAGTGCAGCACTACTATAAAAGTTAGCTTAAATGACGAAAAATACACGATGGTTTTACAAAAATCATCGTCTTAAACTGAATGACATGGCGGTTTGCAAAAACCGTTGTATAAACACGAGATTACACGACGGTTTAAGTAACCGTCATGTAATCTCCATGATTACACGACGGTTTGCCCTAACCATCGTGTAATCTACAATAAAAAGTATTACTCCTTTTTTTCTTCTTTAATCTCTTTCTATTTTTTAAATCTATTAATTTTCGGTCTCTTTCTAAACAAATCATGCTTAAAATTGAGTTAAATCCAATTTTTAACGTTAGTCTTCTTTCTAAGTAGATCATGCTTAAAATTGAATTTAATCCAACTTTTAAGGTTGGTATAAAATAATCTTTGTTTATAATTTGTAAATTGCATGCATAGTTTTGTGGTTATTGTATGTCTATTTTCATTATAATGTGTTGAGTTCATATTCTCAAATCTCAAGTTTTTTTTTTCTTAAATCAAAATATTTACCATTAAAAGAAAAAACAAAAAATTTAATAGAAATTTTCAACCAAAAAAAAAGGTTCTCCAAAAAGTTTTAAATTAGATATCTTAACGGGAGAAAATGAAAAGCAAGTATGGTAAGAATGAATAGAAATAAAAAATAAGGAATTGAAGAGAAATTTGAATATAACTACTCTTGGAAAGTTTTAATCCTTGGAAACAAGATTTGCAAAAGGACACCCCAAACCAAGCATATTTTACTTTTTATTCTACATAATTAATTGATTTATGAAAAAAAAAATTAAGACGTGGGGCTAAGTTGGCCCACTCCATTATTTATTTGTACGAAAGTTGGTCGTGGTTATTGGCATTACTTTATTTATTATGCCCGTTAATTATAATCATAAAAACAAAACTCAGGATTTTTCAGGTTCTTGACAAACGTACGATTAAACATTTTTATTATAAAATGAAATGAAACTCATGATTTTTCAGGCTTTAAACAAACACACGGTGAAACAATTTTATTATAAAATAAAATGAAACTTAGGATTTTTCAAGTTCTAAACAAACGACAGTTAAACATTTTTAAAAAAGCCACAAACACAAAAATACTAGAAAAATCCTCCTACCCTAAATACAAATAGAGAAAGTTCTCCTAAATGCCACAAACATCAACTAAAAAGTAACAAATAATTCCGAACCATTAATTAAAAAAAAACAAATAATAATGCTAGAATCTACCATCAAAATTTCATACCAAAAGGTTAGTTCAAATAATCAGGAGAAATGTTAGGAGTCCTTAGACATCGTTTATGAGAATCTCAAATAAGTCATGATTGAAAAATAAAAAAAAATAAATAAAAAGGGCAAAAAAAAAAAAAACAAAGAAAATGATATCAAAATTTATTAAGGTTCGTCAGAATGTGCTACACCCTCTATGTCTAAGGGCTTCACTATAATCGGGAATGAAGATTACAAAAGAACATGGGTGATTCTGGAGAAAATTTGGTAGGGTTTTGTGTAAGTATTTTTTGTAGCCCCCTTTTTTTGATGAATTCTCCTCCATTTATAGAGAAAACATCCGCATTCTAGGGTAGTAGGGTTCACTCTACTTCCCTTAAATTCATGAACGTGCATGTGAATGTGAGCTACTGAAAATGCTCCGACAATCCGGGATTTAGTCTCCAATTTTAATTGATCGAACCACATTAACTATGTTATTGAGTGTCGCACTCAGATATATAGCTATCAACCCATGAAGTTGGGCCTTTAGAATCCCCGATAATCAAACAGTGGTTATTCGACTTTGGTCGACAGAATCGGCTTGATCGCCAAAGAGCAATGCCATTTTGATTAACAATTTGGAGATGAAATTTGACCCCAACAACTTGTCTAATTTTATTTTTGATTCACATTGTTAATTGCATTTTTGTTATAAAAAAAGCCAATTAGTGAGACCAAGCTTTATTCGTATCCATAGCCATAGACAGAATTTAGATTTTTTTTTTCCTCCTTTGTTATTCATAAGGAAAATTAAGTCGTAAATTATGAAAAATAAAAGATTAAAAAAATCATTCATACAGTTTTTCAATTGTCGAATCGAATCTCATAAATTAGACATAAAAAATTATAACAATCTAATTGGATATAAAGATAATTACATGATGGGATTTTGAAAAAAGTTAACTCATAAGAGGCATTTTTAAACAACAGGAGCATAATCGATGGTAAGGTTGTTGTTTTTTTTTCCCCCTTACTCTATCAAAATTAAAAGCATTTACTTTTTTTTTTCTCCATAATATAGACATTTTTATTAATTTTAAAGAAAAAATTGCAGATTTTGAACTGGACCTAAAACACTAAACCCGATTTGCATTCGTTGAGCTAGTCCTAACACAACACACACATATTTAGATAAAATAAGCCACAAACAAAAACTAGTATTAGCTGGAATTGGGTAGAACATAATCACTAGAAAGTCCCATTAATAAATTGCCCATTTCTGAAAATGCCACAAACATCAAACAAAACAAATAATTTCACTACTTGCAGGGTGAGTTTGGTTCACCCATTTGAGTTCAAATTTTTCAACTCAATTTTCATCTTTTTCTGAAATTTTTTTTATCTTTTCTATAAAAATTAACAAAAATTACTATTAAAATTTACAAATTTTAACCTAAAGTCAAACACCAAACACCCCGAATATATCAAAAACCCAATCCTAGAACTTTCTTCTCTTTTCCCCCACCTCTTAAAAGTGAAAATGGATGGAGAGTCAAATCGTGAGCAATGACATCATCGTTAGACCAAGGAAACAACTTCCAAGGATTACCATAAAAAAGTCTCTATATAATGATAAACAATAAATAATATTATCCAGTAGTAACAATATCCTCCTTCTCAGCACCATAAAAAGAACTTAGACAAACGTCCTTTTTGAAGCTCGCGCAACTTCTCTTCATTAACTCTGCATATCAGGTGTTCGAGAAAAGGTCGCAATGGCGGACGAGGTGGTTTTGCTGGATTTCTGGGCGAGCATGTTCGGAACGAGGGTCAGAATAGCCCTGGCCGAAAAGGGAATCAAGTACGAGTACAAAGAAGAAGATCTGTGGAACAAGAGCCCTCTTCTTCTGCAAATGAACCCGATCCACAAGAAGATCCCGGTTCTCATCCACAACGGAAAACCCATCGGCGAGTCCCTCATCATTGTGCAGTACATCGACGAGGTTTGGCATGACAGAGCTCCCTTGCTTCGCTCTGATCCTTACCAGAGAGCCCAAGCTAGGTTCTGGGCTGATTTCATCGACAAAAAGGTTCTCTTTTCTTCATCTTCTTCATTTTCTACCTTCTGGGTTTTTTCTTTTTTAATATTGGTTTTTCAATATATTTTGATTTCATGATCAGCTTTATTGGAAAAAACTTAATTAAGTCAAACACGAATTATATTAAATTCGTTTACCTTAGATTTGACAGGTGTTCTGCTCTTTTTTTTTTCTTTTTTTTTTTCTTTTTTTTTAAGACCTAGAACACTTGATCTGGTCGTCTGTGTGTGTTGTTGTTGTTGTTATATTTTTTTTTTAATTGGTGTCTTTCCATCGACTGTGATTCAGGAAAAAAGAAACGTGGGTAAAGACTAATTACGGTGATATTTAAGGTTTTTATACGTTAGATTAGGTCATCCATTTAATCATTAGTCTTTTCGAATAGTCAGAGGTTTTGGAAACTGTCTCAGTGTAGTTTCAAGATCCAATAGTTTCTCGATCACCATTGACGTTTTTTTCTTTTCCCAAAAAAAAAAAAAAAAACGAAGAATATCTGTAGTAAGTAGGAATTTTTATTTTTTTTAGTTTTTGAGGGAAAAAAAAAATTAGAAAAAAGGGTTTTATTATTATTATTTTTTTGTGTGCTCAACTTTTCAGCCCAAAAAAAACAAAAAACAGAAACAAAAAGTTAAACTGATGCATCAAAACCGTTGAGCGCAGATGTACGATTCGGGGAGGAAGGTTTCGATGACGAAAGGAGAAGAGCAAGAGGCAGGCAAGAAGGAATTCTTGGACAACTTGAAGACATTGGAGGCAGAGCTTGGAGACAAGCCATACTTCGGGGGAGACAGCTTCGGGTTTGTGGACATCGCGCTTGTGGGATTCTACAGCTGGTTCCATGCGTACGAGACATTCGGCAACTTCAGCGTCGAGGCAGAGTGCCCCAAGCTCATCGCGTGGGCCAAGAGGTGCATGGAGAAGGAGAGCGTCTCCAAGTCTCTTCCTGACCAGAAGAAGGTCTATGAATTTGTTGCGCAGTTGAGGAAGAAGTTTGGAGTTGAATAGAGGACGAGAGAGGGAACAAGAGGAGCGATGCTGTTGGTTTGCATAGAGGACTAGTACTGCTAAAATAAGGTCTTGTTACCAAGGTTCAGTTCCTATTTTACTTGTTCGTTTGTTTCGTTTTGTTGTTGATGTTGTTTGTTTACGTTTGTTCGTTGAGCTTTTTGGTGAGTTTTGTTTGTAGGACACTTTGGTGTGTCTCATGAGTATCATGTAAGTGGAGGTTATGTTATATGGTACTAAAAAATAATAAAAAAAGAGCTCATCTTTGGCTTTTTTTTTTTTTTTGTTTTTGAAATTAAAAATATTTGTAGTGTGATGCCCACGTTGAATGCTTCTTCAATTTAAAAATAAATAAATAAATTCCTTGACAGAAAGAACTCTACTAGTCATGTCATGCCAAATCCAATATTTGTAGTGTTTTGATAATTTCTCCATTTGCAACCGGTTGCATGACGAGATATTTTGATAATTTCTCCATTTGCAACCGGTTGCATGAAGAGATACGCAGATGCCTATCCATTCCCTCAACTAAAGACGACCATTGGATCTCATTAATTGGCCATGTCGTGTATTTCAACGATTTGAAATTTGTGGGTTCAAGTTTGTAATTATTATTACGCTCTACCTACAACCATAACAAGCTCTTAGATTTGGATATGAGAGGCACTGTTTCGTTGGGACTACTTTTAAGGGAAAATTATTCAAGTAGCCACATTCTTTTCATCTGTTAATTAATATGATATAAATTCATCTCTCTTGACTAATATGATACAAATTTTATTTTAATTTTTTGTTTTTTTGATCTAGTATTAATTTTTATATAATTTTGATGCAATGATCTTCAAATTTTTATCATTCAGATGTTCTTTTTTTTTTTAATTTGAATTTCATACTTTAATAATTTTGTTGACTTTTGAATATATTGAAGATTATCTCTTTAACTTTGGGACTATTGCCCCATGATGTACTGTTGAGGTTAAAATTTGTTCCTCAACTTTAACTATCTATGAGTCAACTCGGATCTCTCAAAAATCAAGGATCAATCGACATGATTAGATGGAAGATAACTCAGATCGACTCAAGACCTAGATTAACCAGAGAGCTAGTTAGGTCAAGCCAATGCATTCAAATGACCAAGAAATCAACTCCATGAGTCGACCGAGCACTTATCTTATGTCAAAATATAAACGGATTAGGAAACCTTCCAAATTACTTTCATTTTGTAAGGAATCAAACAAAGATTATAATCAAGTTAAGAATCAGCCAAAAAAGTTACTTTCATGTTTCTATAAAAGCTTGCCCAATAAGGAAAATCAACGTAAAGCAAGAAAGGCAACTTGCGTCTTCTGCACCAAATTAGGCAATTAAAGTCAGTAATCAACTCCTATAAATAGAAGGCATCACCACACGCCCAATGGGACCCAAAATCCTCACATACTACCGCAATTCCCACATTCTTCAATCTATTCTCTAGACCTCCTGAAATCTCTTTCTATTTTCTGCATAATATTTCATCAGCCATAGAAAAATCCCCAAAGCCACCATAAAGGACTAGCTCTTACATTGAGAGTGAATCTCTATAAATTATGTGTGTTCTTTGTCTCTTTTTACTTTCTTTATTGTTAATTTATAGCTAACATGCTCGATCAACTCAAAATGTTTCTAGTTGGCACAACAATACAGCCTTAGACCCTAATTTGACTCATTTAGTTTGACTCTGGATTTTACCCTCTATACCTACATAGTTGAATGTTGATTGACACGGAGTCGAATTCTTGTCTTTTTAGAGTTCCGTTTTAGAAATAGCTCTGAGAATTATGTACAACACAGTAAATATAAATAAAAGGACATATTAGATCTGTTTTTGGGTGTCAAATGAGCTTAGTATTGCCTCTGCAAACGCTTAATAATAATTGTAGGAAAAAAAATCTAATAATAAAAAAAAAATTTATAGTAGAATTGTCCCAAGTAGCCACTGAAAGCAAGTATAGGAGGAAATGATATCAAACAACTTAATTAATAGCTAGATCATTTTAAAGACAAACAACATGAAAATGAAAACAGTGACTTGTTGAAATAGGACATCAATTTATAAACGACAATACATTTTAAAAAACGACATCAACCCAAAGAAGTGGCCCTTTCCTTCTGTTTGTGGGTAAAATAGCTGAATATCCTTTGTGTAGGTGCTAAGGGCTGGTGATCGATGTTCGACTCCTTGGGGACATGATTAGTTACATTAATTGGTCCTTTACACTAATCTTAATTAGACGCAATCTGCACCCTTAAAATCTCCATAAAGCTTTCATCAGAGAACCCAAAAAAAAAAAGACGTAAATAATTATACATCCCTATGGGCCTTAAATAAATAGATGACGTTTAGTTTTCTTTCAGCCTTATTTGAAGGTATCTAGCTAATTAATAAGAAATTCACAGAAAGCGAGCTAGATTATTGCCCCTTTTTTAATAATGCCAATCAGATAAGTACATAGGGTCAAAAAAAAAAAAAAAAAACGAAAAGGACAAAAAACATAAATATGAGGATTTGAGAGTTTGTTTTCACAATTTTCTCTATTTTTTTTTCATAGTTATTTCTTTTCTGCTTAGAAAAACTGAAATAATAGTTAAAATATATTTACTTTCTTTATATAGCACAAGAACAAACAGCAGCATGTACATATGTCTATATAAAAGTAGCCCAAAACAATTCTTAACCTTTCAATTTATCTGTCTACAATAAAATTTCCCAGTTGTCTTGCGAAATTAGGAATAATAAAAAAGATGGCTAGAACTTCAAACTTATCTTCTTATTTAGCTTTTACCATATCATTCACAATTTTTATCCTTGCTGAGTATACGATATTGTGTAAGCTAATTCTGCTTCCTGAGACTATATATATTTACTATAGTAATATAGATATGAATATATATATTTGTACGATATGTGTCAAAATATGTCTCTTTTCATTCTTGTTTGCATCTGTTTGATCATGTATACATAGGTAATGGTTATAAAAAATTGCACTTCGAATTCATCATCAGCACAACTTGGCACGGACGATGTAGATCGTCGGACCACTGTGACAACAATTGTAAAACATTAGAAAATGTGGATCGCGGATTCTGCCTTCGTGGAAATTGCATCTACTTGCTTTACTATACTGTCACAGCTACTTTATCAAATGTACTTAATTTTAGTTAGTGTTAGATAAATTCTTAAAGTAATTTAGAAAAAAAAAAAATCATACCGATCGTCCACAACACCAAACCGTTAATTATATGCACACATGTATATATTTGGATTGATCTTACCATGCCTCCGACCTTCAATGTTATTTTTAGTTTGTTCATAAACTTCAAAAATTCTCACTTAACTGTTTAAATTTTGAGGTAGGCTCACTTAAGTCCTTTAATAGAAACTCTGGTTAAAAAAAAAAAAAAAAAAGAAAAAGAGGTGAATTAGTCTCATTAAACCCTATCGGGTAGGATTTCTATTAACAAATAGAAAAAAGACCACATTACGGAGCAAATTGAGAGTTAATAAAATTCAGCAGGTAAAGTGAGAACGATCCTAAAAAGTTTAGAGAGCATCCTCAATTTTTAATCTTGATCATGTTGATTTTTTTTTTTTTTTTTTTTTTTGGGAATTATATGCAGGGGAAAGATATAGGCCAATGTGAATTTTATAGCACAACATAGCAAGAAAGATGCAGATGGAGTCCTAATTGTTCGAACAAGTGCTTTGAAACACAAGATAATCTTATAGCGAGTAGATTTGTTTACACATGCACTTTCAAATTTATTTATTTTCAGTTTATAACATTAAATGAGCTTGGACAGAATTCATCCAAAAGCTAGTAGGAGATGGTTCTGTATACAAACACCACAACAACCCTATAATTGCTCAAGGGATCAAATTAACTATCCAAATTTACAATCCAACATAAATGACATTCAATTTGTCATACTGTAATGGTTTCAGAAAGAGTGTTTTCTTTTTTCTTTCTGATGAAAGTTTCTGCAAAATAAAACTCCTTAGTTGGTTCGTGAAAAAATCTATACTTGGTCCAATTGAAACTGCAATAAGCTAGGGACTCAAGCAACTTATTTTTAGGTATCAGATTAGTTTGAGATGATTTGAGTTGATGAAAATGTATCATGAAAACGGAAGTGTTTAGTACTGGTAGAAGGGTATGGACCACAAAAGACAAAGAGCAGGAAGCAGCCAAGAAGGAATTCTTGGACACCGTGAGGCTGTTTGAAGCAGAGCTTGGAGACAAGCCATACTTCGGGGGAGAGTCCTTTGGATATGTAGACGTCGCTCCTGTGGCATTCTATGGTTGGTTTTACGCATATGAGACGTTCGGCAACTTCAGCATCGAGGCGGAGTGCCCCAAACTCATAGCTTGGGCCAAGAGGTGCATGGAGGAGGAGAGCGTCTTCAAATCTCTTCCCGACGAGAAGAAGATCTACGAATTTGTTATTCAACTGAGGAAGAGATTTGGCATTGAGTAGATGAAGAAGAAAAAAGGGAGAACATAGTTGATTCCACGTTAGTTTTTTGCCTTAAGGACTTTGATTGAAATTTAGCTACTTTTCCTGTCATTTTCTTCGCTTTCCCTTTACTTTGTTGTCTCGCATTAGGGTTTTTTTTTTTTCTAATTTTTGTCCATGGAGCTTGCTAATTTATTGGTTTTATCAGAAAAGATTCCAGTGGAAAAGAGATTACATTTTAAATTGAGATGTAAAGCTGAATCAACATGAGAAAGTAGCAGAGCTAAAAATTTTATCTAGAGAGACAAATTCAATTAAAATTCTGAACTGAACTAATTGTTCAAAACTGGTAATACTCTTCATGATCAAAATAAAAAGTATTACTCCTTTTTTGCTTCTTTTATCTCTTTCTATTTTTTAAATCTATTTATTTTGGGTTTCTTTCTAAACAAATCATGCTTAAAATTGAGTTAAATCCAATTTTCAAGGTTAGTCTTCTTTCTAAATAGATCATGCTTAAAATTGAATTTAATCCAACTTTTAAGGTTAGTATAAGATAAACTTTGTTTATTATTAGCAAATTGCAGGCATAGTCCTGCGATTATTGCACATCTACTTCTATTATAAAGTGTAGAGTTCATATTCTTAACTCCCAAGTTTTATTTTTAAATTAAAATATTTACCATTAAAAGAAGTAACTAAAAATTTGGCAGAAATTTTCAACAAAAAAAAAAAAAAAGGGTTCTCCAAAAAGTTTTAAATTAGATAATCTTAACAGGAGAAAATGAAAAGCAAGTATGGTAAAAATAAATAAAAATAAAAAATAAGGAATTGAAGAGAAATTTGAATATAACTACCCTTGGAAAGTTTTTGTCCTTCGAAATAAGGTTTTCAAAAGACCACACCAAACCGAAGCATATTTTACTTTTTCTCTACATAATTAATTGATTTATGAAGAAAATAATTAAGAAGTGGGGCTAAGTTGGCCCACTCCATTATTTGTTTGTACCCAAGCCGGTCATGGCTACTTGCATTACTTTATTTACTGTGTCAATTAATTATAATCATAAAAATGAAACTTAAGATTTTTCAGGTTCTAACAAATGCACTGTTAAACATTTTTAGGACTTCATTTGATATTTTAATATAATACTAATTAATTATATTTTTTTATCTTAATTTTTATTTTTTTTTAAAAAATTAAAAAAAATTATAACTAATTTTTAAAAAATTAATCAACTTTAATTTAAAAATTTTATCTGTAACTAACGAAACAAACACAAGCTTAAAAAAGCCACAAACACAAAATACTAGGAAGTCCTCCTAAATTCCTAAATACAAATTGGGAAATTTTTCCTTTAACTCCTAAAAATCTGAGAGAATGCCACAAACATCAACTAAAAAGTAATAAGCAATTCAGAACCATTCATAAAAACAAAATAAAATTAAACAAAACAAAAAACAAAACGAAAAACGAAAAACAAAACAAAAACAAATAATTCAGGACTTTTCCCACTTGAAAAAGAGAACCTAAACGTCAGCAATGACACGTCCCTTTTCTTGGTAAAACATTTTTTTAAAAGTAATTTCTTACTACATCGCTGTGATATATATATATATATATATATTAAAATGATATCTTGTCGAACAAGATTTCTAACGGACCTGTGGAGATGCTAGAATCTATTATCAAAATTTCGTACCAAAAGGTTTGTTCAAATAATCAGGACAGGTCTTAACATCGTTTATGATAACTCAAATAAGTCATGATTTAAAAATAAGAAAAATTGAATAAAAAGAGTAAAAAAAAAATAATACCAAAATTTATAGACCAATCGTGAGCAATGACATCATCGTTAGAGCAAGGAAACAATTTCCACGGATTACCGTAAAAAAGTCTCCATATAGTAATAAACAATAAATAATATTATAAACTAACAATATCCTTCTTCTGAGCTCTGTAACTTCTGAGCTCTGTAAATGAAACTTAGATAAACGTCCTTTCTGACATCTTGTTTGACGAATTAGTTTAAATTATATTTTTTTATCTTAATTTTTATTTTTTTTAAAAAAATATTTTTATTTTTTTTTTAAAAAATTTTTATCTTTTTTAAAAAGTTAACAAAAATTTTTAACTTAAATTGTATTTTTTCAATTCAAACTCATTAACAAAACGGATCCGAAAGATTGCTCAACTTCTCTTCATATACTTTGCATATCAGGTGTTCGAGAAAAGGTCGCAATGGCGGACGAGGTGGTTCTGCTGGATTTCTGGGCGAGCATGTTCGGAATGAGGGTCAGAGTAGCCCTGGCCGAAAAGGGAATCAAGTACGAGGGCAAAGAAGAAGATCTGACGAACAAGAGTCCTCTTCTTCTGCAAATGAACCCGATCCACAAGAAGATGCCGGTTCTCATCCACAACGGAAAACCCATCTGCGAGTCCCTCATCATTGTGCAGTACATCGACGAGGTTTGGCATGACAGAGCTCCCTTGCTACCCTCTGATCCTTACCAGAGAGCCCAAGCAGGGTTCTGGGCTGATTTCATCGACAAAAAGGTTCTCTTTCTTCATCTTCTTCATTTTCTACGTTCTGGGTTTTTTCTTTTTTAATATTGGTTTTTCAATATATTTTGATTTCAGGGTCAGCTTTATTGGAAAAAATTTAATTAAATCAAACACCAATAAAATTAAACTCGTCTACCTTAGATTTGACAGGTGTTCTGTTCTGTTCTGTTCTGTTTTGTTTTGTTTTGTTCTTTGTTTTTTTTGTTTTTTTGTTTTTTTCTTTTTTAAGACCTTGAACACTTGAGCGCAGACGTACAATTCGGGGTGGAAGGTTTGGACGACATAAGGAGAAGAGCAAGAGGCAGGCAAGAAGGAATTCTTGGACAGCTTGAAGACATTGGAGGCAGAGCTTGGAGACAAGCCATACTTCGGGGGAGACAGCTTCGCGTTCGTGGACATCGCGTTTGTGGTATTCTACAGCTGGTTCCATGCGTACGAGACATTCGGCAACTTCAGCGTCGAGGCAGAGTGCCCCAAGCTCCTCGCGTGGGCCAGGAGGTGCATGGAGAAGGAGAGCGTCTCTAAGTCTCTTCCTGACCAGAAGAAGGTCTATGAATTTGTTGCGCAGATGAGGAAGAAGTACGAAGCCGAATAGAGGAAAAGAAAGGGAACAAGAGGAGTAAAGCTGTTGGATTGCAAAGAGAACCAGTACTGCTAAAATAAGGTCTTTTTACCAAAGTTCAGTTCCTATTTTACTTGTTCGTTTGTTTCGTTTTGTTGTTTATGTTGTTTGTTTACGTTTGTTCGTTGAGCTTTTTGGTTAGTTTTGTTTGTAGGACACTTTAGGGTGTCTCATCGAGTATCATGTAAGTGGAGGTTATGTTATATGGCACTAAAAAATATAAATAAATAAATAAAAGCTCTTCTTTGGCCCTTTTTTTTTTTTTTTAACTATGTAGTTGAAAATATTTGTAGTGCGATGCCCACGTTGAATGCATCTTTAATTAAAAAAAAAAATTTTGCCTTGACAGAAAGAACTCTACTAGTCATGTCATGCGAAATCCAAGCTTTCTAATTGACTTCTCTTCAGGTGTTTGTCCTCTCCTGCATTTTTGTCACTTCCGAAAAATGATTAAAAATATATATAACGAGAATTTTAAGGGTAAAAGGCCTATGTTAGTATTAAGGGAGGGAAAAATTTCAAAGCATGTATATTTCAAGGGCTGTTTTGATAACTTCTTCTCGATTTGCAACCGGTTGCATGAAGAGCTACACAGATGCCTATCCATTCCCTCAACTAAAGCCGACCGTTGGATCTCATTAATTTGCCATGTCATGTATTTCAACGATTTGAAATTTGTGGGTTAAAGTTTATAATTATTATTAGGCTCTACTTGCAAACATAACAAGCTCTTAAATTTTGGATACAGGAGATTTTTTTTTTTTTGTTTAAGACTATAGTTAGAGGAAAAAAAATGTATACTTTCCCCCATTGTTTTGTTGGGATTACTTTAAAGAGAAAATTACTCAAGTGGCCACATTCTTTTCATTTATTGACTAACATTATATAAATTCCTCTCTCTTGATCAACATGACACAAATTTTAGTTTAATTTTTTGTCATATTAGTATTAATTTACATATAATTTTGATGCAATGATCTTTAAATTTTTGTTATTCAGATGTTCTTTGTTTTTATTTTATTTTATTTTAAATTTCATACTTTAATAGTTTTGTTGAATTTTGAATCTATTGAAGATTATCTCTTTAACTTGGGACTGTTGCCTCATGACATACTGTTGAGGTTAAAATTCGTTCCTCATCTTTTACCATATACGAGTCAAATCGGATCTCTTGAAGATCAAGGATCATTTCAAAAATAACCTGGATGACATCATCAGCTGAAAAGGAAAGTCGATCTGAGTCGACAGACAGCAATTTCTAGTTGGTCGATCATCAATTTAAGGCCAACAAGCGGGCATGATCAGCTGGAAGATAACTCAGATCGACTCAAGACCCAGATCGATCTAAGAGCCCGTTAGGTCGAGCCAACGCATTCAAGTGACCAAAAAATCGACTCAACGAGTCGACCAAGCACTTATCTGATGTCCAAGCATAAATGGAATAGGAAACCTTCCAAATTTACTTATGAAAGGCATCAAACAAAGATTATGCATGATTAAGTCAAGAATCAGCCAAAAACGTTACTTTCACGTTTCCATAAAAGCTTGCCCAATAAAGAAAGTCAACCTAAAGCAAGAAAGGTAACTTTTTGTTAGCAAATAAGTCGTATTCTACACTAAATTAGGCAATTAAAGTTAGCAACCAACTCCTATAAATAGAAGGCATCACCGTACGCTCAAGTGGACCCGAAATCCTCGCTGACTACAGCAATTCCCACATTCTTCACACGATTATCTATATTTCCTGCAATCTCTTTCTATTTTATGCATTCCCCATCTCTTTTTTTTCCCATTCTTACTACTATGACATTCATTGTAATATTTCATCAGCTATAGTGAAATCTCCGAAGCCATCACAGAGGACTAGCTCTTACATTGAGAGTGAATCTCTATAAATTACGTGTGTTCTTTCTTTCTTTTTACTTTCCTTACTGTTAATTTGTAGCTAACACGCTTAGTCAACTCAAAGCGTATCTAATCGACTCAATAATACAACCTTACATCCTAATTTGACTCAATCTATTTGACTTTGAATTTTACCCTCTACACCTACATAGTTGAACGTTGATTGACACGGAGTCGAATTCTTGTCTTTTTTAGAGTTCTCGTTTTAGAAATACCTCTGAGAATTACGTACAACACAATACATATAAATAAAAGTGCATATTAGATCTGTTTCTAGGTGTCAAATGAGTAGAATACTGTTTTTGCAAACACTTAATAATAATTGTAGGAAAAAAAAATATAATAATAAAAAGAAAATTTGTACGTACGTAGTAGAATTTTCCCAAGTAACCACTGAAAGCAAGTAAAGGGGGAAATGATATCAAACAACTTAATTAATAACTAGATCATTTTGAAAACAAACAACATTTAATTGAAAAGAGTGACTTGTTGAAATAGGACATCAATTTATAAACGACAAAACATTTAAAAAAAACGACATCAACCCAAAGAAGTGGCCCTTTGCTTTTGTTTGTGGGTAAAATAGCTGAATATCATTTGTGTAGGTGCTGATGGCTGGTGATCGATGTTCGACTCCTTGGGGACATGATTAGTTACATTAATTGGTCCTTCACACTAATCTTAATTAGACGCAATCTGCACACTTAAAATCTCCATAAAGCCTTCATCAGAGAACAAAAAAAAAAAAAAAAAAAAAGACGTAAATAATTATAGGATTAATTTCATTAATAGCACCTGTAGGAATTTTATTATTAAAAATAGTATCACTTTTTTTTCCCTTCATTACTAACACTTAATATGGGGTCCAGCAGCATTTAATGTATATCAAATTACAGGTTTACCCTCATCTCCTACCAGCTCAAATATCTCTCTCCCTCGCATGGCCTAAAAATTTTTTTCAAACCAACATCTACAGTGTTTTAGAGAGAGAAAACTAAAATCTAGAGAGAGAAATAGTTGCCACCCACCGGAATCTTTTTTTTTTTCACTTTTCCGCTTAGCCCCCTACCCATTTTGAAACCCAAATCTTTGTATAATAGAGAGAAACTTCCATCTAGAGAGAGAAACTTCCATTTAGAGAGAGAAACTCTCACTGTCGGAAAAAAACTTTAACACTTCCATTTAACAAAAAAATTTTTTAACAAAATCTAACATTTTTGGTCATTTTTGAGTAAAGGGTGCTCGGGGTGGTTTAGGATGGTTTCCGAGTGGTTTTTCGAGTGGTTACAAAGCTTTTTCTCTCTAGAATCGGAATTTCTCTCTCTAAAATACTGTAGATGTTGGTGGGGAATTTTTGTTAGGATACTCGAGGGAGAGTGACTTTTGGGCGGGTGGGAGATGAAGGTAAATATGTAATTTTTTAAAAAAATGACTCTTGGTATTACCATGGGGACGGTCATTATGAAAATGACCAGATGGTCAATATGGTTATGACCTCTGTGCCTACAGTCAATATGATTTCGTATTGGTCAAACACGGTCACAACGAAAATGACCATCCGGTCATTATAAAAATGACCACTTTTTATATAAGTATCGGTCATAACAATTATGACCATTTTCATGTAAGTGTGTTGGTCATAACAGTTATGACCGTGTGGTCATAACAGTTATGACCGTGTGGTCATAACTGTTATGACCACTTTTTATATAAATATCGGTCATAACAGTTATGACCGGGTGGTCATAACCATTATGACCACCTTCATGTAAGTGTGTTGATCATAACAGTTATGACCGTGTGGTCATAACCGTTATGACCACTTTTTATATAAGTATCGGTCATAACAATTATGACCGGGTGGTCATAACCGTTATGACCACCTTCATGTAAGTGTGTCGGTCATAACAGTTATGACCGTGTGGTCATAACCGTTATGACCACTTTTTATATAAGTATCGGTCATAACAGTTATGACCGGGTGGTCATAACGGTTATGACCACCTTCATGTAAGTGTGTGGGTCATAACAGTTATGACCGTGTGGTCATAACCGTTATGACCACTTTTTATATAAGTATCGGTCATAACAGTTATGACCGGGTGGTCATAACCGTTATGACCACCTTCATGTAAGTGTATCGGTCATAACCGTTATGACCACTTTTTATATTAGTATCGGTCATAACAGTTATGACCAGGTGGTCATAACCGTTATGACCACCTATATTTAAGTGTATCGGTCATAACGGTTATGACCGTATGGTCATAACCGTTATAACCACTTTTTATATAAGTATCGGTCATAACAGTTATGACTTCCCTGTTATGAACACCCGGTCATAACAGTTATGACCACCCGGTCATAACAGTTATGACCTATGTCTAAAAAAATTTTTAAAAAAAATCTAACATTTTTGGTCATTTCCAGTAAAGGTCATTCATATTATTCCCACCCAATCATAATTGGGTGGTCATAACTGTTATAACCTGTACTCAAAAATGACCAAAAATGTTAGATTTTTTTAAAATTTTTTTTAAACTTAGGTCATAACTATTATGACCGGGTGGTCATAACAGAAATAACATTTACTCAAAAATGACCAAAAATATTAGATTTTGTTTAATTTTTTTTTTGTTAAATGGAAGTGTTAAATTTTTTTTTTCCGACGGTGAGAGTTTCTCTCTCTAAATGGAAGTTTCTCTCTTTAGATGGAAGTTTCTCTCTATTATATGAAGATTTGGGTTTCAAAATGGGTGGGGGGCTAGGCGGAAAAGTGAAAAAAAAAATAAGATTCCGGTGGGTGGCAACTCTTTCTCTCTCTAGATTTCAGTTTTTTCTCTCTAAAACACTGTAGATGTTGGTTTCATGCGAGGGAGAGGGATATTTGAGCTGGTAGGAGATGAGGGTAAACCCGTAATTTGATATACATTAAATGCTGCTGGCCCCATATTAAGTGCTAGTAATGAAGGGAAAAAAATGATACTATTTTTAATAATAAAATTTCTACATGTGTTATTAATGAAATTAACCCATAATTATATATCCCTATGGGCCTTAAATAAATAGATGACATATAGTTTTTCTTGCAGCCTTATTTGAAGGTATCTAGCTAATTGATAAGAAATTCACAGAAAGCTAGCTAGATTATTAGGAAAAACAAAATTTCTTCTTATTTAGGAAAAACAAAATTTTCTTAACCTATCAATTTATCTCTCTACAATAAAATTTCCAGTTGTCTTGCGAAATTAGGAAAAACAAAAAAGATGGCTAGAACTTCAAACTTATCTTCTTATTTAGCTTTTACTATATCATTCACAATTTTTACCCTTGCTAAGTATACGATATTGTGTAAGCTAATTATGCTTCCTGAGATTATATATATTTACTATAGTAATATATATACGAATATATATATTTGCATGACATGTGTCAAAATATGTCTTTTTTCATTCTTGTTTGCATCTGTTTGATCATGTATACATAGGTAATAATGGTTATAAAAAATTGCATTTCGTATACTTCATCAGCACAACTTCGCACGGACGATGTAGATCGCGGATTCTGCCACCATGGAAATTGCATCTGCTTGCTTTACTATACTGTTACAGCTACTTTATCAAATGTACTTAATTTTAATTAGTGTTAGATAAATTCTTAAAGTAATTTAGGAAAAAAAAAAATCTTACCGATCGTGCACAACACCAAACCTTTAATCAATTAAAAAAAAAAAAGGAATTGAAGAGAAATTTGAATATAACTACCCCTGGAAAGTTTTTATCCTTCGAGACAAGGTTTTCAAAAGACCACACCAAACCGAAGCATATTTTACTTTTTTTTCTACATAATTAATTGATTTGTGAAGAAAATAATTAAGAAGTGGGGTTAAGTTGGCCCACTCCATTATTTGTTTGTACCCAAGCTGGTCATGGCTGCTGGCGTTACTTTATTTATTCTGCCCATTAATTATAATCATAAAAGTGAAACTCAATATTTTTTAGGTTCTAACAAATACACGGTTAAATATTTTTAGGCTTCGTTTGATATTTTAATTTAATGTTAATTAAATTATATTTTTTTATCTTAATTTTTATTTTTTTTTAAATTAATAAAAATTATAATTAATTTTTAAAAAATCAATCAATTATAAATTTAAAATTTTATTTATAACTAACGAATCAAACACAAATTTAAAAAAGTCACAGACACAAAATACCAAGAAGTCCTCCTAAATTCCTAAATACAAATTGGGAAAGTTCTCCTAAACTCCTAAAAATTTGAGAGAAAGCCACGAACATCAACTTAAAAGTAACAAACAATTCAGAACATTCATAAAAACAAAATAAAACAAAAACAAAAAAAACAAAAACAAAAACCAAAAACCAAAAACCAAAAACAAAAAACAAAACAAAAACAAATAATTCAGAACTTTTCCCACCTGAAAAAGAGAACATAAGCGTCAGCAATGACATGTCCCTTTTTCTTGCTATCTTGTCAAACAAGATTTCTAACGGACCAGTGGAGATGCTAGAATCTACTATCAAAATTTCGTACCAAAAGGTTTGTTCAAATGATCAGGACAGGTCTTTACATCGTTTATGAGATCTCAAATAAGTCATGATTTAAAAATAAGAAAAATTGAATAAAAATAGTAAAAAAATAATACCAAAATCTATAGAGGTCAGAGCAATCGTGAGCAATGACATCAACGTTAGAGCAAGGAAAAAACTTCCACGGATTACCATAAAAAAGTCTCTATATAGTAATATACAATAAATAATATTATAAACTAACAATATCCTTCTTCTTAGCTCTATAAATAGAACTTAGACAAACGTCCTTTCTAAAGCTGGCACTACTTCTCTTCATATACTTTGCATATCAGGTGTTCGAGAAAAGGTCGCAATGGCGGACAAGGTGGTTCTGCAGGATTTCTGGGCTAGTATCTTCGGAATGAGGGTCAGAGTAGCCCTGGCCGAAAAGGGAATCAAGTACGAGAACAAAGAAGAAGATCTATGGAACAAGAGTCCTCTTCTTCTGCAAACGAACCCGATCCACAAGAAGATCCCGGTTCTCATCCACAAAGGAAAACCCATCTGCGAGTCCCTCATCATTGTGCAGTACATCGACGAGGTTTGGCATGACAGAGCTCCCTTGCTTCCCTCTGATCCTTACCAGAGAGCCCAAGCTAGGTTCTGGGCTGATTTCATCGACAAAAAGGTTCTCTTTTCTTCATCTTCTTCATTTTCTACTTTCTGGGATTTTTCTTTTTTAATATTGGTTTTTCAATATATTTTGATTTCAGCGTCAGCTTTATTGGAAAAAACTTTTAAGTCAAACACCAATAATATTAAATTCGTCTACCTTAGATTTGACAGGTGTTCTGTTCTGTTCTTTTTTTTTTTTTTTTTTTAGACCTTGAACACTTGATCCGGTCGCCTTTCTTTTTTTTTTTTTTTTTTAATTTTTAATTGGTGTCTTTTCATAGATTTTGATTCAGGAAAAAAGAAAAGGGGGTAAAGACTAATTATTGTGATATTTAAGGTTTTTATACTTTTAGATTTTGGTCATCCATTTAATCATTAGTTTTTTCGAATGGTAAGAGGTTTTAAAAACTGTCTCAGGGGAGTTTCAAGATCCAATACTTTCTCGATCACCATTGACTCTTCCCCACACACCCCACCCCCCCCCCCCCCCCCCCCCAAAAAAAAAAAACGAAAAATATCTGTAGTAAGTAGGAATTTTTATTTTTTATTTTTAGTTTTTGAGGGAAAAAAAATAGAAAAAAGGGTGTTTTTGCCCCCCCCACTGTTTTTTGGACTTTTCTTAACAGGAAATTATTTTGAAGGTAAGACAGGGAATTTTTATTTTTTTAGTTTTTGAGGGAAAAAAAAAATAGAAAAAAGGGTGTTTTTCCCCCCCACTGTTTTTTGGACTTTTCTTAACAGGTAATTTAAGACAAAAACAGGGAATTCTATTTTGTATGGTTAACTTTTCAGCCCAAAAAAAACAAAAACAGAAACAAAAAGTTAAACTGATGCATCAAAACCGTTGAGCGCAGATGTACGATTCGGGGAGGAAGGTTTGGACGACGAAAGGAGAAGAGCAAGAGGCAGGCAAGAAGGAATTCTTGGACAACTTGAAGACATTGGAGGCAGAGCTTGGAGACAAGCCATACTTCGGGGGAGACAGCCTCGGGTTTGTGGACATCGCGCTTGTGGGATTCTACAGCTGGTTCCATGCGTACGAGACATTCGGCAACTTCAGCGTCGAGGCAGAGTGCCCCAAGCTCATCGCGTGGGCCAAGAGGTGCATGGAGAAGGAGAGCGTCTCCAAGTCTCTTCCTGACCAGAAGAAGGTCTATGAATTTGTTGCGCAGATGAGGAAGAAGTTCGGAGCCGAATAGAGGAAGAGAAAGGGAACAAGAGGAGTGATGCTGTAGGATTGTATAGAGAACTAGTACTGCTAAAATAAGGGCTTTTTACCAAGGTTCAGTTCCTATTTTACTTGTTCGTTTGTTTCGTTTTGTTGTTGATGTTGTTTGTTTACGTTTGTTCGTTGAGCTTTTTGGTGAGTTTTGTTTGTAGGACACTTTGGTGTGTCTCATGAGTATCATGTAAGTGGAGGTTATGTTATATGGTACTAAAAAATAATAAAAAAAGAGCTCATCTTTGGCTTTTTTTTTTTTTTTTGTTTTTGAAATTAAAAATATTTGTAGTGTGATGCCCACGTTGAATGCTTCTTCAATTTAAAAAAATAATAATTTCCTTGACAGAAAGAACTCTACTAGTCATGTCATGCCAAATCCAAGCTTTCTAATTGACTTCTTTTCAGGTGTTTGTCCTCTCCTGCATGTTTGTCAGTTCTGAAAAATGATTAAAAAAAAAAAATCAATGAGAATTTTAAGGGTAAAAGGTCTATGTTAGTATTAACGGAGGGAAAAATTTCAAAGCATGTATATTTCAGCCACATTCTTTTCATCTATTGATTAACATGATATAAATTCCTCCCTCTTGATTAATATGACACAAACTTTAATTTAATTCTTTGTCATATTGATTTAGTATTAATTTTTATGTAATTTTGATGCAATGGTCTTCAATTTTTTGTCATTCATATGTTCTTTCTTTCTTTCTTTTTTTTTTTTTTGTTTCTTTGAATTTCATACTTTAATAGTTTCGTTGACTTTTGAATCCATTGAAGATTACCTCTTTAACTTTGGGACTGTTGCCTCATGACATACTATTGAGGTTAAAATTCGTTCCTCATCCTTTATCATTTATGAGTCAACTAGGATCTCTTGAAGATCAAGAATCAGTTCAAAATGACCTGGATGACATCATCAGCTGATAAGGAAGGTCGATCCGAGTCAGCGGACATCAACTTCCAGTAGGCCAATCATCAATTTAAGGACAACAAGTAGGCATGATCAGCTGGAAGATAACTCAGATTGACTCAAGACCCAGATCGACCTGAGAGCCAGTTAGGTCGAGCCAACGCATTCAAGTGACGGAGAAATCAACTCCACGAGTTGATCAAGCACTTATCTGATGTCCAAGCATAAATGGATCAAGAAACCTTCTACTTATGAAAGGCATCAAACAAAGATTATGCATAATCAAGTCAAGAATCAACCAAAAAGGTTACTTTCATGTTTCCATAAAGCTTGAGCAATAAGGAAAGTCAACCTAAAGCAAGAAAGGCAACCTCCCATCAGCAAATAAGGCGTATTCTGCACCAAATTAGGCAATAAAAGTTAGCAACCAATTCCTATAAATAGAAGGTATCACCACACGCCCAAGGGGACCCGAAATCCTCGCTTACTACAGCTATTCGCGCATTCTTCACATGATGTCCAAGCATAAATGGAATAAGAAACCTTCCAAATTTACTTATGAAAGACATCAAACAAAGATTATGCATAATCAAATCAAGAATCAGCCAAAAAGATTACTTTCATATTTCTATAAAGCTTGCCCAATAAGGAAAGTCAACCTAAAGTAAGAAAGACAACTTCCCATTAACAAATAAGGCATATTCTACACCAAATTAGGCAATTAAAGTTAACAACCAATTCCTATAAATAAAAGGCATCACCACACGCCCAAAGGGACCCAAAATCCTCGCTTACTACAACAATTCCTGCATTCTTCACACAATTATCTATACTTCCTGCAATCTCTTTCTATTTTCTGCATTCTCCATCTCTTTACTTCCCATTCTTACGACTATGACATTCTTGTAATATTTCATCAGCCATAGTAAAATCTCCAAAGCCACCACAGAGGACTAGCTCTCACATCGAGAGTGAATTTCTATAAATTCTGTGTTCTTTGATACTTTTTACTTTCTTTACTATTAATTTGTAGCTAATATACTCAGTCAACTCAAAACGTATATAATCGGCTCAACAATACAACCTTAGACCCTAATTTGGCTCAATCCGTTTTGACTCCAAATTTTACCCTCTACACCTACATTGTTGAATGTTGATTGACACAGAGTCGAATTCTTGTCTTTTTTAGAGTTCTCATTTTAGAAATAGCTCTGAGAATTAACGTATAACACAGTACATATAAATAAAAGTGCATATTAGAACTGTTTCTAGGTCTCAAATGAGCTGAGTATTGCTTTTGCAAATGCTTAATAATAATTGTAGGAAAAAAAAACATCTAATAATAAAAAGAAAATTTGTACGTACGTAGTAGAATTTTCCCAAGTAACCATTGAAAGCAAGTATAGGGGGGAAATGATATCAAACAACTTAATTAATAGCTAGATCATTTTGAAAACAAACAACATGAAAATGAAAACAGTGACTTGTTGAAATAGGACATCAATTTATTAACGACAAAACATTTTAAAAAACGACATCAACCCAAAGAAGTGGCCCTTTCCTTTTATTTGTGGGTAAAATAGCTGAATATCCTTTGTGTAGGTGCTAATGGCTGGTGGTCGATGTTCAACTCCTTGGGGACATGATTAGCTACATTAATTGGTCCTTCACACTAATCTTAATTAGACGCAATCTGCACACTTAAAATCTCCATAAAGCTTTCATCAGAGAACCCAAAAAAAAAAAAGACGTAAATAATTATACATCCCTATGGGCCTTAAATAAATAGATGACGTTTAGTTTTCTTTCAGCCTTATTTGAAGGTATCTAGCTAATTAATAAGAAATTCACAGAAAGCGAGCTAGATTATTGCCCCTTTTTTTAATAATGCCAATCAGATAAGTACATAGGGTCAAAAAAAAAAAAAACAACGAAATGGACAAAAAACATAAATATGAGTATTTGAGAGTTTGTTTTCATAATTTTCTCTATTTTTTTTTTTTGTAGTTATTTCTTTTCTGCTTAGAAAAACTGAAATAATAGTTAAAATATATTTACTTTCTTTATATAGCACAAGAACAAACAGCAGCATGTACATATGTCTATATAAAAGTAGCCCAAAACAATTCTTAACCTATCAATTTATCTGTCTACAATAAAATTTCCCAGTTGTCTTGCGAAATTAGGAATAACAAAAAAGATGGCTAGAACTTCAAACTTATCTTCTTATTTAGCTTTTACCATATCATTCACAATTTTTATCCTTGCTGAGTATACGATATTGTGTAAGCTAATTCTGCTTCCTGAGACTATATATATTTACTATAGTAATATAAAGTTGTCCCAACACTGTAACAAGCTATAAAAGTAACTAAAGCTCAAGGATAAAATTACCAATTGAAAAAAAAAAGAAAAGATAAAACCGGAATAACACTGTAGCAAAGGAAAAAAAACAACTACAAAAAAAGAGTAAAATCATCCATTAATAATTTTAGAAGGACAAAGTTATCCCAACATTATATGAAACAGTAAAAGTAACTAAAATCCTTGGGTAAAATTATCAATTGACCAAAAAAAGAAAAGGGTAAAACCGACATAACACTGTAGTGAAAAAAAAATAATGATAAAGGACAAAAAAATTATTACATTATACAAAAAAAAGTAAAAGTTACTATATATTATTGAAAATTACTGTAATAAAAACAGCGAGAAAAAAAAAAAAAAAAAAAAAAAAACATTATTCTAAACAAGAACAGTAAAATCCCCCTTTCTTTTAATATATATATATATTTGTATAATATCCTTCTTCTCAGCTCCATAAATAGAACTTAGACAAACGTCCTTTCTGAAGCTCGCCCAACTTCTCTTCGCTTACTTTGCATATCAGGTGTTCGAGAAAAGGTCGCAATGGCGGACGAGGTGGTTTTGCTGGATTTCTGGGCGAGCATGTTCGGAATGAGGGTCAGAATAGCCCGGGCCGAAAAGGAAATCAAGTACGAGTACAAAGAAGAAGATCTGAGGAACAAGAGCCCTCTTCTTCTGCAAATGAACCCGATCCACAAGAAGATCCCGGTTCTCATCCACAACGGAAAACCCATCTGCGAGTCCCTCATCATTGTGCAGTACATCGACGAGGTTTGGCATGACAGAGCTCCCTTGCTTCCCTCTGATCCTTACCAGAGAGCCCAAGCTAGGTTCTGGGCTGATTTCATCGACAAAAAGGTTCTCTTTTCTTCATCTTCTTCATTTTCTACTTTCTGGGTTTTTTCATTTTTAATAATATCAAACGCCAATAATATTAAATTCGTCTACCTTAGATTTGACAGGTATTCTGTTCTCCTTTTTTTTTTTTTTTTCCTTTTTTTAATTGGTGTTTTTCCATAGATTTTGATTCAGGAAAAAAGAAAAGTGGGTAAAGACTAATTGCTGTGATATTTAAGGTTTTTATACTTTTAAATTAGGTCATCCATTTAATCATTAGTCTTTTCGAATGGTCAGAGGTTTTGGAAACTGTCTCAGTGTAGTTTCAAGATCCAATAGTTTCTCGATCACCATTGACCTTTTTTTTTTCCAAAAAAAAAAAAAAAACGAAGAATATCTTTAGTAAGTAGGAATTTTTATTTTTTTAAGTTTTTGAGGAAAAAAAAAAAAGAAAAAAGGGTGTTTTTATTTTGTATGGTTAACTTTTCAGCCCAAAAAAAACAAAAACTGAAACAAAAAGTTAAACTGATGCATCAAAACCGTTGAGCGCAGATGTACGATTCGGGGAGGAAGGTTTGGACGACGAAAGGAGAAGAGCAAGAGGCAGGCAAGAAGGAATTCTTGGACAACTTGAAGACATTGGAGGCAGAGCTTGGAGACAAGCCATACTTCGGGGGAGACCGCTTCGGGTTTGTGGACATCGCGCTTGTGGGATTCTATAGCTGGTTCCATTCGTACGAGACTTCGGCAACTTCAGCGTCGAGGCAGAGTGCCCCAAGCTCATCGCGTGGGCCAAGAGGTGCATGGAGAAGGAGAGCGTCTCCAAGTCTCTTCCTGACCAGAAGAAGGTCTATGAATTTGTTGCGCAGATGAGGAAGAAGTTTGGCATTGAATAGAGGAAGTGAAAGGGAACAAGAGGAGTGATGCTGTTGGATTGCATAGAGAACTACTTTTTGTCAAGGGTCAGTTCCTGTTTTACTTGTTCGTTTGTTTCGTTTTGTTGTTGATGTTGTTTGTTTACGTTTGTTCGTTGAGCTTTTTGGTGAGTTTTGTTTGTAGGACACTTCGGTGTGTCTCATGAGTATCATGTAAGTGGAGGTTATGTTATATGGCACTAAAAAATAAAAAAATAATAAAAAAGAGCTCTTCTTTGGCCTTTTTTTTTTTTTTTTTTTTTTGAAATTGAAAATATTTGTAGTGTGATGCCCACGTTGAATGCTTCTTCAATTAAAAAACAAAAAACAATTCCTTGACAGAAAGAACACTACTAGTCATATCATGCCAAATCCAAGCTTTCTAACTTCTCTTCAGGTGTTTGTCCTCTCCTGCATGTTTGTCAGTTCTGAAAAATGTTTTTTTTAAAAAAATAGATCTAGAATTTTAAGGGTTGTAAGCATTAAAGGAGGGAAAATTTTCAAAGCATGTAAATTTCAAGGGCTGTTTTGATAATTTATCCATTTGCGACCGATTGCATGAAGAGCTACACAGAAGCCTATCCATTCCCTGAACTAAAGCCGACCATTGGATCTCATTAATTTGCCATGTCATGTATTTCAACGATTTGAAATTTGTGGGTTCAAGTGTGTAATTATTATTAGGCCCTTCCTGTAACCAAAACATGCTCTTAGATTTTGGATATGAGAGTTTTTTTTTTTTTTTTTTTTTTTTGTGGTTTTGTTTAAGATTATAATTAGAGGAAAAAAAATATTTACTTCCCCCGTTGTTTTGTTGGGATTACTTTAAAGAGAAAATTACCTAAATAGCTACCTTCTTTTCATCTATTAACTAATATTATATAAATACCTCTCTCTTGATCAACATGACACAAATTTTAGTTTAATTTTTTGTTATATTGATCTAATAGTAATTTTTATGTAATTTTGATATAATGATCTTTAAATTTTTGTTATTCAGATGTTCTTTTATTTTATTTTATTTCATTTTAAATTTCATACTTTAATAGTTTCGTTGAATTTTGAATCTATTGAAGATTATCTATTTAACTTTGGGACTGTTGCCTCATGACGTATTGTTGAGCTTAAAATTCATTCCTCATCTTTTTGCGTCTTCGAGTCAACTCGGATCTCCCGAAGATCAAGGATCAATCCAAAACTGACCTGGACAACGTCATTAGCTGAAAAGGAAGGTCGATCCAAGTCGACGGACATCAACTTCTAGTCGGTCGGTCGATCAATTTAAGGACAACAAGCGGGCATGATCAAATGAAAAGATAACTCAGATCGACTTGAGAGCCAGTTAGGTCGAGCCAACGCATTCAAGTGAGCAAGAAATCGACTCAACGAGTCGACCGAGCACTTATCTGATGTCCAAGCATAAATGGAATAGGAAACCTTCCAAATTTACTTATGAAAGGCATCAAACAAAGATTATGCATGATCAAGTCAAGAATCATCCAAAAAAGTTACTTTCATGTTTCTATAAAGCTTGCCAAATAAGGAAAGTCAACCTAAAGCAGGAAAGACTACTTCCCATTAGCAAATAAGGCGTATTCTGTACCACATTAGGCAATTAAAGTTAGCAACCAATTCCTATAAATAGAAGGCATCACCACACGCCCAAGGGGACCCGAAATCCTCGCTTACTACAGCAATTCCCGCATTCTTCACACGATTATCTATACTTCCTGCAATCTCTTTCTATTTTCTGCATTCCCCATCTCTTTTCTTCCCATTCTTACTACTATGCCATTCATTGTAATATTTCATCAGCCATAGTGAAATCCTTGAAGCCACCACAGAGAACTAGCTCTCACATTAAGAGTGAATCTCTATAAATTCTGTGTGTTCTTTGTATCTTTTTACTTTCTTTATTGTTAATTTATGGCTAACATGCCCGATCAACTCAAAGTGTATCTAGTTGGCATAACAATACAGCCTTAGACCCTAATTTGACTCATTCAGTTTGACTCTGGATTTTACCTTCGACACCTCCATTGTTGAATGTTGATCGACACATAGTCCAATTCTTGTCTTTTTCAGAGTTCTCAGTTTTAAAAATAGCTCTGAGAATTACGTACAACACAGTACCTATAAATAAAAGTGCATAGTAGATCTGTTTCTGGGTGTCAAATGAGTTGAGTATTGCTATTACAAACGCATAATAATAATTGTAGGAAAAAAAAAATCTAATAATACAAAGAAAATTTGTTCGTATGTAGTAGAATTTTCCCAAGTAACCACTGAAAGCAAGTAAAGGGGGAAATGATATCAAACAAGTTAATTAATAGCTAGATCATTTTGAAAACAAACAACATGAAAATGAAAACAGTGACTTGTTGAAAGAGGACATCAATTTATAAACGACAAAACATTTTAAAAAACGACATCAACCCAAAGAAGTGGCCCTTTCCTTTTGTTTGTGGGTAAAATAGCTGAATATCCTTTGTGTAGGTGCTAATTGGTCCTTTACAATAATCTTAATTAGACGCAATCTGCACACTTAAAATCTCCATAAAGCCTTCATCAGAGAACCGAAAAAAAAAAAAAAAAAAGACGTAAATAATTATACATCCCCATGGGCCTTAAATAAATAGATGACGTTTAGTTTTCTTTCAGCCTTATTTGAAGGTATCTAGCTAATTAATAAGAAATTCACAGAAAAATAGCAAGATTATTGCCCCTTTTTTAATAATGTCAATCAGATAAGTACATATGGTCAAAAAAAAAAAAGGACAAAAAAGGACAAAAAAACATAAATATGAGTATTTGAGAGTTTGTTTTCACAATTTTCTCTATTTTTTTTCATTTATTTCTTTTCTGCTTAGAAAAACTGAAATAATAGTTAAACCTATTATTTTTATCGCACAAGAACAAACAGCAGCACGTACATATGTCTACATAAAAGTAGCACAAAACAATTTTTAACCTATCAATTTATCTGTCTACAATAAAATTTCCAGTTGTCTTGCGAAAATTCGGAAAAACAAAAAAGATGGCTAGAACTTCAAACTTATACGATATTGTGTAAGCTAATTCTGCTTCCTGAGATTATATATATTTACTATAGTAATAATATAGATACGAATATATATATTTGTATGATATGCGTCAAAATATGTCTCTTTTCATTCTTGTTTGCATCTGTTTGATCATGTATACATTGGTAATGGTTATTAAAAATTGCACTTCGAATACTTCATCAGCACAACTTGGCACGGACAATATAGATCATCGGACCACTGTGACAACAATTGCAAAACAATAGAAAATGTGATCGCGGATTCTGCCATCATGGAAATTGCATATCTGCTTGCTTTACTATAGTGTTACAGCTACTTTATCAAATGTACTTAATTTTAATTAGTGTTAGATAAATTCTTAAAGTAATTTAGAAAAAAAAAAAAAATTTCTTACTGATCGTGCACAGCACCAAACCGTTAATTATATGCACACACATATATTTTTGGATTGATCTTACCATGCCTCCGAACTTCAATGTTATATTTAGTTTGTTCATAAACTTTAAAATTTCTCACTTAACTGTTTGAATTTTGAGGAAGGCTCACTTAACTCCTTTAATAGAAACTTTGGTTAAAAAAAATTAGAAAAAGAGGTGAATTAGTCTCATTAAACCCTATCGGATAGGATTTCTATTAACAAATAGAAAAAAGACCACATCACGGAGCAAATTGAGAGTTAATAAAATTCAACGGGTTAAGTGAGAACGATCCTAAAATGTTTAGAGAGCATAAATGAGATCCTCAACTTTTAATCTTGATCGTGTTGATTTTTTTTTTTTTTTTTTTTGAATTATATGCAGGGAAAAGATATAGGCCATGTGAATTTTATAGCACAACATAGCAAGAAAGATGCAGATGGAGTCCTAATTGTTCAAACAAGTGCTTTGAAACACAAGATAATCTTATAGCGAGTATTTTTGTTTACACATGCACTTTCAAATTTATTTATTTTCAGTTTATAGATTTAAATGAGCTTGGATAGAACTCATCTAAAAGCTAGCTCAATAGGAGATGGTGCCCAAATCCGTATACAAACACCACAAATACCCTGTAATTGCTTAAGGGACCAAATTAACTATCCAAATTTACAATCTAACATAGATGACATTCAATTTGTCATACTATAATGGTTTCAGAAGAGTGTTTTCTTTTTTCTTTCTAAAGAAAGTTTCTGCAAAAGAGAACTCCTTAGTTAGTTCGTGAAAAAATCTATACTTGGTCCAATTGAAACTACAATAAACTAGGGACTCAAGCAACTTATTTTTAGGTATCAGATCAGTTTGAGATGATTTGAGTTGATGAACATGTATCGTGAAAACGCAGGTGTTTGGTACTGGTAGACGGTATGGACCACAAAAGGCGAAGAGCAGGAGGCAGCCAAGAAGGAATTCCTGAACACCATGAGGCTGTTTGAAGCAGAGCTTGGAGACAAGCCATACTTTGGGGGAGAGTCCTTTGGATATGTAGACGTCGCCCTTGTGGCATTCTACAGCTGGTTTTACGCATATGAGACGTTTGGCAACTTCAGCATTGAGGCGGAGTGCCCCAAACTCATAGCGTGGGCCAAGAGGTGCATGGAGAAGGAGAGCGTCTTCAAATCTCTTCCCGACGAGAAGAAGATCTACGAATTTGTCATTCAACTGAGGAAGAGGTTTGGCATTGAGTAGATGAAGAAGATAAGAGAGAGAACATGGTTGATTCCATGTTAGTTTTTTGCTTTAAGGAATTTGATTGAAATTTTAGCTACTTTTCCTGTTGTTTTCTTCGTTTTCCCTTAATTTTGTTGTCTCCCATTGGGGGTTTTGATTATGTTTTTTTGAATTTTTGTCCATGGAGCTTGCTAATTTATTGGTTTCATTAGAAAAGATTCCAGTGAAAAAGAGATTACATTTCAACAGAGCTATTTCTTTTTTTTAGAGAGATAAATTGAATTAAAATTCTAAACTGAGCTAATTATTCAAAACTGGTAATACTCTTCATGACCAAAATAAAAAGTATTACTCCTTTTTTGCTTCTTTTATCTCTTTCTATTTTTTAAATCTATTTATTTTGGGTTTCTTTCTAAACAAATCAGGCTTAAAATTGAGTTAAATCCAATTTTTAAGGTTAGTATTAAATAAACTATGTTCATTATTTGCAAATTGCATGTATGTCTTGCAGTTACTGCACATCTAGACTTCTATTATAAGATGTAAAGTTCATATTCTCAACTCCTAAGTTTTTTTTTTTTTTTTAAATCAAATATTTACCATTAAAAGAAGAAACTAAAAATTTAATGGAAATTTTCAACAAAAAAAAAAAAGGGCTCTCCAAAAGGTTTTAAATTAGATAATCTTAACAGAAGTAAATGAAAAGCGAGTATGGTAAAAATAAATAAAAAATAAAAAATAAGGAATTGAAGAGAAATTTGAACATAACTACCCTATTGGAAAGTTTTATCCTTCGAAACAAGGTTTTCAAAAGACCTCACCAAACCAAAGCATATTTTACTTTTTGTTCTACATAATTAATTGATTTATGAAGAAAATAATTAAGAGGTGGTGCTAAGTTGGCCCACTACATTATTTGTTTGTACCCATGCTTTGTTTGTACCCATGCTGGTCATGGCTACTGTCATTATTTTATTTTATTTTTTTAGGGGGGCATTACTTTATTTATTGTGCCTATTAATTATAATCATAAAAATGAAACCGAGGATTTTTCAAGTTCTAAACAAACACGATTAAACATTTTTATTATAAAATAAAAAGTAATTGATCTAGTTAGTCTTTAAACTCTTATAAAAGTGATAATTTGGTCCATGTTTTTTTTTCTTTTTTTTTTGGTTGAGATAACTCTAAACTCTTATTTTTTAATCGTTATGATTCTTTCCGTTAAAATCCGTTAATTTCTAACCGAATGAGAGGATATTTTAATAATCTATTTTAATATAATTAATTTAAAAAAATTAAAAAATAAATCTATCTATTCTCCCTCTCCCGCCCCCCAAACCAAAGCCCTCACACACACACACTCACTCTCTCTCCCTCGATTTATCTCCCCTTTCCGAACCAAAGCCCTCATTCTCTCTCTCCTCCCCTCCTTCCCTCCCTCCCTCCTCGACCTCTCTCTCTTTAAAACCCAAGTAGCCCAGATCCGGGGCCAAGATCCGGGGGTTGAGCAAGCTCGGCGGTGGTGGGAGGAAACTAGATCAAAGTGCTCGGGTGGCAACGAGGGTGGGGGTGACCCAGTTCAGTTATGTTTGAGCCAAGCTCTACGAGGGCGAAGACAGTACGGGGGCGAGGCTCAATAATGGCGAAGAAAGGGCGCCTCAACGATGGCGAAGACTGAGGGGGGCAACTTCAATCTAGGTTCTGATGGGAGGAGGGGGCCTCGCGGCGAACGGTGGTAGGAAGGGGGCCAAACGGAGAGAGAGACAGAGAGAGGGGGTGGGGGGGCGAACGACGACGGGAAGGGCTGCAGGGGTGGGGGGCGAACGAAGACGAGGGGGTGGGGGTGGGGGTGGAGGGGCCAGACTAAGAGAGAGAGAGAGAGAGAGAAAGAGGAGGGAGGTGGGGGGTGAACGGCAGCGAGGGTAGGGGGGCAGATCGAGAGAGAAATAGAGAGAGAGTTGGGGGGGGGGGGGGTGGGGGTGGAGGCGTGGGCGAAACAAAGAGATGGGAGGGGGAGACTGAGAGTGGGGAGGATATTTTAATAATTTGATTATAAAAATAATCATTTCAATAAGATTCTGTTAAAAATTTAATGAATTTTGACGGAAAGGACCGTAACAGTAAAAAAATAAGAGTTTAAGACAATCTCAGTTAAAAAAAAAAAGAATAAAGACTAAATTATCACTTTAATAAGAGTTTAAGAATTATTTAGGTCAATCATTTTAAAATAAAATAAAACTAAGGATTTTTCAAGTTCTAAATAAACGTAAAGTTAAACATTTTTTAAAAAAGCCACAAACACAAAAATACTAGAAAGTCCTAAAGTCCTAAATTCCTAAATACAAATTGAGAAAGTTCTCCTAAACTCCTAAAATTTTGAGAGAATGCCACAAACATCAACTAAAAGGTAACAAATAATTCAGAACCATGCATAAAAAAACAAACAAATAAACACAAAAACCAAAAAAAAAAAAAAAAAAAAAAAAAAGGAGAACAAAAACAAATAATCATAACTTTTCCCACTTGAAATGGAGAACCTATGCGTCAGCAACTTACTAAAACATTTTTTAAAAGTAATTTCTTACTACAACACTGTGAGAGAGTGAGAGGGAGAAAGAGACACAGATTAAAACGATATATTGTCAAACAAGATTTCTTAGAGACCTGTGGCGGTGCTAGAATCTGCTATCAAAATTTCATACCAAAAGGTTATTTCAAATAATCAGGACAAACGTTAGGGATCCTTATCAAATAAGTCATGATTTAAAAATAAGAAAAATTGAATAAAAAGAGGAAAAAAAAACTAAAATGTATAGGGGTTCATCGGAATGTGTCACATTTTCTTGTGTCTAAGACCTTCACTAATTAAGATTAAGAATGAAGATTACAAAAATACATGGGTGATTCTGGAGAAAATTTGGCACATTTTTTTGTAAGTATTTTTTGTATACCCTTTTTCTTATGGATTCTCCTCTATTTATAGAAAAAAAAAAAAACTAGTGGGTCCGCATTCTATGATAGTAGTATGCTTCACCGTACTTCCCTTAAAATCATGAATGTGCATGTAAACATGAGTTATCTTGAATTTCATTGATTGAAACACCTTTACTCTTGTGTCGAGTATCAGACACAAATATATAGCTGTTAGACCGTGAAGTTGGGCCCTCAGAATCCTGATAATCAAACTGTGGTTATTCGACTTTAGTCGACAAAATCGGCTTGATAGACGAAGAGCAATGCCATTTTGATTAACAACTTGTCTAATTTTATTTTTGATTCACATTGTTAATTGCACTTTTGTTATAAACAAGCCAATAAGTGGGACCAAGCTTTATTTGTATCCATAGCCATAGACGGAATTCAAAATTTTTTTCTTCCCTCCTTTATTGTTCATAAGGAAAATTAAGTAATAAATTATGAAAAATAAAAATAAAAAAACCCTTCATATTACTTCAATTGTCGAATCGACTCATATAAATTAGACATAAAAAATTATAACAATCTAATTGGACATAAAGAGAATTACACGATAGGATTTTAAAAAGTTAACTCATAAGAGACATTTTTAAACAATAGGATCATAATGGATGGTAAGGTTTTTTTTTTTTTTTTTACTCCTTACTCTATCAAAATTAAAGACATTTTTTTTTTCTGTAATATAGACATTTTTATTAATTTTAAAGAAATAATCATTTTGAATTGGACCTAAAACAATAAACCCGCTTTGCATTCATTTAGCTAGTCCTAACACTACACTTGCACATATTTACATAAAAATAAGCCACAAACACAAGCTAGTGCTAGCTCGAGTTAGGTAGAACAAAATCACTAGAAAGTCCCATTTAATAAATTGCCCATCTCTGAAAAAGCCACAAATTTCAAACAAAACAAATAATTTCCCTACTTAGAATGTATCAAAAAACCTACTCCAGAACTCTCTTCTCTATTCCCCCACCCCGTAAAAGTGAAAATGGATGGGGGTTGCAATCGTGAGCAATGACATCATCGTTAGACCAAGGAAACAACTTACCACAGATTACAATAAAAAAAGTCTCTACAATAATAAACAATAAATAATATTATAAAGTAAACAATAGCCTTCTTCCTAGCTCTATAAATAGAACTTGGACAAACGTTCTTTCTGAAGCTCGCTCAACTTCTCTTCATATACTTTGCATATCAGGTGTTAGAGAAAAGGTCGCAATGGCGGACGAGGTGGTTCTGCTGGATTTCTGTCCGAGCATGTTTGGAATGAGGGTCAGAATAGCCCTGGCCGAAAAGGGAATCAAGTACGAGCACAAGGAAGAAAATCTGGGGAACAAGAGTCCTCTTCTTCTGCAAATGAACCCGATCCACAAGAAGATCCCAGTTCTCATCCACAACGGAAAACCCATCTGCGAGTCCCTCATCATCGTGCAGTACATCGACGAGGTTTGGCATGACAGAGCTCCCTTGCTTCCCTCTGATCCTTACCAGAGAGCCCAAGCCAGGTTCTGGGCTGATTTCATCGACAAAAAGGTTCTCTTTTCTTCATCTTCTTCATTTGCTACTTTCTGCGTTTTTTCTTTTTTAATATTGGTTTTTCAATATATTTTGATTTCAGGGTCAGCTTTATTGGAAAAAAAACTTAATTAAATCAAACACCAATAAAAATTAAATTCGTCTACCTTAGAATCGGCAGGTGCTTTGTTTTGTTTTATTATTATTATTTTTAAGACCTTGAACACTTGATCTGGTCGTCTCTCTCTCTTTCTCTCGCTCTCTCTCTTTTAATTGGTGTTTTTCAATAGATTTTGATTGAGGAAAAAAGAAAAGGGGGTAAAGACTAATTATTGTGATATTTAAGGTTTTTATACTTTTAGATTTTGTCATCCGTTTAATCATTAGTTTTTACGAATGGTCAGAGGTTTTAGAAACTCTTTGAGGGGGTGTTTGGTGTGTAAGTTTGAGTTAAGATTTTTAAATTTAAATAGTAAATTATGTTGATTTTTCAGAAAAGATAAAAAACTTTTTGGGAAAAAGATAAAAACAATAATGAAAAAAGTACAATTTAGTTTAAACTAAACTTTTTGTCAAACACCCCTTGAGTGTAGTTTCAAGATCCATTCGTTTCCTGATCACCATTGACTTTTTTTTGCTCCTCCCCAAAAAAACGAAGATTATCTGTAGTAAGTAGGAATATTTATTTTTTTAGTTTTTGGGGAAGAAAAAAATTAGAAAAAAGGGTATTTTGCCCCCCTCTCCCCCAACTGTTTTTGGAGTTTTCTTAACAGGCGGCTGGATCAAACAACATAGGCGGCTAGATTATATTAAAAAGTTAAACTGATGCATCAAAACCGTTAAGCGCAGGTGTACGATTCGAGGAGGAAGATTTGGACGACGAAAGGAGAAGAGCAAGAGGCAGGCAAGAAGGAATTCTTGTACAACTTGAAGACATTGGAGGCGGAGCTTGGAGACAAGCCATACTTCGGGGGAGACAGCCTCGGGTTTGTGGACATCGCGCTTGTGGGATTCTACAGCTGGTTCCTTGTGTACGAGACATTCGGCAACTTCAGCGTCGAGGCAGAGTGCCCCAAGTTCATCGCGTGGGCCAAGAGGTGCATGGAGAAGGAGAGCGTCTCCAAGTCTCTTCCTGACCAGAAGAAGGTCTATGAATTTGCTGCGCAGAGGAGGAAGAAGTTGGGAGCCGAATAGAGGAAGAGAAAGGGAACAAGAGGAGTGATGCTGTAGGATTATATAGAGAACTAGTACTGCTAAAATAAGGTCTTTTTACCAAGGTTCAATTCCTATTTTACTTGTTCGTTTGTTTCGTTTTGTTGTTGATGTTGTTTGTTTACGTTTGTTCGTTGAGCTTTTTGGTGAGTTTTGTTTGTGGGACACTTTGGTGTGTCTCATGAGTATCATGTAAGTGGAGGTTATGTTACATGGCACCAAAAAAAAAAAAAAAAAAAAAAGGGCTCTTCTTTGGCTCTCTTCTTCTTCTTCTTCATTTTTTTTTTTTTTTTTTTTTTTTTTTAAACAACATAGTTGAAAATATTTGTAGTGTGATGCCTACATTTAAATGCTTCAATTAAAATTTTTTTTTTCTTGACAGAAAGATTTCTACAAGTCATGTCATGCCAAATCCAAAGCTTTCTAATTGACTTCTCTTCAGGTGTTTGTCCTCTCTGCATGTTTGTCAGTTTCAAAAAATGATTAAAATAAAAAATTGAACGAGAATTTCAAGGGTAAAAAGCCTATGTTTGTATTAATGGAGGGAAAATTTTTAAAGCATGTATATTTCAAGGGAATTTCTCCATTTGCAAGCGGTTGCATGAAGAGATACACAGATACCTATCCATTCCCTCAACTAAAGCCGACCACTGGATCTCATTAATTTGCCATGTTATGTATTTTAACGATTTGATATTTGTGGGTTCAAAGTGTGTAATTATTATTAGACACTACCTGCAACCATAACAAGCTCTTAGATTATGGGTATGGAAGAGTTTTTTTTAGGTAGAGGGGAAAAAAAGTATATATATATATATATATATATATATATATATATAAACATACACTTTCCCCCAACAGTTTTGTTTGGATTACTTTTAAGAGAAAATTATTCAAATAGTCACCTTTTTTTCATTTATTGATTAACATGATATAAATTACTCTTTCGTGATTAACATAATATGAATTTATATTGATCTAGTATTAATTTTTATGTAATTTTGATGTAATGATTTTCAAATTTATATCATTCATATATATATATATATATATATTTGCTTTTAATTTCATACTTTAGTAGTTTTGTTGACTTTTGAATCTATGAAAGATTACCTCTTTTAACTTTGGGACAACTGCCTTATGACGTATTGTTGAGATTAAAATTTGTTCCTTGTCTTTTACAATCTACGAGTCAACTCGGATCTTCCGAAGATCAAGGATCAATCCAAAAATGACATGGATGACATCATCAGCTAATAAAGAAGGTCGATTTGTTTTTGCGGCCATTAACTTCCGATCGGCCGATCATCAATTTAAGGACAACAAGTAGGCATGATCAACTGGAAGATAACTTAGGTTGGCTCAAGAACCAGATCGAGCCGAGAGCCAGTTAGGTTGAGCTAACGCATTCAAGTGACCAAGAAATTGACTCCATGGGTTGACCAAGCACTTATCTGATGTCCAAACATAAATGGATCAGGAAACCTTCGAAATTTAGTTATGAAAGGCATCAAACAAAGATTATGCATAATCAAGTCAAGAATTAGCTAAAAAGGTTACTTTCATGTTTCCATAAAGCTTGCCCAAAAAGGAAAGTCAACCTAAAGCAAGAAAGGCAACTTCCCATCATCAAATAAGGTATCTTCTGCACCAAATTAGGCATCTGCAGTTAGCAACCAATTCCTATAAATAGAAGGCATCGCCACACGCACAAGGGGACCCAAAATTCTCGCTTACTACTGCAATTCTCGCATTCTTCACACGACTATCTATACTTCCTGCAATCTCTTTCTATTTTCTGCGTTCCCCATCTCTTTTCTTCCCATTCTTATTACTATGACATTCGTTGTAATATTTCATCAGCCCTAGTGAAATCCATGAAGCCACCATAGAGGACTAGCTCTTACATTAAGAGTGAATCTCTATAAATTATGTGTGTTCTTTGTTTCTTTTTACTTTCTTTATTGTTAATTTGTATCTATCACGCTCGGTCAACTCAAAGCGTATCTAATCGGCTCAACAATATAACCTTAAGTCTTAATTTGACTCAATCTATTTGACTTTTAATTTTACCCTCTACACCTACATAGTTAATTATTGATTGACATGGAGTCGAATTCTTGTCTTTTTTAGAGTTCTCGTTTTAGAAATAGCTATGAGAATTACGTACAACACAGTATATATAAATAAAAGTGCATATTAGATCTGTTTCTAGGTGTCAAATGAGCTGGGTCTTGCTTTTGCAAACAGTTAATAATAATAGTAGGAAAAAAAATATCGAAAAATAAAAAGAAAATTTGTAAGTACGTAGTAGAATTTTCCCAAGTAACCACTGAAAGCAAAGGGGGGAAATGATATCAAACAACTTAATTTATAGCTAGATCATTTTGAAAACAAACAACATGAAAATGAAAACAGTGACCTGTTGAAAGAGGACATCAATTTATAAACGACAAAACATTTTTAAAAACGACATCAACCCAAAGAAGTGGCCCTTTCCTTTTGTTTGTGGGTAAAATAGCTGAATATCCTTTGTGTAGGGGCCTAATGGCTGGTGATCGATGTTCGACTCCTTGGGGACATGATTAGTTGCATTAATTGGTCCTTTACACAAATCTTAATTAGACGCAATCTGCACCCCCTTAAAATCTCCATAAAACCTTCATCAGAGATATTAAAAAAAAAAAAAAAAGACGTAAATAATTATATATCCCTATGGGCCTTAAATAAACAGATGACGTTTAGTTTTCTTTCAGCCTTATTTGAAGGTATCTGGCCAATTAATAAGAAATTCACAGAAAGCTAGCTAGATTATTGCCCCCCAAGTGTAATATATCTTTATTAATATTTTTTAATAATGTCAATCAGATAAGTACATAGGGTCAAAAAAAAAAAGACAAAAAACATAAATATTTATATTTGAGAGTTTGTTTTTACAATTTTCTCTATATTTTTTTTTTCATAGTTATTTCTTTTATGCTTAGAAAAAATGAAATAATAGTTAAAATATATTTACTTTCTTTATATCGCACAAGAACAAACAGCAGCATGTACATATTTCTATATAAAAGTAGCACAAAACAATTTTTAACCTATCAATTTATCTGTCTACAATAAAATTTCCAGTTGTCCTGCAAAATTAGGAATAACAAAAAAGATGGCTAGAACTTCAAACTTATCTTCTTATTTAGCTTTTACCATATCATTCACAATTTTTACCCTTGCCGAGTACACTATATTGTGTAAGCTAATTCTGCTTCCCAAGATTATATATATTTACAGTGGTAATATAGATACGAATATATATATATATATATATGTCAAAATTTGTCTCTTTTTATTCTTGTTTGCATCTGTTTGATCATGTATACATAGGTAATTGTTATAAAAAATTGCACTTCGAATACTTCATCATCACAACTTGGCACGGAAGATGTAGATCGTCGGACCACTGTGACAACAATTGCAAAACAATAGAAAATGTGGATCGAGGATTCAGCACAATTATTATTATTATTATTATTATTATTATTATTTTGAAATTATATGGAGGGAAAAGATATAGGCTATGGAAATTTTATACCACAACATGGCAACGAAGATGCAGATGGAGTCCTAATTGTTCGAACACGAGGCGTGGGGAAGGCAATGTAACTCTAGTAAATGCGTCTGCAATAGATACCAATGTAATGTTGAACTCGGTCCTCTCTGCCCCATTGGTTGGTCCCACCTGTGTGGTCCCCCATGGTATGGAGTTTATTTACATAGATCTAAAATACACATATGTTGATGGAAAAAAATAAAATAAACTAAAAAATCCCCAGTATATTATTTATAATTTAAAAAATATTTTTATATCTACGAAATGGTGCTCCTGCATTTCTCTTTTTAGAAGTAGTCCTTGTATTGAAAAGTAAGTTTATTGAAGATTTTCTCTGACTTTGGACTGTTGCCTCACCAACTAATATATAGTTGAGGGCCCGTTTGGGTTGTATTATATTCCCCTCTTAATTTTAGAACTCTCAAATGTTACAACTCACTCTCTCTTTCATATTTAAAAAATTCAAATTCTAAAAATCCATAATTTATTTGAAATTAAAATAAAATAATCTGATGTTAAAAAACTCACAACGACGAAATAAACAAAATAATATTTATTTTGCATTAATTTTTAACATATTTTAAATTTTTACACTATTTTTTATATTACAATTTATTTTCAATTTATATTTCAACCATAATCAAACTAACCTCCAAAATCTGCCTCCAAGAAATCCCCCCATACGGACCCTGAATGTTGATTGACACGTAGTCCAATTTAAAAAAGGACATCAACCCAAACTTATCATAGCAATCACATTCTTTATCCTTGCTGAGTATTCAATATTGTGTAAAGCCAATTCAGATTCCTAAGATTAGATATATATATATATATATATATATTTATAATTATATTTGTGTTGACCATTTATACGTATAAATATACAGAATTCATCTGAATTATGTGCATATCTGTATGATGACGTATATATAATTGCCACACGCAATCAGATATATGTATATAAAGGTAATGGTTATCAAGTGCGCTAAAATCACTTCTGAAGCACAACTTGGCAGGGAAAATGTAAATCCTCTGACCATTTTAACAATCATGGGAAATGCATTTGCGTGCGTTTCACTACAGTTTTTGGTACTTTATAATCAAATATACTTTTATCGATACCTGTTAGACAAATTCTTAAAATTATTTCCAATAAATAAATAAATAAATAAAATCTTACTTGTCGTGAACAGCTCCGTGCGGCCGTTACATTATAAGTTCATAATGGGAACTGAAAAAAAGGTATATCAATGTGCATTATTTAAATAAAATCATCATCATCATTTTATGGCGTGTCTCTACTGATATTCATATATGCATAGATCAATTTCATATTTATCTCCAAACTTCATGAATTATTTTCACTATAACTCTAAACATTATAATTCTGACTTTACTATATGAACTTTAAATTTATCTAAACTCAGTCCCTTTTATTGTAATTCTAGTTAAAAACATAATTAAAAAAAAAGAGAGAGAGGAATATTCCTTTTATTGTAATTTATGTTAAAAACAAATCGAAAACAACCATATAGCCACTCATTTTTTTCTATCTATGCTTGACATAAATTCAAATAAGAAAGTTAATTAAGTAGTGAGACTAATTTAAAAATCATGGGGATAGTGAGAGTTTTTAAAAGTCAGATGGTGAAGTAAAAAATGATGCATAAAGTTTAGGAGGAATCGATAAGAAAAAGAAAAACCGATTTACATCATGGGAAAAAAAAAGTTTCATAAAACAATTTAAACACTTGGTCATTCATGACATAAATTTTCCTAAAATTTTCATCTCAATCGATTGTGCTGATTTATTATTGCTTTTATTTTAATTTATATTGCAGGTGAAATATCGATGCCTTGTGAATTTTATAGCAACACATGGCATGGAAGATGCAGATGGAGTTCTAATTGTTCAAGAAAATGTTTGAAAACACAAGAGTCATGGGGTGGCAGATGTAAATCCGGTAAATGTGTGTGCATTAGATACCAATGTAACGTTGAAATTGTCCGACAATAAAATTTATCATCAACAGCATTACACCATACAAGCTTGTCAGAACTTAATTGAAAAACAAAAAGGGGGTAATATAATCAAGCCCCCAATTGTTAAATTCCTCTATCTTAGATTTAACAGATTTTTTCCCCCTCAATCGTGTCTCGCATATTTCTCTCTCTCTCTCTCTCTCTCTCTCTCTCTCTCAATTTATTGCTGTGATCTATGGATTTTGATTTTGAAAGTTTCTCTTTTAGATATTAGAGTTATAGGGGCGCGGAAAGAAATTCTCCACTGTTTTTGGACTTTATATAACAGGGAAATTTTGTTTGGAATACTTTTGGGGTGTTTGGTTGGTTAGGTCAAACCAACATTTTTAAACTTTTTTTTGTCTTTTTCTCAAAATTTTTTTTGTCTTTTCTGAAAATTCAAAAAAATTTACTATTGAAACTTAAAAATTTCAACTCAAACTCATTCACCAAACAAACCCAGTTGACGTACGCAGTTGATTGGTATGTAGTCCAATTCTTGTCTTTTTCAAACTTCTATTTTTAGAAATAACTCTGAGAATTACGTACAGTACAAAGTACGTATATAAATTGCATATTGGATTTGTTTTTGGATGAGTTGTTTAGTTGTATTGTTTTTTCATACGTCATCTTATAATATAGGGGAATTCTACAACGGGAAAAAGTGATCTTATCCCATTGATGATGTAAATTTTTTTTTGACCATTTGATCATCTTTGAACGGTCAAAAATTAAAAAGATGCATCAAAAAACAATAACACCCATCACACTAGATTACTATTTTACAAAACATTTCAAAAAAAAAAAAGAAAAAAGAGAAAACCCCGCAAGCCCCTCCCCCCACCGGCAGCCACCTCTGTTGAGCCACCGTGATGGCTCCCGGAGCGAGGGTGACAGTGTTCTCGATCGTCGGCCACCCACCCCATGTCGCCCACTACCCAAATCGTGAGAAACCAAAACTAATTAATAAGATTGAATTAGATCATGCAATCTTTTTCTGAATTATATGTGAAAAAAGGTCTTATACAGTGACATGAGGATCTTCAGCTAAATCAGAGATCATTAGTAATCTTTTTATTTTTATTTTTTAAGATTACGTTTGGTAATCTGGTTTTATGTTTTTCTTTTGTCTATTCTCAGTATACTTTATTCAAAATTAATAAAATTTTCTTGTTTCTAAAAAATATTGTAATAAACACTTCGATTGATTGATTGGTATCATATATAACCCTTTTCAAACTATACATGTGGCATGTACGATTTAGATCATCATATGTAAAACTTAATTTGTTTATTACGATGTAGACTTGAGGTGAGCATATAAACCTCTACGACCCCAGTTGAAGTATCACCTTGGTCATAACATCGAGCATGATACGCAAGAAGATGTGCATAGTAAACCCTAAACAGGAGGCGTTGCATGTGTGCATATATATATATATATATATGTATATATATGGGAAGGTTTTTGAAATTAAAAAAAAAAAAAAACATAGTGGTTTTTATTTTAAAAAAATGTTAAATTGAACGATGAGGTTCAAGTAAAAGTGTAGGCATAACCTAAAATAGAAACAACCGCAATCTCGGCTGTCACATAAACAAAAGAGCCTTTAGAATATTTAAGATACATAAGATAATTTTATTCTTGTTTAATTCAAGTAGAAATTGAAGTATTATGAATTAACTGTTAATAAGATCATTGAATTGTAATAGATTTTCCCTCCACCTGATCTATAAGTGAGATTAATTTGTACGCTTTTGACTGAATTGAGAATTAAATATATAAAATGAACTTAGTCGAGATTTACCTTTAATTTTTAAGTCCTATTAAGTTTTGTGTCCCATTATTGGTCTTTTGATCAGATTTTAGCACAAACGAATATCATCGTCTGTGGGAAAGTAGAACATAGAAGCCTTTGCTAAAAGAGCAAGCTTTGCAAAATGGAGAATCTGAGGATTTGTGCCTAGTGCAAACTGTTGAGCTTCTGATTGGAGAAGCAGCAGCAAGCCCGAGAAGTAACACGAAACGACATGGAAATATGAACAGTCGAGCCCGAGAAGTAACAATAATATACCAAACAACATGGAAGTATGAACAGTGACTTCTTCGAAAAGGACAGCATCAATCCAAACGATAAAAAAAATTTAAAATCGACATCAACCCAAAGAAGTGGCCGTTTCCATTTTGTTTGTCTCCTTGGGGACATGATTAGTTACATTTGGTACTTAAACTAATCTTAATTAGACCGAATCTGACCCTTAAAAACTCCAAAAATACTTGATCCGCAAAAGAAAGACATAATAATGCGCTAATACTCATTATTAATTAACGAAATGACTTTTTATTATAACAAAGAATCATAAATTTCCCTTAAGCTATATTTGAAGGGTATCTAGCTAATAATAAGAAATTTGAAGAAGCTAAGCTAGTTACAGTAAATTAGTAATTGGGCCAGTCCTCGTACAACTCATGATTGATAGATATTTCATTGGTATTTTGTTTTTCTGATTTAAAGAAAAAAAAAAACTGAAATATTGGCGTACCAGCACAAGTAGCTAGTAGCATCTACACACACACACACACACACACACACACACACACACATAGCGCAAAACAAAGCTCAACCCATCCATTCATATCTATCTGCAGCTACAATATTTCCAGTTTTCCACGTAAAGCAATACAAAAAAGATGGCTACAACTATGAACTTGTCTTTTTATTATTTAGCTTTTTGAACAATAGTATTTACGAATTTTATCCTTCATGAGCATACAACATTGGGTAAGCTAATTCTGCTTCCTCTGAACATATATATATATATATATAGTACCTGTTCCTGTTATACATACATACATTCATATATATATATATATATATATAGATTACGTACATGCGTCAAAATAATGTCTCTGATCATGATCTTTTGTGCATATGTATGATATGTATAAAATTGAAATAGGTAATGGTCTTCAATTGCACTACGACCACTTCTTGAGCACATCTTGGCAGGAAAGATGTAAATCGACCGACTACCGTAACAACAAACTGCAAAGCAAAAGAAAATGGAGATGGAGGATTTTGCGATAATGGAAAATGCATCTGCATGCGTTACAATATTGTCGTAGGTATTTTATCAAATCTACTTTTATTAATTTCATCTATATCTAGATTTTTCAGCAGGTAATAAAAGTGAAAACGACTTAAAAGTTTAAGAGGCATAAATAATAATAATCCTAGATTTTTTAATCTTGATCATGCTGATGTTGTTTTTGAATTTATACATTGTAGGAGAAATATCAAGACCTTGTGAAGTTTATAGCACAACATGACATGGACGATGCAGAAGGAGCTCAAATTGGGTAAATAAGTGCTTTAAAACAAATGAGGGGTGGGGAGGGCGATGTATATCTGGTAAATGTGTGTGCATTAGATACCAATGTAATCTTGAAGTTGTCCTTCCCCATAAATAATTAAGAGATTTAAGGGAGTCCTGAGCCAAAAAAGAGAGAGAGAGAGAGTGAGAGAGTGAGAAGATTTAAGGGAGGGTCTTATCTCACATGGCTCCATTATTGGTTGGTCCCATCTGTTGGGAATGGGAGACCCGTTATATTGTCCTCCGATACATTTTTTAAAATTCGGGAGTAATATTCAAGGGAGGTGTTCTTTCTTTCTTTCTTTAGTCCAGTCCTTAAATAAATAGATTTAAAAAAAGTTAGATGAGAGAATTTGTACGAAATTTAGTTCCTAAACTTAAAAAAATGCGCCAGAATTAATTGTTAAATAAACGGATGGAAAATGTTAAATCTGGTAAAGTGAAGTCACATCCTATATCGTATTTTAAACACTTTAATGTTTTTTTTTTTTCTTTAAAAAAGAAAGAAAAAAGAGAGAGAAAGAGAGAGAATTGCTCGGTTTATTTATAGAAAATACTTTGGAAATCTTTTTTTTAATAACTATTCACATTTTATTATTTACATTTTCAAATGCTTATAATAAATTAAAATTTTAAACGTCTATAATTTTATTATTTTAAATATAAATTAATGAGATATATTTTTTAAATTATATAAAAGTTCAAGATAAATAAAATAAAATTTATATTAATATTTTTTTTATCAAAAAATTTTAAGATTTCACACTTTTCACCAAACATATTTTTTCATGCAAACACACATATTTAAAGAAACGTATGATTTCCAATCCAAAATTACATTTCCAATACATTCCCAAGTGGGTCCTAAAAAATATAAAAATGGAAAAAAAGAAAAAGATAAATAGTTCATTTGATCCCAACCTTTTGATAAAATTACAATTTGATCTCCTAACCTTTTTTTCTTGATTAGAACCTCCCTAAATTCTTTAAATTGATGCAAAAGAGTCCTTGTTATCAACGGAAATAAGACAGACTTCTGCAACAAAATCCTATATAACGAATTTACTAATCTACCCTTACAATGTTAGAAAGAAAAACTCTCATCTCTCTTCACTCCCGTCACCGGCGACGACAAAAAGTAGCTGCTCACCCCCGCCATGTTCATTGTTGCGCAAGCATGTCCATCCGTTCAAAACCATAGAACTCCCAAAAAAAAAAAAGAAAAAAAAAACCCCAACAAAACTCTTATCTCCTCAAACAAAACCACAAAAACAGAGTTGAAATTTTCAATAGCAGGATAATGAGCAAAACAATTCAACAAATGAAGAAATTCTAAGTAACGCCTGAATAAAGAACATATCAATCAAACCAAGCTCTGGGTTTTCTTCTCCACTGGAAACCCGTCGTCAACCCAGCCACGAACTCAAATCTACCACAAAGCCACCACGAACCCAGCAACCCACCCAAAACTGCTGCAGTTCCAGCCACGTGAACCCAGATCCGCCGTGAATTTAACCCCTCGTCGCAAATTACACAGTCGCGAGACCACCCCCCCCCCCCCCCCCCCCCCCCCCCCCGCCCCCCCCCAAACTGAGCCCACATCTTCCCTTGCTCGAGGTTTTCGCGAGCCTCTTCGTGCCGGCACGACCCCAACCCCCTACTCCAGCCATTCCATACAGACGCAAGATCGAGCTCAACGAGAGCACTTCCATGTCGTCACGAGATCCAATCTCCACCAGCGCGAGTTGTTCGCAGCTCCATCGCTGACGGGAAGATGAAAAGAGGGAGGCGACATTTTTTCTTGGTCAAATTACATTGCCCTTAAACTTTAGGCCTTATCATAAAATACCCTGTAAATTTCAATTTGTAACGATCTTTCCTTCTAAACTTTACAAAAGCTTGCAAATTTTCCTCCTAAAAATTTTTTGACAAAAAAATACACAGTATTAGTTTGAAATATGAGTTGTAGATATTAAATATGAAATGCTTATAATTAAGTTAAAAGCTTATGAGTTGTAGGCTGATTGTCATTTTTTCTCATATATCTCTTTAGATAACTTCATAATTTCATATTTAATATAAATGTAACAAGTGTCAAAAGTACTGTCAATGCGTGTCATTTTCTTGTTCTATGCCTAATTGCCCCATTTGATGATTCCAACAACTGTTATATCCATTTTTTCGTAAAAAATTTAATTTAGGGGAAAATTCACAAATTATTTCGAAATTTAAAAAAAAAAGAATATTACAAATTGAGATTCAAATGATATTTTATGATAATGCCTAAAGTTCATAGATAAAAAATGTAATTTATCCTTTTTATCTTTTAATATATTTTTTTTAATGATATATTGTTATTTATCAAAATAACCCAAATTATCATATATATGTTTGGTATGTTCCGTTAAATAATAAATGTCCATTAATACGAAGAATTCTTTTACACTCATTTATACAGTTTAAAATCTTCTAATCAAAAGAAAAAGATTGAAAACCAAACGATAATTGGGTGATTTACAAGAATGCCATAAAATTTGACACCTCCTTATAATTTTATCCTTCATGAAAGAAAAGTTGATAATTTGTCATTTTGTAACATTAATTAAATAATTAAATGAAAAAAAAAAGTAAATAGACAAAAATAGCTTTATCTCTTTATTTTATTCTCTTTTTTATTTATTGAAAATTTTTTTTATATATCTTTGACGCCATTCACTGACCGGTCTCTAGCTACCAATCTTCGGCCAGCCACCAATCGCCAGAGATATTATGTTAGAATCCAAAACGGATTCTGACATAATTTTTGTTTCATATTGCAACAAAAGTGACTGGACATATACAGCTTTGGTTACTGGCATTAATGTCGGTTGTCGGAAAGATTCTATTAAAATTCAAAAAGGATTTTGATAGAATATCTTTTTCTTTCTTTTTTTGTTTTTTGTATTTCAATAAAGATGACTATACGTCTTTGACACCATCTACTAGTATTGTTCCTGAAGAGATTCCGTTAGAATCGATTATGGATTCTAATAAAAAAAAATTCTTTTGGTTTTCAACAAAGATTGACCAGATATCTCCGGCTTCAGTCATCGGCATCGATGCCGATTGCTGAAGAGATTACATTAGAATCCAGAATTTTTCTTCTGGATTTGAATAAAGATACCATAGGTTTGGGTCATTAAAGAGGCTCTTTTAGAATCCAAAATAGATTCTGTCATTTTTCTAAATTTCAATAAAAATGTCACAAGCTCCAGTCTTCAAAGAAATTCTATTAGAATCCAAAATAGATTCTACAAAATACTTTTTAGATTATAAAGAATACATATTGAATTCTACTAGAATGCTCTTTAAATTCTACTATGATATATTTTTGAATTCTACTAAAATGCTTTTGAATCCTACCAAAATACTATTTAAATTCTCCTCGAATACTCTTTGAATTCTAATAAAATGCTTTTTAAATTCTGCTAGAATGCTTTGATATTCCACTACAAAATTACACCAATAATAATGAAAATAATCAAACAAAATACCAAAAACTCAGCCATCAAACAAAGTCTTGAGGAAGCTTCATCAAAATCTTGAACAAAGTCCTGCAAAGGACACTACTACAAAAGTTAGCTTACATGACGGAAAATACACGACGGTTTTTGTAAAATCGTTGTCTTAAATAAGATTACACGATGGTTTAACAAAACCATCATGTAAACAAAGGATTACACGACGGTTTTGATAAACCGTCGTGTAATCCGGTAGCATTTCAAAAAAAAAAAAAGGATTACACGACGGTTTTGAGCAAAACCGTCGTGTAATCCTCCGAAAATTTTTAAAATTTTCAAAAAAATGATTACATGATGGTTTTGAGTAAAACCGTCGTATAATCCTCGAATTACATGACAGTTATATAAAACCGTCGTGTAATCTTCCGAAAATTTTTAAATTAATAAAAAAGGATTACACGACGATTATAAAAACCATCGTGTAATCCTAGGATTACACGACGGTTTTGAGCAAAACCATTGTGTAATCCTTACACGACAGTTATAGAAAACCGTCGTGTAATCCTCTAAAAATTTTTAAAATTTTCAAAATTTCAAAATTTCAATAAAAAAAAAAACAAAAAGATTACACGACAGTTATAAAATCCATCATACAATCCGAAGATTACACGACGGTTATAGAAAACCGTCGTGTAATCCTCCAAAAATTTTCAAAATTTTTCAATTTCATGCTTTGGAATTCGCACGAAAACCTATTACATAAATACACTTTCTTCTTTATTTATCATCATTTTCATCTTCAACCCTCTAGACGACTCAAACTTTTCTCCTCCCCACCTCATTCACCCGCCCACCACCCTAACTTAAAATCCGGTCATGCCGCCGCCGCCACTTCAAACTTTTCCTAAACCGCCGCCATAGCCCCGGTTTTTTCCCGCCGCCATCGTCGCCACCACCTCTCTCTCCCGGTATTCCCATCAAGACCGTGACTATTTTTCTTTAAAGAAAAGCAATGTGACTTCCATATTGCTCAATTTCTTGTTTTCTAACAAAACTACGAACATACAATGCTTTAATAACTTGCGTGGAGTGTAATTTGTAGTATTGTTTGAATGTTTTTTTTTATTGTTACTCTTTGGAGATGAATGTTTTGTGCACGGTTTTGGCACTTTACACATATTTTTTAACATGGTTTTTATCTGCCTACCACATGCTCGATGAAATGCCAAAATGGATTTTTTTATGGATAATCATATGGAATTTGATTCTAGTGTAATGTGTACCATTACATGACAGTTTTGTTCAAAACTGTAGTGTAATTGGGCTTGAATTAAAAAAAAAATTTGGCTTTTTTTTTTTGTGATGGCACACATTACACGATGATTTTGCTCCGAAACCATCGTGCAATGTGTGTCATCGCCAAAAAAAAGCCAAAATTTTTTTAATTCAAACCCAATTACACGACAGTTTTGAGCAAAAACCGTCATGTAATGGCATACATTACACGATGGTTTTGGGTCAAAACCGTCGTGTAAAGTTCTTAATTTGCGGCGTTTACTACTGTATTTCTTAATTCAACAACGGTGTAAACCGTTATGTAATATTGAGATACACGACAGTTATGGAACCGTTGTGTCCATAACTGTCGTGGTATCTTTCACGATACTGGATTACACAACATTGTCTAACCGTTGTGTAAACTTTACATGACGGTAAATAACCATTGTATAATCCACAATTTTTACTAGTGGGAGGAGAGATGCAGTACAAATTTTATCAGAATTCAATAAGGCAAAATGGATTCTGATAAAATATAAAACGAATCATGATAGAATGCAAAACAAATTCTGAGCAAATTCAAAATGGATTTTAATAGAATTCAAAACAGTTTCTGATGGATTTTTTAATTCACATCTCCGGTTTAAATACTAAATCATTAACACTTTTATTGTCACCCCAAAATACCAAAAATTTTATCGGCATACAAACGAAACCGAGGAAACTGACAAACAAACCACTAAAAATTAATTTTTTTAGCAAACAAAACCAGCGAAAACAAGCAAATCATTCACAAGAAAAGATAACAATGTTTCTAATGCTGGTAAGTTACCAGTTTTAACACAATTCTTTGTCAAGTTTTAACACAATTCTTTGTCAAACAAAAACAACATGCAGGGAGAGGCTTTGAACATTTATAGAATAGAGTTCAAAGAGTTATTACATGCATTTTCCCTTAAATTGGTGCAAAGGATTGGTACTAAAGAATGTAAATTACTTGCAGTAGGTTAATTTTTTCTCAGGTACTGGTCGTAAATTCAAAATCTTAGGAGGATTTATAAAATAAATGAAAACTCAATTTATTATCTTCAATATATATATATATATATATATATATAATGCACAATGTATCTAGAGATGCTTTTATTAATTCCTTGAAAAACAAAAATGAAAGCAACATAATTGTATGCATTCATTTAACGATCAAAATCCAAATCAAACCGGATTATTGGCAAGTATAGGAATAAAATTGAATATATGAATTAAACTAGGAAACACATCTTGCTATGGAAATTCAATCATATTCCTAATTGTATTGACTGATACAGAAGCTCAATGCTTTAATAAAATAAAAATAAAAAAGTCAACATTGTTAATTGCGTGATCAAGATGATTATGCCACATACAGAAAAGGATTAACCATAAAAGCAACAAAAAAAAGTAGGTCTAACTCATCCTCATATGACCATAAAGGAAAGAAAATATGATGCTAAAACAATATATGCCATTCCGAAATGTTGCTCAAGCATTTCTTCAGGTAATAAAAATTTCTTATGAATAACGTACCAAAGATATTATTAGGTTCTCCAAAGTCAAACAAGTAAATATGATAAGATATAATCCAAAGTCAAATCATACAAGACGCCATTGTGCATATTAAAAAAAGTTGTTTCCAGCAAAAACTGATCAATTCTCATCATACTAATTTCAAATATAAGCTAAATTGCAATATGTATCAGAAATCATATGGAAAGTTTATAGTAAAGCTGTTGTCATCAGATAACAAAAGCAGACATAAACATTATTTTCTTCAAGACTTTATATACTGAATTTTACTTCGATATGAAATATCTTCTATGAAATTACTATAATATTATCTTGTAACTACCAACTAGCATACCAACATACAATGTAGCAAAAGAATAAACCGAAAATCAGAACTTGGAATTTGGCAGCAAAAAAAATTATTCAGTTAATGCTTATTAGATTCTTCACACCAATTCAAAGATCACACATACCAAAAAAAAAAAAAAACACACACACACGCAAACTAAAAATTATATGTCAATGCATATTCAATACATGAATAAAACGCTATACATGAAAATGCGTAAAACAATTACCAGAGCAGCCGGAGTTCGTTGCGTCATCTAGTCCAACCTTCAACGTCGACGCCGAAGATGAGACAAATATGCCAAGAGAAAGAGAGAGGCATCGCTTGTCGATCGCCGAGGCCACCACTCTGTAGATCGCAACGGGATCCAAAATTGGATTTGTGGAGATCCACCGAGATCTAGCAACGTGTGACTTTGCTCAAGCTCTAACATCGTAGCTACGAATTTCGCGAGGCAAGAAATTGGGATGCCTAGATCGATCAAAGAATGAGGTGAAAAACAGAGAGAGAAAGGGACGACGTAAGGTAAAAATTAGAAAATTTTAGAAAAAATAAATTAAAAATATGTGAAATAACAAAATTATCAATTTTAATATTAAGACTGGCAAAATTATATGGGGATGTTCAAATCATGGCTATTTCCCTATTTTTCTTATTATAATTTTGTCAAAAGTTGGGGACTATAGGGGCTATTTACCCCAAAAAAAAAAAATAATAATAAAACAATATCTTTTAGATGGAGAACATGACAAGTCTCCCATAACCCCTTTGTAGGCTACATATCTAGATGGTAAAATAACATCTGAATTTCAACATTTACATAATTTTTTTTTTTCAAATACATATCAAATTTTTACACTATTTTTTATGTTATAGATTTTTTTTCAAAAGTTGTATTTCCAAACATGCATTTTCAACTTAACTTTCAAAAACATCATTTCCAGATGTTCCCTCAAATGGGTCATTATTGAGAGAGAAAAAAAGGATTAATTATATGAATGTCCTCTGAACTATGTATCATATTTCATTCTGCCCTCTAAATTATCAAAATAGTTCATCATACCCTTTTATGTATGTAAAATCATTCAAATTGCTCATTATATCTACTTCTTTAACTATTTAATGAAAATGTTGATGTGGCAACCCATAACAGAGTAAACATATTTTATGAAAGGAAAAGTCTGTGGTAGAGACCCTTTGAGGGTCTCTACCCATACATCCATTTTTTAGACTGTCCAGATTGAATCGAACGGTTAAAATATTATTGATTTACTATATTATCATACATCTTATCTCACACAATCCTTCCCACCCAAAGTCTTTTCCGTCGCCGGCGTCCTTCCCGCCGCCGGTAACGGACGCCGGCGAGCTACCCCCGACGCCGGCGACTCATCTCCGGCCCCCCACCACGGTCTCAGCCCCGGTCGGCCGGCCGCCGGTGACCTTTCTCTCTCTTCTCTTCCCCTCTCTCCCGCGGCCCTCCCCCGCCGGCCCCCAGCCGATGCGCCCCCTCCCCCGGCCTTTCCCCACCCCCCCCCCCCCCCCGACGCCCCCTGCACCCCCCCCCCCCGACGACCCCCCGGCCCCCTCTTTCTCTTCCTCTTTCTCTCTCTTTTCCTCTCTTCTCTCTCTCTCTTCCCGGCCCTCGGCCCCCCCACCCCCGGCCGCTACCCCATCCCACCCACGCCCGCGACTCCCCCTCTCTTTCTCTCTCTGTTCTCTCTTTCTCTACCCCCGACGTGAGAAGAGAGAGAGAGAAGGACAACAGAGAGAGAAAGAGAGGGGGAGTCACGGGGGGGGGGGGGGGGGTAGGGGGCGGGGGCGTCGGGGGGCCGAGGGCCGGGAAGAGAGAGAGAGAAGGGAAGAGAGAGAGAGAAGAGAGGAAAAGAGAGAGAAAGGGGAAGAGAAAGAGGGGGCCGGGGGGTCGTCGGGGGGGGGTGTCCGGGGGGGCGGGGGGTGGGGGGTGGGGGAGGCCGGGGGAGGGGGCGCACCGGGCTGGGGGCCGGCGGGGGAGGGCCGCGGAAGAGAGGGGAAGAGAGAGAAAGGGGAAGAAAAGAGAGAGAAAGGTCGCGGCAGCCGGCCGGCAGGGGCTGAGACCGTGGTGGGGGGCCGGAGGTGAGTCGCCGGCGTCGGGGGTAGGTCGCCGGCGTCCGTTACCGGCGGTGGGAAGGACGCTGGCGACGGAGAAGACTTTGGGTGAGATGGATTGTGTGAAGTGAGGTGTATGATAAGTATAATAAATCAACAACATTTTAACCGTTCGATTCAATTTGGACGGTCTAAAAAAGGGATGTATGGGTAGAGACTCTCAAAGGGTCTCTACCACAGACTCTCCCCTTTATGAAATATTTCCCAATTATAAAAACAAATAGTAATTTTTAACTAAAAACAAATTAAAAAGTTATCTCTCTCTCTTTCTCCTCTCTTCTCTCTTTACAGTGAAAAAATCATCAGTCATTCTTTGAAACAACTCGACAGCTTTAATGGGCAAATGGGCTTTTCCATAAGCTCTAAAAATGACGATGAAACACTTCTCAATCAAGATTTTGAGTTTAATCCTGTCCAAAATCTTATCTAGGGAGAGAAAATCGGCGGAGTTTTCCAAAATAAAAAGTGGAATCACCCAGTTTGTAGGAACCCAATCTGGGAGAAGAGGAGCTAAAGAGGTGTAGGGATAAAGGGTTTTCGTCTTCAACATTGTGCTAATGTGTTTTAGTGAGTGAGGAGTGGTTAAGAAAGAGAAGGTTTGGCTTTGAGATTAGAGAACGTTTACTCCATCCGGCATCTTGCTTCATTCCCCGCCGGTGCCCCATTTGATCTCGCTTTCATCAGCCGACAACGAGCCTTAGAGATCTCCCGCCTAGCCTTTTGCTCCTCGGCGTTCAACCCAAAGCCCGTGCCGACCATCCTCAGCGGTTTCCGTTGTCTGCGAAGTCACCGGTGGCCTCTATTGAAAAAAAAAAAAAAAAAAAAAAACCATTCTCTTTGTTGTTGGACCCTTTTCTCCTAGTTTGTGTCTTCTGGTTCTTTTAAGTTCCCTGTTATACTTCTTGGTAGAGGTCGTGTTGGTTTTTTCTGGCTTGAGCTTTTTGTTGTCGTTGGTTGCTCTTGCCTGCGGTGGATCTCTCTGATGGGGTTGGGCGTGTTGGCAAATTTAAGGGCATTTTGGAATGCGTAAAAAAAAAATGTGGTTTGATGAAAACAGTAAAACATAAAATCTCCACCGGTGGTCCATCTCTCCCCGGGGTGGGTGTGTTTTTAGGGCATGAAAAATAGTTATTGTTTTCAACCAGAATAATAATAATAATAATAATAATAATAATTAAACAAAACGCTGAAAGTTAAAATTAAAAAAAAGTTGGCTTGGAAGAGTTCTTTTAATTTTTTTCTTTTTTTACTCCGAGTTCTTTTAATAATTCATTTAAAAACATAAAATCTATCCAATTGAGGATTTTACAAAAACACCCTTAATTTATCAATATGGATATTTAATGTCATTTTTCCATTAAAAACTTAATTGAAGAGGAAATTTGTAAACTTTTCAAAATTTATAAAAAAATGTTATAAATTGAAATTTAAAGATAATTTATAATAAAATATAAAATTAAATGAAAAAAAGTGAAATTTATCTTCTAAATAATCCAAAGCAAAAAGCAATCTTTGTGGACCCCACGTGTGGGCTTTTGTCAAAGAATCCAAGCTGCCAAGCAATTCAAGGGTAGCGGATTACTTATGGTACAAAAGAGTTGGCGTTTTCCTTTCACTTGTTTGCTTGTAACTTTGGACCATTTTTGGGAAACTTTTCTTCCGAAAAAGTCTGTGGACAAAATTCATATCACTGGCTCTCTCACTAGTCTTCGGTCGTTGTGGATTCATGTATTAAAAAACTGCCCATCAGGTGTTCGGCAGAAGGTCGCAATGGCGAGGGAGGTGACACTGTTGGACTTCTGGCCCAGCATGTTCGGCATTCGAGTCAGAGTAGCCCTGGTGCCGAGAAGGGCATCAGGTACGAGCACAGAGAAGAGAATCTGAGGAACAAGAGCCCTCTTCTTCTTCAGATGAACCCGGTTCACAAGAAGATCTCGGTTCTCATTCACAATGGAAAACCAATCTCTGAGTCTCTCAACATTGTCCAGTACATCGACGAGGTTTGGCGCGACGACGCTCCCTTGTTTCTTCCCTCTGATCCCTACCAGAGAGCTCAAGCCAGATTTTGGGCTGACTTCGTTGACCAGAAGGTGATCAAAACATTTACTCATTACCCGATCTAATCCTTGTTTTTGTCTCGAGTTCGAATCTCCCCTCCCTGGTTAAAATAATTATAAAAAATAAAAATAAAAAAAACCTGATTTTTAGTACATTTTGGATTCATAAAATAGTCGAACTAAGTGAGTACAGTAAATGCATGTGAAGTATGAGAAAATGATGAACTATTTGTCCGAATAAGATAATCTTATAGCGAGTAGATTTGTTTACACATGCACTTTCAAATTTATTTATTTTCAGTTTATAGATTTATTTATTTTGGATAGAACTCATCCAAGAGCTAGCTCAATAGGAGATGGTGCCCAAATCAGTATACGAACACCACAACAACCCTGTAATTGTGCAAGGGACCAAATTAACTATCCGAATTTACAATCTAACATAGATGACATTCAATTTTTCATACTGTAATGGTTTCAGAAAGAGTGTTTTCTTTTTTCTTTCTAATGAAAGTTTCTGCAAAAGAAAATTCTTTAGTTGGTTCATGAAAAAAATCTATACTTGGTCCAATTGAAACTGCAATAAACTAGGTACTCAAGCAAAACCTATTTTTAGGTATTAGATCAGTTTGAGATGATTTGAGTTGATGAAAATGTATCGTGAAAGCGCAGGTGTTTAGTACTGGTAGAAGGGTATATGGAGCACAAAAGGCGAAGAGCAGGAGGCAGCCAAGAAGGAATTCTTGGACACCATGAGGCTGTTTGAAGCAGAGCTTGCAGACAAGCCATACTTTGGGGGAGAGTCCTTTGGATATGTAGACGTCGCCCTTGTGGCATTCTACAGCTGGTTTTACACATATGAGACGTTTGGCAACTTCAGCATCGAGGCGGAGTGCCCCATGCTCATAGCGTGGGCCAAGAGGTTCATGGAGAAGGAGAGCGTCTTCAAATCTCTTCCCAATGAGAAGAAGATCTACGAATTTGTTATTCAACTGAGGAAGAGGTTTGACATTGAGTAGATGAAGAAGATAAGAGGGAGAACATAATTGATTCCATGTTAGTTTTTTGCTTTTGAGGACTTTGATTGAAATTTAGCAACTTACTTTTCCTGTTGTTTTTTTCATTTTCCCTTAACTTTGTTGTCCCCATTGGGGGTTCTTATTTTGTTTTTTCTAATTTTTGTCCATGGAGCTTGCTAATTTATTGGTTTAATCAGAAAAGATTGCAGTGGAAAAATTTTAGAATTAGATGGAAAGCTAAATCAACATGAGAAAGTAACAGTGCTAAAAGTTTTTTTTTAGAGAGATAAATTCAATTAAAATTCTAAACTGAACTAATTGTTCAAAACTGGTAATACTCTTCATGATCAAAATAAAAAGTATTACTACTTTTTTGCTTCTTTTATCTCTTTCTATTTTTTAAATCTATTTATTTTGGGTTTCTTTCTAAACAAATCATGCTTAAAATTGAGTTAAATCCAATTTTAAAGGTTAGTCTTCTTTCTAAATAGATCATGCTTAAAATTGAATTTAATCCAACTTTTAAGGTTAGTATAAGATAAACTTTGTTTATTATTTGCAAATTGTAGGCATAGTCTTCCGACTATTGCACATCTACTTCTATTATAAAGTGTAGAGATCATAATCTTAACTCCCAAGTTTTTTTTTTTAAAATCAAAATATTTACCATTAAAGAAGTACTAAAAATGTAGTAGAAATTTTCAATAAAAAAGAAAGGGTTCTCCAAAAAATTTAAATTAGATAATCTTAACAGGAGAAAATGAAAAGCAAGTACGGTAAAAATAAATAAAAATAAAAAATAAGGAATTGAAGAGAAATTTGAATATCATTACCCTTGGAAAGTTTTTGTCCTTCGAAATAAGGTTTTCAAAAGATTTCACTAAACCGAAGCATATTTTACGTTTTGTTTTACATAATTAATTGATTTATGAAGAAAATAATTAAGAAGTGGGGCTAAGTTGGCCCACTCCATAATTTGTTTGTACCCAAGCCGGTCATGGCTACTTGCATTACTTTTATTTATTGTGGCTATTAATAATAATCATAAAAATGAAACTCAAGATTTTTCAGGTTCTAACAAACAAATACACAAACAAATGCACGGTTAAAATATTTTTAGGACTTCATTTGATATTTTAATATAATATTAATTAAATTGTATTTTTTAATTTTAATTTTCATCTTATTTTTAAAAATAAAAAAAATTATAATTAATTTTTAAAATATTAATCAACTTTAATTTAAAAATTTTATTGTAACTAATGAAACAAACGCAAGCTTAAAAAAGCCACAAACACAAAATACCAGGAAGTCCTCCTAAATTCCTAAATACAAATCGGGAAAGTTCTCCTAAACTCCTAAAAATTTGAGAGAAAGCCACGAACATCAACTTAAAAGTAACAAACAATTCAGAACATTCATAAAAACAAAATAAAACAAAAACAAAAAAGTTTTTCATATATAAAATGGGCCTGTTTGGCATATACACTCAATTTAAATTAAACTGTACTTTTTTTATCATGTTTTTTTTCTTTTTTGAAAATTTTTTTGTCTTTTCTGAAAAAGTCAACAAAAATTACTATTCAAACTTAAAAATCTCAACTCAACTCAAACTCAACTTATACACCAAACACCCCCCTCATAAAAACAAAATAAAACAAACAAAAACAAAAAACCAAAAACAAAAAACAAAACAAAAACAAATAATTCAGAACTTTTCCCACCTGAAAAAGAGAACCTAAGCATCAGCAATGACATGTCCCTTTTTCTTGCTCTCTTGTCAAACAAGATTTCTAACGGACCTGTGGAGATGCTAGAATTTCTATCAAAATTTCGTACCAAAAGGTTAGTTCAAATAATCAGGACAGATCTTAACATCGTTTATGATATCTCAAATAAGTCATGAATTAAAAATAAGAAAAATTGAATAAAAAGAGTAAAAAAATAATACCAAAATTTATAGACCGTGAGCAATGACATCATTGTTAGAGCAAGGAAACAATTTCCACGGATTACCATAAAAAAAGTCTCTATATAATAATAAACAATAAATAATATTATAAACTAACAATATCCATCTTCTCAGTTCTATAAATAAAACTTACTTGTTTGGCACTCCAACTCAACTCAAGTTAAATTATACTTTTTTTTATTTTTTTTTCAAAAATTTTTTTATCTTTTCTGAAAAAGTCAACAAAAATTACTATTCAAATTTAAAAATCTCAACTCAAACCACTACACCAAACACCCTATTAGACAAACGTCCTTTCTAAAACTTGCTCTACTTCCCTTCATATACTTTGCATATCAGGTGTTAGAGAAAAGGTCGCAATGGCGGACGAGGTGGTTCTGCTGGATTTCTGGGCGAGCATCCTCGGAATGAGGATCCGAGTAGCCCTGGCCGAAAAGGGAATCAAGTACGAGAACAAAGAAGAAGATCTATGGAACAAGAGTCCTCTTCTTTTGCAAATGAACCCGATCCACAAGAAGATCCCGGTTCTCATCCACAACGGAAAACCCATCTGCGAGTCCCTCATCATCGTGCAGTACATCGACGACGTTTGGCATGACAGAGCTCCCTTGCTTCCCTCTGCTCCTTACCAGATAGCCCAAGCTAGGTTCTGGGCTGATTTCATCGACAAAAAGGTTCTCTTTTCTTCATCTTCTTCATTTTCTACTTTCTGGGTTTTTTCTTTTTTTAATATTGGTTTTTCAATATATTTTGATTTCAGGGGTCAGCTTAATTAAATCAAACACCAATAAAATTAAATTCGTCTACCTTAGATTTGACAAGTGTTTTGTTTCGTTTTTTTTTTTTAAGACCTTGAACACTTGATCTGGTCGCCTTTTCCTTTTTTTTTTTTTTTTTTAATTGGTGTCTTTTCGTAGATTTTGAAGAGGGAGGGGGGGGGGGGGGGGGGGGGGGGGGGGGGGGGGGGGGGGGGGGGGGAATAGAAAAAAGGGTGTTTTTTCCCTCCACTGTTTTTTGGACTTTTCTTAACAGGGAATTCTTTTTAAGGTAAGACAGGGAATTTTTATTTTTTTAGAGGGAAAAAAAAATAGAAAAAAGAGTGTTCCCCCCCCCGCCCCCCCCCCCCCCCCCCCCCCCCCCCCCCCGCCCAACTGTTTTTTGGACTTTTCTTAACAGGTAATTCTTTTTAAGGTAAGACAAAAACAGGGAATTCTATTTTGTATGGTGAACTTTTCAGCCCAAAAAAAACAAAAACAGAAACAAAAAGTTAAACTGATGCATCAAAACTGTTGAGCGCAGATGATCGATTCGGGGACGAAGGTTTGGAGGACGAAAGGAGAAGAGCAAGAGGCAGGCAAGATGGAATTCTTGGACAGCTTGAAGACATTGGAGGCAGAGCTTGGAGACAAGCCATACTTCGGGGGAGACCGCTTCGGGTTTGTGGACATCGCGCTTGTGGGATTCTATAGCTGGTTCCATGCGTTCGAGACATTTGGCAACTTCAGCATCGAGGCAGAGTGCCCCAAGCTCATCGCGTGGGCCAAGAGGTGCATGGAGAAGGAGAGCGTCTCCAAGTCTCTTCCTGACCAGAAGAAGGTCTATGAATTTGTTGCGCAGATGAGGAAGAAGTTCGGAGTTTAATAGAGGAAGAGAAAGGGAACAAGAGGAGTAAAGCTGTTGGATTGCATAGAGAACTAGTACTTCTAAAATAAGGTCTTTTTACCAAGGTTCAGTTCCTATTTTACTTGTTCGTTTGTTTCGTTTTGTTGTTGATGTTGTTTGTTTACGTTTTGTTCGTTGAGCTTTTTGGTAAGTTTTGTTCGTCGGACACCTTGGTGTGTCTCATGAGTATCATGTAATTGGAGGTTATGTTATATGGCACTAAAAAATAAAAATAAAAATAAGAAGCTCTTCTTTGGCTTTTTTTTTCTTTTTTCTTTTTTTTTTTTAAATTATATAGTTGAAAATATTTGTAGTGCGATGCCCACGTTGAATGCTTCTTCAATTAAAAAATAATAATAATAATTCCTTCACAGAAAGAACTCTACTAGTCATGTCATGCCAAATCCAAGCTTTCTAATTGACTTCTTTTCAGGTGTTTGTCCTCTCCTGCATGTTTGTCAGTTCTGAAAAATTATTTAAAAAAAAATACAATGAGAATTTAAGGGTAAAAGGTCTATGTTAGTATTAAGGGAGGGAAAATTTTCAAAGCATGTATATTTCAAGGGCTGTTTTGATAATTTCTCCATTTGCAACCGGTTGCATGAAGAGATACGCAGATGCCTATACATTCGCTCAACTAAAGCCGACCATTGGATCTAATTAATTTGCCATCGCATGTATTTCAAGGATTTGAAATTTGTGGGTTCAAGTGTGTAATTCTTATTAAGCTTTACCTACAACCATAACAAGCTCTTGGATCTTGGATGTGAGATTGTTTTTTTAGAGGAAAATATATATATACTTTCCCCCACTGTTTCGCTGTGAATTATAGTTAGAGGAAAAAAAAAATATATATATATATATATATATATACTTTCTCCCACTGTTTCGTTGGGATTACTTTTAAGAGAAAATTATTCAAACAGCCACATTCTTTTCATCTATTGATTAACATTATATAAATTTTTCTCTCTTGATCAATATGACACAAAATTTAGTTTAATTTTTTGTCATATTGATCTAGTATTAATTTTTATGTAATTTTGATGCAATGATCTTCAATTTTTTGTTATTCATATGTTCTTTTTTTGTTTCTTTTAATTTCATACTTTAATAGTTTCGTTGACTTTTGAATCTATTGAAGATTACCTCTTTAACTTTGGGACTGTTGCCTCATGACGTACTATTGAGGTTAAAATTCGTTCCTCATCTTTTACCGTCTATGAGTCAACTAGGATCTTCCGAAGATCAAGAATCAGTCCAAAATGACCTAGATGACGTCATCAGTTGATAAGGAAGGTCGATCCGAATCGGCGGACATCAACTTCCAGTAGGCCAATCATCAATTTAAGGACAACAAGTAGGCATGATCAGCTGGAAGATAACTTAGATCGACTCAAGACCCAGATCGACCTGAGAGCCAGTTAGGTCGAGCCAACGCATTCAAGTGCCCAAGAAATCGACTCCACGAGTTGACTGAGCACTTATCTGATGTCCAAGCATAAATGGATCAGGAAACGTTCCAAATTTACTTATGAAAGGTATCAAACAAAAATTATGCATAATCAAGTCAAGAATCAACCAAAAAGGTTACTTTCATGTTTCCATAAAAGCTTGAGCAATAAGGAAAGTCAACCTAAAGCAAAAAAGGCAACTTCCCATAAGCAAATGATGTGTATTCAGCACCAAATTAGGCAATTAAAGTTAACAACCAATTCCTATAAATAGAAGGCATTATCACACGCCCAAGGGGACCTTAAATCCTCACTTACTACAGCAATTCCCGCATTCTTTACATGATGTCCAAGCATAAATGGAACATGAAACCTTCCAAATTTACTTATGAAAGGTATCAAACAAAGATTATGTATAATCAAGTCAAGAATCAGCCAAAAATATTACTTTCATGTTTCCATAAAGCTTGTCCAATAAGGAAAGTCAACCTAAAGCAAGAAAGATAACTTCCCATCAGCAAATAAGGCGTATTCTGCACCAAATTAGGCAATTAAAGTTACCAACCAATTCCTATAAATAGAAGGCATCACCACATGCCCAAGGGGACCCGAAATCCTCGCTTACTATAGCAATTCCCGCATTCTTCACACGATTATCTATACTTCCTGCAATCTCTTTCTATTTTCTGCATTCTCTATCTCTTTTCTTCCCATTCTTACGACCATAACATTTATTGTAATATTTCATCAGCCATAGTAAAATCCCCGAAGCCACCATAGAGGACTAGCTCTCACATCGAGAGTGAATTTCTATAAATTCTGTGTGTTCTTTGATTCTTTTTACTTTCTTTACTGTTAATTTGTAGCTAACATGCTCAGTCAACTCAAAACGTATCTAATCGGCTCAGCAATACAACCTTGGACCCTAATTTGACTCAATCCGTTTGATTCTGGATTTTACCCTCTACACCTATATAGTTGAATGTTGATTGACACGGAGTCAAATTCTTGTCTTTTTTAGAGTTCTCGTTTTAGAAATAGCTCTGAGAATTACGTACAACACAGTACATATAAATAAAAGCGCATATTAGATCTGTTTCTGGGTGTCAAATGAGCTGAGTATTGCTTTTGCAAATGCTTAATAATAATCGTAGGAATAAAAAACATCTAATAATAAAAAGAAAATTTGTACGTACGTAGTAGACTTTTCCCAAGTAACCACTGAAAGCAAGTAAAGGGGGAAATGATATCAAACAACTTAATTAGTAGCTAGATCAATTTGAAAACAAACAACATGAAAATGAAAACAGTGACTTGTTGAAATAGGACATCAGTTTATAAACGATAAAACATTTAAAAAAACGACATCAACCCAAAGAAGTGGCCCTTTCCTTTTTTTTTTTTTTTTTGTGGGTAAAATAGCTGAATATCCTTTGTGTACGTGCTAATGGCTGGTGGTCGATGTTCGACTCCTTGGGGACATGATTAGTTACATTAATTGGTTCTTTAAACTAATCTTAATTAGACGCAATCTGCACACTTAAAATCTCCATAGAACCTTCATCAGAGAACCCAAAAAAAAAAAAAGACGTAAATAATTATACATCCCTATGGGCCTTAAATAAATAGATGACGTTTAGTTTTCTTTCAGCCTTATTTGAAGGTATCTAGCTAATTAATAAGAAATTCACAAAAAGCGAGCTAGATTATTACCCCTTTTTTAATAATGCGAATCAGATAAGTACATAGGGTCAAAAAAAAAAAAAAAACGAAAAGGACAAAAAACATAAATATGAGTATTTGAGGGTTTGTTTTCACAATTTTCTCTATTTTTTTTCATAGTTATTTCTTTTCTGCTTAGAAAAACTGAAATAATAGTTAAAATATATTTACTTTCTTTATATAGCACAAGAACAAACAGCAGCATGTACATATGTCTATATAAAAGTAGCCCAAAACAATTCTTAACCTATCAATTTATCTGTCTACAATAAAATTTCCCAGTTGTCTTGCCTAATTAGGAATAACAAAAAAAATGGCTAGAACTTCAAACATATCTTCTTATTTAGCTTTTACCATATCATTCACAATTTTTATCCTTGCTGAGTATACGATATTGTGTAAGCTAATTCTGCTTCCTGAGACTACATATATTTACTATAGTAATATAGATATGAATATATATAATTGTATGATATGTGTCAAAAAATGTCTCTTTTCATTCTTGTTTGCATCTGTTTGATCATGTATACATAGGTAATGGTTATAAAAAATTGCACTTCGAATACTTCATCAGCACAACTTGGCACGGACGATGTAGATCGTCGGACCACTGTGACAACAATTGCAAAACAATAGAAAATGTGGATCGCGGATTCTGCTATCATGGAAATTGCTTGTGCTTGCTTAACTATACTTTTACAGCTACTTTATCAAATGTACGTAATTTTAATTAGTGTTAGATAAATTCTTAAAGTAATTTAGAAAAAAAAATCTTACTGATCGTGCACAACACCAAACCGTTAATTATATGCGCACACATATATTTTTGGATTATGCCTCCGAACTTCAATGTTATTTTTAGTTTATTCATAAACTTTAAAATTTCTCACTTAACTGTTTAAATTTTGAGGTAGGCTCACTTAAGTCCTTTAATAGAAACTATGGTTTGAAAAAATTAGAAAAAGAGGAGAATTAGTCTCATTAAACCCTATCGGATAGGATTTCTATTAACAAATAGAAAAAAGACCACATCACGAAGCAAATTGAGAGTTAATAAAATTCAGCGGGTAAAGTGAGAACGATCCTAAAAAGTTTAGAGAGCATAAATGAGATCCTCAACTTTTAATCTTGATCATGTTGATTTCTTTTTTTTTTTTTTGAATTATATGCAGGGGAAAGATATAGGCCATGTGAATTTTATAGCACAACATAGCAAGAAAGATGCAGACGGAGTCCTAATTGTTCGAACAAGTGCTTTGAAACACAAGATAATCTTATAGCGAGTAGTTTTGTTCACACATGCACTTTGAAATTTATTTATTTTTAAGTTTATAGTGTTAAACGAGCTTGGATACAATTCATCCAAAAACTAGCTCAATAGGAGATGGTGCCCAAATCCGTATACAAACACCACAATTACCCTGTAATTGCTCAAGGGACCAAATTAACTATCCAAATTTACAATCTAACAAAGATGACATTCAATTTGTCATACTGTAATGGTTTCAGAAAGAGTGTTTTCTTTTTTCTTTCTAAAGAAAGTTTCTGCAAAAGAAAACTCTTTAGTTGGTTCATGAAAAAAACCTATACTTGGTCCAATTGAAATTGCAATAAACTAGGGACTCAAGCAACTTATTTTTAGGTATCAGATCAGTTTGAGATGATATGAGTTGATGAAAATGTATCGTGAAAACGCAGGTGTTTAGTACTGGTAGAAGGGTATGGACCACAAAAGGCGAAGAGCAGGAGGCAGCCAAGAAGGAATTCCTAGACACCATGAGGCTGTTTGAAGCAGAGCTTGGAGACAAGCCATACTTTGGGGGAGAGTCCTTTGGATATGTAGACGTCACCCTTGTGGCATTCTACAGCTGGTTTTACACATATGAGACGTTTGGCAACTTCAGCATCAAGGCGGAGTGCCCCAAACCCATAGCGTGGGCCAAGAGGTGCATGGAAAAGGAGAGCGTCTTCAAATCTCTTCCCGACGAGAAGAAGATCTACGAATTTGTTATTCAACTGAGGAAGAGGTTTGGCATTGAGTAGATGAAGAAGATAAGAGAGAGAACATGGTTGATTCCATGTTAGTTTTTTGCTTTAAGGAATTTGATTGAAATTTTAGCTACTTTTCCTGTTGTTTTCTTCGTTTTCCCTTAATTTTGTTGTCTCCCATTGGGGGTTTTGATTATGTTTTTTTTTGAATTTTTGTCCATGGAGCTTGCTAATTTATTGGTTTCATTAGAAAAGATTCCAGTAAAAAAGAGATTACATTTCAACAGAGCTATTTCTTTTTTTTAGAGAGATAAATTGAATTAAAATTCTAAACTGAGCTAATTGTTCAAAACTGGTAATACTCTTCATGACCAAAATAAAAAGTATTACTCCTTTTTTTCTTCTTTTATCTCTTTCTATTTTTTAAATCTATTTATTTTGGGTTTCTTTCTAAACAAATCATGCTTAAATTGAGTTAAATCCAATTTTTAAGGTTAGTATTAAATAAACTATGTTCATTATTTGCAAATTGCATGTATGTCTTGCAGTTATTGCACATCTAGACTTCTATTATAAGATGTAAAGTTCATATTCTCAACTCCTAAGTTTTTTTTTTTTTTTTTAAATCAAATATTTACCATTAAAAGAAGAAACTAAAAATTTAATAGAAATTTTCAACAAAAAAAAAAAAGGGCTCTCCAAAAGGTTTTAAATTAGATAATCTTAACAGAAGTAAATGAAAAGCGAGTATGGTAAAAATAAATAAAAATAAAAAATAAGGAATTGAAGAGAAATTTGAACATAACTACCCTATTGGAAAGTTTTATCCTTCGAAACAAGGTTTTCAAAAGACCTCACCAAACCAAAGCATATTTTACTTTTTGCTCTACATAATTAATTGATTTATGAAGAAAATAATTAGGAAGTGGGGCTAAAGTTGGCCCATTACATTATTTGTTTGTACCCATGCTGGTCATGGCTGCTGACATTATTTTATTTATTAATTTTTTTTAGGAGGGCATTACTTTTTTTATTGTGCCCATTAATTATAATCATAAAAACGAAACTGAGGATTTTTCAAGTTCTAAACATACACGATTAAACATTTTTATTATAAAATAAAAAATAATTGATCTAGATAGTTATTAAAATCTTATAAAAGTGATAATTTGATGTATGTTTTTTTTTTTTAATCGAAATAACTCTAAATTCTTATTTTTTAACTGTTATGATTCGTTCTGTCAAAAATTTGTTAATTTCTAGATATTTTAATAATCTATTTTAGTATAATTAATTTAAAAAAATTAAAAAATAAATCTATCTATTCTCTCTCCCCCCGCACCCCAAACCAAAGCCTTCACACACTCACTCTCTTTCCCTTCTTTCTCTGTCCTTTCCAAACTAAAGCCCTTACTCTCTCTCCCTCCCCCTCCCTCCCCCTCCCTCCCTGACCTCTCTCTCTTTAAAACCAAAGTAGCCCAAATCTGGGGTCAAGATCCGAGTGTTAAGCAAGCTCGGCGGTGGTGGGAGGAAACCAAATCAAAGTGCTCGGGTGGCAACGGGGGTGGGGGTGACCCAGTTCAGTTATGTTTGAGCCAAGCTCTGCGAGGGCGAAGACAGTGGAGGGGAGGCTCAACAATGGCAAAGAAAGGGCACCTCAATGATGGCGAAGACGGAGGGGGGCAACTTCAATCTAGGTTCCGATGGGGGGGAGGGGGGCTCGTGGCGAACGGCAGTAGGAAGGGGGCCAAACGGAGAGAGAGACAGAGGGAGGGGGTGGGGGGCGAACGAAGACGAGGGGGTGGGGGTGGGTGCGGAGGGGCCAGAGAGAGAGAGAGACAGAGAGAGAGAGGTGGGGGGTGAACGACAGCGAGGGCAGGGGGGCTAGATCGAGAGAGAAATAGAGAGAGTTTTTTTGTTTTTTGGTGGGGGTGGGGGGGTTGGTGGAGTGGGCGAAACAAAGAGATGGGAGGGGGAGAGAGAGAGGGGAGTATATTTTAATAATTTTATTATAAAATAATTATTTTAATAAGATTCTATTAAAAATTTAATGAATTTTGACGGAAAGGATCATAATAATCAAAAAATAAAGGTTTAGGGTATCTCAACTAAAAAAAAAGTACAAAAATCAAATCGTTATTTTTATAAGAGTTTAAGAATTATTTAGGTCAATCACTTTATAATAAAATGAAATTTCGTTTGGTGAAACGGTTTGAGTTGAAATTTTTAGATTTGAGTTGATTGATTTTTTAAAATTTTTTTAAAAATTAGTTATAATTTTTGTTGACTTTTCAAAAAAAGACAGAAACTGAGATGAAAAATTTGAGTTTATACTCATTCACCAAACGAGGTCTTTTTCAAGTCTAAACGATCGTACAGTTAAACATTTTTAGAAAAAGCCACAAACACAAAAATACTAGAAAGTCCTAAATTCCTAAATACAAATTGAGAAAGTTCTCCTAAACACCTAAAATTTTGAGAGAATGCCACAAACATCGACTGAAGGGTAACAAATAATTCAGAACCATTCATAAAAAAAAAACAAACAAATAAACACAAAAAAAAAAAAACAAAAAACAAAAAAAAAAGGAAAACAAAAAAAAAAAAAACAAAAACAAAAACAAAAACAAATAATCATAACTTTTCCCACTTGAAATGGAGAACCTATGCGTCAGCAACTTACTAAAACATTTTTTTAAAGTAATTTCTTACTACAACACTGTGAGAGAGTGAGAGGGAGAGAGAGAGAGAGAGTAAAACGATATCTTGTCAAACAAGATTTCTAAGAGACCTGTGGCGGTGCTAGAATCTGCTATCAAAATTTCATACCAAAAGGTTATTTCAAATAATCAGGACAAACGTTAGGGATCCTTATCAAATAAATCATGATTTAAAAATAAGAAAAATTGAATAAAAGAGCAAAAAAAAAAAAAAAAAAAAACTAAAATTTATAGAAGTTCACCAAAATGTGCTACGTCTTCTTGTATATAAGACCTTCACTAATCAAGAATGAAGATTACAAAAATACATAGGTGATTCTGGAGAAAATTTGACAGGGTTTTTGGTAAGTATTTTTTGTATCCCCTTTTTCTTATGAATTCTCCTTTATTTATAGGGGGAAAAATAAAGTAGTGGATCCGCATTCTATGATATTAGTGTGCTTCCCTTAAAATTAGTGTGCTTCACCCTACTTCCCTTAAACTCATGAGCGTGCATGTGAACATGAATTATCTCTGTAAATACCCTGACAATCCAGGATTCAGTATTTGACTTTCATTGATTGAAATACCTTTACTCTTGTATCGAGTATCAGACACAGACATATAGCTATTGGACCGTGAAGTTGGGCCCTCAGAATCCTGATAATCAAAGAGTGGTTATTCGACTTTGGTCGATAAAATCAGCTTTGATAGACGAAGAGCAATGCCATTTTGATTAAGAATTGAGAGATGAAGTTTGACCCTTACAACTTGTCTAATTTTTATTTTTGATTCACATTGTTAATTGCACTTTTGTTATAAACAAGCCTATAAGGGGGACCAAGCATTATTTGTATCCATAGCCATAGACGGAAATCAATTTTTTTTTTCCTCCTTTATTATTCATAAGGAAAATCAAGTAATAAATTATGAAAAAAAAAAAATCCTTCATATAATTTCAATTGTCGAATCGAATCATATAAATTAGACATAAAAAATTATAACAATCTAATTGGACATAAAGAGAATTACACGATAGGATTTTGAAAAGTTAACTCATAAGAGACATTTTTAAATAATAGGACCATAATAGATGGTAAGGTTTTTTTTTTACTCCTTACTCTATCAAAATTAAAGACAATTTTTTTTCTGTAATATAGACATTTTTATTAAATTTAAAGAAAAAATCATTTTGAATTGGACCTAAAACAATAAACCTGATTTGCATTCATTTAGCTAGTCCTAACACTAGACTCGCACATATTTACATAAAAATAAGCCACAAACACAAGCTAGTATTAGCTGGAGTTAGGTAGAACCAAAATCACTAGAAAGTCCCATTTAATAAATTGCCCATCTCTGAAAATGCCACAAATTTCAAACAAAACAAATAATTTCCCTACTTAGAATATACCAAAAACCCTACTCCAGAACTTTCTTCTCTATTCCCCCACCCCGTAAAAGTGAAAATGGATGGGGGTTGGGTTGCAATCGTGAGCAATGACATCATCGTTAGACCAAGGAAACAACCTACCACAGATTACCATAAAAAAAAAGTCTCTATAATAATAAACAATAAATAATATTATAAAGTAAACAATATCCTTCTTCTGAGCCCTATAAATAGAACTTGGACAAACGTCTTTTCTGAAGCTAGCTCAACTTCTCTTCATATACTTTGCATATCAGGTGTACGAGAAAAGGTCGCAATGGCGGACGAGGTGGTTCTGCTGGATTTCTGTCCGAGCATGTTTGGAATGAGGGTCAGAATAGCCCTGGCCGAAAAGGGAATCAAGTACGAGTACAAAGAAGAAAATCTGGGGAACAAGAGTCCTCTTCTTCTGCAAATGAACCCGATCCACAAGAAGATCCCAGTTCTCATCCACAACGGAAAACCCATCTGCGAGTCCCTCATCATCGTGCAGTACATCGACGAGGTGTGGCATGACAGAGCTCCCTTGCTTCCCTCTGATCCTTACCAGAGAGCCCAAGCTAGGTTCTGGGCTGATTTCATCGACAAAAAGGTTCTCTTTTCTTCTTCTTCTGCATTTGCTACTTTCTGCGTTTTTTCTTTTTTCATATTGGTTTTTCAATATATTTTGATTTCAGGGTTAGCTTTATTGGAAAAAAAACTTAATTAAATCAAACACCAATAAAATTAAATTCGTCTACCTTAGAATTGACAGGTGCTTTGTTTTGTTTTATTATTATTATTTTTTACGACCTTGAACACTTGACCTGGTCGTCTCTCTCTCTCTCTCTCTCTCTCTCTCTCTCTCTTTTAATTGGCGTTTTTCCATAGATTTTGATTGAGGAAAAAAGAAAAGGGGGTAAAGACTAATTATTGTGATATTTCAGGTTTTTATATTTTTAGATTTTGTCCTCCATTTAATCATTAGTTTTTTCGAATGGTCAGAGGTTTTAGAAATTATCTGAGTGTAGTTTCAAGATCCATTCGTTTCCTGATCACCATTGACTTTTTTTTTTTCTCTCCCCAAAAAAACGAAGATTATCTGTAGTAAGTAGGAAATATTTATTTTTTTAGTTTTTGGGGAAGAAAAAAATTAGAAAAAAGGGTTTTTTGGCCCCCTCTCCCCACAACTGTTTTTGGAGTTTTCTTAACAGGCGGCTGGATCAAACAACATAGGCGGCTAGATCATATTAAAAAGTTAAACTGATGCATCAAAACCGTTGAGCGCAGGTGTACGATTCGGGGAGGAAGGTTTGGACGACGAAAGGAGAAGAGCAAGAGGCAGGCAAGAAGGAATTCTTGGACAGCTTGAAGACATTGGAGGCAGAGCTTGGAGACAAGCCATACTTCGGGGGAGACAGCCTCGGGTTTGTGGACATCGTGCTTGTGGGATTCTACAGCTGGTTCCTTGTGTACGAGACATTCGGCAACTTCAGCGTCGAGGCAGAGTGCCCCAAGTTCATCGCGTGGGCCAAGAGGTGCATGGAGAAGGAGAGCGTCTCCAAGTCTCTTCCTGACCAGAAGAAGGTCTATGAATTTGTTGAGCAGAGGAGGAAGAAGTTCGGAGCCGAATAGAGGAAGAGAAAGGGAACAAGAGGAGTGATGCTGTAGGATTATATAGAGAACTAGTACTGCTAAAATAAGGTCTTTTTACCAAGGTTCAGTTCCTATTTTACTTGTTCGTTTGTTTTGTTTTGTTGTTGATGTTGTTTGTTTACGTTACCCTTTGGTGTTATCTCATGAGTATCATGTAAGTGGAGGTTATGTTATACTATTTGTTGTGTGATGCCCGCTTTGAATGCTTCAATTAAAAAAATATTTTTTTCTTGACAGAAAGATTTCTACTAGTCATGTCATGCCAAATCCTAAGCTATCTAATTGACTTCCCTTCAGGTGTTTGTCCTCTGCATGTTTGTCAGTTCCAAAAAATGATTAAAATAAAAAATAGAACGAGAATTTTAAGGGTAAAAATCCTACTGTCCGTTTTGGTGATCAGATTTAAACTGTATTTTTTTATTTTAATTTTTATTTTTTTTAAAAAATTTTTTTTATTTTTTTTTAAAAATTTTTTTATCTTTTCTGAAAATTCAATAAAAATTTTCAACTTAAATTTAAAATTTTCAACTTAAATTTAAAATTTTTAACTCAAATTCATTTATTAAACGGATCCTATGTTAGTATTAATGATGGGAAAATTTTTAAAGCATGTATATTTCAAGGGCTGTTTTGTTAATTTCTCCATTTGCAAGCGGTTGCATGAAGAGATACACAGATGCCTATCCATTCCCTCAACTAAAGCCGACCACTGGATCTCATTAATTTGACATGTTATGTATTTCAACGACTTGAAATTTGTGGGTTCAAGTGTGTAATTATTATTAAACACTACCTGCAACCATAACAAGCTCTTAGATTTTGGGTACCAAAGATTTTTGTTGTTGTTGTTGTTTAGGTAGAGGTGGAAAATATATATATATTTTCCCCAGACAGTTTTGTTTGGACTACTTTTAAGAGAAAATTACTCAAATAATCGCCTTCTTTTCATTTATTAATTAACATGATATAAATTACTCTGTTGTGATTAACATAACATAAATTTTAGTTTAATTTTTTATCATATTGATTTAGTATAAATTTTTATGTAATTTTGATGTAATGATTTTCAAATTTGTGTCATTCATATGCTCTTTGTTTGTTTGTTTGTTTGTTTTTTTTTATTTCATACTTTATTAGTTTCGTTGACTTTTGAATCTATGAAAGATTCTCTCTTTAACTTTGGGACAATTGCCTTATGACGTACTATTAAGGTTAAAATTTGTTCCTCGTCTTTTACAATCTATGAGTCAACTCGGATCTTGCGAAGATCAAGGATCAATCAAAAAATGACCTGAATGACATCATCAGCTAATAAGGAAGGTCGATTCGTGTCAACGGGCATCAACTTCCAGTCGGCGATCATCAATTTAAGGACAACAAGTAGGCATGATCAACTAGAAGATAACTCAGATTGGCTCAAGACCCAGATCAAGCTGAGAGCCAGTTAGGTCGAGCCAACGCATTCAAGTGACCAAGAAATTGACTCCATGGGTTAACCGAGCACTTATCTGATGTCCAAACATAAATGAATCAAGAAACCTTCCAAATTTACTTATGAAAGGCATCAAACAAAGATTATGCATAATCAAGTCAAGAATCAACTAAAATGGTTACTTTCATGTTTCCATAAAAGCTTGCCTAACAAGAAAAGTCAACCTAAAGCAAGAAAGACAACTTTCCATCAACAAATAAGACGTATTCTACATCAAATTAGGCTATTAAAGTCAACAATTAATTCCTATAACTAGAAGGCATCACCACACGCTACGACATTCATTGTAATATTTCATCAGCCATAATGAAACCCTCAAAGCCACTATAAAAGACTAGCTCTCATATTAAAAGTGAATCTCAATTAATTCTATGTGATCTTTGTTTCTTTTTACTTTTTTTTACAGTTAATTTGTAGTTAACATGCCCAATCAACTCAAAGCATATCTAATCCGCTCAACAATACAATCTTAGACCCTAATTTGGATCAATCCATTTGACTCTGAATTTTACCCTCTGCACCCACATAGTTGAATGTTAATTGACACGTAGTCCAATTCTTGTCTTTTTTTAGCGTTCTTGTTTCAGAAATAGCTCTGAGAATTATGTACAACACAATACATATAAATAAAATGCATATTAGATCTGTTTTTGGGTGTCAGATGAGCTGAGTATTGCTTTTACTACCGCTTAATAATAATTGTAGGAAAAAAATAATAATAATACAAAGAAAATTTGTACGTACGTAGTAGAATTTTCCCAAGTAACCACTGAAAGCAAGTGAAGGGGAAAATGATATCAAACAAGTTAATTAATAGCTAGATCCTTTTGAAAACAAACAACATGAAAATGAAAACACAGACTTGATGAAAATGGACATCAATTTATAAACGACAAAACTTAAGAAAAAAAAAAAAACGACATTAACGCAAAGAAGTGGCCCTTTCTTTTTGTTTGTGGGTAAAATAGCTGAATATCCTTTGTGTAGGGGCTAATGGCTGGTGATCGATGTTCGACTCCTTGGGGACATGATTAGTTACATTAATTGTTCCTTTACACTAATCTTAATTAGACGCAATCTGCACCCTTAAAATCTCCATGATTAGTTATGATAAGAAATAATATTGTTCCTTGCGTAGTTGGAATGTTCAGAAATTTAGTTTATTTTTCTTTCAGCCATATTTGAAGGTATCTAGCTAATTAATAAGAAATTCACAGAAAGCTAGCTGGATTATTATCCCAAGTATAATATATCTTTATTATTATTTTTTGACAATGTCAATCAAATAAGTACATAGGGTCCAAAAAAAAAAAAAAATAGGGGGGCAAAAAACATAAATATGTGTATTTGAGGGTTTGTTTTCACAATTTTCTCCTTTTTTTTTTTTTTTGGTAGTTATTTCTTTTCTCCTTAGAAAAGCTAAAATAATAGTTAAAATATATTTACTTTCTTTGTATCGCACAAGAACAAACAGCAGCATGTGCATATATATCTATATATAAGTAGCACAAAACAATTCTTAAGCCATCAATTTATCTTTCTAGAATAAAATTTCCAGTTGTCCTACAAAATTAGGAATAACAAAAAAGATCGCTAGAACTTCAAACTTATCTTCTTATTGAGCTTTTACCGTCGGACCACTTTGACAACAATTGCAAAACAATAGAAAATGTGGATCGAGGATTCAGCACAATTTTTTTTTTTTTTTTTTTTTTTTGGAATTTTATGGAAGCACAACATGGCAAGGAAGATGCAGATGGAGTCCTAATTGTTCAAACACAAGAGGCATGGGGAGGGCGATGTAAGTCTGGTAAATGCATCTGCAATAGATACCAATGTAATGTTGAACTCGGTCCTCTCTCGTAAACAAGGGAGGAGCTCTCATCTCTTATGGCCCTATTGGTTGGTCCCACCTGTGTGGTCCCTCATGGTATGGAGTTTTATTACATAGATCTAAAATACACATATGTTGATGGAAAAAAAATAAAATAAACTAAAAAATCCCCAGTATATTATTTATAATTTAAAAAAATATTTTTATATCTACGAAATGGTGCTTCTGCATTTCTCCTTTTAGAAGTAGTCCTTGTGTTGAAAAGTAAGTTTATTGAAGATTCTCTCTTTGACTTTGGACTGTTGCCTCATCAACTACATATATAGTTGAGAGCCCGTATGGGTTGTATTATATTACGGTATTTTAAAAAATTTAAATTTTAAAAATTCATAATTTTATTTTAAATCAAAATAAGATGATTTGATGTTAAAAAACTCATAACGACAAAATAAACGAAATAATATTTATTTTACATTAATTTTTAATATATTTTAAATTTTCATATTATTTTTTATATTACAGTTTATTTTCAATTCATATTTCATCCAGACACAAACTAACTTCCAAAGTTCGCCTCCAAAAAATCCCCCATACGGACCCTGAATGTTGATTGACACGTAGTCCAATTTAAAAAAGGACATCAACCCAAAGAAGTGGCACTTTCCTTTTTTGTTTTTTTAGGTGATAATGGCTAGGGATCGATGCTCGGCCCCTTTGGGACGTGATAAGTTACAATTGGTCCTTGACACTAACCGTAATTAGACGCAATCTGACTCTTAAAAACTCCAAAAAGCCTTCCTCAGCCCCCCCCCAAAAAAAAAAAAAAACAAAAAAGGACATATATAATTTAACATGCGTATGGGCCTTAAATAAATAAATGACGTTTAATTTAATACAAGAAATAATATTGTTCCTTGCATAGTTGGAATGTTCAGATCAAATTCATAAGTTTTCCTTCAGTCATATTTGAAGGTATCTAGCTAATAATAAGAAATTCACACAAGCTAGCTGGATTATAATTACCTCAATTAATATCTTTAGTGTTTTTTTTTTCTTTTAATTATAGATAAATACAAAGGGTCAAATATCCTAATAAAGGATTAAAAAAATATGAACATTTTCTGCTAAGAAAAACAGAAAAATTAATAGTTTACTTTCTTTAAATCGCGCGCACAAGCACAAACATCAGCATGTACATATATCTATATATGTATGTAGCACAAATCAATTCTTAACCCATCAATTTATCTGTCTAGAATAAAATTTCCATTCGCCCAGCGAAATTAGGAATGACAAAAAAAAAGATGGCTAGAACTCCCAACTTATCTTCTTATTCAGCTTTTGCCATAGTATATGCATTCTTTATCCTTGCTGAGTATTAATATTGTGTAAGCTAATTCAGATTCCCAAGATTAGATATATATATATATATATATATTTATAATCATATTTGTGTTGACGATATAAACATATATAAATATACAGAATATATTCATCTGAATTGTGTGCATATATCTGTATGAAGACGTATATATAATTGACATACGCATGCAGATATTTGTATATATAGGTAATGGTTATCAAATGCACTACAATCACTTCTGGAGCACAACTTGGCAGGGAAAATGTAAATCCTCTGACCATTGTAACAACAACTGCAAAACAAAAGAGAAAGTGGACGTCGAGGATTCTGCAATCATGGGAAATGCATTTGCGTGCGTTTCACTACAGTTTTTGGTACTTTATAATCAAATATACTTTTATCGATACCTGTTATACAAATTCTTAAAATTATTTCCAAAAAATAAATAAATAAATAAAATCTTACCTGTCGTGAACAGCACCGTGCGGCCGTTACAGTATAAGTTCATAATGGGAACTGCAAAAAGGCATATCAATGTGCATTATTTAAATAAAATCATCATCATCATTTTATGGTAATACATATATGTGTAATATCCGGAAAATTCACAATGTTAATTTCTAAATTAATTAGGAATAAAATCGTGAATTTTCTGTATTAAGATTATTTTTTTTAAAAAAATGTTACTGTAATTTTAGACTATAGAGTTATGAATGATTAATATGAAGTTATGTTATGCTAGAAGAAATTGGTGCGAATGGTTTTGCACTAAGAAATTGATTGGAAATTTTTGAAGTTTCCATCAATTATGTAGTCGCATAAAAAAAATAAAATGGAGAACGTGATTTATAATTTTAATAATCACGTCAAATGCACGAATTTTTGAATTGAACATGAATCAAGACATAAATGTTTAACTATTCATGATAATAATATCATGAATAGAAAATTTTTATCTTACAGTATATTTGTTAATATGTTTGAGTAATTTTTCATATTATGCGATTAATGTGAAAAATTAAAAAAAGTCCATTAAAAAAAATAGTAGTAAGTGTGATCTCGTGCAAAGTGATTTTTGGAATTTTGTTGAACTTATCAAGTTCACGAGTTAATAGAAAGAATGACACTATAAATAAGTATTTATGAGATAATTTACTGATGACAGAATATAATTCTGAGCTGTAAAATTAATTCAGAAAAGTGTGACAACTGATTAAGTGAATTAGTTGTATAAAAAAAAAAGAAAGATTATATTCTCAACATGAATTATGAATAAATTTAAAATTTGAATCGAGTCTATTATCTTGAATAATTTAATTGATATGAAAAATTTATAAGTTAAAAGCCATATTACATGGTCATCATTCAAAATGTACAAACAACAAATAAATATCTGTATATAAATATATATTTGAGGAGTTACTGTAATCAAGGTGCCCAAAATATTTCTTTGACAAACGGATGACTGCAAGTATGTGTATATCTATGTGGGTATATATACACATATATATTTATATATATGGTTCATAAGAAGAAGAAAAGAAACTATAAATATATATATATATATATATATATATACACACAAAACATGTGTGGTCGTCCACACTTGACGTGTTAAAAAAAAAAAAAAAAAGAAAAAGAAAAAAGAAAAAAGAAAAAAGAAAGACTTCTCACCGGATATATATATATATATATATATCATAAAGTAGTGGATTTGAAGGATAAGGATAAGAAGGAATCAGAAAAGAGGAGGATAATCATCAACCCACCTCCTTTTTCTTTTTCTCTCTCTCTCTCTCTCTCTTCTTTTTCACTCCTCTCTCTCAGTCACGCACGATGCTGCCTTCGCAGGAAATCCCATCTCCGGCCAGCCACCTTCGCACACGCCGGTGAATCATGCAACCCATCACCCGATTATCTAATATCCGGAGTTTGGCGGCATCACTCGCCGCCGTTCGCCGGAAAAAAATACTTTGAAAGTTTCGTTCAGATAAGCTTTCAAGTAAGATTTTGGTGTAATCCGATCTCTATTTTACGAGCCGTTGGTTTCGTTGAGTTCCACTTGTCGAGAGGAACAAAACCCAGTCCATCACCACTTTAATTGTTGCCGGAAATTTTCCCGATCCACCGCCATTTTCAAGTATGTTTTCTTACATTTTCGAGAAAACCGAACGCCGTTTGAAGAAATTGACACCAGAAATGGGTTCCTCTCTTCGAGATCTTCGAAGCGGTGCCCATCTCTGTCCCTTTTGCCGTCGTGGTCAATGCCGGTCAATGGCGATCAATGTCGACAAATTTTAAAAGATCGCCTTTTCGATCTATTTTCGATGTTCCGGACATGTTTGTGACTTCGGATTCGCGAGATGGAATCTCGAAGGTTAAGGATGGCGATTAAAAGTTCAGCCGCTCAAAATCAAAATGTATTTTGAACGCCGACTGAAAATCATTTTACTTAGCCGAACATCATCGAACTAAAGCAGATTTGACACATGAAAAAAAATCTAACAAAAAAAGGATAATTATACTTGTGTTGTTTTGTTCAACTATAAAAAAAGTATTCTTGTGGATTAACATCCAATATAATTTTTGGATCATGAGAGACGCTAGACTTATAGTCATCTTTTTTTCTTTACCTATTTTATTTTTGTTTTATACTGCATTTGCAATTGATCATGGTTTTCTTGTTGTTTATTAGGTAGCAAAATCTAAAGCACAAGCTAGAGCAGATTTAGCACCTGAAAAAAAAATTTAACAAAAAAAGGGTAATAATATTTGTGTTGTTTTGTTCAACTATCAAAAAGTAATATTGTGGATTAACATATAGAAATTCAGGGTGATGAGTTTAACCTAATTGCCTTTCTTCCCTAACACCCCACACCCCCACAAACCACCCCCCCCCCCCCCCCCCCCCCCCCCCCCTCTTCTTCTATCGTAGGGTTATTGAATAATTGGGAAGTGATTTTGCTCGTGACTTTGGAGGCCTCTCTCCCATATGTTTTGTGTGTGGCATGGACAATTTTCATCGTATGGATAAATTATGTGCTATAAACTAAAAGTATGTGGTTATGTGGTTTCTATTACTTCGTATTTAAGTTGTATTTTTTAGTATGGGTCATGTCTATCCGTGATAATATGATTTATCGTGTGAATTAGTACCAGTTCAACCATAAAGGGAACTTAGACAATTGCCAAAGGCCTCAGTATGAGTCAACAAGCAAGACCCAATATCAAAATTTTAGGGTTAATTTGGTTGATAAGTCCAAACTAATATTTTTAAACTTTTTTTTGTCTTTTTCTTCAAAAATTTTTGTCTTTTTCTCAAAAAAATTTTTGTCTTTTCTGAAAATTCAACATAATTGATTATTTAAACTTAAAAATTTTAACTCAAACTTACACGCCAAACACCTCTTATTTATATGTCATTACATTAATAATTTAATTATTATTTAATCAATAATTAATTATTAAAGATTTATGAAAAAGAAAAGAACGAACATAGGAATTTTGGGGAACACAATAGACTGTAACCTCTGGTGCTCCTGACCACTTGAGCTGGCTGCCAACTTGGCAAAATGAAGGAGTGTGACAGGGCAGTGGGAATCACTACAAATATTAACTTCTCTTTTCATATCTCTCCTGGGTTGTTTGGTGAATGAGTTGAAATTGATAAAGCAATTTTTTTTTTTTTTTTTTGGGAATCCCCCTACAGCCATTGTTGATCAGAAAAACCTTTATCTCATCTGAAGTTCTGAACACAATACTAATTTTCTAACTTTAATTGTTAGTGGGTAAGAACAAAAAAAAAATTAGTCCGCTTCATGCTCCCTTCTCAAGCTTTGATTTTGAAATGGAAACTGCAGAAGAAAAAAGAGTGAGATGAAGTTGATGGGGGAAGACACACACCGGACAAGAGAGAGAAAAGATCTGCAAAATTTTTCCTTGTTTTTCATTTTTTACTTTTTTTTTTGAAAGCTTTTAATTTTATAGCGAAAAGGGGTCCCACTAAAATGTCCTAAGCAGCGAGCCACCTGATGTGGTGCTTTACTAAATTTTTGTGTGTGATCATATTTAAATTTTTTTAAAAAATCTTTTATTTTATTAATTATTAACTGCTCTAATAACTTTTAGTGGATGAAAATATAATGGAAAGGTATTTTTGAGTCTTGAAGACATTTTTTTTTATATTGATGGTATATTTAACTTAAATTAGAAGTGTAGAGAATTTTTGAAAAGAAAACCTTCGACCTAATTAGAATATTTTAATATTAAAAATAAAATTCTTTCTAAATTTATTATGTATTGTTTAGAGAATATTTATTAATAATTCTTTATAAATTCATACTTCAATCAAACTATTTTTTTTTCTTAAAGTATATATGTATAGAAAAATGTAGTATTATTAAGAAAATAAGATTTTATTGAAAACAATTAAAGTAGAAAAATTTCCGGCAATTGCACATGAACAAGAAATTTATTTTTATGGAAGGTATATTTCAGAAAATTTTGAAAATATTTTAATTTATGGGGCAACGAAGAAAAAAAGAAAGCAGAGCTTATTTAATAAAATATGATTTCGGTCAATTATGTAAAATCAAATAGAAAATTAATTAAAGTGTATATATAAGAAAAAAAAAGTACTTTCATAGGAAAAATTTCTATTAGGGCTAAAAAAAAAGTATTTATAACGTTCATGAAAAAAATAAAAAATATATACATATTAAAGGATTGTTGAAAAAAAAAACATTCACTTAGGGATATATATTTAAAATTTTTGTTCGAATAGGAATAAATTAGAATAAAAAAAGTATTTTGATGACGTATAATTAAATATAAGATTTTATGGGGAAAATAAATGTGAAAAGTGTATATATATATATATATATATATATTTTAAAGCACACTAATAGGTAAAGCAAACAAAGGTAATCAGAGCAAAAATAAAAAAATTTTAAAAAATTTTAAAAAATGCAAAAGTGAAAAAATAAAGAACAGAAAAAGATATAAAAAAAAAAATAATAAGTGAACGAAAATTTTTCAACAGTTGGCGTAAGTGGAACTCTGGTGTGTAGAATAGTAATAGAAATAGATATATACAAGCAAGTATAACAAAAGAAGATATAAGGGAAAAATTTATAAATGACCTCTTTGATGAGGGAAAGTGGTTCATAAATCTCTTAGCTGGCTAGGGAGTGGTTCATCAGTCTTCTTCTTGATCATCGGATTTAAAATGGATGGCTTCTCTTCATTCTTCATCTGAATCAGACTCTCCACCACCGTTATCATCTTCTTCTTTATCTTATTCATCCCGATCAGAAGAATAAACGGCTTCATGATCTCCACTTGATTCAGACTGATCAACTTGGCGTACGTAACCAAATCTCTCTGCCTCTTGTCTATATAGAAGGTGGACCCCGCACTTCTTGAATTTTGCAATTTGCCCGTGTTCATCCAGGAAACTAAAGGAAAAGGAGGCTGTAGCAGTAGGAGTGGTGAACCCAGTAATCCCATTTGCATCATCACATCTACTTCCTTCCTCTACTTTAATGTACTCACCAAATTCTCCCCATCTGTTGGTGAACCCAGTAGCAGTACGAGGGAACTTATTCCCATGTGAATCAATTTGTCCATTGTTCGACCTAAGGAACTCACCGTATGTGTTATCCACAAACACGCACACGTATTCAGAATTAATCAAGGAGCCATCAAACGCACAACTCGGAAAATACCCAAAAACACGGTCTCCTCGTGAATCAATGAACCAAGATCTTCTTTGCTTCCATGAATCACCATTAGGGAACATGTAAACAGATTCCCCATAAATTCGCCAGTCATCATCGATTAGGGTTAGCATAGGGTCATGAAATTCAAGAACAAGGCAAAAGGCGAGACCCAAGTAACTGCTGCTGTCATACCAACGATCCGGGTGAGGAAGCTTGATACATATAGATGATTCATCACTCTTATGACTGAACCACCACGGAATTTCACTTCCTGGCCAGAAACTTGGAATAAATCCCTGTACCTAACATGGATGAGACAGAGACATTATTATGTTAACAATCCCACCAAAATCTTAACTACCAGTTACTTACGCAACAAGGAAACTTATATTATTAAAATGCAAAATTTGGAGGATAAATAAATGGAGAGGCATACCAGATAAGATATACTTACATCAGATCCATATTTAGAAACTAAAGTTGCAGAACGCAAAATTCTAAACAGTGCTTCATCCATAAGAACTCTGCGTGCATTCTCATCCAACATTTCACAACCAAAAAAAAAAAAATCCTGACATTTATAGCCTCCACTACTAAAGAGATCATCCCAATTTTGTTTGACCAATGGTATTGAACTTGACACCGTCTTCAAGGAAGTGCAGAATCTTGCATCAAGAATTGATAGAGAGGAAGGAAGTACTGGTAATGATTCAAGTTTTCGACAAAAACGAATGTCAAGTTCTTGTAAAGAGCTTAAACTATGGATACTATCAGGGAGAAACTCGAGGTTTGGGCAAACACTTAAGCTTAATGCTTTAAGCCCAGTTAAATTAGTAATTGAAAGGGGTAGCTCCTTAATCGCTGCATATTGTAATTGGAGATGCTCTAAAAATTCCATGGGCTCCGATATTTTTGGAAACCTTTCCAACTTTGAAGATAATGGGCAACGGCGTCCATGCATATATGGATGGATGATCACTTCTAAAGTTATTAAACTCTTGGGAAGCATTGATAACTTGGAGAGAGAAGGGCAGAATACCAAAGAAAGCTCTTTCAGCTTTGTAAGATGTTGAAAATATGATGGAACTTCAGTCAAACTTTCACAGCGATTAAGAAACACACTTTCAATATTTGGAGCCCGTGAGAGATCTGGAACTTGAGTTAGCTGCATGGATCCAATCAGATCGATCCTTTTCAAGTTATCTAAATTCTATACGAAAAGAAATAGAGCAATTATGAGTTAAAATTTACGTATTCAAGGTACAAAATATATAAACAAATAAAAGCTTTAACTATAAAAATCTCTCTACAATTTTAGAGTTCATTTTATTTCTGAATATTGATATCCTCAAAAATCCATTAAATCTTAACACCCATTAGTACTCTTATTTTCAGACAAAATCTACATTATTATATACCTCAATTTTGACCAAGACAGTTGGCAGGGTTAGAGACATGCAAATTATAGAAACACATTATAATTTATTCACTCTAAATTTTTAGAAATAAAAGTTGTTTTTGAAAGGTAATTGAAACTTGAGGAAGGTTTTTGTTTTTGATCGACAAATAAACAGAGTTGAGCATACCGGGGCACCTTCCCAAAGTTTTTCAAGCTGGCTTTCACGCATGACAAGTGCAACGAGCTTATCTGCGATAAAATTTGTCGATATCGATTTCAGAGGATACGAATTCCAAGAGAGATACCTTAGCGTATCAGGAAAGGCTGGAGGACCGTGACGAAGGCATAAATTGCGACCACTGATTTTGAGTAGTCTTAATCTGCACATCTTTGAGAAGGTTGTAGGCAACAAGCTAATCTCTCGGTTACACTTTGAAGTATCCAAGGATATTCCTTCAATGGTTTCCAATCCCTGACAGTTAACAAATTAGCATTAATGACAATACATATTTGAGGAATAAAATATAAACTTCAATCATGAAAAGCTTAAACTATTGTTAGATTAATATTCTGTAGTATCTAGTGCTTACTCTGTCATTCTTTAGTGCTTGATTGATATCCTCAGCATTACAAAGCCTACTACCTTTTCTGGGATCTTGATTAGTAGACTGCGGACGAACAATTTGAAAAGCCATCATTTGTAGTAAACCGTGCATCTCTACGGTGTTCCAAAGTCGACCAACAGTAATTAGGGCTTTATCAATGAGAACTTCGATTCCTTCAGTTGCATAGAGATCACAGTCATCTAGTATTTCTTGTACAAGATCTCTTTTCTCCCCTTTCAAGACAAGTGCAATGTCAAGAAATATCTCTTTCTGACTATCATCAAGTGCATCATAGCTAATTCTCAACACCCTCTGAATGTCCTTATTTGGAAACTTTTCAAGCTTATGCAATGTACTTTCCCACACTTTTATATCTTTAGAGAAAAGGTGCCGGCCCAAAACTTTAAGTGCCAATGGAATGCCTCCAGCATAACTTACCACCCTTTCCGACAACTCTTTTTTATTTTCTACAGGAGAGTTCTTCTTAAAAGCATGTAGAGAAAAGAGTTCAAGAGCTTTCGCATTATTTAGTCTCTGAACCTCGTATGTTCCACCAACTCCAATATTCCTAAGAACTTGCTGATCTCTACTTGTTATAATTACTCTACTTTTAGGACCAAACCAATTACCAGTTATTAACTGTTCGAGCTGCTCTGCATCATCAACATCATCAAAGACAACAAGCACCTTTTTACATCGGATCCTATCCCTTGCAAACCGCACTCTTCTTTCACCCTCCAACAATTCAGAAAAAAGTTTATCTTCTAAAAGCTTCTTCGATTCCTCTCGAACATTTTTGAGAAAAATGCAAGTTTCAAAGTGAAAGGATAATCGTTTGCATACAGCTTCAGCAAGTGTTGTTTTACCTATACCACCTGGTCCCCAAATGGCAATAGGACAAATCTCTGATGAGCCAATTTGTAACAACTGTTCAATCTCCTTAATTTTCTCATCAATTCCAACCAAACCCTGCAATTCATCGCTTGCCACGGACATATCTTTGAGCTTCTCAATTACATCGTCAACAATTGTGACAATTAATTGGGACTCATCCCTGCCAGTATGTGCACATATGCACATAGTTCAAAGGTAACTATTAATATAACCCTATCAAAAATTGCAGAAATTAGAAATCAAAAAATCTATTATTCTAATATCTAATGACTTTCATACTGATGAGAATGAGATCATTTTTAAATGTCAAAACAATTTTTGGCTCACTTTGCTAACCATAATCATCACAATTTACTTTAGCGTGGTGAAGTTCATTATTCATAGACTTTTTATAAACGTTATCAAATAGAAAAGATGAATAATGGTAAAGATGATCATAATATTAAAACAAAATTATACATTAATTAGTCTAGCGTGGTGATCTTCAATTATTCAATATATTAATATGTAAGTATTTTTCCTAGACTTTAACATTCGGATATATGTAAATATATATATGTATTTTGGTAGAAATATATATATATATATATATATATATATATATGCGCGCGCGCAAATACTGAGCAGGTTGGTGAACTATATACATATATACTTAAAATGTTGATAACGTTACCCAGCTAGATATTCATTCAATGAAAAAAGAATACCAACATATAACAATAAATTAAATTAAACATTTAATGAAGTATAAGTACAAACATATAAATCCTATTAGTTTTTCATTCAAATGAAAAAGGATACTGATAACAGCAAAATTAAACATATAATAATGAAGTACAACTACAAAGATAAAAATCCTACTTTTGGTGGTTGTCAGCTAATGACAATTCCACACCTGACTCTACCGTAAAGTGAAAAGTTCAACTCCCTTCACCTCCAAGTTAAAAAATAAAAAATCTTATTTTTTTGTAAAAGGGATGTATATGAATCTAATAAGTCATGCACGAGATAATTAATTAGAATAAATAAAATGATATAAAATAGGATTACCTATATTCGTTTGAAGCCCAACCAGATAGATCGGCTATTTTGTTCAAAGCATCTCTCCATTTTTGCAATTTTGCATTGTTTAAGTGATTTCTTCTGAGTCCATTAAACGCAGCTTTATAACTTTTTTGTTGTTTCCGTACATCTGATGGATCAACCTCATAAAAAACAGGTAGAACTTCAGCTTGCCCCTTGAAATTGAGAATGTGCACGAGTTCTTCTAAGCACCATCTTGAGGTAGCATAATATTCTGACAAAATAACTAGACAAAGCTTTGATTCTTCAATTGCTTTCTTAAGTGTTGGTGATATTTCATGTCCTTTCTCGAGATCATCCTCATCTATGAAAGCTTTGATTTTCGCTTGACATAAAGCATGATGAAGATGGCTTGTAAAAGTAGAACGGGTATCCTCACCTCTAAAACTGATAAACACATCATATTTAATCTTCTCTAAATTACTGTGAGAAGAGGAACCACCAGTAGCTGGACTCATACTTGTGCCTCCAAAATGATAAAAAAAACACTTCCATAATTCTGCACACACACACACATCAGATCAAAGTTCAAATTTGCAAAGTGATGCTTCTTCTTTTAAAATTGATCAACACTAGTTAAAAAAAATGGTATTTTCTCAGGAAAAACTTCCTTTGGAAAAGTCTTATTTCATCGGCATAATTTTTTTTTGTGAGGAAATAATTCCTTATTATGCAATCATGGGAACAAATTGGACAGAAAAGATTGTTCCGAGACAAAAATGTGGTTTCATCACAACTTGTCCCGATAATATTTTCAAAGGATTATGTTGGTCGGAGTAGGTAATTAAATTTGAAAATAGATGTATAAGCTAGAAGTTTTACTGAAGACAAATTCGTTGGTAGAACTTTAAAAAATAATAATAAATAAATAAAGAAGTACGAGAAGATCGGAAAGTTGAAAATGGTCGAGCAAAAGCCACAAAAAAAGCATCCAAAAACTCTGTTAAAACTAAGATATAATTGAACCCAACAACAGATTGATGCTAAAAAAAAAAAACAGAATCAAGGGATATGAAGATATACAAATGAGAAAGTGGGAGAGAGAAATAGGGGAGACTCACTTGAAAACCAAATGTAAAAAAGCCAAATAACACCAACCAAACAAATCATGTGTGTGAAGAAAACCACATTATAATAAGCAACGAAACCTATTTCTGCTTGGCCTTCATCTGCTAATTTGTTCTCCTCCATCTTTTCAATAACCTTAAAATATGAAATAACCTGCATAGAGAACGTAAACCAGAAAAGAGAAAAAAAACCAAAAACCAAAAACCAAAAACCAAAAAAAAAAAACCAAAAAACCAAAAAACCAAAAACAAATCAGAAATACATGGTTATGATCTTCACAGGAAGATTTGCAATCTTTGAACAATACGTTAAGAAACGAAAAATAACTAGCAGAATTTATTTTATAAGAAAAGAGAGAAGAAATGATCCAGAAACTTTTAAGCGAGCTTTCTGTCTCTCTCTCTCTAGAGAACCAAGCATCTTTCTTGTTAAAAAAAAATGCAAAAAGATGATAATTAAATAGAGTAAAGAACAAAAGATGTCAAGAAGAATGGAAATAATAATGCTAGAGTACTGTTCTTTAATAAAATAAATAAAAGGACAATAAGTTCATTATATCATTAAAGAATGTGTAATATAAATGTTATTTATTTCTTTTCCCGTTACCTATTTACTCCAAAAAAAAGTTAAAACAACCTAACTTCCTTATTCATAAAAAACAATTGAAAATAAAGAAAATGTAATTAAAGTTAAGAACAAAATATAAGAACCACCAAAGAAAATAGTAATGAGGAATAATTAAATTTCAAGTTTGAGAAAAGGCCACAACTTCCAAACACCACATAATAATACATATCAGAAATGAAATTTATGATGGCAATTTTCAGATGAATAATGGTAAATTTATCAATTTTAATCTTAACTTTGAATATATCTTTATTTTTTTTCTTTTTTTAAGACTTACCACGTAAGTTGACACTTAAAAATAGAAATAGAAATTAGAAACATTATTCTTTTAAGAGATAACATGTGATATATATACATAGATCAGATTAAAAAATGAATTAATTATCAGATAAACATTGTTCAAGAGCTAGATTCTAGAAAGAGGAGGAGAGAGAAAGCATACCCTCAAGATCAACCAGCCGATCAAATCTGTTATCAATGGTGGCCTGAGATCACCGGTAACTGGAAGAGAGAAAAATAAATATTCGTATGATGATATATAAGACACTCACAAACCGATATTCCTATTTATAACAACGGTAAATCGGTACTACCTTTTTTCTTTCTTTTCTTATTTTTGTTATATATATATATATATATATGAGAGAATACTAAACAGTTTATGTTACAAATTAAAATTTGAAGACATTTTATAATAAGACATAAAGTTTGAGGAAAAAAAAAGGTAAAATTTATCCTATAAATAATCCAAAATAAAAAGCAATCTATGTGGACCCCACGTGTGGCCTTTTATCAAAGAATCCAAGCTACCAAAGCAATTCAAGGGTAGCGGATTACTGAGAGTACAAAAGAGTCGGCGTTTTCTTTCACTTGTTTGCTTGTAACTTTGACCATTTTTGGGAAACTTTTCTTCCAAAAAATCTTTGGACAAAATTCATATCACTCGCTCTCTCATTTGTGACCGGTCGTTGTGGATTCGTTAATTAAGAAACTGCCCACCAGGTGTTCGACAGAAGGTCGCAACGACGAGGGAGGTGACACTGTTGGACTTCTGGCCCAGCATGTTCGGCATACGAGTCAGAGTAGCCCTGGCCGAGAAGGGCATCTGGTACGAGCACAGAAGAGAGAATCTGAGGAACAATATATATTAAACCCGGTTCACAAGAAGATCCCGGTTCTCATTCACAACGGAAAACCAATCTGTCGTTTGATGCAGATGGGAGCATAATTGTCATAGAAAGTGCTCTAAAAAAGAAGAAGATGCCTGGGGAGGATTATGTGTAAAGGGCCACCGCGTTTGCCTTAAAAAGTATTGTAATAAAAATGAACCTGGCCCTTTCCTTAAGAAATTTATTATCCATATTTGATTAGACGGCAGGTTTAGTATATATTTCTGACCCCAAAAATAGTAGTATCATGGTATGCATGTGGTTAATTAGGAACTTTTATAACCACATTTCGATCTTGTTTTCTCTCAATTATGTGGGAATTATTTAACGTGATGCTAGTTGTCTTCTTTCTCATTTCAGTTCAAGAAAAAAAAAAAATGTTTGAATTTGTAGAGTTTTAAATCAAATTACACAGACCGAGTTTACATAAAATTGCAATTATATTTTACAAAAAACAACGTGAAGTGAAGGTTATAGTCAGTAACACCAACAATAGAATGTTAGTGCCTAGTTATTAATTGTGATTTACCGCCTTCCTGAGGTTTAGTCGGCGGCAAGGGCAATATCCGTTGGTCTGATATCTTTGCTGGGGATTGCCCCGCCTAGGGTTCCTGCGGTGCCTGGGCAATATTGCCATCATTCTCATCTTTTTTCCATGTCACCAAAACATTTTGACTAAATCGATACCCCTCTAGCATTCTCATCTTTTTTCCATGTCACCTAAATTTTATTAAAGAAAATAAAAACAATTAAGGGCTCGTTTGGTATTTGGGTTGAGTTTGAGATGAGATCAAATTTTTAAGTTTGAGTTGATTGACTTTTTAAAAATTAGTTATAAATTTTGTTGACTTTTCATAAAAAGACAAAAATTGAGATGAAAAAGTACAGTTTAGTTGGAGTTAAACTTTATTACCAAACGTAGGCTTAATACATCATTGATATCCAAATCCCGATCGGAAGACTAGATAGATATATGGGTTTGAAATCTTTAGCAGTAACCCAAAAACAAAAAAACAAAAATTGCTGTGAAAAAACAAAGAAAAATAATAATTTAAAGTTCAATTCATGGTTGTTACTTGATGACTTATACGCGTGTGAGAGGAAACATCCTTAAAAGCACGTCTCGATCTCCTAATTCTTTTTATTAGCTATATAATTAGGACTGGAATACCTGAAGCAAAGGCATTGAAGAAAACTTGAAGAGAGAGCTTTTCAAAACTGTAAGAGTAAACTAATAATTCGAGGAGAGAGTGTTAGATCTCGGCTTTTTAGCAGGATGATCAAGCTTGAGTATTATATATCATTAAGTGTTCGGTTTCTCTACATTTCTATTACCGCAAATCCAAAATTAGTTCTTCATCTTTTGTATTTTTACATATTTTTTGAAGATTAAACATTATTGATTTTTCATCTTTTGTTTTCGGACTCAGATTTAAATGGCATATATCATTATACATATATTATTTTTGAACCTAAGATGAAACCTCGTCATATATGTATGTTTCTCAGTTCCCTACTCTGTCTATAAGGAAATGAACGATGAAAGCGGATAGAAACAGATAGGGCTTGTCACGGGTCTATGGCACCGACACATGTCTTCAAGTTCAACTATAAAATATTAAGAATAATTAATTTTTAAGAGAAAATTACTTAAATAATCACCTTTTTTTTTAATCTATTGACTAACAGGACACAAATTCTCTTATCTTGACCAACATGACACATGCTATAGTTTACTTTGTTTGATGTTGTGTCATAATGGTCTAATAATGTTTTTTTTTTTTTGTGCCGTATTGATGCAATGGACTTCAAATTTGTATTATTCAAATACTTTCCACAAACATGTAATTGATATGATTTTTTTTTTTTTTTTTTTTTGGTGTGTAAACACAAGCATACACACACATTTTCCATATAGCAGAATGACCACAAAAGACCTTTAGGAAAAAGAACCAAGTAAACCCATAAGTGGACTCTATCTGAAATACTAAGCAGCTAAATGATTAGGTCGAAAAATTAGCCAAACGCATCGCAACCTTTGAGTGCAGTTGTACGAGGAAAAGGAGAGAGCAAGAGGCAGCCAATTAAGGAGGAATTCTTGAGGTGTTGGAGGCAGAGCTTGGAGGGGACAATTGCCATACTTCGGAGGAGGTAGCTTCCCCTATGTGGACGTCTCGCTTGTGGCATTCTACAGCTTCAGGTTTTTTCCTTTGTTGTTTTCTTGTTTCATATATATATATATATATATATATATATATATTTGGTTCTCATGAAAAATCTTACTAGCTTCTTTTCGGGTTTGATTTGTCCTCTCAAGTCTCATGCATACATGCCGTGGTTGAATTTACAACGAAAATAAAAAAAAAATTTAAAAGAAAGCAAAAAACCTAGCCGTACACGCAAAATAAGACACAAATAAATAAATAAATATATAAAACCCTTAATTTTCACTTTGAAAGAGAAAACTACTGTTTTTTTTCCCTCTTGAATCATTATTTATCGTTTTTAGAATCTATCAAAATCGGCCAAAGTCAGTCTGAAGCGTCAGAGGCTACTAATACCGGCATTCGGCAACGAGGAAACCTGTAAAGGACGACATCAACCCAAAAACGACAAATACTGGCGAACAATATCAACGAGAAAACGATAAATAATGTAGATGCTGAAAATCTGTGGTCAAAATAAATTCAAGTTAGCAATCGAAAAGTAATGATTGATTGGAAAAATTGGACCGTTGTTTATCGTTAATAAAAATCTATGTTATGAGTTGCCCGTCATAAATAAGAATTGAAAAATAATATAAAAAAGTAAATAATAACACCAAAATTTTTATAGATTCATTATAGAATGAGCTAGTTTTCTATGTCTGGAGCTTTTTATTATGTATGAAATGAAAGTGAGAATAATGGTGAGTACAAGAAAATGAGAGGGATAAGAGTGCTCCCCCCCCCCCCCCCCCCTTTTTTGATGGACTTGATGTCCTATTTATAGAGAAATGCTAACCGTTAAAACTAGTGGGTTGAATCCACTACTTGAATTAGTAGGATTGTGCCCACTACTTAAATTAGTGGGGTTGTATCCACTTTTCCAAATGTAAGGAGTTCATCCTCCACTTTCATTATGGGTAGTTTTCATATCATCACGATCTCTTGCTTGCTTCATGCTTGACAAATGGAGGGCTAAATACGAAGGACGAAGTCCAAAAATCCAACACCAACAAATACCAGAAAAAAAAAAAATAGAAACAGTCAGAAATGAGAAACAAGTTAAAGACCATTCAACCAAAAAAAACGGGTAAAAGACGAAATCAACCTAAAAATCGACGAAAAGGCGCACATCATCAATTTAGAAACCACAAATACCAAAAAAAGGACATCAACTTGAAAATCGACAGCAATATCTTAAAATAAATTTAATTTCGAAAACGACAAATCCTGGGAAGACGACGGCAAAGGGAGGTATGGCAACAGCTGAAAAAAATCACATCTTACATGAAAACAGTAATCTTGAAAAAGGAAAAAGGAAAAAAAACAAACAAACGACGACAAATTTAGGAAACGGCATCAACCCAAAATAGTTGCCCTCTTTTTGGAGAAATAAATTAGTTGCCCTTCCTTTTGCATGAAGGGGGAAAAAAAAACATGAATCGAGAGAACGGCAAAGAAAACTGTTTTCTGAACTGGACGACAACAAATTAAAACAACTGCAATTTAGATATCGAAAAAGCTTGGAAAAAGACATCTGAGGGGAACACGACAACATCTGAAAAACAGACATCACAGGCAGAAAACGACAATAATTTATATAAAACAAAAAACGACAAAACATAGAGAAAACGACATCATCCCAATTAGCAGTGTCTCTTTCCTTTTGTGTGTGTGTGTGTGTGTTTAAATGGCTGAACATCATCCTGACTGATGATTGTAGATGCTGGTTTTCTACAGTATAAATTTAACAGAAAAGTTAGTATAAAAAATGTGATAATCGATTAATTGGGCCCTTGGACATCGTGATGAAGCTTATAAAACAACATAAGAACAGCAATATTCATATCAGTAAATGAATGTAAATCAGATAATCAAATCAGAAATGGACAGAAAATTAATGAACACCAAGAAGTAGAGAGGTTCGCCCAACGAAGTGCTACGTCTTCTGTCAGTGAGTGATTTCACTATATATGAGTGTTGTAAGTACAAGAATATGCTTCTGGGAATAATTTGACAGAATAACAGTACAAGAAAACTTCTATGTTTACGTCGCCTTTCGAATATTTCGTATTTTGATCCTTGCAGAGTTCACAATTTTGTGTAAGCTAATTCTGCTAGAAAAAAAAAAAAAAGACCTTTTTGAAAACTTTTCAAAAATTTATAGTCATATTAATTCAATTAGTGACTTTAAAAACAAAGTTTGAAAACATCCTAGACGTAATAGTTTACAACCAACTGAGCAATTAAGCATCTATATATATATATATATATATATATATATATCACAAAAAGACGAGTGAGAACATTCAAGCGAATACAGCTAGCAGTGTCAGAGAGAGAAAGAGACAGAACACAAAAAGTGGGCTCTCTTTTTTTTTTTTTTAGCCCAATATAGATTGGTTTCTTAAATAATAATAAGAAATTATAATAAATAACATATTTTATATATTTTTTTGAAATTAATAACATATTTTTTAAAAAAATATAAATTATAATATATATTTTTGAGAAAATATTATATTTAATAATAAATTTATGTACATAATTTTATATTGAAGAGAGAAAGAGGAAGGAGGAGTGAGAGAGAGAGTGAGAGGAAAAAAGATAATGTGTTTAATTTCATATTATATGCTCATAGATTTAATTTTATTATTATTTTATTATTTTTAAAATTTTATATTATAATTTACTATAATTCTTTAAAAAAATGTTATTTTGTTCTGTCTCATTATTCTTGTTATGTACTGCCTGTCATTTCCAGTGATCCTTGAGGAGATGATAAGTAATTGCGTCCTTATACCGCAAAATGACCCTTCAAAAACTTCACAAGCATTCATAAGAATAAAAAAAAAAAACATGTTTGCCGTACTGATCATTAACTAATTACAAGTCTATTTCTGCTGTAAGCCCAATCATTTTCCTTTTAAAAAGGGAAAAAAAAAAAATCTGAAATGGTGTTGTGAAAACGAAAGTTGCCGTCAGATAAAGAAAGAAAAAGAATATATGTATTTTTGTTTTTATTTTTTTCTATTATACCGATTACAAAAAGATGGAAGGGACTAACTTCCGCCTTCTAAGCCCTCATGCAATAATTTTTTAAAAAAACTAAAAAATATATTGAAAAAAATAAATAAATTTAGTTTTATTTTTATTTTATTTTATTTATCTATTCTACGTGGGAAAGCACACGTTATATAAAGAGCTATTTCCCATAATATGAGACTACATATAATTTAGGAGCTATTTATGAAAATAAATCCTGTATATGATCACACGTGTATGTGTACAATCATTGTTGCAATTGCATTGACGTTACTTAAATCTACATTGTAGGCGAAATATTGGGGCCTTGCTACTATATGAGCACATCATGGCATGGAAGATGCAAATGGGGCCCAAATTATCATAAAAAGTGCTCTGAAAAAGAAGATGCCTTGGGGGGAGTGTAAACTAAATCCGGTCACTGCGTTTACTTTAAAAAGCATTGTACTAGTGAAGGACCCAAACCCGATCCTTTACAGGACTCCGTTACTTTTAAGGACTCTATTCCTGTTTGATAGAGAGGTTTAATTCTTTGGAGAAAATATCCATGTACCCAAAAGTGCAGTAAAAAAAATAAACTGATGCAGGAGCATAGTCGTCGGAAGTACCCTCATTTATTTTATGCTACATATTTGTTATTTCCTTTTTGAAAGACTATAGTTTTGTCTTTTTTTCCATGTTAGGAGGGTATCTAGCTAATACGACATTCAAACAAGCTAAGTTACCAGCGATGAATTTTAAAATTATAGTATTTACTCAGAGAATGAGTTAGATTATTCAAGCAATTCTCTGGTATTCATCGAATTCATTCGATATATTTTGTGGTCGAGGGTTCTTTAATAATTGTGATTTGACAACATTTTCAGTGTTGGACAAAAAATGGGACTATTATCATAGCTACTCTTCCCCATCTATATTAATTCCGAAAAGGTCTTTTTTATTTTTTATTTTTTTATTTTTTATTTTTTATTTTAAATGTTGTTATAATTAGTGATCATTATTGGCTTTAAAAGAGGTCTACAGGAACAATACTACTCTTGAACTTTGTAATCGCAAACCATTCGAACTTGTTAAATTGCCTTTTAAAGACATTCAAATTAAAAACTGTATTTTAACGGACTAGCAAAAGGGAATTTCTTTTTTTTTTTTTTTTTTTTTTTTAAAGTAAGTGTGAGAAATTTGAACGCAAAACCTCAATTATTTAGAGGTACGTGTGGAATTTTTTATCGCCTTACTCTGCACCAATATTTTATGTTGTTCTATAAACAAATAAGATGTACTAATAAATTCCACACTTTCATAAAACAGTTATATATCAAATTTTGAAATGTACATATATAATGACACCTCCATGTCTTTGACAGTGGGAGAGACAACCCAAACAAGTGCTTCCAATATACAGAAAAAGGACATTTTTGAATTATTGTTCCTTTATCTAAAATAGTTTCATTTTCTTGTTTTTTGACTGACAAAAAACAGAAACTTGTATATTTAAGATTTATAAGAGGCTGTTTCTACTAAGGAAAGTCAGTATTAATATTATGTAAAGTTATTACTTTGTATGTAATTATTTTTAGTATGAACTTTCAATTTACTGGTATTTATTGTAATTCAAGGTATTTCTTGATTTCAAGTGATTTGTTACTATTAGGTAACTTACTCGATTTTGTACTTATAAATATGTATTTTTATGGGAGTTTATTCATAATGCTACTCATTGGTGAATTCTTTGATTTTTGCCCGTGAACAAAAGTATATTCACGTTAAATATTTTTATGCTCCCTTATTCTCGTATTACTTATATTCTTATCCTTAATTTCTATAGTTTCTACCATCTTGATTGTGTTTTTCTTTCCTGAATATTCATGTTATGTATCTTTGGAGATATGATAAGTTATTATGTCCTTGTACTAATCCTAAACGCAAACTGACCCTTCAAAAACTTAAAAAGCATTGGTAAGAATCAATAACATTTTCGTGTAATCCCGATCATTTATTAATTAGGGACTAAAGCACGTTATAACATATATGATATTTAGTTCCATTTTCTGAAAAGTTAAATTACCTTTTCTTTAAGAGTCCAATTATTCGGTACGATCAGCGTCCAATTAATCTTATGGAATATCTAGCATGCATTTGAAAGCTTAACTAGGGCACGTGAAAAAAATAAATAAATAATAAAATAAAATAAAGCAAACATCTTAGGCCCCGTTTGGGGATAATTTAATTTCCAAACGATAAAACACCAATTGATTTGCAAATAATGTTTGGGGGACTTTCAGAAACTTTTGGATTTCCAAGAATTTACTATTTTCACAAATTTTTATATAAAAATCAACAAAATGCGCATCCAAAAACATCTCTTTTTTCCAAAAACTCCAAAACAACTTTTCTTTTTCAAAAATCTTTACCACAACCCACATTTCCAAATCCAAGAATTTCAACTTTCAAAATAGATGCATCTCCAATTGGGGCCTTAGATCCAAGTCTCCAACCACTTAGCTAAGGGTTTATTAATTACAACCTTAAAATATATCAGAAGTGTCTCTAGTAAATGTTCAAAAAATATGTACCCTAGTTATATTAATTTTGCCAATCCTCAAAAGTCACATTGGGCAATGTTTTTTTTTTTTTTTTTTTTTGTTTTTTTGGCCCCCCCGATGAATAACTTAAGTACCTTTTGCAAACAAAAATTTACTTTCTTTCTGGCATACCTAACCTAGGTACGCCATAATCAACAATATATATAAATATATACACACACCAACACACACAAAACATTTACATATATGCATAAAACTGTAGAGAAAGCTCAATGTAGCCGTCGGCTTGGTGGTCGCGTTTTCAAATCAACTATTACGTATATAGATTGTTTTACAAAACAAATTTAGCAACTTCGAAGAGCGCAAAAACTGCTAGGGAGAATTATTACACGAGTTTTATTTTTTATTTTTTTATTTTTATTTATTTATTTATTTTTTTTGTAGATCTAAACCTCTCTTAATTTCAGTCTTATATATATTTCCACGAAAAGAGTATAAAAAAGATGGCTAGAACTTCAAACCTATATGGTTACATAGCCAACACAACAATATTGAGCCTCGCATATTGCTCATTGTGTAAGTTATTTTGCCTCCTCTACTGATACATGTGTACAAAATGTGTGTGTATATATACATATATGTGTCAGTCCACTCTAATAAATTCAACCAAAAAGAACACGAAGAAAAAAGAAAAGATATATCCGTATCTATATAATTGTATATGTGTATGTGATTGGATATAGGTTATGCAGTACAGTATCACTGCGATTTTCTTTTAAGCACAGCATGGCACGGAAGATGTAGATCGGCGGACCAGTGTATAGAGAGATGCATCGAAAATGGAGGTCCTGGATTATGCTTCAATGGAAAATGCATCTGTTGTTATTGCTATATGGTCGAAGGTATGTACTTGAATTAAAGTACTATTCTTAGAGATAAACTTAATATATGCTGAATTAATATATATCTATATATAGGTAAAGCTCACATGTCCGGTGCGAGCAGTAGTTGTAATATTTTATTTTGCATCTTATTTGATTTACATGTAACTTTTTACTTAGAATCTCATAATATATACTGTTAAAACTATTAATGTAAAGGACAAGTATTACTAAAAAATATTATATTAAAATCAACTAGTTGATACAATAACAAAAAAAAAAAAAAAAAAGGTTAAAACTACCGTTTTGTACGGATGTCACGGGTCCTTATATATAGCTATATATATTCACACACATACACACACACATATAGAATCCTTGCTAATCACGTTGATGTTTCTTAAAACTACATTGTAGGCGAAAGATTGGGGCCTTGCGTGTTTAAGAGCATAACATGGCATGGAAGATGCAGATGGGGTCCTAATTGTGATAGAAAGTGCTCAAACAAAGAAGAAGATTCATGGGGAGGAAGGTGTAAATCCGGTCACTGTATTTGCTTTAGAAAATATTGTAATGTTGAAGAATCCGATCCTTTCCAGGACCCTATTCTTGTTTGATTAGAAGCGTTTTAATTTTGACCCTACAAATACTAGTATACATTATGATACACTTATTATTAGGAACTTTCAAAACTGCCTTTCAATCATGTTTCTCTCAATAATGTGGGGAGTTATTCAACGTGATGCTTTATCCTCTTTCTTATTTTATTTTAAGGAAACAAAAATTGTTTTGAACTTGATTCTATAGAATTTATTTTCGGTTTCTAATATTTAACATTAAGAAGACAATTAAACTTTCCATCAAAAAAAAAGAAAAGAAAAAAAGACAATAAAACTAGTAGAGTATTAGTTTGGCGTCTTAATAACATCAAGATAATCTCCTTCAAAACCCAAAAAAAAAATTTTCCATTATCCGTTTGCAGAACAACACCTTAACTTTTTAGAATGAATGATCAATCAGAATTAAGATATGCACCAAAACATTCCGATTATGTCCAATAACGGATACAAGGTCAATGGGGATACATCCCATTGACCTAATTGAAATATTTTAGTATTAAAAAGAAAATTCATTCTAAATATATATATATATATATATATATATATTTTACTTGAGGGTGGGGCGATTTGAAATTTGCACTTTAAAGTGGAGTCAGGCGTGGTATTATCGCTAAATTATGTCTGTAACCACAAATTTATGTATTGTTTAGCGAATATTCGTTAATAATTCTGTAATAATCATTTATGCAAAAAAATATCAATTAAATTATTTTAATTGTTAAAAATTGATATATCTTTTTTAATTTTAAAAAGGAACCCATTTAGAATTTTTAGCTTTAAGCCCTTAAAATACTTGACCCGGCCAAAGCTATGTGTTATGTTAATCGTGTAGATAAGTTATGTTATGTAATCTAAAGATGGAAAGTATATCGTTTCTAGATAAGTTATGTGTGATGCTCATCGTGGATTCTTATAAGCTATTTACAATCTTGTTTTATTTACTAGTACCTTGTTGTTATTTCCGACATTCATTGCTTTGTGTGATTTCATCGGCAATGATTTTGAAATTGATGCGATTGGCAACAAAAATTGTAACGATGGATGCTTTTTTAGTATGATATTGTCCACTTTAAACTTCATGCCAACATGGTTTTACTCTAGTGCTCATCCCAAAAAGGCATCATACCATTAGGAAATAGTCTATTTACTTATGAACCATCACATATATCCATTCCCAAGCAAATCAATATGTAGCATGTATATTTGGATTTCTGTATCAATATGATAATCAATATATTATTATCAATTACTATTTTGATATGGTGGAAATAATAATATGACCGATACAATAATAACTTTGTCATTTTAATGAGTATCTTTTAGCATAAGATATTCATTCTATAGGAATTTTAATATTGTATAGTCCTGATTAGTAATAATATGGTCGTGATATATATGACAATGAGTGCATTACTTTGTAGGAAAAATTCATATAGTATATTCTAGGTTTTACCACGATGACTACCATATTGACCAAGTTATTGAGAAGAAAAAAAAATATATGCACCAAATATAAATACATATTATAGTATAAATTTCACCCTTTCCTACGTTATCCAAAAAAATAAAGAAAAAGAAAATGAAAAAGGAAAAAGAAAGAAAGAAAGTTTCTATCATAGTGGGGATTTCAAGAAAACGAGAATGTCCTTATCTCATTGCCGATGGTCGTTGTTGAAGCACTCTAAGATTTCAGAAAAATCAACCCACACCATATTGATGTTGGATTTTTTTTTTGTTGCTCTGAAAAGAACTACTCAGTTAATCAGTTTAGTGGTACTGTTTTGGTGTATATGGGGATAATTTTAGCCTGCCCAACTGCTAATGATCAATCATTATAAAGTGGAACTGCTAATAAGCATAACACAAAATATTAACAATAAAAATCAATGATATTCACTTTTTTTTTTTTAATAATAATAATAGATGGCTTTTTATTGCTCAAGTCAAAAGGTCAGTCCTTACAAAGTGCCAACAACTTGGGCTTGATCAACAGACAAAGAAATAGAAAAGGTTGCCAAATAGTAGGTTACATTATTCTCCTTTATGAGAAACGTACAAACATCGCCACTAGTAGCCAGAGAGATGGCATCTCTAATGTTGTCAACTATAACTGCCTCTAGAGCCTGGGTACCGGTACAGGAGATTGGATTGCTCGAACAACATTAACGGTGTCCATCAAAGAAATTTTTGAATTTTCCTTTTATATCTTCCATTAAATCAAATTTAGCGCTATTTGATAAACGTCTTAGATTCCTTTTTTTTTTTTTTTTGTAAATTTATTTTATTTTATTTTTGCCCTAACATTGTTTCTTGCAGCTATTCGCATTGCTCTGTCCTGTTTGGTTATCTCTCTCGTTCACGCTGTTGCTGTCCGTCTTGATCGACTCTCTCTTCAGGTCACATTAGTTTCTACTTTCTCGATTCTTATATTGTACATATTACAGACAACAAATACATGGAAGCAAAGGGGGGCTTCTTTTTTTTTTTTTTTTTTTTTTTTTTGTGTGCCAATAAGAGAGCTTCTGCTATCGATGACCTTTTAAAAAAAAAAATTGTTATCGTACATTTTATTAATGCTAATAGTACTCTTATGTTTTCGTTGAAATTACCCTAAACTTGATGAACTAATTTGTGTTGCAAAGCCAAGAACGATAAATGATAACACACAAAGTCGAGGACTTTGACAGTTGTTGTATGGTGCTGTGATCAAGTTCTTTAGGATTTGGACTTTGTTGTGAATTTGTTCAAATATAACTTGTAATGGAAACCTATGATGATGATGATGATGATGATGATGACGACGATGTCTCGATCCAACCTCCTAATGTCTCGAGTTGGCTCGATCTCAATGTTGACTCGATCATTTTCCAAAAAATCCTCCCCATCGCTTAAGGAGACGCCAACTACTTCGAGCGATGCTGAGAGGCAAGCTCTCTTACTACTCAGCCCCGGTCAGATTTCAAAAGAATGCAGAGAGATAATTGGTGGAGAGATACCGAGGTTTTCATGGCAGCTTGAGGGTAGGGTTCTCAATGAGAGCGAACGTACAGTCCTTGTTGCATTGTGCAAGACGACATGTGAACGTACAGTTTTTTTTTTTTTTTTGGCATGTTTTTTGTGTGATTAGTTTGATTACAATGATTGCTTTTTAATATTTTTCTTTTGAGGTCTCAGGATATGCAAACATAAGAAACTCCTGCGAGAAAAGGAAGCCCTACAGCTCACAATTCTCTCTTTCTTTATGCTTCGGTTTTTTTTTTTTTTTTTGTTGGGAATCCCCCTACAGCCATTGTTGATCAGAAAAACCTCTCTCTCATCTGACTTTCTGAACACAATACTAATTTTCTAACTTTAATTGCTAGTAGGTAAGAACAAAAAAAAAATTAGTCCGCTTCATGCTCCCTTCTCAAGCTTTGATTTTGAAATGGAAACTGCAGAAGATAAAAGAGTGAGATGAGGTTGATGGGGAAGACAAACACCGGACAGGAGAAAGAAAAGATCTGCAAAATTTTTCCTTGTGGGCCGTAAAAGCTTTGTTTTTCAGTTTTTATTTTATTTTGAAACCTTTTAATTTTAAAGTAAAAATGGGTCCCACTAAAATGTCCTAAGCAGCGAGCCACCTTATGTGGTGTAAGTCTCATTGCTTTTCTCAGTTTTTATGTGTGATCATATTTAAATATGGTAGAAATAATAATATGACCAATACAATAATAACTTTTTCACTTTAATGATTATCTTTTAGCATAAGATATTCATTCTATAGGAATTTTAATATTGTATAGTCCTAATTAGTAATAATATAGTCATGATATATATGACAATGAGTGCATTACTTTGTAGGAAAAATTCATATGGTATATTTTAGGTTTTACCACGATCACTATCATACTGACCATGTTATTGAGATGGAAAAAATAATTAAAAAAAAAATGCACCAGATATAAATACATATTATAGTATAAATTTCACCCTTTCCTACGTTACCCAAAAAAAATAAAGAAAAAGAAAAAGAAAAAAGAAAAAAGAAAGAAAGAAAGTTTCTATCATAGTGGGGATTTCAAGAAAACGAGGATTTCCTTATCTCATTGCCGATGGTCGTTGTTGAAGCACTCTAAGATTTCAGAAAAGTCAACCCACACCAGATTGATGTTGGATTTTTTTTTTCTTTTGTCTTAAATCTATTATTATAATTTGTTGCTCTGAAAAGAACTACTCAGTTAATCAGTTTAATGGTACTGTTTTGGTGTACATGGGGATAATTTTAGCCTGCCCAACTGCTAATGATCAATCATTATAAAGTGGAACTGTCAATAAGCATAATACAAAATATTAACAAAAAAAATCGTTGATATTCACTTATTTATTTATTTATAAGATGGCTTTTTATTGCTTAAGTCAAAAGGTCAGTCCTTACAAAGTGCGAACAACTTAGGCTTGATCAACAGACTAAGAAATAGAAAAGGTTGCCAAATAGTAGGTTACATTATTCTCCTTTATGAGAAACATACAAACATCGCCACTAGTAGTAAGAGAGATGGCATCTCTAATGTTGTCAACTACAACTGCCTCTAGCCCGGGGTACAGGAGATTCGATTGCTCGAACAACATTAATGGTGTCCATCAAAGAAATTTTTGAATTTTCCTTTTATATCTTCCATTAAATCAAATTTAGCTCTATTTGATAAACGTCTTAGATCCCTTTTTTTTTTTTTTTTTTTTTTTTTTGTAAATTTATTTTATTTTATTTTTGCCCTAACATTGTTTCTTGCAGCTATTCGCATTGCTCTGTCTCCAGTTCTGTTTGGTTATCTCTCTCGTTCATGCTGATCGACTCTCTCTTCAGGTCACATTTGTTTCTACTTTCTCGATTCTTATATTGTACATATTACAGACAACAAATACATGGAAGCAAAGGGGGGCTTCTTTTTTTTTTTTTTTTTTTTTTTTGTGTGCCAATAAGAGAGCTTCTGCTATCGATGACCTTTTAAAAAAAAAATTGTTATCGTACATTTTATTAATGCTAATAGTACTCTTATGTTTTCGTTGAAATTACCCTAAACTTGATGAACTAATTTGTGTTGCAAAGCCAAGAAAGATAAATGAAAACTCACAAAGTCGAGGACTTCGACAGTTGTTGTATGGTGCTGTGATCAAGTTCTTTAGGATTTGGATTTTGTTGTGAATTTGTTCAAATATAACTTGTAATGGAAACCTATGATGATGATGATGATGATGATGACGACGACGATGTCTCGATCTCCTAATGTCTCGATTTGGCTCGATCTCAATGCTGACACGATCATTTTCCAAAAAATCCTCCCCATCGCTAAAGGAGACGCCAACGACTTCAAGCGATGCTGACAGGCAAGCTCTCTTACTACTCAGCCCCGGTCAGATTTCAAAAGAATGCAGAAAGATATTTGGTGGAGAGATTCCGAGGTTTTCATGGCAGCTTGAGGGTAGGGTTCTCAATGAGAGCGAACGTACAGTTCTTGTTGCATTGTGCAAGACGACATGTGAACGTACAGTTTTTTTTTTTTTTTTTTTTTGGCATGTTTTTTGTGTGATTAGTTTGATTACAATGATTGCTTTTTAATATTTTTCTTTTGAGGTCTCAGGATATGCAAACATAAGAAAATCCTGCGAGAAAAGGAAGCCCTACAGCTCACAATTCTCTCTTTCTTTATGCTTCGGTTTTTTTTTTTTTTTTTTTTTGTTGGGAATCCCCCTACAGCCATTGTTGATCAGAAAAACCTCTCTCTCATCTGACGTTCTGAACACAATACTAATTTTCTAACTTTAATTGCTAGTAGGTAAGAACACAATACTAACTTTAATTGCATCAGAGAAATATATTAGTTTAAATAGTGGAAGATACTTTTTTTTTTTTAAACGCGTACATATAGGTATACGTAACAAAAGAAGACTAGGGAAAAATTTATAAACTACCTATGACGAAGAAAAGTGATTTCACGTTATAATTCTCTTGGGGAGTGGTTCGTCTTCTTCTTCTCGATCATCTGATTCAGAATAAATGGCTTCTCTTCCGCTAGAGTCCGACTCTCCACCCCCGTTATCATCTTCTTCATTCTTCGTCTTGTTCTTCCTGATCTGATTACTCAGAAGAATAAACGGCTTCATGATCTCCACTTGATTCAGACACAATTTGACGTACGTAACCAAATCCGTCTGCCTCTTGGGTATATAGGAGGTGGACCCCACACTTCTTGATTTTTACAAGTTTCTCATATCTTTCGTCCAAACTAAAGAAGAAAGAGGCTGTAGTAGTAGGAGTGGTGAACCCAGTAATCCCATTTGCATCATCACATCTTCCTTCCTCTGCTAATTTAATGTACTCCCCAAATTCTTCTGAATCCTGGAAATCAACTGTAGCAGTACGAGGGAACTTGTTCCCATGTGAATCAATTTGTCCATTGTTCGACCTAAGGAACTCTCCGTATGTGTTGTCCATAAACACGTACAAGTATTCGAACCTGAAGGCGCCATCGATATTCACTTCAGTGGTCTTGTCGTAAGAAAAATGACAAGACTGACTAACGTAATAGTGATGATATTGAAATGAAATATAGCACGACATACGTCTTCTTTGCTTCCATAAATCACCATTAGGGAACATGTAAACAGATTCCCCACGAATTGTGATCTGGTCACTAGGGTATATAAGATGGTTATTGAATTCAAGAATAAGGCAAAAGGCGAGACCCAAGTAACTGCTGCTGTTATACCAACAATCAGGATGAGGAAGGTTGATACATATTGAAGATTCATCACTCTTATGACTGAACCACCTCGGAATTTCACTTCCTGGCCAGCAACTTCGATTCGATCGCTGTATACAACATGGATGAGAGAAAGCCATTAGTATTTTAACAATCCCACCAAAATCTCAACTACTAGTTAATTAAGCAACAAGGAAACTTATATGATTAAAATGCAAAATTTAGGGGGAAAAATGGAGAGGCATACCAGATCAAATTTACTTCTGTCAAATCCATATTTAGAATATAAAGTTGCATGACGCAAAACTCTAAAGAGTGCTTCATTCATAATAACTCTGCGTGCATTCTCATCCAGCATTTCACAACCCATAAATATAAACTCCTCATAGTAATATTCTTCATTATAGAAATCATCCCAATTTTGTTTGACCAATGGTATTGAACTTGACATTGTCTTCAAGGAAGTGCAGAACCTCGCATCAAGTTTTGATAGAGATGAAGGAAGTTCTGGTAATGATTCAAGTTTTCGACAAAAACCAATGTCGAGTTTTTGTAAAGAGCTTAAACTATGGATACTGTCGGGGAGAAACTCGAGGTTCTGGCAAAACCTTAGGCTTAATTTTTTAAGCCCAGTTAAATTTTTAATTGAAAGGGGCAGCTCCTTAATTGCTGCGAATTCTAATTGGAGATGCTCTAAAAATTCCATAGGCTCCAAGATTCTTGGAAACCTTTCCACCTTCGATGAACAACAGTTTCTCCATGCTCTGCAATTGCACATGTCATGATTACATGGTTTGGTGAGCACACTTAATGTTGTTAAACTCTTGGGAAGCCCTGATAACTTGGAAAGAGATGGGCAGCCTATCAAAGAAAGCGTTTTCAGCTCTGTTAGAAGTTGAAAATATGATGGAACTTCAGTCAAACGTGCACAGAACCAAAGAATCACACTCTTAACATTCGGAGCCTGTGAGAGATCTGGAACTTCAGTTAGCTGCATGGATCTCGACAGATTGATATGTTTTAAGTTGACTAAATTCTGTGAGGAAAAGAGATAGAGAAACTATCAGTTAAAATGTACGTATTGTACAAAATATATAAACCAATTAAAGATTAATAATAAAATTCTCCCTACAACTTTAGAGTTTCTGTTATGCAGAATATAAATATCTTCAAAAATGAATTAAATCGTAACACCCATTAGTACTCTAATTTTCGGGCAAAATCTGTATTTCATATACCTCAATTTTGACCAAGACAGTTATCAGGGTTAGAAATATGCAAATTCTAGAAACACATTATATTGTATTAACTTTAAATTTTAGAAATAAAAGTAATTTTTGAAAAAGTAAGTGAAACTTGAGGAAGGTGTTTGTTGTTAATCAACAAATAAACAAAGTTAAGCGTACCGGGGCACCTTCCCAAAGGATTTCAAGCTGGCTGCCACGCATGTCCAGTTCAACGAGCTTCTCTGCAATAAAATTTGTCGATAGTGATTTCAGAGGATACGAACTCCAATAGAGATACCTGAGCGTATCAGGAAAGGCGGGAGGACCCTGGGGGAGGCATAATTTGCTACCACTGATTTTCAGTAATCTTAATCTGTAGATCTTTGAAAAGGTTGTAGGCAACAAGCAAATCTCTCGGTTACAATTTGAAGTATCCAAGGATATTCCTTCAATAGTTTCTAATCCCTGACAGTCAACAGAGCATTAATGAGCATATATAGATTAGGAATAAAATAAAAAATCTGTTCATGAAAAGCCTAAACTACTCTAATTAGAATAATGCTATGCAGTATCTAGCTTTGAGTACTTACTCTATCATTCTTTAGTGCTTGATTGATATCCTCAGCATTCAAAAGCCTACTACCTTTTCTGGGATCTTGATTAGTAGACTGCGGGCTAACAATTTGAAAAGCCATCATTTGTAGTAAATTGTGCATCTCTACAATGTTGCAACGATCAACAGTTATTAGGGCTTTATCAATGAGAACTTCGATTCCTGCCTTTGCATAGAGACCACGATCATTTAGTATATCTTCGACACAAACTCTATACAGTCCTTTAAGGAAACATGCAATGTCGAGAAATATATCTTTCTCGGTATCTTCTAGTGCATCATAGCTAATTCTCAACACCCTATCAATCTTCTTATTTGGGAACTGTTCAAGCATATCCAGTTTACTTTTCCATACTTCTGTAGTTTTAGAGAAAAGGAGGCAGCCCAAAACTTTAAGAGCCAATGGAATTCCTCCAGCATAATGTACCATCCTTTTTGACAACTCTTTTTTGTTTGCGGTAGGAGACTTCTTCTTAAAAGCATGCAAAGAAAAGAGTTCAAGAGCTTCATCATTATTTAGTCCCACAACCTCGTATGTTCCACCAACTCCAATATTCCTAAGAACTTGTTGATCTCTACTTGTTATAATAATTCTACTTTGAGGACCAAACCAATCGCTGGTTTCAAACTTTTCGAATTGCTCTGCATCATCAACGTCATCAAAGACAACAAGCACCTTTTTACATCGGATCCTATCCCTTGCAAACCGCACTCGACTTTCACCCTCCAACAATTCAGAAAAAAGTTTATCTTTTAAAAGATCCTCCGATTGCTCTCGAACATTTTTGAGAAAAACGCAAGTTTCAAAGTGAAAGGATAATCGTTTGCATACAGCTTCAGCAACTGTTGTTTTACCTATGCCACCTGGGCCCCAAATGCCAATTGGACGAACGTTTGATGAGCCAATTTGTAACAACTCTTCAATCTCCTTAATTTTCTCAACAATTCCAACCAAACCCTGCAATTCATCGCTTGCCACGGACATATCGTTGAGTTTCTTAATTACATCGCCAACAATTGTGACAATTAATTGGGACTCAGACCTGCCAGTATGTACATATAGGCACATAGTTCGAAGGTAACTATTAATATAACCATATCAAAAATTGCAGAAATTAGAAATCAAAAAATCGATTATTCTAATATCTAATGACTTTCATACTGATGAGAATGAGATCATTTTTAAATGTCAAAACAATTTTTGGCTCACTTTGCTAACCATAATCATCACAATTTACTTTAGCGTGGTGAAGTTCAATATTAATAGATTTTTTATGAATCATAATATTAAAAAAATTATACATTTAGTTTAGCGTGGTGATCTTCAATTATTCAATATATTAATATGTAAGTATTTTCCTAGACTTTAACATTCGAATATTTGTAAATATAAATGTATTTTGGTAGAAATATATATGTGTGTGTGTGTGTGTGTGCACCAATATTGCCAGCTGTATGTGCGCAGGTTGGTGAACTATATACATAAATACTTAAAATGTTGATAACGTTACCCGGCTAGTTATTCATTCAATGAAAAAGGATACCAAAATATAACAACAAATTAAATTAAACATTTAATGAAGTATAACTACAAACATATAAATCCTATTAGTTTTTCATTCAAATGAAAAAGGATACCAATAACAGCAAAATTAAACATATAATATTGAAGTACAACTATAAACATATAAATCCTACTTTTGGTGATTGTCAGCTAATGACAATTCCACACCTGACTTTATCGTAAGGTGAAAAATTCAAATCCCTCCATCTTCAAATTAAAAAATAAAAATTAAAAAAACTCTTATTTTTTGGTAAAAGGGACGTATATGGATCTATTAAATCATGCACGAGATAATTAATCAGAATAAATAAAACGATATAAAATAGGATTACCTATATTCGTTTGAAGCCCAACCAGATAGATCGGCTATTTTTGTCAAAGCATCTCTCCATTCTTGCAATTTCTTATCGTTGAAGCGCTTTCTGAGTCTAGCAAATGCAACTGCATATCTTTTTTGTTGTTTCCGTACATCTGATGGATCAACCTTGTAAAAAACAGGTAGAACTTTGGCTTGCCCCTTGAAATTGAGAATGTGCACGAGTTCTTCTAAGCACCATCTTGAGGAAGCATAATATTCTGACAAAATAACTAGACAAAGCTTTGATTCTTCAATTGCTTTCATAAGTGTTGGTGATATTTCATGTCCCTTCTCGAGATCATCCTCATCTATGAAAGCTTTGATTTTCGCTTGACACAAAGCATGATGAAGATGGCTTGTAAAAGTAGAACGGGTATCCTCACCTCTGAAACTGATAAACACATCATATTTAGTCTTCTCTAAATTACTATGAGAAGAGGAACCACCAACGGCTGGACTCATACTTGTGCCTCCAAAATGATGAAAAAAACACTTCCATAATTCTGCACACACACACACATCAGATCAAAATTCAAATTTGCAAAGTGATGCTTCTTCTTTTAAAATTGATCAACACTGGTTAAAAAGAAAGTGTATTTTCTGAGGAAAAACTTCTTTTGGAAAAATCGTATTTCATCGGCATAAATTTTTTTGTGAGGAAAGAATTCCTTATTATGCAATCATGGGAACAAATTGGACAGAAAAGTTTGTTTCGAGACAAAAATGTGGTTTTATCACAACTTGTCCCGACAATATTTTCAAAGGATTATATTGGTCTGAGTAGGAAATTAAATTTGAAAATAGATGTATAAGCTAAAAGTTTTACTGAAGACAAATTCGTTTGTAGAACTTAAAAAATAATAATAATAAATAAATAAATAAATAAGTACGAGAAGATCGGAAAGTTGAAAATGGTCGAGCAAAAGACACAAAAACAGCATCCAAAAACTCTGTTAAAACTAAAATATAATTGAACCCAGGAACAGATTGATGCTAAAAAAAAAAAGGACAAAAACAGAATCAAGAGATATGAAGACATACAAATGAGAAAGAGGGAGAGAAAAATAGGGGAGACTCACTTGAAAGCCAAATGTAAAAAAGCCAAATAACACCGACCAAACAAATCATGTGTGTGAAGAAAACCACATTATAATAAGCAGCGAATTCTATTTCTGCTTTGCCTTCATCTGCTAATTTGTTCTCCATCTTTTCAATAACCTTAAAATATGAAATAACCTGCATAGAGAACGTAAACCAGAAAAGGAAATAAAACAAAAAAAAAAAAAAAAAACAAAACAAAAAACCAAAAACAAAAAACAAAAAAAAAAACAAAAAAAAATCCAAAAACAAATCAGAAATACATGGCCATGATCTTCACAGGTAGATATGCAATCTTTGAACAAGCTGTCACTACGTTAAGAAACGAGAAATAACTAGCAGAATTTCTTTTATAAGAAAAGAGAAGAGAAATGATCCAGAAACTTTTAAACAAGCTCTCTCTCTCTCTCTCTCTATAGAGAACCAAGCATCTTTCTTGTTAAAAAAAAATGCAAAAAGATTATAATTAAATAGAGTAAAGAACAAAAGTTGTTAAGAAGAATGGAAATAATATGCTAGAGTACAGTTTTTTAATAAAATAAATAAAAGGACAATAAGTTCATTATATCATTAAAGAATGTGTAATAACCTAATTTTTTTTTAAAAAAAATTTAGCAAGTACTAATTTTGTTATTTTCTACTATTTACTCCAAATATTTTTAAAACATTGTATTTACTTTAATTATTTATTATATAAAATGCTATTTATATCTCTCCCTTACCTATTTACTCAAAAAAAAAAAAAAAAAGTTAAAACAACCTAACTTCCTTATTCATAAAAAACAATTGAAAATAAAGAAAATGTAATTAAAGTTAAGAACAAAATAAGAACCCAAAGAAAATAGTAATGAGGAATAATTAAATTTCAAGTTTGAGAAAACGCCACAACTTCCAAATACCACATAGTAATACATATCAGAAATGAAATTTATGATGGTAAAGATATCAATTTTAATCTTAATTTTGAAAATATCTTTTTTTTTTAGACTTACCACGTAAGTTGACACTTAGAAATAGAAATTAGAAGCATTATTCTTTTAAGAGATAACATGTGATATATATACATAGATCAGATTAAAAAATGAATTAATTATCAGATAAACATCGTTCAAGATCTAGCTTCTAGAAAGAGGAAGAGAGAGAAAGCATACCCTCAAGATCAACCAGCTGATCAAATCTGTTATCAACGGTGACCTGAGATCGCCGGCAACTGGAAGAGAGAGAAATAAATATTCGTATGATGATATATAAGACACTCACAAACAGATACTCCTATTTATAACAATGGTAAATCGGTACTACTGTTTTTCTTTCTTTTTTTATTTTTGTTATATATATATATATATATATATATATATGAGAGAATACTAAACAGTTGGTCAACATCTTTTGGTAGTGCTTTCCAAAAGTTCTCTTTTTTTTTTTTTTTTTTCTAAAATGGATTAATTAATTAATTAATTTTTTTTAATTATACTCTTCTTTGAAATTTCCTGGATGGTAAAAGGAAATAATGAATAGCCACTAGTTTTGCTATTTTTAAATAAAAGAGAGAGACTAGCAGTGTGTGAAATTTAAAAAAAAAAAAAAGGATCAAGCACAAGTAATGATGGCTTTGTTAGAAAGAAATTAATAATCACATATTAAATTTATAAATAAAAGTTCAAAGACATAGGTGGGAATCTTTTGGGGGAAAAAAAAAACTACGAGAGGAAACAACTGTTCAAATCACAGCTGGATTAGCATTCAATAACAATCTCACAAACTCATCCTTTACCCGCAAATCACCCACACAACCATATTATTAAAATCAAAAAACAAGAAATTTACAAAAAATAATAATAAATAAATAAACAAATAAATAATAGCCTCAGCTACAAAAGAGCAATAAAGACCAAACTATAAAAACCAATCCCAGTGTTAATAAAAATGCTGAAAATAAAACCCTATACTCATATCAATGAAGGCACTAGATCTTGTAGGAGATCCCGTTCCCTCATATTCATTATAGGGTCCCAGTCTAACTTTTGTGAAGGCATAAAATTTAATTGCCAATTTTGGATGAGAAATTTGTTGTTTTTGAAATCAATGATTTTTTTTTTTTTTTAAATTTTTAAAGATGAGGTTGATTTTGGAAAATGGTAATGAAGGGGGGAAAAAAGTTGTCAGGATGATGAAAGATTAACATCCGTTTACCAGTTCTGTTGGAGGTTTTGTCTGTTTAGATCATGTCTACAAATTTGAATGGCTGAACAGAGACGATCTGCATCAAGAACAAGATCATTTTTATGGATTAGTCCCATAAATGAAAAAATAAGGGTTAGTTTGGTGTATGAGTTTGAGTTAAGATTTGTAAGTTTAAATAGTGATTTTGGTTGACTTTTTCATAAAAGACAAAAAACTTTTGGGGAAAAAGATAAAAATTGAGTTAATGGTGATGAGTTTAAACTAATGGGCCAAACAAATCCTAATAAAAATAATTTCAAATGAAGTCAATCTTTTTTTAAGTAATAATTTTTTTTTTTCTAAAAGCAGCACAAATGTATTGTTTTTTTTTTTTTTTGAAAAAAAAAACTATATTACTCCAGTTTTTAAAGTGCAAAAATAACAATAATAATAAAAAATAATAATAATAAGAACCCAAATTAGAAAATAGTAACGGGCTATTTACTGGATTGCCGTAGATTTAAGTCTTGGATTAAGTTTTGCCACAGAAGAAGGAAAAAAAAAAAAAGAAAATTGTTGTTGGTACATAATATTTATTTATATTAAAATAATTATTATTATCCTTAAATTATCAACTAGTAATTATGGTAATACCAGCCCGTATTTACCGTGACACCGACGTCCTTGATAACCGCCGTGATATTGACCGGCTCCACCACTGCCGATTAGTTTCCAACTAATTACCGACAGGTAACCACCTTTGACCGGCCAGTTACCGTTATTGGTAACTACCAGCTCTGTAACCAGCTGGTTCACTTTTGTAAATACTAAAACATGAACTACTCAGCTTAAACATATAAGCTCAAGATCTAGAGAGAGACAGAGAGAGAGAGAGAGAGAGAGAGAATACCTAAGATCTAGAGGGAGAGAGAGAGAGAGAATACCTAAGATCAACCAGCAATATCAAAGTTGGCCTGAGCAAGTTTGTTTGAAGCTGAAGAGTCACCGGCAACTGGGAAGCGAGAAAAAAGAGCAGAAAAAGAAATAGTGGTATAATTAACACACTCGCAAAGGATCTTTCTTTTTATAACAAAGGTAATTGGTATACTACTCCTCTTTTTCTTTTTCTTTTTCTTTTTCTTTTTACTTATAAGAAGACTAAACGCGTCAACATCTTTCTTCTTACCTTCTACGAAATTTCCTGGAAGTTAGAAGGAAATGAAAAATGGAAGAGGAGGGGGGGGGGGGGGTGGGGGTGCCGCGGATACGAAGACGCAAAACAACAAAACAAGAAAATGAAAATGAAAAATAGACAGAAAAAGAAGAAGAGACACAAAACAACAAAACAAGAAAAAGTAAATGAAAAATGAAGAAATTAAAAAAAAAAAAAGTCTCGTTCTCAAATTTATTTTTTTTTTTACGTGGGAATTTCAACTCTATACCTTATGAAGGAGTTAAACGTGTAATTACGACTAAAATATACATGCAACTACTTTTCATTTTTTTTAGTGGCCTTTCCCTCTTCATTTATTTAATGGTTTTCCCCATTTCATTTTATCCTTTTAAAGTATTTAAATACATTTCTTTTACTAAAAACAAAAAAATAAAAAAGAGAAGGGATTCTGTGCCGAAATAATTGGGGATTTTGCTGTCTGTATTTTTTAAATCTTTTCATTTTAGTGATTAATATAAATATACTCAATTCATGATTTGTTGGTAATTTTAAATTCTAAAAACACTTACTAAAAAAAAAAAAAAACACACACGATTTTTTGATAGATTTCATCAGATTATCAAAGATATGTTGCCAGAGGAGATTAGAAGCCCATGTGAATGTTCAAGAATGAACAAGTTGAAAATTTCACCACTTGAAATCTCGTTCATTTTGTCTTAAGATAATTTTTTTAAAAAAATCCTCCATATATTTTACATTTTCTGGAAAACACAACAGTTAAAAGTTAGATGGAATCCCCCAAAACAAGGGTGAGGAAACGAATGCCTAATAATAAAGATGCATTACACGCCTTTTTTTTTTTAATCATTAAGGACGCATCTTAATCTTAATATTAATATTAATCTAATCTTCTATATCAATGTATATAAAAGTGTCAAAGTGCAATCCATCTCCTTCCTACACTTGGCCTGGCTTTCGTCCTCAATTTTCTTCTTTGCTTCTCCGTTTGCTTCTTCTTCTTCTTCTTCTTCTTTATTTATTTTTTAATTATTTGACCATTTGCCCCTCTTTTTTCCCCCTTTGTATCATTATTTTTTTCCTTCTATATCATCTTACATTTTTCACCTCTTTTTCTTCAAAATCTTAAAACTTTTATTTTAAATATAAATCAGCTAATACATTTTTCTTCTTTCTTATATATGGAGTAATTAAAATTTTTTTTTGAAATTTATCCTCATTTAAATAATTTTCTTTCATCTCTTCAAATATTATTTTAAGAATGCGACTTTTATAACTTTTTGACAAATGTATCTCCTTTTACACATATTTGTTTTTTTTCTTATGTGTGCCTCAATTAAGTTTCTACATAATAATTTTACTTAATTACTATTTAAACTTTTTTTTCAATTTATTTTAGTCTTATCATTTTTCCTTTCAATTTATCCCCTTTAAAATAGCTTCCTTATATATATATATATATATATATATATATATATATCCTCATTTTTTTCCTTTTGTATTTTTTCATTCTGGTTCCGCTATTTCTTTTAAATCATATATTTTAATTATATTTTATGAAACTACATTTTCTTCCTAATATACAAGTTAAAATGAATTTTTTATGAAATACATTTTTATTTAAATATTTTTTTATTATGTGAAAAAAATTAATAAATGCAACATGCACATGCACGACACGTGCAATAACCTAGTGTATTATCCATATATAAATGAGCGAGTTTTTTACTCCAGCTCTTTATCACAAAACATTATTCAAAATTTGTAAAGTTGTTTTGTCTTTTTTGAAATTTTGTCTTGTTCTATCATTTTTCCCCCTTTACTCCTTTTTTTTTTTTTGGTTAATCATTGCAACTATAACTCATCCCCCACCACATTTTTTTTTATATTTTTCATAGCTATTGTAGATAGGTTTGCTTGTTTTTTTTTTTTTTTTTTGCCCCTCCCTCTTTCCCTCTTTGTTATTTGTTTTCTTTTTCCGTCCCTCGACTTTTTCTATATTTAATATAGATTATTAAGATGCTTTTTTCAACTTTTTCTGTATTAAAATATTTTTTTTTCTGAATATGTCCAAAAATAAAATTCTTTTTTCATAATTATAAAAAATATAATTTTTTCAAACTATGGTCTAAGTATTTTTTAAATTATCCTCCTATTAATTATCTGTTTTTTTTTTATATTTTTAAATTTGTTTTTATTGAAATGCATTTTTTAAGTTGTTCATATTATAAAAAATTTTTGAATGTGTCCCTATTTATTTTTTTTCTTGCAATTCTTTAATTTTTTTTTCCAATCATGACCTTTGTCAATACTTAGCACACTTAAACATATAACTCTTTTAGTCCTCTCAAATGTTATTTTCTCGTTTGTAACCCCTTTTTATATAGAGTTCTATTGTATTTGTTGCTTATTTATTAGTCATTTGGTATATGATTATACTAAACTCTTAAGAAAATAATAAATTAAGAAAATAAACAAATTCCATTTAAATATAAAAATTTATAGTTGTATTATGAAAATAAATAAATAAAATCTATATATTAGAATAACATTAAAAAAAATAAATTTGTGCAAATTAACATCTTAGATAAGATAACATTAAGGAATTAAATTCGCATGCGCAAAGCGCGTGCTTGCAACTAATCTATACGATATATATATAAAAGAGTCAATGCAACTAAAAACTTTATTAACCACTTTCTCTTTTTGATATCTATCACCACCTTAGAAAAATTTAGTGACTATATCATTTTTTTTTAACTTAAGAGTAAGAGGATTTGAGTTATATACCTTATAATAAACTCATATGTAGTTCACTCAAGTCAATTATGATTAATATAATTTTCCTATTATGTAATTTTAAGGGTATTGAAAAATGTAACTTATGATTGGAAACATAGTCCAATGGTAATCTCACATATGACTCCGCCAAAAGATGAAGAGTTTGAATCCCCCCTATCCCAGTCTCAAAAATATAACTTATATTTTAGAAAGTTGTAATTTTGGATATTTTAGATTTCAAATTTAGCTAAATCCTTATATTGCTGCAGTGAAAGGTGGATTTTATTTTTTATTTTTTATTTTTTGAAAATCAATCTTTTTCCCACCACACTAGTAACTGGTGAAATTGGGACTGTATGGATCCTTTTGAAATCGATCCAATCAATTTATTTCAATACAAAAATGATATTACAAATAACCTTGACCACTTATTAAAAATTCTCTTATTTTTAATTCAAATTTGCGCATCACTTTAGAATTCATTGTTTTGAAAAGTCTCCAACGTATGTTGAGAGGGGTTTTTAGTTCTTACAAGCAATGAAATGTTTAAGATGATTTCTAATGTTATTGGGAGCTGCTTTAAAAAGAGAGAGAGAAGAGAAACCTAAGGGTTAGAAATCTAACAAATAGATTCCAAACCAATTTACGAGATTTAAAAAAAAAATAATGAAAAAAAAAAACACCACACACACACACACCACCTCAATATAGAAGATTAGCAAAATGAGACACATTGCAATAATTTTGAAGACTAATGGTCAAAGTTATAAATTTAAAGGGTAAGTTGATAAAAAATGATAAATTTGGGAGGTCACAACACTAATCACCTGGAATTATTTTCCTCACCCTTATTGAGAAATCATACAGACTATTCCATCAAATACAGGTCATATACAAACAAATAATGGCACATGAATTCCTATGTGTAACCCCCACTCTCAGCAAAAAAAGAATAACTCCACCCCACAAACGACATTTTCGTCTGGTTATTCTGTGTAACCCCATCTTCATCAAAGAAGTTTTACTCTCTTCATTAAAAAAATTAATACTAAAAATGACAAACGAATTCATCTGTAAAATATATGGTTAGTGTTGTATTTAGAGAAAAGAAAAGGTGAAATAATGACGGTAAAGCAACAAAAGTGCATAAAATTGAAAAGGTTAATTCAACTTAATTAATGTTTGATACAAAGGCTGCATACGTAATTAAGAATAAAAATGGAATGAAGTGTACTCAGGATTTCGGTTTTTTATTTTGGCATAAGGAATATTTAATTGAGATTAAAGAGAGAAAATTAAGAAAACAATAAGTAAATGAATGCCACAAATTCGTAGTATTCTCATGTCACAACCAAGTGAACAGCCACGTAGGTAGTCATGTCATATAGTTAGGAGCACCATTGGTTTCTCTTAGCTTTACTCTTTACGCTAAAAAGAATTAATTACATTGAAAATAAAATAAGTTTTCTTTTTTGTTGAAGAGTTTGAACTTACATATCAAAGTTGTTCATTAACATTATCCTTTATTATTAATGAAATTTGAAAGTTTAATCAAGCATCTAAAATTATTTTAAAACAATCCGTACTTGTAATTCATGTTTCTAAATTTTTTGTAGCATTGTTCATCCAAGTAAGTATTAAATAGGAACAATTTTCTTTTTTACATATTATATTTTACAAAGGAGTAAAATGAATAATATTTTCATTAGCATAATTCACATTGTTTATATTATATCATCGCAGATAATTAATTGTAATTTTTCATTTTAAAGTAACTTTTTATTTATTAGTTTTACATATTGATCAACTTTCATCAACGAATCAAAAACTCCAACGTCAAATATTGATTATACTAATCTGCTTGAAATTTCCAAGTTTGATTTCCACCATGTCTACGTACATGATGAATGTTAGAGTCAGATTTTGTCCCTCCCTCAATTTTTGCCGTACACGTGCCAATTCAGATCTGTTTCGGCCATCTGACAGGGTGGGTAATATCCATGAGACAATCCATGAACAAACAACCACAACAACAAGATTTGACTACTTTTTGCATATGAAAAATGCTGACACGAGATGAAAAGAGAGTAGGTAGTAGGTTTTGTTTTGTTTTGTTTTTGTTTTTGTTTTTGTTTTTTAAGGTAGACCCCTATATGTTACTCTCTTCTCACTTTCTCTTCTAACTTTTTTTTTTTTTTTTTTATCTTCTAACTTCTATTTAATTTATCATATTTGGCACAAAATATATATACTCTTTGAGATTCTTTTTATTGTGTTTCTTCTAATCGGAATTAAAACTTCTATAATTTTCAGAAGATTTAGAACCATAGTTCTGCATATTAAAAAAAATGAATCGGTCCTAAAAAAGATTCTTAAAAAAGAGGAAGAGAGAAGGCATAACTCAAGATCAAACAGAATGATCTTAAATAAATAAATAAACAAATAAAAAGACTGGAGTCACTTTTTTTTTTTTTTTCTTTTTTAATATGACAAGAAGACGGACAATAGTCATGGTCAATATCTTTAATTGGTAGAGTCCTTCTTTTAATTGGACTCTTTTCTTATGAAATTTCTAGGAAGGTGGAAATAAAAATTAGATTAATACTAAAAAAGTTATTAAAGACTTATCCTTTAGTTTTAATCAATAGATTAAAGAGTCAATACAGATTACGGATAGGTCATCAATCTATTCATCGTGTATAGGATGAGTTTTTCAAACAACTTTTGTATTGTTATCTAAGTGGCACCCACTTAGCAACTCTGTTAGTAGATAAGGATAACAACCCTGTTTCCTATTTGTTGTGCGTATTGTTCTTCCTCTTTTTTTTTTTTTTTTTTTCCATGAATGTTGAAAATAAATAGTAATTGGTTGCAATTTTTCAATGCTACTCTCGGACTCATAGATCCACTTTTGCCAGGTAATTAATTAAGAAATAAAATTATTAATCAATTAAAAACTCTCATTCAGCAAAATAAAAAAAAATAATTAAGAACTCGCTTGTTTAATGGATTTTCCCTCTTGAAGTTTCCTAAGTTGGCAACCTTGTGTGGACAAACATTTGTTTATATTTTAATATTATTATTATTCTACAATTTTCTCCTAAGCTTGGAAGATTAGGGAAAATTTACACGTTTACCCCTACTAGTGAAGTATGGCCGATTTTAATATGTTTGAGATATTTTATTTTATTTTAATAGGAGTACTAAGAAATCAATATTTAGAGTGAGATCAAAAGTTTCTTCAAAATATGTAGATGTTGTAATTACAAAATTTTCACGGGGGTAAATAAGGGACAACCGTTGTAAAACATTGTTTTTTTACTGGAACCATTGTAAAACATTTTGATATAAGGGGGCAAAAAAATATAGTAAGTTATTATAAATTTAATATGGCTCCACCTCCCTTCGCCCTTGTTGGAGAAAGAGCTCTAAGAAGATTAGACCATATCTGACATGTTTGTTCCTTGGAGCTTGGCAATAATCCTCAAGAATTTAAGTTTACAATGTATATCTTAAACAATTATAAATCCTCTGTTCAAATTCTCTGTCTTACTTCATATTAATTATATATGTTTTGACACATTATCGGCTACTTAACATTTCCTCCATAAATCTAATTCATGAAATTCTTTATCTTTTTCATTTTTTCCCTTAATTTTTAATATACCCAGACACATCTTTCTTTTGTTTTTTCATACTTGTTTTAGTTTTATTAATACTCATGTTTTTTAATTAATTTTACGAAATGGCCGTTTACCTTTTTTTCGAGCTTTGATTAATCATTGATTAACTATTATTAATTAGTAATTGATTATGAAAATTAATGATTTTTGTTATAATCAGTTAATAATTAATCAAATTAATAAGATTATATGGTCAATCATTGATTGACCATTTAAGAATTGATTTATTATTTTTAAAAAAAATAATTTTTTAACTAATTTTTAAAAACTTTAACAATCTATTAGAATACTTCTTCTTTTTTTTTTTTAAAGACTATTTAACTCTAAATTCCTACAATCATTTAGTGTTTAACTTTACTTGAAAGATTAGTCCATGTTTCCTTTTTTTTTTTTATTAGTCTTCCACTTTTTCGTTTCCATGAATGTTGAAAATAAATAATAACAACTGGTTGCAATTTTCTAATGCTACTCAGTGACCGCTATATGTTACTTCTCATCTCACTTTCATTTATCATATCTGACACAAAATACATGTACTCTTTGAGATTCTTTTTAGTGTGTGTTTCTTCTAATTGGAATAAAAACTACTATGATTTTCAGAAGATTTAGAGACATAGTTCTGCGTATTAAAAAAAATGAATCAATCCTAAAAAAGATTCTAAAGAAAGAGGAGAGAGAGAAGGCATGGATTGGCATGGATTAAGATCAAACAGATTGATCTTAAAAATAAAAAATAAAAATAAAAAAAAAGACTGATGTCACCTTTTTTCCCCCTTTTTTTAATTTGACAAGAAGACAAACATTAGTCATGGTCAATATCTTTACTTTGGTAGTCTTTCTTTTAATTGGACTCTTTTCTTAGGAAATTTCCAGGAAGGTAGAAATAAAAATTATATTAAAGCTAAACAAGTAATTAAAGAGTTATCATTTAATCTTAATCAATAGATTAAAGAGTCAATACAAGTTACGGCTAGGTCATTAGTGGGTTTTGCGTATATAGGATGAGTTTTTCAAACAACTACTTTTGTATTGTTATCTAACTGGCACCCACTTAGCAACTCTATTAGTAGATAAGGATAACAACCCTGCTTCCTATTTGTTATGCGTATTGTTCTTCATCTTTTTTCTTTTCTTTTTTTTTTTTTTTTCCATGAATGTTGAAAATAAATAGTAATTAGTTGCAATTTTGTAATGCTACTCTCTCTGACTCATAGATCCACTTTTGCCAGCTAATTAATTAAGAAATAAAATTAGTTGATCAATTAAAAACTCTCATTCAGCAAAATAAAATAAAATAATTAAGAACTCACCCGTTTAATGGAATTTCCCTCTTGAAATTTCCTAAGTTGCCAACCATGTGTGGACAAACATTTATTTATATGTTTAATATTATTATTTTACAATTTTCTATTAAGCTTGAAAGATTAGGGAAAATTTACACGTTTACCCTTATTAGAGAAGTATGGTCGATTTTAATATGTTTGAGATATTTTATTTTAATATGAGTACTATAGAAATCAAAATTTAGAGTGAAATCGAAAGTTTCTTCAAAATATGTAAATGTTGTAAATACAAAATTTTATGGGGGGAAAATAAGGGAAAACCTTTGTAAAACATTGTTTTTTACTGGAACCGTTGTAAAACATTTTGATATAAGGGGGCAAAAAAATATAGTAAGTTATTATAAATTTAATATGGCTTCACCCCCCTTCGTCCTTGTTGGAGAAAGAGCTCTCAGAAGATTTAGACCATATCTGACATGTTTGTTCCTTGGAGCTTGGCAATAATCCTCAAGAATTTAAATTTATAATTTACATCTTAAACAATTATATATCTTCAAAATACGAACCCAAATCCTCAGTTTAAATTATTTGTCTTATTTCGTGTCAATTGTATATGTTTTGACACGTTATCAGCTACTTAACAATTTTCTCCATGAATTTAATTCATGAAATTATCTATCTTTATCATTTTTTCCCTTAATTTTTAATATACTCGGACACATCTTTCTTTTGCTTTTTCAGACTTGTATTTGTTTTATTAATACTCATGTACATGATTAGGCTGGGTCATCCAATCTAATCAAACTTGTTTTTTTTTTCCTTTTATTATTAATATAGCAAAATGACCGTTTGCCATTTTTTTAAGCTTTGGTCAATCATTGGCTGACTATTGTTAATCAATGATTGACTACGAAAATTGATGATTTTTCATTATAGTCAGTTAATAATTGACTAAATTAATAATATTATATGATTGACTATTTAAAAAAATTGATTTATCATTTTCAAAAAAATGATTTTTTAACTAATTTTTAAAAACTTTAATCATCTGTTTAAAAACTTCTTAAAAAAAAAGACTATTTAACTCTAAATTCCTACAACTAGTGTATAACTTTTCTTGAAAGATGAGTCCATGTTTCCTTTTTTTATTATTATTCTTCCACTTTTTCGTTTCCATAAATGTTGAAAATAAATAATAATAACTCGTTGCAATTTTTTAATGCTACTCACTGACCTCATATTAATTAAGAACTAATTAATCGATTAATTAAAAACTCTCATTCAGCAAAATAAAATAAAATAATTAAGAAAGCTTGGCTTTACAACTTCTCTCTCTCTCTCTCTATGAGAAGACTAATAAACAGTAGATCAAGATATTTAATTAATCTTCTAGGAATTTTCATGGAAGGTAGGAGGAAAGGAAAAATGAGTAGCCTACAATTATTTATTACTATATTTTATTAACGAAGAGAACAAGTAACTATTGTAAGGGAAAGCCTAAACATCCCAAAGACAATACTATAATGGCATATTTATTTATCATGAGTAGGGAATAAGAGTAGAGAATGAGAGTCAATCCCTTGTTTACTTGCTCTCTTTTTTTTTTTTTTTTTTCTGGAATGAGAATGAAAATGGTGGGTCTCATACCAATTTGGGATTGAGGAATGGGATTGGCAATCCCATGCTCCCCTCCGGATTGTGACTCTCATTCCCACTATTAACATTAAATTACCATTTTATCCTTAGTTTATTTGCTAAAAATTGTATTAAAAATAATAATAACCTATATTAATTATTTTTATTAACCAAATATAATATATTTTTATTAACTTAATATTATATAACTATCCTAATTACTATTAACGTTATTAGAGTAAATAAAGAACTTTTTTTATCACAATATATTATTATATTTCTATTATTATATTTTTTATATTTTACTTATTTTAATTCATTTTTTTTACTCTTTTAAATTTTTTTAAACAAAAAATTACACAATTTTAATTTTATTGCCTTAATATCATAATGGTAATTTTACTTTTGATTAATAGTATGATAATAAATAAAAAAAAGATCATTTTTTTAATTTTTAAAAACACAATAAATAAAGGGGTATATAAGTAAATTTATAGCAACTGACTCTGATTTATGTTTTAAGTAAACGCATGAATGAGATTGACAGTGATTCCAACTCCGATTACTGGAACCCAAGTAAAGAGCATATTCTGACTCTGAATCCTGACTCCGAATCCAGCCCACTCCGAATCCTACCCACTCCGATTCGTGATCACTCCGATTAGAAGTAAGTAATGTAATACCCGAAATTTTGATGACTTTAGATTTCCTTTGAAATAAGGAAAACCTAAGTCTGAATCATGATCGGAGTGGAATAACAGTATAGGTTTGAGTTCTCGATTAACTAGCTACGAGACTCAACAAAAGATTACTTAGCCAAGTAAAAGGTATTTTAAGGAAAACAGCATGACGAAATTTCATAATTTCATATTGGTCAAAGTTTGACCAAGAAAGTCAAAGTTGACCAAAAAGTCAACGGATTGACTAAGAACGGTCAAAGGTATGACTATACAGCAATAGGATAATCAGTATGGAAATTATACTGCGGAAACCGTCTTTACGAACGAATAAGCAAGAATAAGCTATGAGACCACCCTAAAAAAATCAAGCACAATATTTGGAGCAATATGGGCTAAATGGTTTCAAGTCCCAAGAAAAATTTATACGTAGTCCAATTTTATGCAGATGGATTTTGGACTACAATTCAGTATGATAATACTGTTTTAGGACAAAACAGTATTGATATTATCAAAGTTAGTAAGGAAATGGATTGCATAATTATATTAAGGGATTCTTGGAATCAAGAGGATAATTATGCATGAATTGGAAGTCAAGTGGCTCTACCTTAGCCGATCACCCGCAGGGACTAAATTGTAAATATTTTGTCTTTAGGGGCAAAAGTGTAATTTTTGGAAAAGTTAGCAATGATGATGTAAGCATGATGTCATCAAGGTGATGTAAGCATGATGTCATCAAGATGATGTCATCAAGGTGAAGTAAGCATGATGTCATCAAGGTGATGTAAGCATGATGTCATCATGATGGGGTAAGCAAAACTTGTGCACCAAGGAAGCAAATGGCCGGCCACCACATGTAGGGACTAATTAGCAAATATTTTTGCTTCAAGGACCAAAATGTAATTTTAGAAAAATAATTAAATCCAAGTTCAATGACTTTTTAGTAATTTTGAAAAGTTCAAAAGCCTATAAATAGAGGTGAGGGGGGGGCGGATTTTGGACCCAAAAATTGGGAAAAACAAGCCAAACTCTTGCCAATTTTTCTTCTCACCCATTTCCCCACAAAAATAGAATCCTAGGGAGTGAAAAAACAATGGTTGGCCGGATTTGGAGGTGATGGCCGAACCTTGTGTGAGGCTTAAGCTTGAGTGGCCGAAAATATTGGAACCCCAATTGGAGGGGGGTGGCCGGTTATGGTGATGAGCAAGGGGGAAAGAGTTTAAACCCAAAACCTAGCACCAATCTTGGTGTGAACTAAGGTAATCTCCTTTAGCCCTAAGCTTTTCAATTTGAGCTTAAATTTAGAAATTTAAGTGTATTTCCAAGCAATGGTTTGTAAGAGCATAAGCTCATCCTTTATTTTCATGCAATAAGCTTAAGTGCTTAGCTATGTGCTTGATTAGGGTCTCAATTTATGATATTAGTGTATGCTTTGACAATATGCTTGCATGATATTAGAGTTTGCATGCATGCCTATTAAGTGTTCGATATATGTCCCCAATATGCCTAAGAAGTTATAGGTTATGCATGTTTATGTTTAAGCTAGATTAGTAGCTTGAATGATGCATGGTGATGCAAACCTAAATTTTTGCAAACCCTAGTTTGGTGCAAGAACACCCAAGGGTTTGCCCTTGCATGAAAATGTTTGAATGATGCATGGATGTATGTTTTACGTTAGAAAGCGCTGCATGACTGATATTAGGCTCCCGCTGTGGGCGGTTGAGGTAGTGTGCGCGTATTAGAACGTAAAACCAACTTAAGAACAAAACTGCCAGTTTTCGGGTAAAACTGTCCAGTTTTCTGGAAAGTCGATTTTGAGGCCCTTAGAGGCCGAATTTGGAAAAAGTTAAAACTACAAAGTTGTAAAGAAGGGCTTTTCCTAGTGGACGACATGGACATTTTTTAAAAATAAGGCTCCAAAGGCCTTCGTTTTTACAAAAATCCGAGACTGAGAATTCCTGGGCAGGCCAGACCCAGTGTGCACGGCCAGCAGGATTCAACCTCAAAAATGATTAAGTTAAAGACAGAACTGGGTTTTCAGTAAAGAACCAAAGTTGTAGTATTTTTCGAGATCTACAACTTTCATGAACAAAGTTTTCTCAGATTCCAAACATAATTTAAGATAAAGATTTTATCATAAAAACAGTGCAGGAAACAAGAAAATTCCTGCACAAGATTTTCAGAAAAACAGTGCAAAGCAGGAAATTCCTGCATGTGCACTAATCACTGAGATTAATAAATTGTATTTTTGCACCAACACCAATGTTTTAACTATGAAAACTGTTCCAATGGCAGTTTTCAGCCCTTAATGATTTTTATAAAGTCCCACTTTGAAAACCATGAATTTTTAAGTTAAACAAAATATTTTTGGCCAAATTTTCCAAATTGGATTTTAAAGGCTAAAGTTTAGTAACAAGACAATGACGGATAGTAACCGAGAAGGATACCCGAGTTACTAGGCTTGGCCCAAAAGCCCAAGTTTGACCCATAGAATGTTGACTTTGATTGACTAAGTTTGACCACCTCAAGGGTTATCCTATGTAACCCAATAAGTTATCATGTGTATAATTAGGGGACATATAACTAAGATTGTGTATGAATGTTGGATAGGTCACCAACATTTTATAGGATCCTAATCCTATGTTCTTTTAATAGCAGGAAGTAACATGCAGTTGCGACCTGAGTTGGAACAACGAAACCCAGGGTATAGCATAACAGGTAAGTACAAACCTCACCTACAGTATGGAAAATAGTAAACTATTTTCCAATATATGATATGTTTTCATGTGTGTTATGTATGCCATGTTTTCAAGAATGCCATGTTTTCAAGTATGCCATGTTTTCAAGAATGCCATGTTTTCTTGCCATGTTTTCAAGTATGCCATGCCATGTTTTCAAGTATGCCATGCTTTCAAGAATGCCATGTTTTCAAGTATGCTATGTTTTCAAGAATGTCATGTTTTCAAGTATGCCATGTTTTCAAGAATGCCACGTTTTTAAGAATGCCATGTAAATGTTAAGTTATGGTATAGTGACATCATGAGGCATGTTCACTAATGTTAAATCACATGGTAAGAAAATTCAAATAAGGTGTCGTACCAACCTTCCATCAGGTGAAGGATACATGTTCAAGTCAAGTTATGATTATTAACCTCTCGTTGATGCGGGAGGGTCAAGTTTATGATTCCCAGAACTGTTTAGGGCCTTGCGAACCCTAACTTTGTCTGGAGGCTGCGCGCTTTTGGTATGTACACTATGGGCCCACATGTTAAGACAAGATAATAAGTTCCAGATTAAGTCCATAATGAAGCACAAGATATTCAAACCGATCATAAATGGATCATGCATAAATTACCTGATGTTTTAAGAGGTTTTGTGAGATTATGTTTGTACTTGCTAGGCGAAAGCTCATCAATATATTCCATACTGTAGGTAAAAGTAAAATGCCTGCAGCTTTACTTGGTGGGCCATGGAGACGATGCAGCAAGTGAAGGGCGGTATGGGATACCACTACGCAAGATTTTCCGCAAATATTTTAAGTATGAAGTTGTATATGTATGATTAAGAAATATGTACCATGTTATGTATATGATGATTCCAAGGTCCGGTTTAAAAGGTTATGGTGACCTTATAATCGGCATAACAAGTAATGGGTAGGCATGATGAAGTTTACCTATAAGTACAAGTTTATTTAAGTTATGATTTTAAAATAAAGTTTAAAAAAAAAAATTTCTGAAATTTTCTGTAAGGTTAATTATTTAAGACTAAGGTTTAAGTTAAGCAAGCATGGTAATGGCCCACATTTACGTGGTCGGTCCTACGTGGATTTTGGGGCGTTACAAAGTTGGTATCAGAGCGCTATCCTGCCAGCCTACTTCACTTCGCTTCACATCGTTTCTGCAAGTGCCCAAGTAAGTTAATTTATTTTCCTTTGATTAGAATTAGTTAAGATCTTACGTGTGAAGTAAGTATCCCTCGTCAATGATCATGTTGGAGAATGATACTCCTGGTGCTTGTAAAGGACTACTCCATCCCGTTATGATCATAGCTGGGAACTCTTGTCCACATAAGGAAAATGTTGAATACAGGGATGGATAAGCTTACAATGTGATATGAAGAGATCATGATAAGTTATGATAAGACATGATAAGATATGGACGAAAGAATGGATATACGACATGTGAGGAAATAAGGACCTAGAGTTAAAAGATGGTTCGCCATGCGTATGAACAGACCAAATTTTTTTACAAGACCTAATCTTGCAACTGTAGTAGCTAAGTTATGATTGCTAGAATAGCAATAAGGAAATGAATAGACTTCGAGATCGTATAGCCTATCGCTTTACCTTGGTATGATGGTAACAAGGAATTTTTTATTCTAAGAAATGGATCAATACCATGGAAGTTAAGTTTCCTGATTGTGAAACTTTTACCCCATAAGAGTAATATTAGAAACGGGGAAAAATTTTGATGACGCCTTAGTTTGGGGGTAGCAAATAGGCAATATGCTAATATAAGTTGGATGCTACTGCTACCAACAACAATTTATCAGGCTATGATAATAATGATGACCAGGAGATTTGATGATAAGTTAATAAGGTTAAGGTCAATAGCACCAACCTTGAAGTCGACACATAATGGTTGATTAAGGTCGACTATATACAATCATTTAAGTGATGGAAATCATGAAATGATGATTGGGAGTTTTAGATATCCCTTAGAACTATGATTATGCCTTTTTGCTATAACGGAAATGCTAAAGGCACAAGAGAAGTTTCTACTAGCTAACAGGTAGCTAGTTGATACAAGGATACCTTTCATTGCATCACTCGAACAGTAATATGTTTTCAATACTACTATTTAGTATTGTTTTCCATGATTCACTTGGAAAAAGATTCCAAGAAATTATTTTTATGTATGGTGCTTGATCTTATGCTTATTAGAACCAACTCATGTTATGTAAAGGGCCAAATCCTTGAGGAACAAGTTCCAAGAAAGGGGCCATCATGAAAAGTAAAGGGGCCGAAAACCTTCAGGAATAAAGTTCCAAGAAAGGGGCCATCATGAAAAGAAAAAGGGTTCTAATAGCACAAGATTAACATTGTACCAGAGGGTCCTCAGCTTCAGCAAATTGAAAGAAAAATATTTTCAATATGATATATATATTCGCTGAGCCCTCAAATAAAGTTAAAGAAAAGTATCTTAAATATAAGATACAATATGCTTTTCAAGTATGAAAAAGCTATATGATACGATATGCTTTTCAAGTATGGAAAAGTTGTATATGTTTTTTTCAAATATGGCAAGTTATATGATATACTTGCTAAGAAATTTTATGAAAACAGTTCTGGTGATACAGTACGAAAGGAAAGTATGATGGTATGTAAGAAAGTATGAAAGTATGCATGAAAGAATGAAAGTATGAAAGCATGAAAGTATGAAGATATGAAGGTATGAATTATGAGGATATAGAAAGAAGATTATGGTTCTATATAAAAGACATGATCCCATTAAGATATTAAAATGGGAACGTGAACAAGTTATTCAATCCATAGTAACTTGTTAAGGATTGATAGTGGATTGAAGAAAAGCCACTTAGGATTATATGAATTTTCGAGGACGAAAATCTTTTAAGGAGGGTAGAATGTAATACCCGAAATTTTGATGACTTTAGATTTCCTTTGAAACAAGGAAAACCTAAGTCTGAATCATAATCGGAGTGGAATAACAGTATAGGTTTGAGTTCTCGATTAACTAGCTACGAGACTCAACAAAAGATTACTTAGCCAAGTAAAAGGTATTTTAAGGAAAACAGCATGACGAAATTTCATAATTTCATATTGGTCAAACTTTGACCAAGAAAGTCAAATTTGACCAAAAAGTCAACGGATTGACTAAGAACGGTCAAAGATATGACTATACAGCAATAGGATAATCAGTATGGAAATTATACTGCGGAAACCGTCTTTACGAACGAATAAGCAAGAATAAGCTATGAGACCACCCTAGAAAAATCAAGCACAATATTTGGAGCAATATGGGCTAAATGGTTTCAAGTCCCAAGAAAAATTTATACGTAGTCCAATTTTATGCAGATGGATTTTGGACTACAATTCAGTATGATAATATTGTTTTAGGACAAAACAGTATTGATATTATCAAAGTTAGTAAGGAAATGGATTGCATAATTATATTAAGGGATTCTTGGAATCAAGAGGATAATTATGCATGAATTGGAAGTCAAGTGGCTCTACCTTAGCCGATCACCCGCAGGGACTAAATTGCAAATATTTTGTCTTTAGGGGCAAAAGTGTAATTTTTGGAAAAGTTAACAATGATGATGTAAGCATGATGTCATCAAGGTGATGTAAGCATGATGTTATCAAGATGATGTCATCAAGGTGAAGTAAGCATGATATCATCAAGGTGATGTAAGCATGATGTCATCATGATGAGGTAAGCAAAACTTGTGCACCAAGGAAGCAAATGGCCGGCCACCACATGTAGGGACTAATAACAAATATTTTTGCTTCAAGGACCTAAATGCAATTTTAGAAAAATAATTAAATCCAAGTTCAAGGACTTTTTAGCAATTTTGAAAAGTTCAAAAAGCCTATAAATAGAGGTGAGGGGGGGCGGATTTTGGACCCAAAAATTGGGAAAAACAAGCCAAACTCTTGCCAATTTTTCTTCTCACCCATTTCCCCACAAAAACCGAATCCTAAGGAGTGAAAAAAAAATGGTTGGCCGGATTTGGTGGTGATGGCCGAACCTTGTGTGAGGCTTAAGCTTGAGTGGCCGAAAATATTGGAACCCCAATTGGAGGGGGGTGGCCGGTTATGGTGATGAGCAAGGGGGAAAGAGTTTAAACCCAAAACCTAGCACCAATCTTGGTGTGAACTAAGGTAATCTCCCTTAGCCCTAAGCTTTTCAATTTGAGCTTAAATTTAGAAATTTAAGTATATTTCCAAGCAATGGTTTGTAAGAGCATAAGCTCATCCTTTATTTTCATGCAATAAGCTTAGGTGCTTAGCTATGTGCTTGATTAGGGTCTCAATTTATGATATTAGTATATGCTTTGACAATATGTTTGCATGATATTAGAGTTTGCATGCATGCCTATTAAGTGTTCGATATATGTCCCCAATATGCCTAAGAAGTTATAGGTTATGCATGTTTATGTTTAAGCTAGATTAGAAGCTTGAATGATGCATGGTGATGCAAACCTAAAGTTTTGCAAACCCTAGTTTGGTGCAAGAACACCCAAGGGTTTGCCCTTGCATGAAAATGTTTGAATGATGCATGGATGTATGTTTTACGTTAGAAAGCGCTGCATGACTGATATTAGGCTCCCGCTGTGGGCGGTTGAGGTAGTGTGCGCATATTAGAACGTAAAACCAACTTAAGAACAAAACTGCCAGTTTTCGGGTAAAACTGGCCAGTTTTTTGGAAAGTCGATTTTGAGGCCCTTAGAGGCCGAATTTGGAAAAAGTTAAAGCTACAAAGTTGTAAAAAAGGGCTTTTCCTAGTGGACAGCAAGGACATTTTTTAAAAATAAGGCACTAAAGGCCTTCGTTTTTACAAAAATCCGAGACTGAGAATTCCTGGGCAGGCCAGACCCAGTGTGCACGGCCAGCAGGATTCAACCTCAAAAATGATTAAGTTAAGGACAGAACTGGGTTTTCAGTAAAGAACCAAAGTTGTAGTATTTTTCGAGATCTACAACTTTTATGAAGAAAGTTTTCTCAGATTCTAAACAGAATTTAAGTTAAAGATTTTATCATAAAAACAGTGCAGGAAACAAGAAAATTACTGCACAAGATTTTCAGAAAAACAGTGCAAAGCAGGAAATTCCTGCATGTGCACTAATCACTGAGATTAATAAACTGTATTTTTGTACCAACACCAATGTTTTGACTATGAAAACTGTTCCAATGGCAGTTTTCAGCCCTTAATGATTTTTATAAAGTCCCACTTTGAAAACCACGAATTTTTAAGTTAAACAAAAGATTTTTGGCCAAATTTTCCAAATTGGATTTTAAAAGCCAAAGTTTAGTAACAAGACAATGACAGATAGTAACCGGGAAGGATACCCGAGTTACTAGGCTTGGCCCAAAAGCCCAAGTTTGACCCATAGAATGTTGACTTTGGTTGACTAAGTTTGACCACCTCAAGGGTTATCCTATGTAACCCAATAAGTTATCATGTGTATAATTGGGGGACATATAACTAAGATTGTGTATGAATGTTGGATAGGTCACCAACATTTTATAGGATCCTAATCCTATGTTCTTTTAACAGCAGGAAGTAACATGCAGTTGCGACCTGAGTTGGAACAACGAAACCCAGGGTATAGCATAACAGGTAAGTACAAACCTCACCTACAGTATGAAAAATAGTAAACTATTTTCCAATATATGATATGTTTTCATGTGTGTCATGCATGCCATGTTTTCAAGTATGCCATGTTTTCAAGAATGCCATGTTTTCAAGTATGCCATGTTTTCAAGAATGCCATGTTTTCAAGAATGCCATGTTTTCAAGTATAATGCCATGTTTTCAAGTATGCTATGTTTTCAAGAATGCCATGTTTTCAAATAGGCCATGTTTTCAAGAATGCCACGTTTTTAAGAATGCCATGTAAATGTTAAGTTATGGTATAGTGACATCATGAGGTATGTTCACTAATGTTAAATCACATGGTAAGAAAATACAAATAAGGTGTCGTACCAACCTTCCATCAGGTGAAGGATACATGTTCAAGTCAAGTTATGATTATTAACCTCTCGTTGATGCGGGAGGGTCAAGTTTATGATTCCCAGAACTGTTTAGGGCCTTGCAAACCCTAACTTTGTCTGGAGGCTGCGCGCTTTTGGTACGTACACTATGGGCCCACATGTTAAGATAAGATAATAAGTTCCAGATTAAGTCCATAATGAAGCACAAGATATTCAAACCGATCATAAATGGATCATGCATAAATTACCTGATGTTTTAAGAGGTTTTGTGAGATTATGTTTGTACTTGCTGGGTGAAAGCTCATCAATATATTCCATACTGTAGGTAAAAGTAAAATGCCTGCAGCTTTACTTGGTGGGCTATGGAGACGATGCAGCAAGTGAAGGGCGGTATGGGATACCACTACGCAAGATTTTCCGCAAATATTTTAAGTATGAAGTTGTATATATATGATTAAGAAATATGTACCATGTTATGTATATGATGATTCCAAGGTCCGGTTTAAAAGGTTATGATGACCTTATAATCGGCATAACAAGTAATGGGTAGGCATGATAAAGTTTACCCATAAGTACAAGTTTATTTAAGTTATGATTTTAAAATAAAGTTTAAAAAAAAAATTTCTGAAATTTTCTGTAAGGTTAATTATTTAAGACTAAGGTTTAAGTTAAGCAAGCATGGTAACGGCCCACGTTTACGTGGTCGGTCCTACGTGGATTTTGGGGCGTTACAAGTAAACATACCATAATGCTATTTGAGCCTTTAGATATCAATAATCAAGTTATTTTTTCTTAAAATTTGCAAAAATTTATAAAAAAGAAAAGAAAAAAAAAAAGGTTTACAAAACTAAAATCTTAAAATGCCTTATGATAAATAGGAAAAACAGAATAAAAAACAAACAGATTAAACAACAAAAAATCTTTCCACTTTGAGCTCTAAATTGGTAGTTAGTTAATTGTTTCTTAACTTTTTTTTTTTTTTTTTTTCCAAAAAATAGCTAGAACTCATAATTTCCTTCAAGAACCCGAAGTAAAAATTTTTTAATTTTTTTTTCCTGAGCAATTACACAATTGTTAGTTTTTGGAGCATCCTCTTTTAAGGATTTGATTTCAAGAGAATCAAGTGATATTAATAGCGACAAATAACATAAAACATTGCTTAGGATATTAAATTGTTATTTAATTGGTAACCGGCAACCGTGTCTTGACTTGAAAAGATGAGTGCTTCTTTCCTATTTTTATTAGCGATGTTCTCCCTCTTTTTTTTTTTTTTTTTTTTTTGTCTATAAATGTTGAAAAAAAAAACAATAATTAAATGCTTTTTTTTTTTTTTTTGGCTACTTTCTGACCTCATTGATCCACTTTGGCCAACTAATTAGTTAAAAACTTTCACGGTAATTGATTATACCTCTTGAAAATTCCAAGTTGACAACCATGTGTTTTGTTCTTTTCAAGGACATCCTTCTATTTCTCTGAAGCTTGTTAGATTAATCCATATTTACGCCTACTAATTAACTGTGTACAAATTGTATCAAATAATTTCAAAATGTATGTTGTCTAATAAAAGATTCATCAATCAGTGACAAAAAGACGTAATTTTAGAAAACACCTCAAAATACAGGAGTGGTCATAGCAATTTTTTTCATTCAAGTATATGTACTAATTATTGTAGGTTTTTTTTTTTGCTTAATAAAATCTTTTTTTTTTTTTTTTTCCTTTCATTCAAACCGTTGTATGCTTTTTTTATTTAATGAAGAGTAAGAACAAAAGCCTCCCACTGAAATTTTTTAAACCGATAAAAAAATAGAGAGAATCAGATCCGGCCCCAATGGCAAACTGAAAAATAATAATTAAAAAAAACTTCTATATATGTTGTTTAATTCTCTCCCTGTTCATTCACTTTCATTTGTCATTTATGTAGTCGAAAATATCATATCTTATTCTTGATTCATGTTACTTTGTTTTGCTTCTTTTTTCTCATTGCCCATATAACCATTCTACTTATAAACTCTATCTCATCAGTCACACACCAATCATCACCTGAAGACCGAAACCACCATAAGAGAAAAACTAGCAGCAGTGGTATCGTTTTCTCAACCGACAACAATAATATTGGGGTTTCACGTTTCACAATTTTAGGAGTTTTGGCATCACTATATCGTCATCGGCAAGCTCAACACAAGCTGTGAAAGAGGCGATGAGAGTGATGCATATGCAGCTAATTCCTACATATATTCCCTTTTTGCTTGAGGCTGCTTCTTGCTCAGATACTTAAAAACGTAATCCGCTCATTCAGTATATTGTATCAAACTTATTAAATTACCACAACTCAATTCAAGTACAAACAGTACTTATTTTGATGGCAAGCTACCGCTGCACGTATTTCTATTTTACAACAATAGAAAATAAGCATCTCTTTGCAGAAGAAACACAATCAAAAGAGTCATTAAAAGTTGAAAATCCAATATATGAACACATATAAAACTGATGATCAGTTTCCTAACACAAGCAAGAGCAAAACCTTCCTCATCTTCGGCAGCTCAACTTGCAGGACTCTAAAGACTTGATAGGCTCTTGGCCTAGCCACAAGTAGAGGTGTCATTTACACAAAATGCCTTTTAAACACAATCCAACAACGTGATTCAACACAAAAAGTACATAACTAATTAAAATTCAAAGAATACCAATCAACAAATTTTTACATGCTTTTTTGCTAACAAGTGAAAGTTTAACTCTCATTAAGTGCAAGAATATATCACTTAAAAGAAGATAAGGTAAAATTTTGTAAATTACTTATGATGAGGAAAAGTGGATTTCATGTTCTAAATCTCTCAGGGAGTGGTTCATCAGTCTTCTTCTTGATCATCTGATTCAAAATGGTCTTCTTCTTCTGCATCTTCTTCTTCCTGATCTAATGACTTAGAAGAATAAACGGCTTCATCTCCACTTGATTCAGACTCAACTTTGTTATTATTTCTTAATGATCTAAACATGCTCTTAACAATCCTAAATAGCAATTAGATCGAATGTGGAATAAAAATTTGGATCGAAAAGCGTACCTCCCGCCATCGCGGTTCTCACACTTAAGGGTTTGGGAAGAATTAATTTCAGGGTTAAGGTGCTTCTAAACCTCAGACAATCTTGTTAGATGGTGTATGAGAAACTGAAAATAGATTGTAGGCTTAGGGGACCTCACTAAGGATGCACTGCCTTTATACATGCTCTGCCCATCACAGAGACGTTGGAACATGCATAGATCATGGGGAGTTATTTTCTAAACGTTATGAGACATTATCTGTAATACCTAGATTTTTCCGATATTACTATTTCCTTCCAAAGGAATTAAATGTATACCATAGAGGTATTATTGAAAGAGAAGCTCGGTTAAGAGTTTTCTTACATTTTATGAGTTTTTCAGGTTCAATAAAACTCAAAATGGATTATGTAGATTAGCAACGGACCATTTGAGAAAAAAGGGGACGAAAAAAGTACATGATTTAACGAAAGTCAAAGTTTGACCGAAAAAGTCAACTTTGACCAAGAAAGTCAAAGTTTGACCAAGAACGGTCAAAGGATTGACTTTGCAGTATTGTGAAATAAAGTATACTGCGAAAATCGTCTTTACGGTTACTATTGCATGAATAGGATTTAAAACCACCGTAGAAAAATCAAGCACACCGAGTTAGAAATAAAGGACAAAAAGGGCTCGAAAAAATAAGAAAAATTTTATACTGTCCATTTTTACATAGATAAATTTTGGACTGCAGTCAAGTATAACAATACTGAATTATACTGTGTATTAGTGAACACAGTATTGAAAATATCTGTGTTAACAAGAAAATAGACTGCATTTTAAGGAAAAAGCCAAACAAGGCCTTATGATGATGTCACCCTATTTTGGAATTATGACATCATTTTGATTTAAGGAAATTTTGGAAAGAAATCTTTGCCACCTAAGCACCATAATGGCCGGCCACCTAAGGGGGTAAAAATGTAAATATTTTATCTTTTGGGGGCAAAAGTGTAATTTTAGAAAATATAATGATGTAAGCATGAGGTAAGCACATGATGTCATCAAGATGATGTCATCATGATGGGGTAAGCAAAACTTGGGCTCCAAGGTATGCAATGGCCGGCCAACACTTGTAGGGGTCAAAGTGCAAATATTTTTGCTTCAAGGACTAAAGTGCAATTTTGAAAAAGTAATTAAATCCAAATTCAAGGACTTTTTAACAATTTTGAAAGTTCAAAATCAGCTATAAATAGGGGTGAAGGGGGGCGGATTTTGAGGGGAAAAATTGGGAAAACAAGCCAAACTATGGCAAAATTCTTCCATACTCATTTTTTTCTCTAAAACCGACCCTAGGAAAAGAAAAAAATTTGAGGTAGGAAGCCTTGGTGGTGTGGCCGGATTTGTGGTGAACCAACCAAGTGACCAAAATAATTTTGGTGCCCCTAGGTGAGTGGTGAGGCCGGTTGTGTTGACCTAGGAGGAAGGAGAAACTTTGGTGCGCAAACCCTAGTTTTGAACCAAGGTATTTTTCTTCAAGCCCTAAGCTTGCAATTGAGTTTTCAATTTGAAATTTATTTGTATTTCAAGTTGAAAAATGTAAGAGCATAAGCTCAAGTTTTCTTTGCCCTAGATTGATTAGATGTGGTGCTTGATTTAGGCTTTAAGGGTGGTTTGATGTTTAATTTTGTTATGAGCTTTAATTTTATGCTTATGTTTGATTTAATGCTAGGGTGCATGCTAGATGGATGATGAATTGTATGTCCCCTGTTTTTATGTGCAAACCGGTTCTAGAAGTGCATGTTAGGTTGTTAGTTTTGATTATGGAATGGTATGTGAATGTATGGATGTTGAGACAACCTAGAACCATGCAAACCTAGGCTAGGACAGTTTGGTTTTTGGTTTGCATGGGCGCGTTTGAGTTGCATGTTTGTTCATGTGGGACATTATAAAACACTGCATGTGTGCTATCTAGGCTCCCGCGTGTTCGGTTGAGTTAGCTTACACGAAATAGGACGTAAAATGAATGTGAGAACAAAAACTGCCAGTTCGGATGTGAACTGCCCAGTTTTCTAAAAAGTGGAATTTGAGGCTTTTGGAGGCCGAACTGGGAAAAACGTAAAACTTAAAAGTTGTAGAGAATGATTTTCCCTAGAGGGCATCGCGGAAGGATTTCTAAAATAAGGCTCCAATGGCCTTCGTTTTCACGGAAAACCGAGCCTGATCCGTGCCCAGGATTTGTGCACGACCAGGTGAGTTCAAACGGTAAAATGAATCAGTTAGATTCCGAATTGAATTTTTCGTAAAACATGAAAGTTTTAGGATTTTTCGAGAGCTAGAACTTTTGTGAAGACAACTTTTTCAAAATCGGAATGAATCTTTAAACTGACACGGTTTTATAAAGACTGTGCAGGGAACAGGAAATTCCTGCACAGGATTTTCTAAAAACAGTTTGGAAAAAAAATTGTATCTTTCCCAAAATCACTGTTTTGACTAAGGAAACTGTTCCAAAGGCAGTTTCCAGCCCTAAATGATTTTTACAAAGACCTATTTCAAGAATATGAATTTTTATGAGTTAAGTAAAAGATTTTTTGAAGTTAATTTACCAAAGTTTCCAAAGAAATGGAAAATGGATATTTTTAAACCAAATTAGGTAAGCAAGATGATTACGGGTAATAACCAGAAGTGTTATCCGAGTTACCAGGCCAAAGCCTAAAGCTCAAGTTTGACCCGTATAGGGTTGACCTTAGTTGACCAAAAGTTGACTTTGGTTGACCAAAAGTTTGACTACAAATAACCTTAAGGGTTAGTCAAGATAACCCTAAAGGATACCAAGATTAATAAATTGGGCTAAGATATAGGGTTAATTGAAGTAACCAAATAGTTTATGAACAAAGATAAAGCCCAAGGTTAGGAAAGTAACCTAACCCTAACGGTATATATGATGATTTAGCACATAAGGTTACTATTTGTAACCCAGTAAGACATCTAGTATTGGGGACATACAATTAGGATTATGTAGGCATGTTGGTTAAATTACCAATATTCCACAATACTAATTAGACCCTCACCTATGTCCTTCAACAAGCAGGAGGAAACCTGCAGCTGTACTCAGAGAAGGGGCAGTACTACGCAGGACATAGCAAGAGAGGTAAGTACAACTCCGCCTACAGCATAGGCTTTGTTGTGTATACTTGCCTAAGTATGATGAAAATGTTATGTGACGTAAACGTTACATGCTAAGTGATAGAAAATGCTATGCTCTATATGTTAAGTGCTATAATAGGTTAGGAAATGTTATGAAAGATGCTATGAATTATGAAACGCTATGTTATGCCATGTGCTATAAAAGGGTTAAATGCTATGATGTGTTATATATGCCATGTTATGTGTTATAATATGCTAGGCTATGTAGTATGTTATGTCATGTGCTATGAAATATTATGAAATATGTTAGAATCATGTTATGAGAGGATATAGGATATGTTATGGCTAGGGTATGGTTAAGATAGGATCATGATTTAATTGTGTGAGACATCACGAAGCATGTTCACCAATTAATAAGAATAAGATCAAGATATAAAATGATGAAAGTTATGATGGCAAGCGAACTTACCTGTGTCGTACCGACCCGCGTGAGGTCGGGTTGAGCTATGGCAAGAGTAAGTCCATAGTTGCACGCCCGGTACGGACACTTATGTTATGGGGCCCATAAGTAAAGATAAGTTAAGAAAGAATGTTATGAAGAAATAAGAAAGCATAATGAAGCATAAATGGTTCATGCATATGCCATGATAAGTTATGACATATTATGATAAGTTATGATATGCTATGAAATGTTATGTTACGATGTGTTATGATATGTTAGAATATGTTGTGTTTATTTATGTCGCGGTATAGGAAGTTGTACTTGCTGAGCGAAAGCTCACTGTATTACGTCTATGCTGTAGGTAAACAACCTGTCAGCAATGGTTGATGCAAGATGGAAGGGCGTGGCGGGGCAAACTGTGAAATGTGGGAAATCTAGCCGCTACGCGTTTTGTTTTCTTATTTATTTATCTTAGGTTTAAAATCCTTACTACAGACAGGTTTATATGATGCACGCGTTATACGCTTTTATGTCTGTAAAAAAAAAAAAAAAAAATTTCCGCTGTTTTTCGTAAGTATGTAAGTATGTATGAGAAGTTCAGTATGTATGTATGTATGGTAACGGCCTGTGCTAGGCGGGTCGTTACAGAGTTGGTATCAGAGCGGTTCCCTGCGATACGATTTCACAGTCTGCCTGCCATCGCCACCATCATTGTAAGTTAAATTTCTATTTTATGTATATGCGTAAATAATTATGATAGGATTATGCTATGATAGACGCATGGATATGGATCCCGCACGGATCGATGCGGATCGGGCGACAGTTACGGCATTTTACGGATCACGTCCTCTTTTATATGACGGTACGGGACGATCGGTCACGGTATCGGCTTGGTTATACGACATGGAGATGATTTTCTACACCTGCCACATCGAAGACCGTTTAAAGGTCTCGTTAGCTAGTCGTTGCCTGATCGCGGACGCTAGGCTATGGTGGATGATCTACGGAGAGCAGCAGATGCCCAGTCGGATGTGGGCACATTTCCGCACTGTGATACTTGCACGATACGGGCTGATTCCTATGGAAGGGCCCGGTGACGATGAGCAGTACCGAGATCCCGAGATCTATCGAGACATGCATTATAGGCGAGGCCAGAGTTTCGTGGCAGATTGGCACGCGTACCCGCAGGAGTCTATGGGCCATTACTGCTGCAGATTTCAGGAGGCTATGCTGCCCTATATTCCTCAGGATATGCCTCACCCCCAGCTGCAGGCATTGGAGATATTGCGGAACGGGGTACCACCTCGTATCCGACGGTTTGTCATGGAGCCCATGCTAGAGAGGACAGTTGGGGATATGATGGATGACATCTTGCAGGCTGAGGTTACAGCATATATGGCGCAGGCTGACGCCTATATGAATGAGTATCAGGTCCCAGTAGATGATGCCGGGATAGGAGAGCCTCAGTATGAGGTAGGTCCGATATTTCCCGAGGACCCGATTCCCTCCATGCCCGTACAGGAGATCCCAGCCCAGGAGGCTGAGGACCAGATGGACGCCGAGGGCGCTGCTGATGATTTGATTACTCCGGTGGACCCATCGGAAGACCCTCCCGTTATTATCATCTCTAGTGACGACGAGGACGAAGAGGACGGTATGGAGCCCGAGGCCGAGCAGGGTGACTGGGTGGAGGACATTGATGACGCCAAGGGCGATCCCGAGGAGATACTATTCCACGATGGAGATTGGGACGTAGACTCCGACGCAGAGTCCGACATTTCGATGATCACACTTGAGATTATAGTCTAGTTAGGACTGATGTGTGTATGTACTTTTGACCCTAGGATTGTATGTACTACCTTATTATTTTTTTTGGATATAGGCTTGTACTTTTACAGGATGGTAAAGTGGTAGGCACTTCCATCCCATTATTGACCATGTATATATAAAGATATGTATGTACAGTATGACGTAATCAATTTGTAATTACAGTATTGTAAATTACGATATACAGAGTATGTACCTAATGTACTTATGAAATGTACAAAAAGACCGTGCAGACACGGGATATATAACAAGAGTATGTTATATATTATGAAAGTTATGTTATGATAAGTATCTGATATGATACAATGATGCCTTTTATGTTATGGTGTGAAATGTATGACATTACGATATGATGTGTTAATTCATGATACGATAAGTCCTATATGAAAGAAAGGATACTAATAGTACGATGATATCTTTTCTTCTGATAGGATTTAGAAGATGGTACGTCCACGTAGAACGGTACCACTTAACCCGCCCGAGCCAGACCTCGCAACCGTTGTAGCTAATCTACAACGGCAGCTGCTAGAACAGCAGCAGGAGACGGATAGACTTCGAGCTCAGATAGCTCAGATGAACCAGGGACCCCGGATTAACGAGGTTCCACCCCGAGCTCAACCAGTACCTCCAGTAGTACCTCCGGTACCTGAGGCTCAACCGGAAGTTCAACCTGAGGTTCAGCCAGAAATTCCTCAGAATGCTAACATTCCGATGGCACCCGCTGGAGGGCAAGTGAACCTACAGCCAGTGAGGGAGGACCTACTGTACGAGCGATTCAGGCGAATGAAGGCGCCTAAGTTCGAAGGCCCGACGGACCCGATTGCCGCGGACAATTGGTTGATCGATATCCAAGTTATCTTGGATTTCATGCGACTAACGGAACAAGAGAAAGTTCTCTGCGCTTCTTTTGCCCTGAAAAAGGATGCGCGACGTTGGTGGATGACCGTACAAATGCGCCGTGATGTTACGGCCATGAGCTGGCAAGATTTTGTGACCGAGTTCCGCGCAATGTACTGCAATAGAGAGATCCTTGCTGCTCAACAAGATGAGTTCACAAGCTTTAGACAGGGTTCGATGACGGTAATGGAGGCCGTAAAGAAGTTTGAACAGTTATCTCGGTTATGTCCAGATTTGGTGCCGAGTGAAACAGAAAAGGTACGAAGGATGATGAAGATGTTTCGAACCGACATTGCCAAACAAGTGAGTGCTGGCAGCAGCCCGCCTACCTTGGTGTCTGACTGCATAAGTCGGGCGATAAGAACCGAATACTGGATTAACCAGGATAAGGAAGCTAGGGCTCAAATTTTCAAGGCAAAAAGGGAGGAAAAGGCGGCAGCAAAACCAACGCAGCCTCGACAAGACTCAGAGTCGCACCCGAAAGGCCAAGCTAGCAACCCTATACAAGGTTCCAAACAATCTGGGAGGAACAAGAGAAAAGGAAATTTCTCGGGCCAGAATCAACAAGGGAATTTTCCTCAAAAGAAAAATAATCAAGGAAATAAGGATACTAACATTTACTACCCGGTGTGCGCAACGTGTGGGAAGAAACATCAGGGAGTATGCAGAATGGGGACAAATGCTTGCTACCTTTGTGGCAAGGAAGGGCACTATGCACGGAGCTGCCCCCAGAACAACCAGAACCAGAACCAGAACCCCTCTTATGCAAACCGGAATGCAAGCAGCCAGTTACATGCAGTTCAAGCAAGGCTCGAAGGACCCTCAATTTCGCAAGGAAGATTAGAGGCTCCTGAACCCCAAGTTAGGATTTATGCCTACACTAATGGAGATGCCGAAGCTGGAACTTTGCATGAAGTGACAAGATAGATCATTATCGTCACATAAGACATTATTGTATTATCTAATTCTGGTGCCACTCACTTGTTTGTATTTATAGAGTTTGCCCAGAAATTAGGAAGTAGTATAGATAGTTTAAAACAGCCTTTTTAAAATTTCTTTGCCTTTTTGAAGAGATTTTGTGATCCGAATATTTTAATGCAAAATACTTTTGTAGTTATAATGGCAGAGAATTGCTTGTAGATCTCATCGCAATCAAGTTTTAGGATTTCAATGTGATCTTAGAAACGAATTTCTTAAGTTATTACAACGCTAAGTTTGACCACCAAAAGCGTTGAGAGACGTTTAGCTCTTATGACAAGGAAAAGTTTAACCTTTATGGACAGTTGTGGAGTTCAACAACCGGATTAATTTTGGCAACGAAGGATTAGATAATATCAGAAGCCCATAAGACGCCATATTCGGTACATCCAGGAGCTTTTAAGATGTACCAAGACCACTGAGAGAATTATTGGTGGCCGAACATGAAGAATAAAATGACGGAATTCGTGTCAAAGTGCCTAATGTAACGACCCGTCTAACACAGACCGTTACTATACATACATACGTGTTTGACTTGTTCCATAGGCGTAACTGTTTATTTACGGAAAATAGCGGAACATTTTTTTTTTTTTTTTTTTATACTATATACAATATATACGAATATTGTCTCGGAGTGTTTGATCATAAAATAATAACCATAATTACACAAAACGCGTAGCGGCTTGAGATTCCCACGTTTCACAGTTCACCTCGCCACGCTCACCATCTTGTATCAAAAATCGCCAATAGGTTGTTTACCTACAGCATAGACGTAAGTTGTGAGCTTTTGCTCAGCAAGTACAACTATTTTACCCGCATAATAAACATACACAAACATACATACTTATTTCATAGCATAACATAATCTAACATTTTCTAATAATGCATGATCCAGTTATGTTTCATTATGCTTTCTTATCTTGCATATGGGCCCCTTATTATGAGTGTACGTACCGGGCGCGCAACTATGGAGTGGTTGGGGCGGCCAGACCAAATCCAACTCAAACCATAGTCCAACCCGACCTGACGCGGGTCGGCACGACACAGGCAAGCTTGCTTGCCATCATGTTCATATCGTACTTGATATTATCTTTATTATTTGTGAACATGCTTCGTGATGTTACAAAGTGATAAATCATATTCATGTTATAGTAACATACTGGCATGCATAATATCATAACATTCAGTCATCATAGCATACACTTAACATACTTAGGTAAGTAATACATAGGCCTATGCTGTAGGCGGAGTTGTACTTACCTTGTCCGCTATGTCCGATTAAAATGTTGATCCTTTTTAGGATGCCACAGCAGGTTATATTCTGCTATACATAAAGGACATAGGTAAGTATATTGTTGGTATTAAGCCAACATTCGTGCGTAATCTAAATCATACGTCCCCGTTCTATAGTTATTTTTATTGGGTTACAATAGGTAACCCTAGGGTTTATCTTAGTCAAAACTTTGACTTTAGTTTCAAAACTTAGGTTTATTTTCTTTTCCTTTGAAACTTAGATTTCAAAACTTAAAAATCCCTTTGAAAATCATAATTCTGGAATTATATTCATAAAACACTTAAGGATGGGAAACTGCCCTTGGAACAGCTTCCTTTGATTAAATCATCAGTGTATGTGCAGAAATATCATTTTCCTGCACTGTTTTATAAAATCCTGTGCAGGAATTTCCTGTTTCCTGCACAGTTTTTGAAATCTGTTTTTATTTCAAAATCTAAATTGATTTAGAAAAAGTTTTCTTCACGAAAGTTTTAGATCTCGAAAAATCCTAAAACTTTCGTGTTTTACACAAAACCAGATTCGGGCTCTAACCCCTTTGTTTTCTTTGTTGAGTTCACCTGGCCGTGCATCAAGTCTGGGCACGGTCAGGCTCGGGTTTTTGTAAAAACCAAGGCCGTTGGAGCCTTATTTTGGAAAACTGTCCGCGCTGTCCACTAGGAAAAACCATTCTCTACAACTTTCGTGTTTTGAGTTTTTCCAAATTCGGCCTCTAAAGGCCTCAAAATTTGATTTTCCTGAAACTGGGCAGATTTACCCGAGAATGGCAGTTTTGGTTTGAAATTCGTTTTTCCGGCCTAGTATGCGCATACTACCTCAACCGATCACATCGGGAGCCTAAAAACATTCATACAACGCTTTTCTAACGTAACTTTTTCTTAAACACATTACCTATCCAACCCATGCAAACCATTTTTTTAAAAATCACCCATTAGGGTTTGCATAGTTTAGGTTGCACAAATTGGTTCAAAAATCATTCTAACTTGAATCTAGCAACCTAACATGCATTTGTTCATCCATCTTGGCATATCAAGGGAACATACAACACATCCATCATCAAGCATATAAATCATAATTATATCATGCAATTCTAGATATTAATCATGCTAAATAAACATAATAATAACCAAACCACCCTTAAATCTAAATCAAGCACATAATTGATTCTAACCTAAGCAAATAAATAACTTGAGCTTATGCTCTTACAAACCCTTGGGAAATACACTTAAATTTCTCAATTGAAACATAAATTGAGAAGCTTGAAGTGTAAAGGGATTTACCTTGCCTTGGTTCAAGAAATTGGCTAGGTTTGGCTTGAATCCTCCTTTTCCTTTGGCTCCCCTAGAACCGGCCTTGGCCAAGAAATGGTTCTCCAAAATTTGTCAACTCCTTTGCCCCAAGCTCCGACCACCACAACTTCCAAAAATCCAACCAAACTCAAATTTTTTTCCTCCCCCCTTTCTTCCACACTAGAACCGGCCTTACCCACAAAAATGGGTTTCAAAATTTTTTTTTCAACTTCTAGCTTGCCCTAAACTTGAAATCCGGTTACCCTAAACTCAAAACACTCTTGGTTTTGCTTGATTTTCTTCCTTGGATTGCCTCCTAAAGTTCGGATTTTTTGAGAGGAAAAATGGGCATAGTTTGGCTAAGTTTTTGAATTTTTGTGAATAGGAATCACCTATTTATAGGCAATGGGAACTTTTTGAAATTGCAAGATTAGTCCTTGAAGAAGCAAAATTTTGCTCAAAGGGAGAGCTAGGTGGCCGGCCAATGGAGCATTCTAGAGCCAATTTCTTTCCAAAATTATCATTAATTTCTTAATGATGTCATAATTAAAAAGTTAAGTGATGTCATCCTTACTAGGGTTTGTTTGGGTTTTTGCTTAATATGCAGTCCAATTCCATGATAACACAGATAATTTCAATACTGTTTTCTACTAAAAGCAGTATTTTTACACTGAACTGCAGTCCAAAATTTATCTGTGTAAAAATGGACTGTATAAAAATTTTTTGATAACTTAAGGCCCCTTGGCCCATGATAACCTATCTTGTGTGCTTGATTTTTCTATGGGGGTTTTAGGTCTAACTCATGCTATCTTGCCCGTAAAAATGGTTTTCCGCAGTATATTTCTCATACTGCTTATCATATAAGTGTATCAACTCATGTTTGACTTTTGAAGTCAACCGTTGACTTTGACTTTTTAGGTCAAACTTGACCTAACATGAAATCATGAAATTTTTAACCCTTTTTACTCTAAAGGTTTCATACTTGACTAAGCAATTATTTTTGAGTCTCGTAGAATCACAAGAACTCATAATTTTCATGAAAAACCCTAATCAGGCTTTTGCATAAATACCTTCATGGTACAGCGTAAGTGTTTTTACAAGAAACTGAACATATCGAAAAAAAATTTAGTTATTACAATCTACCCCCCTTAAAAATTTTCGTCCTCGAAAATTAGAACAAGCTGGGGTAGTTCAATCTCATCTCATCTTCCAATTCCCAGGTGGCTTCTTCAATCTTGTGATTTCGCCATAGCACTTTAACCAGGGGAATGGTTTTGTTTCTCAGGACCTTCTCTTCCCGATCCAGAATTCGAACTGGCTTTTCTTCATATGTCAAGTCCGTGTGAACTTCAACTGGTTCTTGACTAAGCACGTGCGAAGGATCTGGTACGTATTTCTTTAGCATTGAGACGTGGAAAACATTGTGCATTGCAGCTAATTCTGGCGGCAAGGCGAGCTTGTAGGCTACTTTTCCAATTCTTTCAAGGATCTCAAATGGTCCTGTATATCTCGGACTGAGTTTTCCCTTTTTGCCAAATCTCATTACCCCTTTCATAGGAGCAATCTTGATGAACACGGCATCTCCAACTTGAAACTCTAATGGCCTTCTTCGTTTATCGGCATAACTTTTCTGTCTGCTAAAAGCTATGTCGAGCCTCTGCTTGATCTTCTTGATGAAGTCTGTGGTTTGCAACTGTTTCTGTCCGACTTCTTGCCAATGGATAGGAGATCGACATTTCCTTCCATACAATGCTTCAAATGGAGCCATACCAATCGAAGCGTGATAACTGTTGTTGTAGGAAAATTCGATCAATGGCAGCTTCTGATCCCAATTTCCCTTGAAATCCAGAACGCATGATCTCAACATATCTTCTAGCGTCTGTATGGTTCGTTCTGATTGACCGTCGGTTTGTGGGTGGAAAGCTGTACTGAACTTCAATTTCGATCCCATGGCATGGTGCACACTTGTCCAAAATCGAGAGGTGAAACGTCCATCACGGTCTGAAATGATCGATCTTGGCACTCCATGAAATCGGACTATCTGGGATACATAGACTTCGGCCAATTTTTCTACTGAAAAGGTGGCTTTGATTGCGATGAAATGGGCTGATTTGGTTAATCTGTCTACAATCACCCAAATTGTGTCGTTCCCGCTTGCAGTTCTGGGTAGTCCTACTACAAAATCCATGGTAATTTGCTCCCATTTCCATTCTGGAAGCTCTATTTTCTGTAAATCTCCTCCAGGATGTCGGTGTTCAGCCTTAACTTTTTGACAAGTTAGGCATTTTGACACAAAATCTGCAATTTCATTCTTCATGTTTGGCCACCAAAAGTTCTCTCGAAGGTCCTTATACATCTTGGAAGCTCCGGGATGTACCGAGTATGGCGTCTGATGTGCCTCTGACATTATTTGCTCCTTCAAAAATTCGAAGTTGGGAACACAAATCCTTTCCTCGAAGTAAATTACACCATCCGCAGAGGTCTTAAATTCCTTGTTCTTTCTGCCAAAGAGTTGTGCTTTCAGTAAAAAGGAATCTTTTCCTTGGTGAGACTTGATGGATTCCAACAGATTGGACTGGAGGGTCAGAGAAGACAGTTTTCCTGTAATCATCTCCAGGTTAAATTCAGAAATCTCTCGTTGTAGTGGCTTAGAGAATGCCTCAATAGACATTAGCATGCCTATTGATTTCCTACTCAATGCATCTGCGACCCTGTTCGCCTTTCCCGGATGGTAAAGAATCTCGCAATCGTAGTCCTTTACCAGTTCTAGCCATCTACGCTGTCGCATGTTGAGCTCCTTCTGAGTAAAAATGTACTTGAGACTCTGATGATCAGTGTAAATCTCACACTTATTTCCATACAGATAGTGCCTCCAGATTTTAAGCGCAAAAACCACTGCTGCGAGCTCCAAATCGTGTGTGGGATAATTTCTTTCGTGAGTCTTTAGTTGGCGGGATGCGTAGGCCACTACCTTCCCGTTCTGCATCAGGACTGCTCCTAATCCACTTTTGGAAGCGTCACTGTAGATCACGAAATTTCCCGCATCTACATCAGGGATTATTAGCACTGGCGCACTGGTCAGCCTTCTTTTGAGCTCTTGGAAGTTTTCCTCGCACTTCTGGGTCCATTCGTATATCTTCCCTTTTCGAGTAAGAGCAGTGAGTGGTGCTGCAATTTTCGAAAATCCTTCGACAAATCGTCGGTAGTATCCGGCTAACCCAAGAAAACTTCTGATCTCGGTAACACTTTTGGGTGCTAGCCATGCACTGACCGCCTCCACTTTCGCCGGATCAACTGAAATTCCTTCCTTAGACACCACATGACCCAGGAAATGAACTTTTTCCAGCCAAAATTCACATTTCGAAAATTTGGCATACAGCTGGTTTCTCCTTAACGTCTCCAATACCAACCTAAGGTGATGCTCATGCTCTTCCTGGGACCTTGAGTAAATCAAAATGTCGTCAATAAAGACAATAACAAACTTATCCAAAAACTCTTTGAATACTCGGTTCATAAGGTCCATGAAGGCAGCTGGGGCGTTCGTTAATCCAAACGGCATGACCAAAAACTCATAATGCCCATATCGAGTTCGGAAGGCCGTCTTGGATATATCCGACTCCTTAATCCTGAGTTGATGATATCCGGATCGTAGATCGACTTTTGAAAACATCACTGCTCCTCGGAGTTGATCAAACAGATCATCAATCCTTGGAAGTGGATACTTGTTCTTGATCGTAATCTTGTTCAGCTCACGGTAATCGATGCACATCCGTAACGATCCATCCTTCTTCTTTACGAATAAAACAGGCGCTCCCCATGGAGAGTAACTCTGTCGGATGAATCCTTTGTCAAGCAGTTCCTGTAGTTGGACTTGGAGTTCTCTAAGCTCGGCAGGTGCCATACGGTAGGGTGCTTTCGATATTGGTGCAGTTCCAGGCAGCAACTCGATCTCGAAAGAGATTTCGCGCTCCGGCGGAAGTCCTGGTAAATCTTTCGGAAAGATATCTATAAATTCTTTGATAATGTGAACCTCTCCCGGCGTCAATTCCATCTCTTGATCCTTGTCCACCACGTTAGCTAAATATCCTTGACAACCATTAGCTAACATTTTCCAGGCTTTCATTGCTGAAACTAGTCGGGTTGCTGGGCTCCGAGATTGTCCGTAAAAGTTGAACTCTTCTTCACCGTAAGGGTTGAACGTCACACACCGTTTTCGGCAGTCGATCTTGGCATTATATTTGCCCAAGAAGTCCATTCCTAAGATCACATCAAAATCCTGAAGCTTGATTGCGATGAGATCTACATACAATTCTCTGCCACAGATAATTACGGAAGTATTTCGCATCCAAAAATTGGACCACAAAATTTCTCCGGATGGCAAAGAGGTTTTGAAAGGTTGAATTAAACTATCCACACCTCTTCCTATCTTCTGGGCAAACTCCAATGATATGAACGAATGAGTGGCGCCAGAATCAAATAAGGCAATTGCAACATGAGTGGCGATAAAGATCTGACCTGTCACCACATGCGATGTTCCGGCTTCTGCATCACCCTTGGTATAAGCATATATCCTAGCTTGGGGTTCGGGAGCCTCCAATCTGCCCTGCGTGATTGAGGGTCCTTCCAGTCTTGCTTGGACTGCATGCAACTGGCTAGGGGTGTTCCGATTCTGATAGGGAGGGTTCTGGCCTTGGGCGTTCAGATTACAGTTCTTCGCAAAATGCCCCTCCTTGCCACAAAGGTAGCAAGCATTGGTTCCCATACGGCATACTCCCGGATGTTTTCTCCCGCACTTGGCACACACGGGGTAGCTGTTGCTGTTTCCCTCATTTCCCCGATTATTTTTCTTTTGAGGAAAATTTCTCTGTTGGCCCTGACCAGTAAAGTTTTCTTTTCTTTTGTTCCTCCCAAACTGTTTGGAACCTTGTGCAGGACTACTGGTTTGGCCTTTCTGATTCAATTCAGCATTCTGTCGGGGCTGTGTCGGCTTCACTACGGCCTTTTCTTCCTTTCTTGCCTTGAAAATCTGAGCCCTAGCTTCCTTGTCTTGGTTGATCCAGTACTCGGCTCTTAGTGCTCGGCTTATACAATCAGATACCAGGGTAGGTGGGCTACTGCCAGCGCTTATTTGCTTGGAGATGTCTGTCCGGAACATCTTCATCATTCTCCGGACTTTCTCTGTCTCGGTGGGTACCAATTCCGGGCATAGACGAGCTAGCTGCTCAAATTTCTTGACAGCCTCCATAACTGTCATCGACCCTTGCTTCAAGCTTGTAAACTCATCTTGTTGGGCGGCAAGGATCTCACTGTTGTAGTACATGGTCCGAAACTCAGACACAAAATCTTGCCAGCTCATAACTGTAACATTTCTACGCATCTGGACTGTCATCCACCAGTGTCGCGCGTCCTTCTTAAGAGCAAATGAAGCACAGAGAACTTTTTCTTGCTCTGTCAGCCGCATGAAATCCAAGATGACCTGGATGTCGATCAGCCAATTGTCGGCGGCTATAGGGTCAGTGGGTCCCTCAAATTCGGGCGCCTTCATCCGCCTGAATCGCTCATAGAGTAATTCTTCCCGCACTGGAGGTAAATTCACTGGTGCTTCAGCGGGTGGTAACGGGACTTCTGGATGGGCCTCTGGTTGAACCTCGGGTACTGGAGGTACTACAGGGGGTATCCCATCGTTTCGATGAGGAACCTCGTTAACTGGCGGTTGTTGATTCATCCGAGCTAACTGCTCTCGGAGTCTGTTGGTTTCTTGCTGTTGTTCAAGTAATTGCCGTTGCAGATTTGCTACTACGGTTGCCAAATCTGGTACAGGTGGATTTTGGTTGACAGGTATCGTTCGTCGTGGACGTACCATCTTCCTATCAAACCATAAGAAAAGATATAATCATTATTATTAATATCTTTGCTTTCGGTCATAATATTATATGTCGTTCTCGATATAACGTATCGTAACATGATCATACATTTCGTATCATTCATACATATATCATAACATGGCATACAATATCATAACGTATCATGACATAACTTTTGCGAATATATCATTATATTTCATGCTTGAACTTGTCTTTTTATACATCATATTTACAATATTGTATTTACATAATTATTACATTAGTACATACATGATCAAAACTGAGATGGAAGTGTCTACCACTTTACCATCATACAAGAGTACCAGCCTATCATCCAAAAAAAAACAAGCTAGTACATCCGGTCAAAAGATATATACAGAAGGTCGAACTATGCCTAGTCTATAAACTCATCCGTGATCACTGAGGCAGCATCGGAGTCGGACTCCCAATCTCCGTCGTGGAATAAAATCTCCTCTGGATCATCCTCAAAATCTTCTTCCTCCTCTATCCAGCCCGCGTGCTGTAGCTCTTGGTCTTCTTCGTCTTCCAACCATTCAGCATGCTGGGGTCCCTGATCTTCTTCATTTTCTTCTTCTTCTTCTGGCTCCTGTCCTTCGTCGTCACTCGGGATGTCTATGATCGGAGGATCCTCAGGTTGGTCTTCCGGGGCAATGATAAAATCATCCACATCATGATCATCGGCATCCTGATCGTCAGCATCCATCCCCGCCTCAGCCTCCTGAGCTGGTACCTCCTGTAAGGGAATGGCAGGAATCGGGTCCTCGTGAACAATCGGACCTGGCTCGTACACTGGCTCAGCCATCCCAGCATCATCTACCGGCTCGGGCTCATAGACCGGCTCAGGCTCATAGACCGGCTCAGGCTCATGAACTGGCTCAGCCATCCTGGCATCATCGACTGGTGCCTGGTGACCTCCCGCAGCGGCATCGGCTGGCATCGCCTGAGCGGCGATCTCGGCCTCTAGAATGTGGTCGATCATAAACCTCACTGACATACCCCGCATCGGATCCAAAACGAACCGTCGGATATGGGGTGGTAGTCCATTGCGGAGTATCACGAGTGTCTGCAACTCCGGACTATCTATATCCTGAGGAATGTAAGGCATCATCGCCTCCTGGAACCTCCTACAGTAGTGGCTCATGGACTCCTGCGGGTAAGCGTGCCATGTAGCGGAGAAGCTCAAGTATCGAGCATGGCGCATATCCCGATAAATCTCGGGATCACGAGGTGGTCCAGCGACTCCCTCATCAGGTGGAGCTCCAAAACGCTCAATCATTAGGGCACGAAAATCTGCCCATGAACGACTAGGTAATGCTTGCTCGCCCCATGTCAACCACCACATACGGGCGTCCTCAGCTAAACATCGGCTGGCTAGGGGGACCTGTAGGCGGGCCTCAATATGGCATAAAAGAAAAGTCAGCTCCATGTCACGTAACCAGGCTGCTAACGATCCCGGCTGTCTCGTACCATAATAATATAACGGATGCGCCCCGAAGAACGATGAGGCTGCCTCTCGATCCGCGTCTACAAGGTCCGGATCCATATCGTCGTATCTACCATATCATAATTAAATAATAAATATTTGCAAATAAAAAAATTTTTAACTTACAATGATAGTGGCGACGGCAGGCAAACTGTGAAATCGAGTCGCAGGAAACCGCTCTGATACCAACTCTGTAACGACCCGTCTAACACAGACCGTTACTATACATACATACGTGTTTGACTTGTTCCATAGGCGTAACTGTTTATTTACGGAAAATAGCGGAACATTTTTTTTTTTTTTTTATACTATATACAATATATACGAATATTGTCTCGGAGTGTTTGATCATAAAATAATAACCATAATTACACAAAACGCGTAGCGGCTTGAGATTCCCACGTTTCACAGTTCACCTCGCCACGCTCACCATCTTGTATCAAAAATCGCCAATAGGTTGTTTACCTACAGCATAGACGTAAGTTGTGAGCTTTTGCTCAGCAAGTACAACTATTTTACCCGCATAATAAACATACACAAACATACATACTTATTTCATAGCATAACATAATCTAACATTTTCTAATAATGCATGATCCAGTTATGTTTCATTATGCTTTCTTATCTTGCATATGGGCCCCTTATTATGAGTGTACGTACCGGGCGCGCAACTATGGAGTGGTTGGGGCGGCCAGACCAAATCCAACTCAAACCATAGTCCAACCCGACCTGACGCGGGTCGGCACGACACAGGCAAGCTTGCTTGCCATCATGTTCATATCGTACTTGATATTATCTTTATTATTTGTGAACATGCTTCGTGATGTTACAAAGTGATAAATCATATTCATGTTATAGTAACATACTGGCATGCATAATATCATAACATTCAGTCATCATAGCATACACTTAACATACTTAGGTAAGTAATACATAGGCCTATGCTGTAGGCGGAGTTGTACTTACCTTGTCCGCTATGTCCGATTAAAATGTTGATCCTTTTTAGGATGCCACAGCAGGTTATATTCTGCTATACATAAAGGACATAGGTAAGTATATTGTTGGTATTAAGCCAACATTCGTGCGTAATCTAAATCATGCGTCCCCGTTCTATAGTTATTTTTATTGGGTTACAATAGGTAACCCTAGGGTTTATCTTAGTCAAAACTTTGACTTTAGTTTCAAAACTTAGGTTTATTTTCTTTTCCTTTGAAACTTAGATTTCAAAACTTAAAAATCCCTTTGAAAATCATAATTCTGGAATTATATTCATAAAACACTTAAGGATGGGAAACTGCCCTTGGAACAGCTTCCTTTGATTAAATCATCAGTGTATGTGCAGAAATATCATTTTCCTGCACTGTTTTATAAAATCCTGTGCAGGAATTTCCTGTTTCCTGCACAGTTTTTGAAATCTGTTTTTATTTCAAAATCTAAATTGATTTAGAAAAATTTTTCTTCACGAAAGTTTTAGATCTCGAAAAATGCTAAAACTTTCGTGTTTTACACAAAACCAGATTCGGGCTCTAACCCCTTTGTTTTCTTTGTTGAGTTCACCTGGCCGTGCATCAAGTCTGGGCACGGTCAGGCTCGGGTTTTTGTAAAAACCAAGGCCGTTGGAGCCTTATTTTGGAAAACTGTCCACGTTGTCCACTAGGAAAACCATTCTCTACAACTTTCGTGTTTTGAGTTTTTCCAAATTCGGCCTCTAAAGGCCTCAAAATTTGATTTTCCTGAAACTGGGCAGATTTACCCGAGAATGGCAGTTTTGGTTTGAAATTCGTTTTTCCGGCCTAGTATGCGCATACTACCTCAACCGATCACATCGGGAGCCTAAAAACATTCATACAACGCTTTTCTAACGTAACTTTTTCTTAAACACATTACCTATCCAACCCATGCAAACCATTTTTTTAAAAATCACCCATTAGGGTTTGCATAGTTTAGGTTGCACAAATTGGTTCAAAAATCATTCTAACTTGAATCTAGCAACCTAACATGCATTTGTTCATCCATCTTGGCATATCAAGGGAACATACAACACATCCATCATCAAGCATATAAATCATAATTATATCATGCAATTCTAGATATTAATCATGCTAAATAAACATAATAATAACCAAACCACCCTTAAATCTAAATCAAGCACATAATTGATTCTAACCTAAGCAAATAAATAACTTGAGCTTATGCTCTTACAAACCCTTGGGAAATACACTTAAATTTCTCAATTGAAACATAAATTGAGAAGCTTGAAGTGTAAAGGGATTTACCTTGCCTTGGTTCAAGAAATTGGCTAGGTTTGGCTTGAATCCTCCTTTTCCTTTGGCTCCCCTAGAACCGGCCTTGGCCAAGAAATGGTTCTCCAAAATTTGTCAACTCCTTTGCCCCAAGCTCCGACCACCACAACTTCCAAAAATCCAACCAAACTCAAATTTTTTTCCTCCCCCCTTTCTTCCACACTAGAACCGGCCTTACCCACAAAAATGGGTTTCAAAATTTTTTTTTCAACTTCTAGCTTGCCCTAAACTTGAAATCCGGTTACCCTAAACTCAAAACACTCTTGGTTTTGCTTGATTTTCTTCCTTGGATTGCCTCCTAAAGTTCGGATTTTTTGAGAGGAAAAATGGGCATAGTTTGGCTAAGTTTTTGAATTTTTGTGAATAGGAATCACCTATTTATAGGCAATGGGAACTTTTTGAAATTGCAAGATTAGTCCTTGAAGAAGCAAAATTTTGCTCAAAGGGAGAGCTAGGTGGCCGGCCAATGGAGCATTCTAGAGCCAATTTCTTTCCAAAATTATCATTAATTTCTTAATGATGTCATAATTAAAAAGTTAAGTGATGTCATCCTTACTAGGGTTTGTTTGGGTTTTTGCTTAATATGCAGTCCAATTCCATGATAACACAGATAATTTCAATACTGTTTTCTACTAAAAGCAGTATTTTTACACTGAACTGCAGTCCAAAATTTATCTGTGTAAAAATGGACTGTATAAAAATTTTTTGATAACTTAAGGCCCCTTGGCCCATGATAACCTATCTTGTGTGCTTGATTTTTCTATGAGGGTTTTAGGTCTAACTCATGCTATCTTGCCCGTAAAAATGGTTTTCCGCAGTATATTTCTCATACTGCTTATCATATAAGTGTATCAACTCATGTTTGACTTTTGAAGTCAACCGTTGACTTTGACTTTTTAGGTCAAACTTGACCTAACATGAAATCATGAAATTTTTAACCCTTTTTACTCTAAAGGTTTCATACTTGACTAAGCAATTATTTTTGAGTCTCGTAGAATCACAAGAACTCATAATTTTCATGAAAAACCCTAATCAGGCTTTTGCATAAATACCTTCATGGTACAGCGTAAGTGTTTTTACAAGAAACTGAACATATCGAAAAAAAATTTAGTTATTACACCTAACTTGTCAGAAAGTTAAGGCCGAACACCGACATCCTGGAGGAGATTTGCAGAAAATAGAGCTTCCAGAATGGAAATGGGAGCAAACTACTATGGATTTTGTAGTAGGATTGCCCCGGGACTACAAGTGGAAATGGCACGATTTGAGTTATCATGGATAGATTAACCAAATCAGCCCACCTTATCGTGATAAAATCCACCTTTTCGGTGAAAAAATTAGTAAAAATCTACGTAGCCCAGATCATTAAACTACATGGAGTGCCAAAATCAATCATCTCAGACCGGGATGGACGTTTCATTTCTCGATAATTGGACGAATGTTCATACTGCCATGGGGTCGAAATTGAAGTTCAATACGGTTTTTCACCCCAAACTAATGGCCAATCGGAAAGAACAACCCCGAATTATTCTGATTTTCGAGGACGAAAATTTTTAAGGGGGGTAGATTGTAATACCTAGATTTTTCCGATATTACTATTTCCTTCCAAAGGAATTATATGTATACCATAGAGGTATTATTGAAAGAGAAGCTCGGTTAAGAGTTTTCTTACATTTTATGAGTTTTTCAGGTTCAATAAAACTCAAAATGGATTATGTAGATTAGCAACGGACCATTTGAGAAAAAAGGGGACGAAAAAAGTACATGATTTAACGAAAGTCAAAGTTTGACCGAAAAAGTCAACTTTGACCAAGAAAGTCAAAGTTTGACCAAGAACGGTCAAAGGATTGACTTTGCAGTATTGTGAAATAAAGTATACTGCGAAAACCGTCTTTACGGTTACTATTGCATGAATAGGATTTAAAACCACCGTAGAAAAATCAAGCACACCGAGTTAGAAATAAAGGACAAAAAGGGCTCGGAAAAATAAGAAAAATTTTATATTGTCCATTTTTACATAGATAAATTTTGGACTGCAGTCAAGTATGACAATACTGAATTATACTGTGTATTGGTGAACACAGTATTGGAAATATCTGTGTTAGCAAGAAAATAGACTGCATTTTAAGGAAAAAGCCAAACAAGGCCTTATGATGATGTCACCCTATTTTGGAATTATGACATCATTTTGATTTAAGGAAATTGTGGAAAGAAATCTTTGCCACCTAAGCACCATAATGGCCGGCCACCTAAGGGGGTAAAAATGTAAATATTTTATCTTTTGGGGGCAAAAGAGTAATTTTAGAAAATATAATGATGTAAGCATGAGGTAAGCACATGATGTCATCAAGATGATGTCATCATGATGAGGTAAGCAAAACTTGGGCTCCAAGGTATGCAATGGCCGGCCAACACTTGTAGGGGTCAAAGTGCAAATATTTTTGCTTCAAGGACTAAAGTGCAATTTTGGAAAAGTAATTAAATCCAAATTCAAGGACTTTTTAGCAATTTTGAAAGTTCAAAATCAGCTATAAATAGGGGTGAAGGGGGGCGGATTTTGAGGGGAAAATTTGGGAAAACAAGCCAAACTATGGCAAAATTCTTCCATACTTATTTTTTTCTCTAAAACCGACCCTAGGAAAAGAAAAAAATTTGAGGTAGGAAGCCTTGGTGGTGTGGCCGGATTTGTGGTGAACCAACCAAGTGACCAAAAGAATTTTGGTGCCCCTAGGTGAGTGGTGAGGCCGGTTGTGTTGACCTAGGAGGAAGGAGAAACTTTGGTGCCCAAACCCTAGTTTTGAACCAAGGTATTTTTCTTCAAGCCCTAAGCTTGCAATTGAGTTTTCAATTTGAAATTTATTTGTATTTCAAGTTGAAAAATGTAAGAGCATAAGCTCAAGTTTTCTTTGCCCTAGATTGATTAGATGTGGTGCTTGATTTAGGCTTTAAGGGTGGTTTGATGTTTAATTTTGTTATGAGCTTTAATTTTATGCTTATGTTTGATTTAATGCTAGGGTGCATGCTAGATGGATGATGAATTGTATGTCCCCTGTTTTTATGTGCAAACCGGTTCTAGAAGTGCATGTTAGGTTGTTAGTTTTGATTATGGAATGGTATGTGAATGTATGGATGTTGAGACAACCTAGAACCATGCAAACCTAGGCTAGGACAGTTTGGTTTTTGGTTTGCATGGGCGCGCTTGAGTTGCATGTTTGTTCATGTGGGACGTTATAAAACACTGCATGTGTGCTATCTAGGCTCCCGCGTGTTCGGTTGAGTTAGCTTACACGAAATAGGACGTAAAATGAATGTGAGAACAAAAACTGCCAGTTCGGATGTGAACTGCCCAGTTTTCTAAAAAGTGGAATTTGAGGCCTTTGGAAGCCGAACTGGGAAAAATGTAAAACTTAAAAGTTGTAGAGAACGATTTTTCCTAGAGGGTAGCGTGGACGGATTTCCAAAATAAGGCTCTAATTGCCTTCGTTTTCATGAAAAACCGAGCCTGATCCGTGCCCAGGATTTGTGCAGGACCAGGTGAGTTCAAACGGCAAAATGAACCAGTTAGAGTCCGAATTGAATTTTTCGTAAAACACGAAAGTTTTAGGATTTTTTGAGAGCTAGAACTTTCGTGAAGACAACTTTTTCAAAATCGGAATGAATCTTTAAACTGACTCGGTTTTATAAAGACTGTGCAGGGAACAGGAAATTCCTGCACAGGATTTTCTAAAAACAGTTTGGAAAAAAATTTTTATCTTTCCCAAAATCACTGTTTTGACTAAGGAAACTGTTCCAAAGGCAGTTTCCAGCCCTAAATGATTTTTACAAAGACCTATTTCAAGAATATGAATTTTTATGAGTTAAGTAAAAGATTTTTTGAAGTTAATTTACCAAAGTTTCCAAAGAAATGGAAAATGGATATTTGTAAACCAAATTAGGTAAGCAAGATGATTACGGGTAATAACCAGAAGTGTTATCCGAGTTACCAGGCCAAAGCCTAAAGCTCAAGGGTTAGTCAAGATAACCCTAAAGGATACCAAGATTAATAAATTGGGCTAAGATATAGGGTTAATTGAAGTAACCAAATAGTTTATGAACAAAGATAAAGCCCAAGGTTAGGAAAGTAACCTAACCCTAACGGTATATATGATGATTTAGCACATAAGGTTACTATTTGTAACCCAGTAAGACATCTAGTATTGGGGACATACAATTAGGATTATGTAGGCATGTTGGTTAAATTACCAACATTCCACAATACTAATTAGACCCTCACCTATGTCCTTCAACAAGCAGGAGGAAACCTGCAGCTGTACTCAGAGAAGGGGCAGTACTACGCAGGACATAGCAAGAGAGGTAAGTACAACTCCGCCTACAGCATAGGCTTTGTTGTGTATACTTGCCTAAGTATGATGAAAATGTTATGTGACGTAAACGTTACATGCTAAGTGATAGAAAATGCTATGCTCTATATGTTAAGTGCTATAATAGGTTAGGAAATGTTATGAAAGATGCTATGAATTATGAAACGCTATGTTATGCCATGTGCTATAAAAGGGTTAAATGCTATGATGTGTTATATATGCCATGTTATGTGTTATAATATGCTAGGCTATGTAGTATGTTATGTCATGTGCTATGAAATATTATGAAATATGTTAGAATCATGTTATGAGAGGATATAGGATATGTTATGGCTAGGGTATGGTTAAGATAGGATCATGATTTAATTGTGTGAGACATCACGAAGCATGTTCACCAATTAATAAGAATAAGATCAAGATATAAAATGATGAAAGTTATGATGGCAAGCGAACTTACCTGTGTCGTACCGACCCGCGTGAGGTCGGGTTGAGCTATGGCAAGAGTAAGTCCATAGTTGCACGCCCGGTACGGACACTTATGTTATGGGGCCCATAAGTAAAGATAAGTTAAGAAAGAATGTTATGAAGAAATAAGAAAGCATAATGAAGCATAAATGGTTCATGCATATGCCATGATAAGTTATGACATGTTATGATAAGTTATGATATGCTATGAAATGTTATGTTACGATGTGTTATGATATGTTAGAATATGTTGTGTTTATTTATGTCGCGGTATAGGAAGTTGTACTTGCTGAGCGAAAGCTCACTGTCTTACGTCTATGCTGTAGGTAAACAACCTGTCAGCAATGGTTGATGCAAGATGGAAGGGCGTGGCGGGGCAAACTGTGAAATGTGGGAAATCTAGCCGCTACGCGTTTTGTTTTCTTATGTATTTATCTTAGGTTTAAAATCCTTACTACAGACACGTTTATATGATGCACGCGTTATACGCTTTTATGTCTGTAAAAAAAAAAAAAAAAAAATTTCCGCTGTTTTTCGTAAGTATGTAAGTATGTATGAGAAGTTCAGTATGTATGTATGTATGGTAACGGCCTGTGCTAGGCGGATCGTTACATTATCTCATTCCTAAAATGATGGAATGAACTTGGACCATTTTCTTGCTTTATTCAAAACGGTTGTTACCAAAATTTAAGGGGAAAAAATTCAACATTCTCCCACTTGGTCTAGATATTCCATCATTCACCATAGGTAGAAACAAAATACATGAATCATGGCGATAGGTTCTCTAAGAAAAACGAGTATTATCTTCCATGTTTCACAATGCATTATGTCTCTTAAACATTGCCCATATAACTTAATGAATAAACCATATGTTTATTCTTGGTCCACATCAATGATATTTCTCAAAAATAAATGTGCACACAAGGAAAAACAAAATATGAGAAAACATCACAAATAGAGTTTCATTAAATTAACATCCATTCTTACAACGAAAATCACACAAAGGAACCAAGTCCCATTCTATCTACGTGATCCTTAAATTTTAATGGTGGCATGCCTTTAGTCAAAGGATCAGCAATCATCAATTCAGTGCTAATGTGTTTAATAACCACTGTATTATCTTTAACACATTCCCTTATGGCTAGATACTTGATGTCGATATGCTTGCTTCGACTACCACTTTTGTTGTTCTTAGCCATAAAAACAGCTGTTGAATTGTTACAATATATCCTCAATGGCCTAGAAACCAAATCGACAATTCTAAGGACAGAAATGAAACTCTTCATCCATACACCATGCGAGGTAGCCTTAAAACAAGATATGAACTCGGCCTCCATATTGGAAGTAGCAGTCAATGTTTGCTTTACGCTTCTCCAAGATACGGCTCCACCGGCAAAAATAAAGATGTATCCTGATGTCGATTTTCGTGAATTAACACAGCCAGCGAAGTTTGAATCAGAGTAGCCAATCACTTCCAGATTATCAGTCCGTCCATACATAAGCATGTAATCTTTGGTCTCTTGAAGGTACCTCATTACTTTCTTTGCAGCTCTCCAGCGGTCCACACCTGGATTACTCTAATATCTTCCCAACATCCTAACAGCAAATGCAATGTCAGGCCTTGTGTAGACCTGAGCATACATTAGGCTTCCAATGGCAGAAGCATAAGGAATGTTCTTCATTTGTTCCCCTTTAAGATCGTTTTTTGGGCACTAGTTCAAATTGAACCTATCACCCTTCATAATGGGAGCTATACTTGGTGAACAATCTTTCATCCGAAATCTCTCTAAAACTTTGTTGATTTAGGTCTCTTGAGATAGACCTAGAATTCCTCGAATTCTGTCTCTATGTATCTTAATGCCAATGACATAAGACGCATCACCCATATCCTTCATATCAAAGTTATTAGAGAGAAATTGTTTCACTTCATATAACAAACCATTATCATTGGTTGCAAGTAAAATGTCATCCAAATATAGAATAAGGAAACAAATCTTACTCCTAATGACCGGATGGTTTATTCTATAGGAGACTGATAACTTACTCTCAAAAGTTTAACACACCCCCATTTAAAGCATATATTAACAAATAAAACTAAATAACAACCACCATTACCTCAGATTGGCTGATTGGAAGTGGGAAGATCTCTACTCAAATGGAGTTGAAGCAGATCTGGCAGATTCGACTCAACTGTGACGAGGATAGAGAGGGTCAGTTTTAACAGAGTGAACGACGATGTGGTGAGATTTGTTGGAGTTAGAGTGAGTTTCGATCAGTGGGTAATGGTGCAGGGAGGATTCATGAGGCTTCACTGAGAGAAAATCGAGGAAACGAGGAAAGAAAAAGTTCTAATTTTTGGGTACTGTGAGTTATATATTGCCGGGATGGAGGTGGAGGGAAGGGGGTGAGGGGGGCGGGAAAGTGGGGCAAACATCAGATTAGGGTTGGCTGAGGGAATATATGTCTTTATACATCAACCTAAAAAGTGGGTGCTGACGTGACGGTGCTAGAAATGAAGGGGAAAAAAATTGATGCTGTTTTTAATATAATTTATCCCACAAATGCTAAAAATGAAATTAACCCAATTATATTTACTACTTGAGTCTTTCTATACATCTTCCATCAAGAATCAAGTATTCTTTCTTAATAAGCAAAAATTTGTTGAATAAAAAAGAAAAAAAAAAAGTCTAGTAGTACAAAACAAAAATCATTAAAAAAAAGGAAAAACAAAACAAAAAATAAATAAAGTAAATAAAACAACAATGATTTTAAACATGAAAGAAAAGCCTTGAGATTTTCTAATTTTGAAATCATTTATCCACTATGAGCTAGCTCTAAGTTTGTAGAATAGTTCTTAATCAGATTTTTATCAAATTTCCTCAAAACAACTAGAACTTCGTAAATTATTCTAAGAATCGGAACTAACAAGAATTTGAAAAAATTAGACTGGGTAGCTTTTTAATCACCTAATTTAATAAATGGTCTAACTTTTTTATTTAGGAAAATGACAATTGACTTGGTTAATCAGAGATTGATGATAAAAATTAGCGATTGACTTGAGTATGAAATTTGGTGATTTACATAATGGTTAATTAGTAAGTCAATCAATGATTGACTATTATGTGGTTAATCATTGATTGATTATTTAAAAAAATTGATTTAACTATTTAGCTATAAATCCTTAAAATTTTTGTAGCGATTTATGCCTTCTTTTGGTATGATATTGTCCGCTTTGTACCTTGTGCTCGCACGGTCTTACTCTTGAGCTCACCCTAAAAAGGCCTCATACCATTAAGAGGTGGTCTCTTTACTTGTACATAAGAAAATTTAAGTTTGTACTATGTGTTTATGTAATGTTTCATGAAAAATTATGAGTATCAATGTGAAATTCATAATTTTATCAGTAAATGTTTGAGTTCTCATTTAATTAACTATGAGACTCAATAAGTAGTTTGCTTAGCCAAGCATGTGACCTTTGAGCAAAACGGGAAGAAAAAAATTCTACGATTTTATGTTGGTCAAAGTTTGACAATAAAAAGTCAAAGTTGATCAAAAATTCAAAGATTGACTAGAAAGGTCAAATATATAACGATACTGTGAGATGACGAGCAGTATGGGATATATACTGCAAAAATCATCTTTACGGACAAGATAGCATGAATAAGATCTAAAACCACAATAGAAAAATCAAGCACATTAATTAGGGTATCAAAGGCCAAATGGCTTCAAATTATAAGAAAATTTTTATACAGTCTATTTTTACATAGATAAATTTTTGGACTGCAGTTCAGGGTAAAAATACTGTTATTAATAGATAGCAGTATGGAAAATATCTGTGTTAGCATAAAAATGGACTGCATATTAAGAAAAAAGCCCAAACAAGCCCTAATGATGATTACATCATCTAACTTTTGAATTATGACATCATTTGGATTAAGAAAAAAATTGAAAAAATTATTGAATGCTCTAGAATCACCTTGGCCGGCCACCTAGGGGGATTTTTTGTGCAAAATGTTGTTTCTTCAAGGACTTTTTAGCAATTTTGAAAAGTTCCCCGTCTCCTATAAATAGGTGAACCATTTGTTCAAAAAAAAAATGGAAAATCTAGCCAAACTTTGCCAAAATTTTCTCTCCAAAGCCGAACCCAAGGAAGAAAAGAAAGAGAAGAGAAAACCAAAAAAATTCAAAAGAAAAACCCTAGGGGGGTGGTCGGTTTTTAACTAGAACAACAAGCAAGGATTGAAAAAAATTTGGTACCCATTTCTTTTAGGGAGGCCGGTTGTGGAGGAACCAAGGGGGGGAGAGAAATTTGATCAAACCAAGCCTTGTTTTGAATCAAGGTAAATTCCCTAGCCCTAAACTTTTAAATTGAGCTTCAATTTGAAATTTAAGTGTATTTCAAGTTGAAATTTATAAGAGCATAAGCTCAATTTAATTTTATGCCCTAGTTTAGAAATAATTAGATTATGTGCTTGATTAGGTTAAGGGTGGTTTGGTTTATGAATTTTGCATGAATAAACACTTATGCTTGCATGATTTTATGCTTTGATTGCATGAACTTATGGTTTGCATGCTAAGTGTTTGACAATGTTGTATGTCCCCAATATGTTTAAGAATGAAGAAGAATATGTATGTTAGGTTGCTAGGTTAGAACCTTGAATGTTGAAATGGTTTATGCAAACCTAAAATCCATCCAAAACCTAATTGGTGCAAAATAAATAATGGTTTGCATAGGAATGTTTGATTATGTGTTTAATGAAAACCTTACGTTAGAAATACGCTGCATGTCTGATCTTAGGCTCCGGTGCGGCCGGTTGAGGTAGAGTGCACGTATTAGGACGTAAAATAGATTTAAATCCAAAAACTGCCAGTTCGGGTAAAAACTGGCCAGTTTTCTGGAAAACAGATTTTGAGGTCCTTAGAAGCCGAATTTGGAAAAACTTAAAACATGAAAGTTGTAGAAAGGTTTTTCCTAGGGATCAATATGGACGGTTTTCCAAAATAAGGCTCCAACGACCTCGGTTATGACAAAAATCCGAGCCTGACCGTGCCCAGACTTCATGCACGGCCAGGTGAGTTTAACGGGGAAAACGAAGAGGTTAGAGTCCGAACTGGGTTTTGTGAAAAACACGAAAGTTGCAGGATTTTTCGAGATCTAAAACTTTTGTGGAGACAACTTTTTCAAATTCAGCCCATATTTTTTAAATAAAACTAGATTTCTAAAAACTGTGCAGGAAACAGTAAATTCCTGTACAGGATTTTCGAAAACAGTGCAAGAAAAGGGCATTCTTGCACAAACACTGATAAGTTAATTATGGAAACTGTTCCAACGGCAGTTCCAACACTTAATGACTTTTTCAAACCCCATTCTAAGAATCCCAAAATTTTATAAGTTGAACAAAGAGTTTTTGTATAAAAAGAGATATAAAATGTTAAGTTTTCCAAAGAAAAACAAAAGGGAATTTAGACTCAAATTGTCTTAAAAATTGGGTAGACTAGATGATGACTAACAGTAATCGGGAAGGATGCCCAGATTATTGGACTGGGCCCAAAACCCAAAAGGTTACCCTATGTAACCTAATAAGTTATAATCCAAGTATGGTAGACCATGAACACTAGGGTTACTTGTTGTACCCAAGTAAGTTATCATGTGCATATATGGGGAACATGTAACTAAGGTTATGTATGAATGTTGGTTAGATCCTCCAACATTTTAATCCTTACCTATGACCTTTATTATAGCAGGAGATAACCTGCTGTTGTGTCCGGACTTGGAACGTCACATTAACGGACATAGTAGACGAGGTAAGTACAAACCTCACCTACAGTATGGAAAATAGTAAGCTATTTTCAAATATATGACATGTTCCATATATGCTATGTTATGTCATGCTATGCTATGTTATGCCATGTTATGCTATGCCATGTCATGCTATGCCATGTCATGTTAGGCTATGATAAGCTACGTTAAGTCATGATAAGACATGTTATTTCAAGTTATACCATGATTTATGGTTATGCCATGATTATGTCTCATATGCATCATGATTAATAAGATCACAATTAAAGATTCTTAGCCTTGGAATATATAAGACTAAGACTAAACCAAGACAAGCAAGGTGTCGTACCAACCTCCCACTAGATGGAGGATACATGTTTTAAGTTTATGATTATCAACCTCTCGTTGATGCGTGAGGGTATAATGATAATCAACCTTCCGCTAGATCGTGAAGGGTTATATTTATGATTTCCAGAATTGTTAAGGGCCTTGCAAACCCTGACGTTCTGAGGATTGCGCGCTTTTGGTGCGTACACAAGGGGCCCATATGTTAAGCAAGATAATAAGTTCAAGTTAATAATTGGTCATAAAAGATTCATAATTGTACATAATTGATTCATGCATAAGTTGCACGATATTTGTTACGTTTTGTGAGATCATGTTTGTACTTACTCGGCGAAAGCTCATCAGTATATTTCATACTGTAGGTAAGAGGCCTGCAGTTTAATTGGTGGGCCAGGTGGACGATGCGACAGGTGAAGGGCGGTGTGGGATACCACTATGTAAATTTTTCCGCAAGTTCTGTTAAGTTTATATATATACATATATATTTTTAAGTAAGTTATGTTGTACAAAAAAAATATGAGGATTTAAAGACTCGAGTAAGTTGTAAGAATTATATATGTTTTTCATTCCAGTATGTATGTATGATAAGTTTACCATATGAGCAACCCTATTTATATATGTAAGTTTGAAAAAAAAATTTATTCTCAACTCTCCAAATAAGTTTAAGCTATATGTAAGTTCACGTATGTATGGTAACAGCGCTACGTAGGTTGGGGCGTTACAGTTTGGTATCAGAGCGGTATCCTGCCAGCTTACTTCACCTTGCTTCACATCGTTTCCGCCACAGCCCAAGTAAGTAAAGTTATTTTTCTTATGACTAGAAATAGTTCGAATTTTGCAAGCGTATTTCATCAATGGCTATGCTGGAAAATGATACTCCGGATATGGTGATAGCTGGGAACTATTCATGTTAAGGGATTTGATCAACATTATAAAGGTTATATGTTGTATTTGTGGAACTCTTGTCCCCAAAAAAATAAAATAAAATAAATAAATAAGGCTAAGTATGGGGATGACATTGGGCGGTGCCTTAGCTTGGTGGTGGCAATTAGGAGATGTGCGAACATTGTAACGACCCGCCTAGCACAGGCCGTTACCATGCATACATACATACATACATACTTAGCTTAAACAGTGGAAATTTTTTTTTTTTTTTTTTACAGACATAAATGCGTATAATGCGTGCATCATATAAACGTGTCTGTAGTACGGATTTTTAAACATAAGATAAATACATAAGAAAGCAAAACGCGTAGCGGCTAGATTTCCCACATTTCACAGTTTGCCCCGCCACGCCCTTCCATCTTGCATCAACCATTGCTGACAGGTTGTTTACCTACAGCATAGACGTAAGACAGTGAGCTTTCGCTCAGCAAGTACAACTATTCTATACCGCAACACAACATAACTTAATGTTTATAAATAACAAAACTTAGTATTTCATACTTAACCTAATCATAACATAATTTCTAACATATCATAACTTATCTTAACATATGCATGAGCCAATTATGCTTCATTATGCTTACTTATTCATTCATAACTTTCTTATCTTATGGGCCCCATAACGGAAGTGTTCGTACCGGGCGCGCAACTATGAATTGGTTGGGGCGGCCAGTTTATTTCCAACTCAATCCATAGTCCAACCCGACCTAACGCGGGTCGGTACGACACAGGTAAATTGCTTGCCATCGTAACTTTTATTATCTTGTACTTAATCTTACTTTTGTAAATTGGTGAACATGCATCGTGATGTTTCACATAATTAATTTAGGATCTTATCTTTAGCATATCGTAACCTTAACATGTTTCTATAATATATAACATATAGCATAGCATTTGATATTTCATAATCCATAACATACAATCATAACATATAACATAGCATATCCAAATCATATTATAGCACTTAGCATACCATAGCATATAGCATAACATTTTTCTAATATAACACTTAGCATGTAACATGTAACATTTATACATAGCATTTAACAACATACTTAGGTAAGTATACACAACAAAGCTTATGCTGTAGGCGGAGTTGTACTTACCTTGTTTGTGTTGGTTGTGTCTAATATCGAGTTGAGTCCCGTCAGAACACTTCTGCGTACTATATTCTGTGATAAATTAAAAGTAAGGGTTAGAAATGCTGGTAGTATAACCAACATTCTTATATAACCTTAGTTATATGCCCTTACTTAATTTTACGTTATTCTACTGGGTTACATTGGGTAACCCTAGGGTTTAAATCTATCATAATCGGATTGTTTCAAATTTTAGGTTTCAAAGTCTTCTTTCTTTGGAAAAGAAAACCTTATTTTAGGTATAAAATTCTTTTTGTTTAACTTTAAAAACTGGAAATCATAGAATGAGACTTAGCAAAATTATCGACTATTGGAAACTGCCTTTGGAACAATTCCACAATGTCAATTATCAGTGTTACTGCAAAATTATCCTTTTTCTGTGTTGTTTCTAGAAATCCTGTACAGGATTTTCCTTGTTTCCTGTACAGTTTCCGAAATCCAATTTCATTTAAAAATCAAAGCTGATTTTGAAAAAGTTGTCTTCAAGAAAGTTTTAGATATCGAAAAACCCTACAACTTTCGTGTTTTGAGAAAAACTCAGTTCGGCCTTTAACACGTTCAAATTCCTTGTTGAATCAGTTCTGGCCGTGCATTGGTCCTGGGCATGGTCAGACTCGGGTTTCAGTGAAAACCGAGGCCATTGGAGCCTCATTTTACAAAACTGTCTACGTTGTCCCCTAGGAAAAATCCTACTCTACAACTTTCGTGTTTTGAGTTTTTCCAAAATCGGCCTCTAAAGGCCTTAAAATTTGTTTTTCCCGAAACTGGGCAATTTCTACCCGAAATGGCAGTTTTCGGTTTAAAATTTGTTTTACGTCCTATTACGTACACCCTAACTCAACAGACCGTATCGGGAGCCTAACACAGTCATGCAACACGTTTCTAACGTCCAATTTCTTCACCATGCAATAACATTAACATCATACATCAAACATACAAACCCTAGCCATTCAAACAAACACCTAGCATGCAACTTTGCAACAACCAAACCAAAACCCTAATCAATCAAGCACAAGCCTTAAAATTTTCTAACTAGGGCAGAAATTAAAAGTGAGCTTATGCTCATACAAACTTTGCTTGAAATACATTTAAATTTCCCAAATGAAATTCAAATGAAAACTTAGGGATTTAAGGGATTTTACCTTACTTTGGCTCAAGTTTTGGCTTGCCCTTTCTTCACCAACAGCCGGCCAATTGAGCTAATTGGCTCCTAAAATTTTCAACTCCACTTGCTTCAATACTCGGCCACTCCTAGCTTCAAAACCCTAGCCACCACAAGCTTTTCTCTTCCTTTTTTCCTTTCTCCCTTGCAGCCGGCCTCCTTGGCCAAATTGGACACCAAAAAACTTCCAACTCTTTGCTTGCTTCTCTCAAGAAAACCGACCACTCCCTTGAGCTTTTTCCCCCTTAGATTTTGGTTTTTCTTCCTTCCCTCTTGCCTCCCTCAAGTTCGGTTTTGGGTGGAGAAAAATTTTGGCATAACCTAGTTAGGATTTCTAATTTTTTTGTGAACAAGTGTTCTCCTATTTATAGGAGTTTTGAACTTCTTTAAATTGCACAATTAGTCCTTGAAAAAATCAGAATTTGCTCCTTGGGGGGGGGGGGGGGGGGTATGTGGCCGGCCAACCTTGGCTAACAATCCACCAAATACTTTCCAATTATTTCTTTAATTAATTTAATGATGTCATAATGATAAAGTAAGATGAGGTAAGCTTAACTAAAGCTTGTTTGCCTTCTTTCCTTAATAGGCAGTCCACTTAATTCCAACACAGACCTTTCTAGTACTGTGCTTACTAATACACAATACTGTTATGTCATAATGCAGTCTAAAATTTATCTGTGTAAAAATGGACAGTATAAAATTTTTCTTATTTCATAAAGTCCTTCTGCCCTTTAATTCTACTTAATGTGCTTGATTTTCTAGGGTGGTTTTTAAATCATCAACATATCATTCTATCCGTAAAAACGGTTTTAAGCCGTATAATTTCTATACTGCAGATTATTTAATCGTACAGTCTTTTCTTTGACTTTTCGGGGTCAACCTTCGGCTTTCTTGTCTACCATTGACTTTCTTGTCAATCGTTGACTTTCTCGCCAAGATTTGACTTCCATGGTCAACAGTTGACTTTTTGGTCAACCATCGACGTTTTTGGTCAAACTTTGACCATCATAAAAATTTTGTCAATTTTATTCCTTTTCACCTAAAAGGTCGTTTGCTTGACTAAGCAATCATTTTCGAGTCTTATAAAGTTGTAAAAACTCACAAAACATAATAAAAACCCTTAACTGGGCTTTTTCCATAAATACTTTCATGGTTCGATTTGAATCTCTATACAAGAAATTACAATCGTCGAAACACTAGGTATTACAAACATGATGGGAAAGTTTTATGTTTTCCTAAATATTATGATTATATGTTCATGTTATGAAGAAAATATGAACAAGGTTATGATGGATTCAGATATGTTCTATGATTATGTTATGATATGGAAATAAGATTATGGTTCTATATAAGAGATATGATCTCGTTAAATTCTTTACGAGAAACTTATTTTTATAGTTTTCCACGCAGAACCATGCCACCAAAACGTAGAATGGTACAGACCCAAAATGTTGATCTTGCAGCCCAGATGAACGAACTGAGACAAATGATGTTAGCCCAACAACAGGAGATAGGTGGGCTTAGGGCTCAATTGGCTCAGCAGAATCAAGGACCTCCTGATACTGGAGTACCACCAGCACCTGTGAATCAGCTTGCTGCCCCGAAAATTCCTAATGCTGACCCGTTGGTTCTAGAACACCCCATAGCCCCTGAAGTACCTATGGCGCATGTAGCTGTTCCACCAGCATCCCTGGTTCGAACTCCGGAAGAATTATATGACAGGTTTCGGCGCATGAAGGCACCAGAATTTGAAGGTTCAACAAACCCAATTGAGGCCGACAACTGGTTGATCGACCTTCAGGTTATCTTGAACTTTCTCAGGCTCGATGATCAAGAGAAAGTTCTCTGCGCATCCTTTATGCTAAGGAAAGATGCTCGCCTATGGTGGGAAACAGTCCAGATCCGGCGAGATGTTACCCAAATGACTTGGGAGGATTTTGTGGATGAATTCAAAGAGAAATACTTCAACACCGACATTATGGAAGCTCAACAAGACGAATTCAATAATTTTCGCCAGGGTAATCTGTCGGTAGCTGAGGCTGTGAAAAAGTTTGAACAGCTAGCACGTCTCTGTCCTCACCTCATCAATTCCGAGAGGGACAAAGTAAGAAGGATGATGAGGATGTTCCGCTCAGACTTAGCAGTAGTAATTAGCAGTGGCCCGCATCCACCAATCACCATTGCTGAATGTGTCAGTCGGGCGATTCGAGCTGAGTATTGGGTAGGTCAGAACAGAGAACAACGGGCTAAGTTCTTTAAGGATAAAAAGGAAGAGAAGGCCCAAGCTAAGCAGAATCAGGCAAGACCAGGTCAAACTCCGTTGCAGAAAAACCAAGGAGGATCTTTCGGTCAACACAGCAACAACAAACAGTACGGCAATAATCAACAGAAGAGGAAATGGAATGCATGAGATAAAGGGAAACCAACAAAATTTTCCCCAGAAAAGGAATGCCCCTGATAACAACAATTATCCCACTTGTCAGAAATGTGGGAGGAAGCACGTGGGAGATTGTCGTGTTGGAACTAATCGTTGCTTTCTGTGTGGCAAGGAGGGCCACTATGCTAGAAACTGCAATGCTAATCTCCAGAATTCGCAGAACCCTCAGAGGAGTCAGGGGTATCAGCTCCATGCAGCACAGATGAAGCTCGAAGGACCTGAAATCTCCCAAGGCAGACTTGAAGCTCCGGAACCTCAAGGACGCATTTATGCCTACATTAAGGAAGATATTCAAGTTGGACCATCCACTGTGGTGACAGGTCAGCTTCCTTTTGCCCAATAAGATGCTTACGTGTTAATTGATTCTGGCGCTACGCATTCATTCGCGTCACCTAAGTTTGCTAAGAAACTAGGTAGAGGAAGCGATAGGATCGGAAGAACCTTCAGAACTACATTACCCTCCGGAGAAATTTTGTTGTCTGATTATTGGATACGTCATGTTCCAATAATTATATGTGGTAGGGAAATGTATGTCAATTTGATCATCATTGACCTACATGACTACGACGTCATTTTGGGCATGGATTTCCTGGGGAAATACAATGCAGTTATAGACTGTCAATGTCGTACTGTCACGTTCAAGCCAATTAGAGGCGAGGAGTTCATTTTTAGAGGATCGACTCCAAAACAGCCGAAAATGTTCATTTCTGCGATGAAGGCTAGAAAGTTGTTGGCAGAAGGATGTATTGGATTCCTGGCCAACATGGTGGACAAGACGCAAGAAACCAAGAGCAGGCCAGAAGAAGTACCGATAGTCAAAGATTTTGTGAAAGTTTTTCCTGAAGACTTGCCAGGATTACCACCAGAGCGAGAAATCTCTTTTGAGATTGAATTACTTCCTGGATCGGCACCAGTATCCAAGGCACCTTATAGGATGGCCCCCGCCGAACTTAAGGAATTAAAAATTCAGCTGCAAGAGCTCCTGGATCGATGATTCATCTGTCAGAGCTATTCACCATGGGGAGCCCCAGTTTTGTTCGTTAAAAAGAAGGATGGCACTCTTAGGATGTGCATTGACTATCGGGAATTGAACAAGAATACTATCAAGAATAAGTATCCATTACCCAGGATCGACGATTTATTCGATCAATTGAAAGGAGCTTCAATCTTTTCAAAAATTGACTTGCGATCCGGATATCATCAGCTTCGAATTAGGGAAGGAGATGTTCCTAAGACAGCCTTTCGTACGCATACGGACACTACGAGTTCCTCGTTATGCCATTTGGGTTGACAAATGCTCCAGCTGCCTTTATGGACCTGATGAACCGAGTATTCAAGGATTACTTGGATAAGTTCGTTATTGTCTTTATAGACGATAACTTGATTTACTCAAGGTCAAAGGAGGAGCACGAGGAGCACCTAAGGATTGCTCTACAGATTTTAAAGCAAAACCAGCTTTATGCTAAATTCACCAAGTGTGAATTTTGGTTGAAAAAGATCAATTTCTTAGGACATGTGGTCTCTAAAGAAGGCATATCTGTAGACCCGGCTAAGATTGAAGCAGTAAGTAAATGGCCAGCTCCGAAAAACGTCACTGAAGTACGTAGTTTCCTTGGCTTAGTAGGCTACTACTGACGTTTCGTCGAGGGATTTGCTAAGATCGCAGCGCCCCTCACCGCACTTACACGGAAAGGAAAGAAGTACGAATGGACTGCTAAGTGTGAAGAACACTTCCAAGAGCTAAAAAGTAAACTGACTAGTGCTCCAATCCTTACAATTCCAGTTGTAGATGAAGGGAACTTCGTGATATATAGCGATGCTTCCAAGATAGGATTGGGAGCCGTTCTCATGCAGAATGGAAAAGTAATCGCTTATGCTTCACGACAACTCAAGGATCATGAGAAGAACTATCCGACGCATGATCTGGAACTTGCAGCGGTAATATTTGCGCTCAAAATCTGGAGACACTACCTTTACGGCACTAGGTGTGAAGTTTATACAGATCATCAGAGTTTGAAGTATATCTTCACACAGAAGGAGCTTAACATGAGGCAAAGAAGATGGCTTGAACTGGTAAAGGATTATGATATAGACATCCGTTACCACCCCGGAAAGGCTAACAAGGTAGCCGATGCCCCTAGTCGGAAGTCGTCTTCCTCGTTGATATCAATTCGTTCCTTATAGGGACTGATGATTATCACAATCATGTCTCCGTTTGGGGCCCAACGTCCTCGTTGGCCACACTTTCGATTGGATATAGGCTCTGATACCATTTGTAATGACTCGTGCTTTCTTTTGGTTTGATATTATCCGCTTTAGTCCTCGTGCCCTCATGGATTTACTATTGGGCTACCCCAAAAGCCTCATACCATTAAGATGTAGTCTCTTTACTTATGAATCATCACATATATCCATTCACAAGTAATGTTGGACTAAACAACTTACCATTTTCCTTATAGAAACCGATGACTGTCATAATCGTGTCTTGACTTGAAAGATGAGTCCTTAATTATGCTTCCTATTTTATTATCGATCTTCTTACTCTTTTATTATTTTAATTTGTAAATGTTGAAAGCAAACTATAATTAAATGCAATTTTCTAATGCTACTTTCTGACCTTCTATATCCATTTGGCCAACTAATTAATTAACAGCTTTCACATTAATTAATCATCCCTCTTGAAAACTCCAAGTTGCCAACCATACGTTTTGTTTTTTCAAAAATATATTCTCATTCCTTTTTTTTATGTTTTATATTTTTACATAAAGGATGTATCCTTATTCTATGTCTCTCTCATTCTATTTCTTAAAAAGAGAAAAACTGCCTTAAAAATGTTAAATGCTTCTTACAAAGGTCTCTGGAGCTTGTCAGGTTAGGGAAAATTCACATGTTTACACCTACTAATTCCTCTTAATTGTTGTACACATTTTGCAGCCTCATCCAACATTTGACAACCGTAAAATTCAAAACACTGAGGCTCATAACCTTAACATTAGAGAGATCATCCCAATTATGTTTTACCAAAGTTCTTGAACTGACACCACCTTCGAGTACATGCTTTTTTTTTTTTTTTTTCCTTCAAAAGTTCTGGTAGAGACGATAGAAGAGTTGGTAAAGCTCTGAGATCTGGTTTTTTGGATAGACAAAACTTCAAGATCAAATAAGCATATTTAATCTCTAAACGAAATTCTTATTGAGCTTTTTTAGTCCGAAACTACTATGGTGGACTTGGTAATGTGATTGCCTGTTAAAATAATTAGTAAGGTCACTAGAATAAATGCAGTGGTTCATGCAAAAAAAACAAAACAAAACAAAACAAAACAAAACAAAATAAAGCAAAACAAAAACAAAAAACAAAAAACAAAAAAAAATAAGGATAAAAAATGCAAATTTAGTCCTTAAACTTTTAACTTTATGTTGCTACTATTGTTCTTTCAATTAGTTTTTGGATGGAATCCGTTTATAATAACTTGGTCAAAAAGTGATGCTAATTAACAGATTCCGTTTAAAAATTAACAGAAATGACTATTATAATAATGTTTTCAATAACTTATGACCATTCCAGCTACGAAAGAATATAGAATATTTTCAAACTATTAAAATGTCACTAAATAGTCATTTCCCTTAATATTTATATGGAATTTATTAGTTATTTTGTCAAAAAGTGATGCTTCTATCCAAAAATTAATATAAAAAATTATTATAATAATATTTTAATAATTTAGGGGTATTTTAGTTGCCCCAAAAAAAAAAAGATCAGAAATCAAAATTACACAAAATTAAAAGTTCATGAATCATTGTAACAAATTATCCAGAAGAAAAAATATACACACACTTACAAGTACAAATTAAAGGAAATGCTTTAAAGCACGCTTAATCATGTAACTGCCTTAATTTTCTAAAGCACGCTTGTTTCTTTAGTTGGTTGAAACTTAAATCTTGATATTAATTTGTATGCTCATAATCAAAGGAAATGCTTTGAAGAAAAAGGATTGATTAATCAGAACAAACAGATTGTAAGTAATAAAAATGGCCCAACCACCACAGATGGTGAGAGCCACCCCATAAATAATGATAACAAGAAACACATGATTAATCAAAAGCGAGTCATAGAAGTTGAAAGTCTTTAATGTAAACATATAAAACTCATGAGCTTCCAAACACAAACACAAACACACTGACCACTGAAAAGAGCAATTTCAAACCCAAAAAGCTACCTCTCATATCCTCTGTGGCTAAAGACTTGATAGACTCTCCAACAACCTGATCCAACATGAAAAGAGCAGAAAGTCAATTAAAATTTTAAAGAAAACCCCAATCAAAATTTGTCCAAATGACTAATAAAAAATGTGGCCAATATGTAAAACTGTAGCACCTTATAAACTGCAAGAATTGAAGAGTGAAGAACATTCTTGAATAAGTTAACATGTTGGAAGCCAAGCAAGCTGCTGAATGATTCAGCCAATTACGTGAGGTTGCTTAAGTTAACTGTAACTTGTTGCATGTGATGACCAATTAGGATAACAATACCAAGTCATTCAGCCAATCAAATTAATCAGACGATGCAAGTTGATGCGAGCGGCAAAAAGGATTGAAGCCACCGGAAATATGCTGCGGCCGCCTATATTGAAGCCGATAAATACCAAGCTATGTGCTTCATATATAATGTTCTATTAATTGTAATCCTAGCAGCGAAATACACACACACACGGCCTTCACTAAGCCCAATCTAGAAATTTGGAGACAAGTGCTTCTTTGTCCCTTTTGTAAACGCAGCTTGCTAGCCTTAATATAGAAAAAGGAAAAAAAAAAAAATTTCTATTGCCGTTTAGCTTTTATTATCATTTCACAAAATTATCAAAAAAAACCAAATTTTATTTCTATTTCAACAAAAATAGACCATCAATTTCTAACAATAACTGACGTCAGAAAAATATATGTGCACGTGTGTCTGTAAACATAACAAAAGAAGATAATTATTGATAGGAGCATCCAAGTTTAAGGATGAAATTGTAAAGCTTTGAAATTCAAGGACGAAAGTAACATCTGCTGAAGATAAAATTTGAGAAATACAATGAAAAACATGAGTGAAAGTTACCTATGAGAAGGAAAAGTGATTTCCTTATTCTCTCAGCGAGTGGTTCGTCAGTCTTCTTCTGGATCATCTGATTCAGAATGAATGGCTTCTCTTCCGCTTCAGCTAGTCAGAACTCTCCACCGCCGTTATAATCTTCTTCATCTTCTTCTATTTGCAGGGATTTGGAATGAATGCTTTCATCTCCTCTTATCAGTTTGTTCGACGAAACCAAATCTTTCTGCCTCTTGGGTATATAAAAAGTGGACCCCGCACTTCTTCACTTTCGCATATTCTTTATCAAATTGAAATTTGTAAAACTGGAAGGAGAAAGAGGCAGTAGAAGTAGGAGTGGTGAACCCAGTAATCCCATTTTCATCATCAAGTCTTCTTTCCTCTGCTTTTTGGTACTTAACGAAATCACCCCATCTTCGGGTATCAACTGTAGCCCTACGAGGGAACTTATTCCCATGCGAATCAATTTGTCCATTGTTCGATGTAAGGAACTCACCGTAAGTGTCGTCCATAAACAACAACATGTATTCAGAATTCAAGGAGCCATCAGTATTCTCCTCAGTGGTTTCCTCGAAACGAACCCAAAAACATTCATCGCCATATCGTACACTAGGATCAGATGAAATACAGAACCCCAAATTTCTTCTTTGCCTCCATGAATCACCATTTGGGAACATGTAAACAGAACCCCATTCAAGCCTCGAATTAAAAGAATTTAGCATTGTAAGGTCTTCAAATTCGATAATAAGGCAAAAGGCGAGACCCAAGTAGCCGCTGTTATACCATTGATCGGGATGTGGAAGGTTTATGCATATTGAAGATCCCTCACTCTTATGACTGAACCACTTCGGAATTTCACTTCCTGGCCAGTAAATTCGATTAAATCCCTGCACGCAACATGGATGAGAGAGCCATTATTATTTTAACAATCCCACCAAAATCTTAGCTACTGTGTACTTAATTAAGCAACAAGGAAACTTATATTTTTAAAATGCAAAATTTTTGGGAGGAATGGAGAGGCATACCGGATGAAATTTATCATCATCAGATCCATACTTGTGTAATAAAGTTGTAAAACGCAAAATTCGAAATAGTGCTTCATCCATAAGAACTCTACGTGCATTCTCATCCAACATTTCACAACCCAAAAACTTAAAATCCTCATATTTATAGCCTCCATTATAGAGATCATCCCAATTTTGTTTGACCAATGGTATTGAACTTGACACCGTTTTCAAGGAAGTGCAGCCCCTTGCATCAAGAGCTGATAGAGACGAAGGAAATATTGGTAGTGATTCAAGTTTTCGACAAAAAGCAATGCTGAGTTCTCCTAATGAGCTTAAACCATGGAGACAGTTAGGGAGAAACTCAAGCTTTTTACAAAAATTCAGGCTTAATTTCTTAAGCCCGGTTAAATTTTTGATTGACAAGGGTAGCTCCTTAATCTCTGTAAAATCTAATTGGAGAAACTCTAAAAATTCCATAGGCTCCAATATTTTTGGAAACCTTTCCAACTTTGAGGAAAAATTACAAGACAGAAACTGTGAACAACAGTTTCTCGTGCTTGATCTGCATTTGGACATGTCATGCTCCAATGGTCCGGTGATTGCTTCTAATATTCTTAAATTCTTGGGAAGTTCTGATAACTTGCAAAGTGATGTGCAGCCTATCAAAAAAAGCTCTTTAAGCTTGTTAAGATGTCCAAAATATGATGGAACTTCAGTCAAACGTGCACAGAAACAAAAAATCACAGTCTCAATGTTTGGAGCCCGTGAAAGATCTGGGACTTGAGTTAGCTGCATGGAGCTTGAAAGACTGATACTTTTTAAGTGAACTAGATTCTGTAATAAAAGAGATAGAACTACTATCAGTTAAAATGTATGTATGTTCATGGTTAAAAATATATTAAAAAAATAAACTATTATCAATAATACAAATCATGGTTCCCGCCCTACTATTTTAAAGTTTTCCCAAAAGACATGTTATTTCTTAATATTAATATCCTAAAAAATTAAATTAAAATGGGATGAGATTTTCCTTTTTTCAACAACACTTCGACTATACAAAAGAACTTTTATTTTGATTATTAGATTTAAAAAATAGGAAAAAGAATTACGAAGAAGAAAAATAATAAAGCTCCAAGTTTTGAATGAGGACACCACAAGTGTTACTTTATTCTTGTTTGGTTATTGGAATACAAAAATCTTAACATGCATTAGTACTCTTATTCTAGGGATATATATATTTCATATACCTCAATTTTGACCAAGACAGGCGGCGTAGAAATTTGCAAACTATTGAAACACATTATATTGTATTACCTTGAATTTTTAGATTTAAAAGTTATTTTTGAAAAAATAATTAAAAGTTGAGGAACGTTTTTGTTGTTTACCAACAAATAAACAAAGTCAAGCATACCGGGGCACCTTCCCAAAGTTTTTCAAGCTGGCTGCCATGCACGTTAAGTGCAACGAGCTTCTCTGCAATAAAATTTGTGGATAGCGACTTCAAAGGATACGAATACCAATTGAGATACCTAAGCGTATCAGGAAAGGCGGGAGGACCTTGAGGAAGGCATAGCTTGCTTCCATTGATTTTCAGTAATCTTAATCCACACATCTTTGAAAAGGTTGTAGGCAACAAGCTAATCTCTCGGTTACAATTTGAAGTATCCAAGGATATTCCTTCAATGGTTTCCAATCCCTGACAGTTGAGAGCAAAGCATTAATGACCATATATAGTTTAGGAATAAAATATAAAATCTAATCATGAAAAGCCTAAACTAAACTGTAGTATTTAGCTTTGAGTAGTACTTACTCTATCATTCTTAAGTGCTTGATAGATGTCCTCAACACTCATTAGCCTACTACCTTTTCTGGGATCTTGATTCGTTGAATGGGGACGAACTATTTCAAAAGCCATCATTTGTAGTAAATTGTGCATCTCTACGATGTTCCCAGGCCTAATAGTTATTAGTGCTTTATCAATGAGAACTTCGACTCCTACCGTTGCGTAGAGATCACAACCCTCTAATATTTCTTCTGCAAGCTCTCTTTTCACCCCTTTAAGGAAAAATGCAATGTCAAGAAATATATCTTTCTCGGTATCATCAAGTGCATCATAGCTAATTCTCAACACCTTCTGAATGTCCTTATTTGGAAACTTTTCAAGTTTATCCAATGTACTTTCCCATACTTTTATATCTTTAGAGAAAAGGTGGCGGCCCAAAACTTTAAGAGCTAATGGAATGCCTCCAGCGTAACATACCACCATTTTCGACAACTCTTTTTTATTTTCGATTGGAGAGTTCTTCTTGAAAGAATGTAGAGAAAAGAGTTCAAGAGCTTCCACATCATCTAATCCCTCAACCGCATATGTTCCACTAACTCCAATATTCCTAAGAACTTGCTGATCTCTACTTGTTATGATAATTCTACTTTCAGGACTAAACCAATCACCGGTTATAATCTGTCCAACTTGCTCTGCATCATCGACGTCATCAAAGACAACAAGCACCTTTTTACGACGGACCCTATCCCTTGCAAACAATAGCCGACTTTCACCCTCCAACAATTCAGAAAAAAGTTTATTTTTCAAATGAGTTGGACCATGCTTCTCCGATTCCTCACGAACATTTTCGAGCAAAACACATGTTTCAAAGTGAAAGGATAATTGATTGCATACAGCACGAGCAAGTGTTGTTTTACCTATACCACCTGGTCCCCAAATACCAATAAGACTAACGTTTAATGAGCCAATTTGTAACAACTGTTCAACCTGCTTAATTCGTTCAACAATTCCAACCAAACCCTGTAATTCATCGCTTGCCACGGACATATCGTTGAGTTTCTTAATTACATCGCCAACAATTGTGACAATTAATTGGGACTCAGACCTGCCAGTATGCGTGCACGTAATTCAAAGGTAGTATAACCATATCAATAATTGCAGAAAATAGGAAAGAAAAAAGAAAAGAAAAGAAAAAAAAGAGAATAATTAGCCTAGATAGTCCCTGAAGTTCTTAAAAGATAAAGGTTTGATCCCTATTCTATTTTTTTTAGCCGAGATGACCCTGAACTTTTAAAATGTTAGTCATTATAGCCCTTTCCGTTCAATTACGATAATTTCTAACGGCATAAGAGGGTATTCTAGTAATTTATTAATAATTAATTTAATAAAATTTAAAAAAAAATCATAAAAATCACTATTTTCTTTTTCTATCTCTCTCTCTCTCTCTTCTTATTTCACAAATCCATGGGGGATGGTTGGGTTCAGGGGGTCGGGGCTGGGGCTCGAGCTCGACGGCGGCAGGGGTGGGGGAGGGGGGGAACCCAGTTTAGTGTCTGGGTTTTGAGGTCGAGCTCTATGAGGGCGAAGACGACGGGGGGAGAGGGGTTGGGGTTCATGGAATCTGGGTTTTGAGGTCAAACTCAACGACGGTGAAGATGGTGGGGGGGAGGTTCAACGACAATGAAGATTGGGGGGACCCAGATTGGTGATTCTCGACGGTGGTGAAGACGGAGGGAGGCAACTCCAATCTGGGTTCCAATGGGGGGTGAGGGCTCACGATTGGGCGGAAAGGGGGGCGACTCTGATCTAGTTTTGTGCCAGGGGTGTTTGCAAGACGAAGGGAGGGGGAGATAGGGAAAGAGAGAGAGAGAGAGAGAGAGAGAGGACGTAGAGGTGGGGGCCACGACTGCATCGTCACGGGGGGGGGGGGGGGCCAACGACGGCACAACCTAGATCTGGGTTCATGCCGGGGGAGTTGCGAGAGCGAGGGAAAGGGAGGGGAGAGAAAGAGGTAGGGGGAGATAGGGCATCGGAGGTAGGGGGCGCAACTATATCGACATGGGTGCGGGGGTGGTGGTGGCACAACCTAGATCTGGGTTCATGCCAAGGGGGTTGCAAGAGGTAGGGAGGAGGGAGAGAGAGAGGCAGGGAGGGAGAGAAGGAGATATGGGGAGATAGGGAGGGTATTTTAGTCTTTTTAGCAAGATTTCGTTTGATTTCTAACTAAATTTGATAGAAAGGACTGTACTGGCCAAGAAAATAAGAATTTAGAGTCATCTAGGCCAAAAAAGAAAAAAATGGATCAAACCGTCACCTTCTAAAGAATTCAGAGACTATTTGGGTCAATTACTCAAAAAAAATGATTATTCTATTACTCAATAACTTCTATACTGATGAGAATGAGATCATTTTTTAAATGTCAAAAAATTTTTTAGTTCACTTTGCTAAACATTAACATCATCATACAGTTTAGCATGGTGAAATTCATTATTGATTTTGTCATAAATGTTATCAAATAGAAAATTAAGAATATGATAATACTACGGGGAAAAAAATATACGTGTAGTTTGGCATGATGATCTTCAATTATTCAAATGTATTAATATGTAAGTATTTGCCATTGACTTTAACATTAAGTCATTGGACACATATATATATATATATATATGTATATATATATAATAATATTGCTTGAATGTGCACAGGTTGGTAAAACTATTTACATATCTACTCAATTTAAAATGTTGATAAAATTACTCAGCTAGTTTTCATTCAAATGAAAAAGGATACCAACAATAAAAATTAAACATGTAATGAAGTACAACTACAAACATATAAATCCTACTTTTAGTGTTGCAGGCATAAACAGATGATAATTCCACACTTGACTTTACCATAAGGTGAAGAGTTCAAATCCTCCACATTCCTAAGTTTAAAAAAATCATTTATTTTTTTTGGTAAAGCAACAAATATGGGCAAGATAATTAATTAAAATAACTAAAACAATAAATAATCATTACCTATATTCATTTGAAGCCCATCCAGATAGATTAGCTATTTTTGTCAAAGCCTTTCTCCATGTTTGCAATTTCTTATCGTTGAAGCATTTTCCCAGTCTATCAAATGCAATTGCATAACTTTTTTGTTGTTTCCGTACATCCGATGGATCAACCTTGTAAAAAATAGGTAGAACTTCAACTTGTCCACCCGTTTTCTTGCACTGGAGAATGTGAACGAGTTCATCCAAGCACCATCTTGAGGAAGCATAATCTTCCGATAAAATAACTAGACAAAGTTTTGATTCTTCAATCACTTTCAAAAGTGTTGGTGATATTTCATGTCCCTTCTCGAGATCATCCTCATCTATGAAAGCTTTAATTTTTGCTCGACATAAAGCATGATGAAGATGGCTTGTAAAATTAAAACGGGTATCCTCACCTCTAAAACTGATAAATACATCATATTTAATCCTCTTCAAAGTGCTGTGAGAAGAGGAACCATCAGCAACTGGACCCATACTCGTACCTCCAAAATGATCAAAAAGCCACTTCAATAATTCTGTGCACTTCCACACACACACACCAGTTACCAAATTTTCCAAGTGAAGCTTCTTCTTTTAAAAGTCATTAGCACTACTAAAAAAGTATATTTCCAAAGGAAAAACTTCCATTGGGAAAGTTATATTTCGTTCAGATAAATCTTTCCCGATCAGGAAAGAATTCCTGGGGCAATCTTGGGGACAAATTAGACAGAAGATTGCCCAATGATTAAAAATGTGGTTTCATATCCGTACTTGTCCCGACAATATATTCATTAGGGAAAGGATTATATCCGTCAGAATATATAAATTTAGTAGGAAAATGTATGGTCTAAAAGCTCCACTGAGGACAAATTCGTCGGTAGAACTTAAAAAAAATTAATTTTTTTTTCTTTTGAAAGAAGAAGAAGAAGAAGAAGAAGAAGCATATAAGAATATCTGAAAGTACTTGAAAACGGTCGAAAAAAGACACAAAAACAGCATGCAAAAACTCTGTTAAAATAAAAATATTGTCCAAAACATTCTACGAAACAAATCGAAGTAAAAAAGAAGAGTATGAGAGGGAGAGAGAAATAGGGAGACTTACTTGAAAACCAAATGCAAAAAAGACAAACATCAAACAACCAAATGTGCGTGAAAACCACAAAAGCAGCGAAACAATTTTCTGCTTGTGCTTCATCTGCTATGTCCTTATCTCCATCCTCTCAATACCCTCAAAATAGGACTAGAAATATGAAAATAAACTGCATAGAAAAGTAAACCAAAAAAAAAAGAAAAAAATAAATAAATATGTGCATGGTCATGATATTCACGGGAAGATGTTGCAATAAAAACAAAAAGATAATTAAGTCATGTGATCATTATTATGTGAACTCTTCTTGTGCTCATTAAGTGTCATAGAATAAAAGAATGTGTGATGCCTAAACAAAATTACTAAGCTAAGCTTTATATAACTACATGGCCTAATTTCGTTATATTGACTTTGTCTAAAAAGTGATTTGACTTTAGTCAAATGTTATTTGAAATCAATTTTGAGTCTGTAGAGAATCAAATATTTGTTTTCTTTACTGTGCATGGGAAGTTCTGCATATCTCGTCCGTGATTAAAATATGTGCATTTTACTTCATTATATTAAAGTAAATAAGATGATATTTTTACATGTACGCATTTGAAGAATATAGGTATATATGTACGTGTGTGTGTGTGTGTAGTGAGTCATAATGAAATTGAGATGAGAACAAGATATAACAAGGAAGCGAGTTTTTAGAAGTACGATGACTTCTTCTATATTAAGGTTAGAACTAATCTTGCGTATATATTAGTATAGATATGAGGTATTTGATGATTCTATGATATATACCCATTCATGAGTGTCATTTTTAGATGAGAATTGATGTGTTAGAAACAGGTTGAAGATTCGAAGTTCCCACTTTGGATGAATGGAAAGGCTTAACTTTCTTTTAAGTACATTGTGATACTTTTATTAACATCCAAGTACTCGAGTATGTGAAGTATACCGTGAATGACTGTATGAATACAAGAGAGAGGGTTAGGCATTGAGTTTGGTGCTTGTAAATAAATAAGAATTCTTAAATTGTAGTCGTACTCAAATTAAGAATTCTTTTGCTGATTGGCTGTTAGCATATTGAACTTTATGCTCACTAATGTGTAGCTTAATTAGAGTTAAGGTAAGTAGATTCATTAAACATGCTATGTATTTAATTATGTGACTGCATATTTTATATGTCTATTCTATAATTATTGAATAAAATATAATTGTTTCGTGAACATGTTTACAAAAGTAAAAACTATTGTATCTTTACTTTATATTTTCATGGCCTTTATCTGCTACATGATCATGATCTCCATCTTTTGAATAAATGGTAGCCACAACGATTGAAAAAGAACACGTTCTATGCCTATTGAGTGCTAAGTCAGATTGACAAGACCCAAGATGGTTTTGACTGAAAATATTTGAAAGTAACTGAAAATAGGTACAATAGAAAGTTGAGGAACTTATACACGATTGCATTCATGCATATGCTAATATGAAATGAGCTTTGCCTCATTTTCTTGTGATATATGTTTTTTTTTTTTTTTTTTGTGAGATCATAGGAGGTTGAATGATTACGAGATTTGTATGTCCTTATCAAGTGAAACTTCGGAAGTTATTTTATTTTCTTTGTTTTTTTTAATTGTTGATTTTATTTAAGTAATATATGTATTTAAACGTAGCATTTTTTAATCTAATCAGTAAAGAATAAGTTTAGAATTGGCCTACTAGCTTAAGAAGTGTTACATAATATAAATAAAATAATGAACTGAATAGGAAGAAACAAGTGACAAAAAGAAAAGACAAATTCTCTCTCTCCAGGGAACCAAGATATTTATAATAATAAAAAATGACATTTTCTCATAAAAAAGTATTATTAATAAAAAGTAGATGATAATTATGGAGCAAAAACAAGAGTAGCATTAAGAACACAAAGTTTAATATTAACTTTTGAGTATCAATCCACATGAAATGATAAGTTGTCATATTTTACTTATTGATGTCATCTTTAATATTAATTGATATAACAATTATAAAGACTTAACTATCAAAAAAAAATGACAAATAATGATAAATTCACATGCCATGTAGAAATATTTTTAAAAATTGAATTTAGAATTTGTGTCCTAAAAATAATGAAATAAATAAATTATCTAACGCGGAAAAAAAAAAAAAGAAAGGAAGATTGTAGAAATAACAATTTTACGAAAATAATTGGAGTAAATATAGCAAAGTTTTAAACTATTTGAAGTCAATAGCAAATTTACTAAATAAATAGAAAATTTACTAGGTGTAAATAACATATTTATAGGAAATAAATGAATAAATAATTTACTTAGATAAATTTATTTTTAGTGCTATTTACTCCAAATAATTTTTAAAAAAATGCTATTAACTTTGATTAGTTATGTAAAAATTTATTTCTTTCTCACCAAAAGAAATCACCCCTATAGGATCTACACAAATAAAATAGAGCATTGCAATTCCAATTTAATTAATATTGGTGAGAGATGATAAATAGTTTTAAATATTATTAACACTTCCCAAAAATGAAGGGGGAAAAAAAACAAAACAAAACAAAAACAAAAACAAAAAAAACAAAAACAAAAACACAAAAAAAAAAAAAAACACAAAAAAAAACACAAAAAACAAACTACTAGCTACTAGGAGGGAGAAGCGGATGAGTACAGCGGAAAAGGAGAGTGGAAACCTGCCGAATAGCTAATGGAATTATTACCTGAACAACAGCGATTCCTTGCAACTCTACCTACTTAATCCTCGAGAAAAAAGAACAACTACGTACATAATTAAATTAAAACACGATTCTGAGATAATTTAGAAACATAATTAGCCAGATTAAAAACTGAATTAATCACGTAAGATGCATTTGAGAGAAATTAAGAGGAGAAAGAGATAGCTGGGGCAATACCCAAAAATCAACTGGCAATTTAATCGGCTGTGGCCTGAGCGACAGAGCGAGTTTGGTTGAAACTGCAAATCTTGTGATCTCCGGCGACTGGAAGAGAAAGCAGGAATATGGTTATTGAATTCAGATTTCTAGCAGCCATATCTATCTATTTGTAATTACAAAGCTTGGTTTTACAACTTCTCTCTCTACTATTCTTCTTTTTTTTTTTTTTTTTTTTTTAATTTTATGAGAAGACTAATAAACAGTAGGTCTTTAATTATTTGAGCCGGTCCTGCTTAATTTCCTGAGAATAATATTCTTTTCATCTTCTAGGAATTTTCATGGAAGGTAGGCGGATATGGAAAATGAATAGTCAACAATTTTTTATTTTATTTTATTTTATTCTTTTGGCAAGGAGAACAAGCAACCGGGCTATGAAAAGGTAAAGCATCCCAACTAAATTGACAAGCAAAAATTGTATTTACTACTTGAGTCTTTAGATACATCTAGTATCAAGAATCAAATTTTTTTGTCTTAATAAGAAAAAATTTATTAAAAAGAAAAGAAAAGAAAAGGTGTACAAAACTAAAAACATAAAAATAAAAACAAAAAACAAAACAAAAACAAAACAAAAATAAAAAAGAAAAAAGAAAAAAGAAAAAAGAAAAAACAAAACAAAACAAAAAAACAAGCAAAAACAAACAAAAAAAAAATCAAGCAAAAAAAAAAAACAATTAAAAAAAATCAACCTACGAGATCCAAAATGTAAAAATTTTCTTATTTTTAATCCTTTAACCGTTGTGAGCTCCAAGTTATTAAGATATTATCAAATTTCCTCAAAATAGCTAGAACTTCACAATTTACTCTAAAAATCTGAGGTAACGATTTTTTTTCCCCCGAACAATTACACAATTGCTAATAAATATTGGAGGATCTCTTTGTAAAGGCTTTGATTCTCAAAAGATTTAAGCGATATTAATAGTGACAAATGACTAATTACAATGCTTACAATAATTTTAAATTGTTATCTAATTCGTATAAGCTTGTGGTTGTAGACATATTCTAACAGTAGTAATACACCTTACTTTACCTCAAGATACAGAGTGCAAATCTTCTCCTCTTCAAGTTCTAAAAAAAAAAAAATTTGACACCAGCTTAACAACCATCTCTTGACTTGAAAGATGAGTCCCTAATTATTCTTCTTTTTTTATTGTCGATGTTCTTCCTCTTCTATTATTTTTAATTTATAGATGTTGAAAATAAACAATAATTAAATGCAATTTTCTAATCCTACTTTCTGACCTTCTTGGTCCATTTGGCCAACTATTAATTAACAACTTTAATTTAATTAATCATCCCTCTAGAGAATTCCTAGTTGCCAACCATGCGTTTTTTTTTTTAATTTAATTTTATTTTTTTATAAGGATATCCTTATTCTATTTCTTAAAAATAGAAAAACTGTCTTTAAAAACTATCCTTATTCTATTTCTGGAGCTTGTTAGGTTAGGAAAATTTTCACGTTTACACCTACTAATTCCTCCTAATCGTGTACACATTGTATCAAATAGTTTCAAAATAGAAGTTATCTAATAAAAGATTCATCAAATCGTTTAAGCGTATGCAATAAGGACAAACTAGTAGTCATTTTAGAAAACATCGCATGATGTCGGAGTGGTCATGTAGTGTTGTGTGAAATCTCACAAGTGTATGAGTCGCATAAGTAATAAAGTGATAAGTATAGTTGTCGATCCCACGAGAATTGTGTTTAATTTTAAGTTAATCACCGAAATTATGGGAACGTTTTTTTTTTTTTTTTGGGGGGGGGGAGGGGGGGGTCTTCGCCATGGGGGACCTTTCCATTTGCATATATATATGTTTCGGGGGGGAGGGGATTCCCCGTCCTCACCGTCATCGAAGGGCGAACAACTGGGGGGGGGGGGAGGGGGGTTGCCGAGGTGGTGGTTTCCAGTGAAAGGGTTATTTTTTATTTTTTTCTTTGATTTTTTTTTAATTTCTTAGACTATGATAATACGAGCTAAGGTGTATCATAAGTATCATATACAAATAATATCTTAACCATTGAAATATATCGAACGGTTTATAAAATGAGCTATACTGATATAATATATAAAAAAAGTTTTACACAACCTTTCCCCAGAAAATAAAATGGAAACAAAGTGTTTAAAAGCCAAATATTGAGAAGCTTAAAAAAAAAAAAAAAAAAAAAAAAAAAAAAAAAAAAAAAAAAAAAAAAAAAAACAGATGAAAAGCCGGCTTTAAAAATATAACCTTTTCTAATCACCCCTTTTAGCCTAGTGAGAAGAACAACTACAAGTTTGGAGTTTAAACTCTATTTGAATTTTCTTCCCCGTTTAGTTCAATTCATGTCTTTAAATCATTTTTTTTTTTTTTGGGCTATTATCTCGAACTCAACTTAAAATTGTCGAAACTCATAATGCATTTTCCTTTAAATCGATGAGACGGGCCAAATATGACTAAACAGAGACATACAAATCCTTTAGAAAAAACAAGAAATACATCCCAAAAACAACTAAGTCGAGACTGAAAACATCCATGGGTCCAGAAAGACGACCAAAAAAAAAAAGAAAAAAGAAAAGAAAACACAGTTAACCCTTGAAAAAAATGACGAACGTGTTAGGAGGGCAAGAAACCCAGCCAGGGTGTGTTTGGTTGGAGGGAGAGATGGAGGGAGGGAGAGAGGTGGATAGAGAGTCTCTTTTCATTGTTTGGTTGGAAGGAAATGAGGAGGGAAAGGAAAGGAGGAGGGAGAATCTCTTTCTTTGAGCCCACCATAATGCATCTTTCCATCAATGGAATGATGCACACTCTCCTTCCTCTTTTCAATTAAAAAGACACTTTTGTCCTTAATTTTTTTTTTAAGTTTAAAATGGACAATATAATAATTATTTAAAAAACCATCATCCATCTTTTTCACTCTCCATCCTTCTTACCAAACAATATGAGGGATTCCTATAATCATTTCCATGTTTCACATTCTTCGTCTCTCCTACTCTCTTCATCCCTCCTCTCCATCCATCCTATCAAACATAGAAGAAGAGGGGAATTTGGCTTGACAGAGGAACAGAGGAGTGAGAATGTTGTTCAATGCATTTTTACATTCTTGCCTTTTTTTCATTTCAGTTTTGAGATTTAGAGCTAAATAAATGGTCAATTTCGGTAGGACCCACAATTGCCTAAAGTCCACCATTGTCACGCCGTCACTATCAATCTTAACATAATTATTGTCAACCACTTGCATTTAAAGAGTGCTATCCGTAAGTCGCAATAATCAAGTTCCCAAATATCTTCAATGAACCCAAAGTAGTTCATGGAACTGTATACCGGATTCTTATCCTTTGTGGAGGAAATATGCACAGACTCGGCACGAAGGGTCACACCACTATTTTGGATGGGATGCTTCTCATCTCTTTCATGAGTGTAGAAAGAGTAACCATTGACAAAATACGATGTATATCTTGTGACTATCGATGACGGTCATGTTGCTAGCTTCATTAAGTCTTGCGAAACGCCAGCCTTTATATGTAAATCTTTTCTTATCCATTCCCGAAAGACAATTAGAAGTAATTTCATAGGGGAAAAAAAGTATTTATGAATAACATTCTTGTTAAATATAAAGGATTGTTGAAGAAAAAAACATTTAAGTAGGGACATATATGTAAAATATTTGTTTCAATAGGAATAAATTAGAATAAAAAAAAGTAATTCGATGATGTATAATTAAGAAAATAAGATTTCATGGGGGGAAATAAAGGTGAAATGATTTTTTTTTTAAGCACTAAAAGTAAAGCAAGCAAAAATGCAAAAGTGAAAAAATATAGAGCAGAAAAAAGATTTTTAAAAAAATTAAGTTGATGAAAGTATTCAACAGTTCGCGTAAGTGGAAACAAGTGGAACTCTACTGTGTAATAAAAATAGACAAATAAGCAAGCATAACAAAAGAAGATAAAAGGGAAAAGTTTATAATTAAATTACCTGTATGAAGAGGAAAAGTGTAAAAATTTCGTGTTCTAAATCTCTTAGCAAGTTAGGGAGTGGTTCATCAGTCTTCTTCTTGATCATCTGATTCAGAATGAATTGCTTCTCTTACGCTTTTGTGAGACTCTCCACCACCCTCATCATCATTGTCTTCTTCTTCTTCATCTCCACTTGATTCAGACTGATCAACTTGGTGTACGTAAGCAAATCTCTCCACCTCTTGTCTATATAGAAGGTGGACTGACGTACAAGTCCATCGGAGATAACCTACAAGGGTGAAATCTGAGAGAAATGGAATGGGTTTTGCCCAATCCCAGAAAAAAATAATAATAATGAAAGAAATTCGAAGAACAAGATAAGTCTCAACACTGGGTTTCAATATTCTGTGAAAAACTCCCTTCAAAACAAACAACTAAAGGCTATACAAGCCACCAAATGACTACCAAACAGTAGCCAAACAAAGGAAATGGCAAACAACAAAAACGACAGCCAAATACAAGAAACGATAACAACCAATATAAAGAAATCAACAAACGACAATTAATCAGGAAACATAGGCAACCAAAGATCAAACTGCCTTTGCATCAGAGTTCCCTACTAAAGAAAGATTCGACCTCGAATCTTCAAGAACAACTGGAGCACCATCCGAAGGAAAGAACTCAAACAGATCACGCACATTGAAAGTAAAGGAAATAGCTAAATCAGGTCGGAGCTCCACTTTGTATGCATTGTCATTGATTTTGGCAGAGATACGAAAAGGCCCATACTTATGGTCACAAAGCTTGGGATGGCGACCTGCCGGAAGGCGATCCTTACTGAGGTGGACCATAACCAAGTCGCCAACGGAAAAGGATTTGGGCCGACGATGTTTATCGACAGTGAGCTTGTAACGAGCATTAGCTTCTTCAAGATTACGAGTAACCTCCTGAAGAGTTTGGACCACTTGATCTGCAAAATCAGCCACTGTTTTGTTCTGAAAATGGGGCAAATAAACAAGCTCCACAGTGAAATTCGGCGGTTTCGAGTACACAATGTCAAACAGTGCTCGGCCGGTGGAGCGGTTGACCATGGCATTGTAGGCGAATTCTGCTTGAGCTAAAATAGTATCCCATTGTTTAGGATGTTCACCCATGAGACATCGGATCATGTTTCCCAACGTACGATTGACCACCTCCGTTTGGCCATCCGTTTGAGGATGATAGGCACTGCTGTAATTAAGTGTAGTGTTGAGGCGCTGCCATAGATCACGCCAAAAATGGCCAAGGAATTTCACGTCTCGGTCCGAGGTGATGGAGCGAAGGACCCCATGAAGTCGCACAATATCATGGAAGAATAACCCAGCCACATGCTTAGTATCACTAGTTTTCCAGCAAGGAATAAAGTATGCCATTTTAGAGAATCGATCAACGACCAGCATGACGGAATCCACATGCCGAGCTGTCTTTGGAAGGCCCAAAACAAAATCCATACTAACATCTTCCCAAATATGAGTCGGAATAGGAAGTGGTGTATAGAGTCCCGTGTTTTGAGCATGTCCTTTGGCACGCTGACAAATGGCACAACGTTGGACGAAACGGGTGATGTCGCGGTGCATGTGAGGCCAATAAAACCGAGTTTCCAAGAGAGCAATGGTCTTATCACGCCCGGTGTGAGCAGTAAGACCACCGGCGTGAAGCTCGCGGATAAGAAATTCCTGAAGAGAGGACTTTGGGATGCATAATTGGTTGCCTCGAAAGAGAAAACCGTCCAAAAGTAAAAATTCACCATGTCCAACCCGATTAGAACAAGCAGACCAAATAGTAGAGAAGTCTTCATCATTGGCGTATTGGTCACGGAGGTTATCGAAGCTTGTGATGGTGGAGTGAGGGTGGAAAGGAGACAACGGCAGCGGCTAAGAGTGTCGGCGACCTTGTTTTGTGTACCCGAGCGATGCTTGAACACAAAAGAGAACTTTTCAAGGAATAAAATCCAATGGGCGTGTATTCGACTAATAGTCTTTTGGGATTGAAGGAACTTAAGGGCATGGTGATCGCTATATAAAATGAACTCTTGCTGAAGTAGAAAGTGCTCCCATTTCTTGAAAGTTCGAACGATGGCAAAAAGTTCCTGCTCATATGTGGACCATTTTTGTTGTGCTTCATTGAAAGTGAAAAACTCAATCGGGCGTCCTTCTTGGAGCAACACAGCCCCTATACCCATCATTGAAGTGTCAGTTTCGACTTCAAAAGGTTTATCAAAGTCGGGCAATGCCAAGACCGGAGTGTCACTGAGCTTCTCTTTGAGTAATTGGAAGCTTTTTTCTTGTTAGGGACCCCAAGTAAAGCGCCCTTGTTTCATGCATTTGTGAGTGGCGCGGCAAGAGAACTAAATCCCTTGATAAAGCGGCGATAAAAAGTGGCAAGGCCATGAAAGCTCCGGACATCATGGACGGTAAGTGGCGATGGCCATTCCCGAATGGCTTGGACCTTAGCTTTGTCCACAGCTATTCCATTGGAACCAATAATGAGTTCGAGGAGAGGCAATTCATTCACACCAAACATACATTTGCCAATACTAAGGTAGAGTTTATGCTCGCGAAGAGTGGTCAACACCGTGCGTAAGTGAAGAAGGTGGGAATCGAGGCCGGAGCTATAAATGAGGATGTCATCGAAGTAGACGACTAAAAATTTTCCAATAAAGGGCTTGAGAACCTCGTTCATCAATCGTATGAAAGTACTAGGGGCATTGCACAAACCGAATGGCATGACTTGCTATTCGTAGAGGCCCTTTCGTGTCTTGAAGGCCGTTTTCCATTCGTCACCCGGTCGGATCCAAATTTGGTGATAGCCACTCTTAAGGTCCAATTTAGAGAAGATTCGAGCCCCGGCTAGCTTGTCTAACATGTCATCAAGGCGAGGAATGGGAAAACGATACTTCATAGTGATCTTGTTAATAGCATGGCTATCGACACACATGTGTCAAGAACCATCCTTCTTCGGAACTAAGAGGGCGGGAACCGCACACGGGCTCATACTAGGGTGAACCAATTGCTTAATGAGGAGGTCATCAACTATTTCCTAAAGGATCTCGTGCTCACGAGGACTCATCGGGTAGTGAGGCAAATTGGGGAGACTAGCACCTGGCACAAGGTCGATATGATATTGGATCGAACGCAGTGGGAGTAAAGTGTTGGGCAACTCAGTTAGGGCAAGATCGGCAAACACGTCAAGGAGTTGGTTGAAGGCAGCGGGCAATGGGGTGGTGAACGAGTTAGATTCCTTGACTACCAAAGCTAAAGCAAACGGATCCCCTTTCATGCTTTGGTTGAAGGCAGCTCCGGAGATGGCCAAAAGGGTGGCCGGTGGTGGGGTGGGTTGAGGAACCAAAGGAGTTGTCAGAATGAGGGCTATCTTGTGACCTTTCCACTTGAAGTATTAACTATTCTCTTTACTCCGATGGGTGGCGTTCACATCGAATTGCCACGGACGTCCCAAGAGCAAGTGACAAGCATCCATATCCACAACATCACACTTGACTTCGTCCGCATAGTACTTCCCGATGGAGAAAGGCACTCTACAAATTTCTTGGACTTTGGTGGCGACACCCTTTTTTATCCAACCAATCTTATAAGGGCATGGGTGTTTCTCGGTTTCCAATCCCAATGCCTGGACCATAGCTTTAGAGACCACATTCTCCGAGCTTCCACTATCAATGATGACATTGCACACCTTGGAGTTGATGGTGCAACGAGTGTGGAAGATGGCATTCCGTTGAGTTAGTTGGGCCTGTTTTGGAGCAAAAAGAAGCTTTTGTAAAATGCATACAACCATCTCACCCTCATCTCCGGTGATGAACTCGGCCCCGGTGAATTCATCATCATACTCGTCAAGTTCCTCTTTGCTACAATTGCCCTCACCAAGGAGGCCGAGGGGACGGCGTTGAGAACATTCATTAGAGCGGTGACCTAGAACACCACAACTGAAGCATTTTGGCGGCAATGGCTTGGTGTAGGGATTCGGTGGCGGGGAAGGAGCTACCACGGCTTTGCCCTTGTCAAGGGGAGGCGGTGGAGGAGTAGGGGAGGGCGGGGAGGTGTTGGCAGTTGAATTGAGGGCCAGTGATGACTTGCTCTTCTCCAAAGAGTATTGGGTGGAATGTCGACATGAAAATAGTTGCCTAGAAGAGGTCCGCAACAACTGTTCTTCAGCGCGATGAGCTAAACTGACTGCTTCAGACAATTTCCACATTGAATGAAGAGAAAATTGATCTTGAATGGGATTGCGAAGCCCACCAATGAACCGAGCGACTTGCTGATCTTCGATCTCATAGATATTGGTTCGAGCGTTGAGTCTATTAAATTCCTCAGCGTAGTCACGCACAGATCAATCCCACTGACAACAAAGCTGATATTGGCGGTACAGTTGCTGTTGGTAATCGCTAGGCAGAACCAAGACTTCAGTAGCTTCCTCATTCGAGCCCACAACCTAATTAGACCCTTTCCTTCCCGATGCCAGTTAACGAGTACTTGGTCCCACCAAGCGGAGGCACCACCCTTGAGCTTGTATGCCACAAGTTTGACTTATTTCTCAGCCGGTACATCCATATAATAAAAAAAAGATTCAACAGTTTTCAGCCAGTCCAAAAAGTCCTCAATATGCAAATGACCATCAAATGAAGGAATATCAAGTTTCGAACGATAGTCAGATTGCTCAGGAAAGTAAGGAGGGCGGAGAAAATTACCCATGTGCCTGGGCGGTTGTAGCGCCCAAGCATCCACTTTGTCATCAGTAAAGGAGTCCGTGGAATTGGCTCAAGGGGTGAGAGGAAAATCACGGTGAGGCTTGAATCTCGGAGGAAATTCCACGGGCCGAACAGGATCCCGAAGTGGGCGGCGAACGGTGTGAAATGGTGGAGAGGGGGCGGCACCAGATCTGTATGGAGGTGGAAATTGGTGGTGGGTTGTAGGGAACGGGGGTGGGCCGGTGACGTCACTAGATCGGAGATGAGGTGGGTGGTGGGGTGAAACGAGCAGAGGTGGAATGGCCATGTCTCCACCTCGAAATTGAGGTGGGGGTTGGTGGGGAGCGGCAGCCACGGTCAGATGCTCCAATTGGGTAAGGATTAACTGAACGTCGGTGGCGATGGTTGCGTTTCGAGCTTCGAACTTCTCTCCAAAGCTCAAATCGCTGCCCATAAAGTGGAGACATCTTGGGTGAGGCCGGAGTTAGGGTGTGGACTGTCGGAGCTGTCAGCCATCGTGAACCTAGTAGTGGATCTGAGTCTCTGATACCAATCTGACGTAGAAGTCCGTCGAAGATAACCTGCAAGGGTGAAATCTGAGAGAAATGGAATGGGTTTTGCCCAATCCCAGAAAAAAATAATAATAATAAAAGAAATTCGAAGAAGAAGATAAGTCTCAAAACTGGGTTTCAATATTTTGTGAAAAACTCCCTTCAAAACAAACAACCAAAGGCTATATAAGCCACCAAACGACTACCAAACAGTATCCAAACAAAGGAAACGGCAAACAACAAAAACGACAGCCAAATACAAGAAACGAAAACAACCAACATAAAGAAATCAACAAACGACAGTTAATCAGGAAACATAGGCAACCAAAGATCAAACTGCCCATGCATCATGGACCCCGCACTTCTTGATTTTTGGAATTTCAAACGTATTAAATTCATTGTGAAAATGGAAGGAAAAAGAGGCTGTACCAGTAGGAGTAGGAGTAGTGGACCCAGTAATCCCATTTGCATCGTCACATCTAATTCCTTCCTCTGTTTTAACGTACTCCCCAAATTCTTTCCATTTCCGGAAATCAACAGTAGCAGTACGAGGAAGCTTGTTCCCAAGTGAATCAAATTGTCCATTGTTCGACGTAAGGAACTCACCGTATGTGTTGTCTATAAACACGTATACATTTCTATTCAAAAAAAAAAAAAAAACACGTACACTCTTTCAGAATTCAAGGAGCCATCAATCTTCTCTGCCTCGCTAGTTTCCTCATAAGGAAACCAAAAAAGCCCACTTCTCTAACCAAAACCAAATCCAAATGAAATAGTGAACAACAAATTCGTTCTTTGCCTCCATGAATCACCATTGGGGAATATGTAATTGGAATCCCAATGAAACCTCAAACTAGTAGCAGATGGCTTTGGAAGGTCGTCGAATTCAAGAATAAGGCAAAAGGCGAGACCCAAGTAGCTGTTGCTGTTGAACCATTGATCAGGATGAGGAAGGTTTATGCATATTGAAGGTCCCTCACTCTTCTGACTGAACCACCTCGGAATTTCACTTCCTGTCCAGTAACTTCCATTCCTTTCCTGTACGCAACATGCAGAAAGATACCGATCGAGCTTTTCATGGCAGCTTGAGGGTAGGGTTCTAAATAAGAGCGAACGTACGGTTTCGTGTTGCATTGTGCAAGACGACATGTGATGCTCAGAACAAAAGGTATCTTTTTTTTTTTTTTTTTGGCATGTGTTTTGTGCGATTAGTTTGATTACAATGATTGCTTTTTAATATTTTTCTTTTGAGGTCTCAGGATATGCAAACATAAGAAACTCCTGCGAGAAAAGGAAGCCCTCTAAGGTATTGGCATTTTGTTTTGTTAGCTCTCAGTCGAGTCATATTTTTACCCTTTTTTTTTTTTTTTTTTTTTTTCTGTTTTGTTTTTGTTCTGTATTTGCATTTGTATTTGACCATGGTTTTTTTGTTGTTTATTAGGTAGCAAAAACTAAAGTACAAACTGGAGCAGATTTGACATCTGAAAAAGAATCTAACAAAAAAAAGGTAATTATACTTGTGTTGTTTTATTCAACTAGAAAAAAGTATTCTTGTGGATTAACATCCAATAGAATTTTTGGATCATGAGAGGCTAGACTTAGTCATCTTTTTTTTCTTTATCTATTTTATTTTTGTTTTATACTGCACTTGCAATTGATCATGGTTTTCTTGTTGTTTATTTGGTAGCAAAAGCTAAAACACAAGCTAGAGCAGATTTGACATCTGAAAAAGAATTTAACGAAAAAAATATAATAATATTTGTGTTGTTTTGTTCAACTATCAAAAAGTATTGTTATGGATTAACATCGAATAGAAATTTAGGGAGATGAGATTAGACTTAATTGCCTTTCTTTTTTCCCCCTCTTTGTGGCGGGGTTATTGAATAATTGGGAAGTGGTTTTGGTCATGACTTTGGAGGCCTCTCTCCCATATGTTTTGTGTGCGGCATGGACAATTTTCATCGTATGGATAAGTTATGTGCTATAAACTAAAAGTATGTGGCTACGTGGTTTCTACTACTTTGTATTTAAGTTGTGTTTTATAACATGTATTATATTTATATTTATACGATTTATCATGTGGATTAGTGCCAGTTTAACCATAAAAGAAACTTAGACACTTGCCAAAGGCCTCAGGCTGAGTCAACGAGCAACACCCAATATCAAAATTTTATTTATATGTCATTACATTAATAATTTAATTATTTTTTAATCAATAATTAATTATTAAAGATTTATGAAAAAGAAAAGAATAAACATAGGAATTTTGGGGAAAACAATAGACTGTAACCTCTGGTGCTCCTGACCACTTGAGCTGGCTTGCCAAGTTGGCAAAATGAAGGAGCGTGACAGGGCAGTGGGACCCACTACAAATTTTAACTTCTCTTCTCAAATCTCTGTCTCTCACTTCTACGCCGCTCTTCGGTGGTGTTATTGATCCCCCTACAGCTCACAATTCTCTCTTTCTTTATGCTTCGGTGTTTTTTTTTTTTTTTTTTTTTTTTGTTGGGAATCCCCCTACAGCCATTGTTGATCAGAAAAACCTTTCTCTCATCTGAAGTTCTGAACACAATACTAATTTTCTAACTTTAATTGTTAGTGGGTAAGAACAAAAAAAAAAATTAGTCCGCTTCATGCTCCCTTCTCAAGCTTTGATTTTGAAATGGAAATTGCAGAAGAAAAAAGAGTGAGATGAGGTTGATGGGGCCGGGGAAGACACACACCGGACAAGAGAGAGAAAAGATCTGCAAAATTTTTCCTTGTTTTTCATTTTTTACTTTTTTTAGAAAGCTTTTAATTTTATAGCGAAAAGGGGGTCCCACTAAAATGTCCTAAGCAGCGAGCCACCTAATGTGGTGTAAGTCTGATTGCTTTTCTCAGTTTTTTTATGTGTGATCATATTTAAATTAAAATATATATTTTCTTTTATTAATTTTTAACTGCTCTAATAACTTTCAGTGGATGAAAATATAATGGAAAGGTATTTTTGAGTCTAGAATACATTTTTTTTTTTTGATGGTATATTAACTTAAATTAGAAGTGTAGGAATTTTTTAAAAGAAAACCATCGACCTAATTAGAATATTGTAATATTTAAAAACAAAATTCTTTCTAAATTTATGTATTGTTTTGAGAATATTTATTAATAATTTTTTTTTGTCTTAAAGTATATATGTATAGAAAAATGTAGTATTATTAAGAAAATAAGATTTTATTGAAAACAATTAAAGTAGAAAAATTTTCGGGAATTGCATATGAACAAGAAATTTATTTTTACGTAACGTATCTTTCAGAAAATTTTGAAAATATATTCATTTTTGGGGCAACGAAGAAAAAAAGAAAGCAGAGCTTATTTAATAAAAGATGATTTCGGTCAATTAAGTAAAATCAAATAGAAAATTAATTAAAGTGTACATATATGGGGGGAAAAAGGAGTACTTTCATAGGACAAAAAATTTATTAGAGCTAAAAAAAAAAAAGTATTTACGAGTAACGTACATGGAAAAAAAAATAAAATATATATACATGTTAAAGGATTGTTGAAAAAAAAAAAAACATTTACGTAGGGATATATATTTAAAATTTTTGTTCGAATAGGAATAAATTATAATAAAAAAAATATTTTGATGACGTATAATTAAGTATAAGATTTTATGGGGAAAATAAAGGTGAAAAGAATATATATAGATATATATATATATATATATATATATATATATGTGTGTGTGTATGTTTTAAAAAGCAGACTAAAAGGTAAAGCAAACAAAGGTAATCAGAGCAAAAAAAAATTTTAAAAATTAAAAATTAAAAATTAAACAAAATTAAACAAAATGCAAAAGTGCAAAAATAAAGAGAAGAAAAAGATATAAAAAATAATAATAAGTGAACGAAAATTTTTCAACAGTTGGCGTAAGTGGAACTCTGGTGTGTAGAATAGTAATAGAAATAGATATATACAAGCAAGTATAACAAAAGAAGATAAGAGGGAAAAATTTATAAATGACCTCTTTGATGAGGAAAAGTGGTTCATAAATCTCTTAGCTGGCTAGGGAGTGGTTCATCAGTCTTCTTCTTGATCATCTGATTCAAAGTGGATGGCTTCTCTTCATACTTCATCTGAGTCAGACTCTCCACCACCGTTATCATCTTCTTCTTCATCTTCTTCATCCTGATCAGAAGAATAAACGGCTTCCTGATCTCCACTTAATTCAGACTGATCAACTTGGCATACGTAACCAAATCTCTCTACCTCTTGTCTATGTAGAAGGTGGACCCCGCACTTCTTGATTTTTGGAGCTTGCCCGTTTATTACCAGGAAACTAAAGGAAAAAGAGACTGTAGCAATAGGAGTGGTGAACCCAGTAATCCCATTTGCATCATCACATCTACTTCCTTCCTCTGCTTCAATGTACTCACCAAATTTTCCCCATTTGCTCCCATGCGAATCAATTCTGTTAACTACCAGTTACTTACGCAACAAGGAAACTTATATTATTAAAATGCAAAATTTGGAGGATAAATAAATGGAGAGGCATACCAGATATTCAGATCCATATTTAGAAACTAAAGTTACAAAACGCAAAATTCTAAACAGTGCTTTATCCATAAGAACTCTGCGTGCATTCTCATCCAACATTTCACAACCAAAAAATAAAAAATTCTGACATTTATAGCCACCACTAAAGAGATCATCCCAATTTTGTTTGACCAATGGTATTGAACTTGACACCGTCTTCAAGGAAGTGCAGCATCTCGCATCAAGAGTTGCTAGAGAGGAAGGAAGTACTGGTAATGATTGAAGTTTTTGACAAAAACTAATGTCAAGTTCTTGTAAAGAGCTTAAACTATGGATACGATCGGGGAGAAACTCGAGGTTTCGGCAAACGCTTAAGCTTAATACTTTAAGCCCAGTTAAATTAGTAATTGAAAGGGGTAGCTCCTTAATCGCTGCAAATTCTAATAGGAGATGCTCTAAAAATTCCATGGGCTCCGAGATTTTTGGAAACCTTTCCAACTTTAAAGAAATGGATGATGTGCAACTGGGTGTCTAATCCAGAAATGGAAGGGTGACCACTTTTAAAGTTGTTAAACTCTTGGGAAGCCTTGATAACTTGGAGAGAGAAGGGCAGAATGCCAAAAAAAGCTTTTTAAGCTTTGTAAGATGTTGAAAATATGATGGAACTGCAGTCAAACTTTCACAGCCATTAAGAATCACACTTTCAATGTTCGGAGCCCGTGAGAGTGCAGTCTAAGAGATTGATACTTGTCAAGTTACCTAAATTCTGTAAGAAAAGAGGTAGAGCAACTACCAGTTAAAATGTACGTATTAACGGTACAAAATATATAAAGTAAAAAAAGATTAATGATAAAAATCTCCTCGATACCATTTTAAAGTTTTCTGAATATTAATATCTTCAAAAATACATTAAAATGTGGTGGGATTTCCCTTTCACTCTTATTATTAGATTTTTTTTTTTTTTTTTTAAAGGAAAAAGAATTAAAAAAGAAGAAGAATAGAGCTCCAAGTTTTGTATGAGGACATCATCATGAGTGCTGCTTTATTCTTGTTTGGTTATTGGAATACCAAAAATGTTAACACCCATTAGTACTCTTATTTTCGGGAAAAATCTACATTTCTTATACCACTATTTTGATCAAGGCAGTTGGCGGTGATAGAAATAAGCACATAATAGAAACACATTATATTGTATGAACTTTAAATTATTAAAATAAAAGTTGCTTTTGAAAAAATAATTGAAAGTTGAGAAAGCTTTTTGTTGTTAACTGACAAATAAATGAAGTTAGTTAAGCATACCGGGGCACCATCCCAAAGCTTTTCAAGCCGGCTTCCGATCATTTCAAGTACAACAAGCTTCTCTCCAATAAAATTAGTTGATAGCGACTTCAGAGGATAAGCAACCCAATTGAGATACCTGAGCGTATCAGGAAAGGCGGGAGAACCTTGAGGAAGGCATAAGTTGCTACCATTGATTTTGAGTAATCTTAATCCGCACATCTTTGAAAAGGTTGTAGGCAACAAGCTCATCTCTTGTTTACACTCTGAAGTGTCCAAGGATATTCCTTCAATGGTTTCCAATCCCTGACAGTTGAGAACAAAGCATTAATGATTATCTATAGTTCAGGAATAAAATATAAAATCTATTCATGAAAAGCCTAAACTAATCTAATCAGAATAATAGTCTGTCGTAACTAGCTTTGAGCACTTACTCTATCATTCTTAAGTGCTTCATAGCTTTGAGCCTACTACCTTTTCAGGGATCTTGATTAGAAGACTGGGGACGAACTATTTCAAAAGCCATCATTTGTAGCAAATGGTGCATCTCTACAGTGTTCCAACGCCCAATAGTTATTAATGCTTTATCAAGGAGAATTTCGATTCCTGCCGTGGAATAGAGACCACAGCCATTTAGTATTTCTTCTACAAGATCTCTATTCTTCCCTTCTAAGATACATGCAATGTCGAGGAATATATCTTTCTCAGTATCATCAAGTGCATCATAGCTAATTCTCAACACCCTCTGAATGTCCTTGTTGGGAAACTTTTCAAGCTTATCCAATGTACTTTCCCACACTTTCATATCTTTAGAGAAATGGTGGCGGTCCAAAACTTTAAGTGCCAATGGAATGCCTCCAGCATAACTTACCACCCTTTCCGACAACTGTTGTTTATTTTTGATTGGAGCGTTCTTCTTGAAAGCATGTAGAGAAAAGAGTTCAAGAGCTTCCAGAAAATATAATCCCTCAACCTCATATGTTCCATTAACTCCAATATTGTTAAGAACTTGTTGATCTCTACTCGTTATAATGATTCTACTTTCAGGACCAAACCAATAGCCGGTTATGATCTGTGCGAATTGCTCTGCATCATCCACGTCATCCAAGACAACAAGCACCTTTTTATAACGGATCCTATCCCTTGCAAACAATAGCCGACTTTCATCCTCCAACAGTTCAGAAAAAAGTTTATTTTTCAAATGAGTGGGACCATGCTTCTCTGATTCCTCTCGAACTTTTCCGAGAAAAACGCAAGTTTCAAAGCGAAAGGCTAATCTGTTGCATACAGCACGAGCAAGTGTTGTTTTACCTATGCCACCCGTGCCCCAAATGCCTATTGGACCAACATTTAACGAGCCAAGACGTAACAACTCTTCAATCTTGTTAACTCGTTTGACAACTCGATCTCCAACCTGGCGCTGCAAATCATCACTTGCCATTGACATATTGTTGAGTTTCTTAAGAACAACTTGAACAATTGTATCAATTAATTTGGCTTCAGACCTGCAAGTTTAAACACATATATGTATATATTAACAAGGTGCCGATTGTATAACCATATTGAAAAAAGGAGAACCAAAAATCAATATATTGATTATCTACTACCTTATATCTTTCATATTGATGAGATTATTATTTTTAAATGTCAGACAGAGAAGATGCAAAAATTACTAAAAAGCCATACATATTATAATATAGATGCAATGAATTTGCTAGCCTAACACTCTGTAGAGATTTTTTGTCTCACAGTGAATATTGTCATTATAATTTAGTTTAGGATGAATATGGATCTAATCAATTATGCATGAGAGAATTAGTATAAACAATGATTACCTAAACTCATTTGAATCCGAACCAGATAGATCAGCTATTTTCGTCAAAGCCTCTCTCCATGTTTGTAATTTCTCATCACGAGCAAATTCAACTGCATAACTATTTTGTTGTTTCCGTACATCCGATGGATCAACCTTGTAAAAAACAGGTAATATTTCGGGCTGTCCATCAGTTTTCTTGCGTTGAAAAATGTGCACGAGCTCTTCTAAACACCGTCTTGAGGAAGCATAATTTTCCAACAAAATAACCAGACAAAGCTTTGATTTTTCGATTGCTGTCGAAAGTGCTGGTGATTTTTCATTTCCCTTCTCAAGATCATCGTCGTCAATGAAGGCTTTGATTTTCTCTTTACATAAAGTACTATGAAGATGGCTCGTAAAATTGGAATAAGTATCTTTACGTCTAAAACTGATAAAGATATCATATGCAATCTTCTTATTCCGAGTGCTGTGAGAAGAGGAACCGCAAACAACCGTACTCATACTCGTACCTCCAAAATGATCAAAGAACTACCACTTCCTTAATTCTACACACATTTTATACAGCAAGTGGTGAGTAGTTTCTTTCTCAAAATTAGGAAATCAACATTATCATACCAATGTAAAATATGTTGAACAAGCTCTCTACTTAGAAAAGAGAAAAAATAAACTACAAGAAATCTTTTTCTAAGAAAACAAGGACGAAATTATCCAGAAACTTTTAAGCAAAGAAGCACTATGTTTTGTCTAAATGATAAGGAGAGAAGAAAAAAGAAAGATCTGGAAATATATATATATATATATTCTACATATTAACCAATATTTTTCAAGCATGAAATAGTAACTCCTCTACCAACAAACCAAAAAAAAAAAAAAAAAAAACAGGAAAAGGAATAACTTCACCATTCTTTATTGGGGAAAAAAAAAAAAAAACATAATTACCTGCTCTGCCAGCGGGAATATTTTGTCGAGCAATAAATTATAGAGGTGTGTGCATATGTATATTTATAGGGAAATTCTACAATAGGGTCAAACTTTTTTACCCTAATGATGGTATAAGATCTAACGGATGAATTGATAACATATACTAAATTAGGATGTAAGTGTTTACATGTGATTATACTTAAAAAAAAAAAATCCCCAGCAAACTTCCCAGAACCCCCCAGACGATGATCCAGGGCCCCCCCGCCCGACCACTGCTACTCGGTTCGCCCCCTTTCCCTGCACGAGTTTCTGGGATTCCCCCCTTCTCCCCACCCATCGCCCCGCAACTGGTTTGCCCCCTCCCCCTGCCGCAACTGGGTTTGCCCCCTCCGCTTGCCACCCCCGTGATTGGGTCCCCCCCCCCCCCCCCCCCAAAACACGACCCCTGATCTGGGTTTCGCCTTTGCCGACCCACCCCACCACACAGGCACTTGATGAATCCACCGGAATCTAGGCCTCAATTCCCCACCGCCACAGCCGACGGAGCCAGCTTCTTTCGCTGGGGGAGTCCAGGGGTTTTTTTTTTTTTTTTTTTTTTAATTCTAGGTAAATGTTGCAATTGTATGTGGGAGTTGTATTTTATTAGATGGTCCTTAGCATTTTTTAGCCCTTGAATTTCAATCTAGTGGCCAAAATTTTTTGACCCCGTCAGTAGGGGAAAAAATACATCCCTCACCCAAGGATGAAAAAATTGAAGATATTATTCTCGATATCAGTTGAAATATCGAAAAAAAATTACGAAAATTATTGAAATATACTTTAAAATATATTTTTAATATTTTAGTATAACACAAATACTTAAAAAAAAAAAAACATAAATATACAAGTTTTATATAAGAAGTATATTATATTTTATGTATCTTAATGCCAAAAGGAAGTCCTATGAGGTTCAAATATTGTTGGGATGCTATCCTGATTCAAATAAAATTAGTGTTATGATATGTTATTTGGATATAGTTGAATATAATTGTAAACATATTAATATGTAGGTTTGTTGATCTCATCCCAATCTATTAAAAAAAATAGAAGATAATTATAATTATAACATTTTAATATAATTATAACATGATAATTACTCTATCTCACCATCTATTTAAAAAAAAATAAAAGATAATTATAGCATTTTAAAAAGATAATAAATGATATAAATCTAAAATTTTAAAAATTTTCAAATTGTAATCTCCACCCGAAATTTCTGATATTTCCTCAATATTTCCTGATATTTTATAAAAATTATATTTCCTCAAGATATATATAAATAATTGATATTCACTTTAAACTGTTCTTTTTCATCTTAATTTTTATCTTTTTTAGAAAAGTTAACAAAATTTATAATCAATTTTTAAAAAATTAACCAATTGAAACTTAAAAATTTTATATCTAATTGACAAATCACACATAAGCTTATCTTTTCAATAAAATTTATAATAATAACCAAAGTCAACTCAAGTGAAATGAGATCCTAGGATTGTAAGTTCCAATAAATATGTAGTAGAAACAGAAGCTAAGAACGTGTTATATATACACATATATATAATATTATTTAATCAGATAAAATGAGACAATAACCAGATTTTTTATTAAAAAAAATCTCAAGATCTAGCTGGAAAGAGGAAGAGAGAGAAGGCATACCACCTTGAAGATGAACCAGCTGCAAATATCATACACACACACACACACACACATACCAACGGTAGCCTGATCTATCCGCTGCGGATCACTGGAGACTGAAAGAGATAAAAAGGAAAGGAAATATCAAATAATTATAAGACACGGACACTCACGAACAGACCTCTCTCTCTCTCTTCTTTTGTTTTATATCCTTCTTTCTACTAATGTACATGAGAAGACGGAATAGTCTGTCAACATCTTTTGGTACCTTCTTTGAAGTTTCATGGACGGTGAAAAGGAATAATGAATAGCCACGATTTACAGGTTTAATTTTAATTAAATTATATTTTTTATTAAATTTTTTAATTAAAAAATTAAAAAAATTTATAATTAATTTTTTAAATTAATTCTAATCTAAAAATTTCAACTATACAAATAAAAACTAATTATACTATTTTGACTTTTAAATGTTAGGGAGTTTTACAATAAAACCTCATTGTTTTACCCTAATAATGTAGTAAAATTTTTTTATCATTACATTATCTTTTAGCGGTTGAGATTAAAAGTTGACACCAATACTATTGTAAGATCCAAACACACAATCACACTTGAAAGGAAGAGGGGGGGGGGGGGGGGGTGGTGGGGTGTGTGGGTGGGGTGGTGGGGTGTTGGGTGGGGAGGTGTGGTTTTGGTTTGGGAAAGGATGCAGATCACGGGCGACCGGTGGGGTGTTGGGTGGGGAGGTGTGGTTTTGGTTTGGGAAAGGATGCAGATCACGGGCGACCGGAAGAGAGAAAAAAGGAAAGGAAAATATTGGTATGACTATAAGACGCCGATAGCCCCAATCAGATCTCTCTCTCTCTCTCTCGCTTTTTTTATTTTTTTTATTTTTTTTATCTACTCATGTACATGAGAAAACTAAATGAGTCGGTCTTTTGGCACCTTCATTGAAATTACGGTAAAGCTTATTTTATATACTTTATTGATAGAGTTTATTTTTAAATCTTTCAGATATAATCGAACGGGTGAGATGTTACTTGTATATAGTAATTATTATACAATTTACCTTACATTAGTATTTGACTTAAAAATAAATAAATAATAAAAAATTAAAAAAAAAATCCATTGAAGGTAGAAGGTTGAGGGGAAAGGGGTAGGGGAGGTTTCCATCACTGGGGTCGGAAAAGAGGGAAGGAGTGGGTTGGTTGCCGTCGGGGGAGGGGGCAGATCTGGTCGTGGGGAGGGGCACTGGGCTCGAGCTCATAGGGGGGTGTCGTCGGTGTTTGGAAGGGGGGCTGCCTGGGCTCGAGTGCCGCAAGAGGGCAGTCTTCAGTGTCGGGAAGGGGGGCGTCAGGGCTGGTTGGGGGGTGCCTGGGCTAGTTGGTTAGGGTGGGGGGAAGGGGGGGAGGGGGAGGGCCTGGGCTGGTCAGGGAGCGCTTGGGCTGGTTGGGGGGTCGCCTAGGCTAGTTGATTTGGGGGGGACGGGGGGAATTGGTAGGGTTGGTTGGTATGGGGGGGAGCATGGGTCCATCACCGACGTCAAGGGAGGAGGGACTAGGTTGACGCCGCCGTAGGGAGTCGGCGGGGAAATCACTGACATCGGGGAAGGAGGTTGGATTTTTTTAAAATTATTTTTTTCATTATTTTTTAATTTATTAGTGAAATACTACTATAAGATAAAATGTATGATAATTACCATATATAAGCAACATCTCAGCCATTTGATTATATATGAATGGTTTAAATATAGCTCTATCGATAAGGTATCTAGAAAGAGTTTTACTTCAATTCTACTCAAAAGGAAATAATGAACAGCCATTAATTATGACATTTTAGTGGAAGAGTTTTATAACGAGATCTCCTCACTTTACTTCATTAATAAGATAAAAAAAATTTGATCGTCCGATTAATTTTTGATATCTTGAGATTAAAAAGATATTTAAAAAAATAGTAATTGGTCTCAATGTTTCCTGATCTATTTAAGAGGTGTCATTTCGGTCCCTATTCTATTTGTTTTTTTTTTTTGTTTTTTTTTTTTTTTTTGCTGTGCTGATCCTAAACTCTCTAAAAGGTGATAGTTTGGTCATTTCCAATTGGTTCCGTTAAAAAACACACGGAATGGTCACATGAGAAGCATGTATTGTGCTTTTTAAAAGAAAATACCCCTAAAAAGATGAAAATACCCTTAATTGTATTTTAAAACAAACAAAAAAAAAAAAAAAAAAACCTCTCCCTCCTTCCCTTCCCCTCCTTCCCTTTAACCCCCCAACCCCCTAGATCAAAACCAGAGCCAGAGGTCATCTTTCTCGCTCCCTCTCTCCCTCCTTCCCACTGTCCCCCCCGCACGATCCCAATCGCCTAGTGCAATCTAGGTTTTGCCCTTACCCCCTTCGACGCTGCGATTTTGCCCTCCCCCCCCTTCCCCACCGCCACCGCCGCTGCTGCCTTGATCTGGGTTTCGAACCCTCATTGCGATGAGATGAAGGTAAAGATAGGGAGGGAGACGGCAAGTTCCGAAACCCATATCGCAGCGGCCCAGGGGGGTGAAATCGTAGCACCAGAAGGGGTAGGGGCAAAACCCATATCGCGCTGGGGCAAGGGGGATCGTGTGGGGGGAGAAGGGGAAGCAGGGATAGAGGCAAGGAGGGAGATGGCCTCCTACTCCGGTTCCGATCTGAGGGGGTGGGGGGTGGGAAGGAGGGAGGGGAAGGGATAAGATAGAGAGGGGGTTTTTTTAAAAATACAATTAAGGGTATTTTCATTTTTTTATGAGTATTTTCCTTCAAAAAGCACAAAATATATTTCTCACGTGATCATTCCATGAGTTTTTTAACAGAACCAAACAGAAATGAGCAAATCGGCACCTTTTTAGATAGTTTAGGATCTGTAGGGACAAAAAAAAAAAAAAAAAAAAAGAACAGGACCAAGATATTACTTTTAAAGAGTTCAAGTACTATTGAGGTCAATAACTCAAAAAAAAAAAAATTATAAGATCAACCACACTAGATTATCATTTTATAAAACATTTCCAAAAAAAAAAAAAATGGAAGCCCCTCCCCCACCAGCAGCCACCTCCACCGAGCCACTGAACTGGGAATGGCGCTAATGGCTAGGATGGAGGGGATGACTTTTAGATGGAGATGACGGTGTGGGGAGGCCTTGAGCGATCAGGTATTGTGTCGGATTTGCGCTACCATGGTTGTTCCGCTCGCGAAATGGTCGACGCCGGAAAGCTTGTGACAATGGCGAGGAGACGTCCCATCGTGCGTCTTGCCGGCAGTCTCGCCAATTGGGATTTTTTTTTTTTTTTTTTTTTTTTGAACCCTACTCATGTAGGTGGTTCTGCTGTGTGGTTGGGGTTCTTGCTGCCCTTGACGGAGGAGTGTGAGGAAGGTTGAAGGAGACAACAAACCCACTAGACAAACTCAAGAATTAATTTTTTCTTTTCTCAGAGTAAATCCTATACAATAGGCCATATTTTACAATCTTGGGCCTAAGGTCTTCAATACTATAGAGATGTAATTAGATGGTGGAGGATTTTTACATTATGGGGTAAAGCAACCTTACCGCATGGTAGAATTAGCCAAATAATTATGATATTTTACTATAGTGTAATTGGTTTAAATAGTTCCTGAATTCTTTTAAATGTGACGGTTTGGTTTTTGTTTTTTTTTTTTTTTTAAAAGCTGAGATTATCCTAAATTCTTTTTTTCTTGGCTATCCCAGTCCTTTTTATCCAAATTCGTTAAATTCCTAACGGAATGAGTCATATGTAATGCATGTAATCTAATTAAAAATGATATTTTTAGTAATTTTACAATAATTAAATTTAAAAAAATTAAAAAATATTATCTCTCTCTCCCTATCTGTGCTCTCCCTTAAATCAAAAGCCCAGATTTGGGGGGGAACGGTCAAGATCCAAGGGGCTCGAGGACAACGTGGGGGGTGAAGGGGGCGTCGGGCTCAGTGAGAACGCCGAAGGGGGGAGGGAACCCAGATTTCACGAAGGGGGTGGGGCAAGCTCGAAGTAGGGGCTCGGCTTTTGGGGGGCGGGGGGAACAATGCGAAGAGGAGAAAGGGTGTACCAAACCTAGATTTCGCTAACTTAGGGGAGCGGGGGTGAGAACCCGACATGATAGTGTATTTGAAGATTCGTTTTCCAATCCATCTCAACAGTTCCTTAATCTCAAACTCTTTTTCGAAAGTGACGTCATGTCTCCAAGAGCACTACAAATTAGAAGAAGAAGAAAAAGAAGAAGAAGAAGAAGAAGAAAGCCTCCGATTGAAGCTCAAATGGTAATTTGAGCTCAGAAACCGACACAAATGTGAGAGAGACGAAATGGACACCATCGATTCGGGCGAGGAAATGGGCGAGAAATATGGTAGTTTGATTTTGAGGCCGAGGTTGGGGTACAGAGGCTCCATTTTTTGGTGGTATGGTTCTGATTTTGAATCAGAACAACAAGAGGAGAGAAAGAGAGGAGAGAGAGAGGGGAATGGAAAAGAAAGGGACTTTTTGGGAGATTTGAGGGTATTTTAGTCTTTTTACTACAAAAAGTCTATTTCAACAAGATCCTATTAAAAATTTAATAGAGTTTGACTAAAAGGACTGTAATGGCAAAAAAAATAAAGGAGTTTACGGTTATCTTGGCACAAAAAAAAAAATAGAGACCAAACCATCAACTTTGAAAAAGTTCAGAGATTATTTAAGCCAATTACTCTTAACTATACTAGCTGTATAGCATGCATTTCGCACATGTAGAACAAACAAATAAAGAAAAAACAAAACCAAAAAACAAAAAAAAAAAAATTTACATGATGATAACGTGATCACCACGTGATGATAAAGTGGTGATTACGTGACTGTCAAGTAATAAATAAGGAAAGCATGATCAAAAAGCCAATGATGCTTTTAAAGAGTGCATATGTAATACAACATAATTTAAGGGCCTATTTAGAGTAAGTCTCTAGATGGTGTTTTGTCGTTTGCACTCCAAAAACTCATCAATCTATATATAACTTTCTCTTACTCCCATTATAAAAAATGTCAAGTTTTAAAAGTTCATAAATCTTTATTTTAAAATGAGACGATTCTTATATCAAAATATTCATAACAATGAAATAAATAAAATAAGATCTATTTTGCATGGACAAATTTTATATATTTATCAAAACTTTGGACCTTGTAATGATTTGCTCTCCGAATTTTAAATTGTTAATATATTTACCCCATCTATTAGATTTTAGATGGACATTGTCAGGTGTCGTACAATAAAGTGGAGGAAGTTTTGAAATGACAATTTTACCCTCAAAATAATATTTACTAGAAAAATTAGAGAGATAAATCCTAATTTAGGCTAATTTCTAATTTAGAGAAGGTTTAATCCATAAACTTTATAGAAAGGAGAAAGGGAGGAACTGTTTTCGTCCAACGTTCGTTCTGGACGAAAACAGTTTTTCCTTTCTTTTTAGTCCTTCATATCTTTTTTTTTATTGGTTTTTCACCCTAATTTTTTTTTTTTCATTTTAGCCCTTTTAAATCAGTTTTTCTTTTTTTCCTTTTCCCTTTTTTTAGTCCTTCATATTTTTTTTTTCATTTTGATACCTTTTAAATAAGTTTTTCTTTTTTAAGTCCTTCATTTCTTTTTTTTTTCTTTTTCACCCTAAAATTTATTTATTTTTTCATTTTAGTCCCTTTTCATATTGGTCCTTTTTTTTTTTTTTCATTTTAGTTCTTTTATCTTTTTGGTTTTTTTAAATTTGTTAATATTTTTATTTTTATTTTTTATTTTTATGTTTTTGCTATTAATTTGTTTTGTTTATCTATTCCTTCTATATCCATAACTATATATAGAAAAAAGAAAAATTTTTAATGTTGAAGCATTTTCGTCCATTTTGTTTTATATTTAATTTTGGGTCCTTTAATTTTTTTTTTGTTTTTTTTGCCCATTTTTCTTTTCCAACGTCCTTTTTTTTTATTGATCTTTTTTTTTTTTTCATTTTAGTCATTTTATCTTTTTTATATATATTTTTATGTCTCTCTTTTTTATTTTCAAGTCCTTGGTTATTTTTTTTTTAATTTTATGGGTCTATTTTGTTAACTTATTATTTTAATTTTCTCTTACATAGATAAATTTTCTAAAAAATGTCCAATATATTTGTACCACATATTTTAGACCAGTTCCAGTAAAAGTAACATTGATTTGGTCAAATCAAAATTTTTTGAAAGAGTCAAAATTGACTTATCATTTTCCTCACCAAGTCCAAATAATTTCTCAGCAACCAGATGGCAACGAAAAAAAAAAAAAAAAAAAAGAGCATGTTAAGAACCTCTACACATCACAAGTAGTATTAGATCACTCATAAAAAATAGCAGCTCAACGTGAAAATAAAAAATAAAAAATAAAAAAAGAAAAGAAAAGAAGCTAAATATTAGATATTACTAGAATGAGATTTGAGTTCCTCGGAGCTCTTGGTCCTACTAGTCTCGGCTGAGTGAAGCAGGCAATGAAGACTCCGGCAATGGAGTGGGCCATGGCAGTTAGGGATGGAACTAGAAATATATTTTAGTAATGGTGTATATTAAAATTTTAATTTTAATAGGGGTTATGTAAGAATTTTAATTTTAATAGGTTTACGTAATAATTATTTTATTTTAGTGAGGACAAAACAGTAAAATATTAAATATAAAATTAATTTTAATAAATATTATATGAAAATTTTTTATTTTTAATAGGAAAAATAAAAATCATATGATAACTTTTATTTTTAATAAGGACAAATTATAAAAATTATAAAACTTTTAGAGTAAATTTGAAATAATAAAAAATCAGGATACGATTTCAAGGGCAGATCTAAGGTTGGGAGAGGTCTCCAATGGCTGTTCTTGGGGAGGTGAGTGGCCACTGATTGCAAGTGGGATGACGTGAAGATGAACATTATTTCGTTTTTATTTTATTTTATTTTTTTTTGAAAAAGGAAAATTCAAGGGCTGATGGTTGGTAAAAAATTGATCCTTTCCTATTTGAGTATTTGTGTGACACATGACAATTTCCATCTAAAATCTAAAAAAAAAGATAAATTTATTATTGTTTCAAAATTTAAAGAAAATAAATGTTACAATTTAAAATTTAAAGTATAAATCATTACAATATCTAAAGCTTCACGAAAAATATAAAGTTTATCCCTTTTTTTTTAAAAGAAAATTTGTTCTTTTTTTCTAAAGAAAATTTGTCCTGTTTTTTTTCTAATATATATTAAATTTTTATACTATTTTTATATCATAATTTATGTACAATTCATACTTTATTTGAATAGAAATTTAATCAACTTCCAAAATTCTATCCCAAAATGGGTGCTGAATAGAAACATATACATGAATATTGCTTTTAGCACTGAAGAGAGCAGAAGGGTGGAATTACAATAGAGCCCCTCTGAAAAGCACTGAAAATACACTTATAATCGGATAACAAGGAAAGAGATGAGATGAGAGTACGTGGACAGCAGTGGCCTACCGTTTCAGCTGCTCAGTTGCTTCGGAAATTAGATACCACCTCCTGTGTGGTTCTTCTCATCTCCATTTTTCTCTTCTAATCTTTGTTTAATTTCTCCTACTTAGCCCAAAATGTACTCTCTTTTCTTTATTCTTAGTTTGTTTGTTGAAACTTCAACCATTAATTTGTTTGCTTACAACCAAATCCTCTGCAGATTTACTTAGAACTTCTATTCGTACTAATTTGTGCAATTTTTTTCAGTTAGATTCTCTCTCTCTCTCTCTCTCTCCTTTTTTTTTTTTTTTTTCCATTGCCCATGGCAATTCTGCTAAACTCATTCTCACCGGTAACACACCAATCATCACCTGAAACCACCAGAAGAAAAACCAGTAGTAGTAGTGGTGGTGGTGGTGGTGGTGCTGGCTTCTTCTTCTTCTCAAGCAACAACAATATCGGGGTTTCAAGAGTTTCGGCATCTACCCACATCACCATTTCACCAAAAGACACTGTTTTCACTCTCCCCAATTGGAGGCCTTCCGGCGATAATAGTACTGGTAAGAAGAATGAGCAGAGAAGCAAAGAGCTCAGGCTCAATGATGCCTTTCTCTACTTTGAAACCATGGTGCTGGACAAAGGCCAGAAGCCTGATGCTGCCCAAGCCACTCAGCTCCTCTACGATCTCTGCAAGGTCAACAAGCTCCAAAAGGCGGTGAGAGTGATGGAAATGATGGTCGGTTCCGGCATTATACCCGATGCAGCTTCCTACACTTTCTTGGTGAGTAATCTTTGTAGAAGAGGCAACGTTGGCCATGCTATGCAATTGGTTGAGAAGATGGACGAGTATGGATATCCAACCAATACCATGACCTATAATTCGCTTGTTCGAGGGCTTTGTATGCGCGGGAATTTGAGCCAAAGTTTGCAGCTTTTGGAGAGATTGATGAAGAAAGGGCTTGTCCCTAATGCATTCACATACTCCTTCTTGCTTGAGGCTGCTTATAAGGAGAGAGGTGTGAATGAGGCCATAAAGCTTCTCGAGGAGATTATTGCTAAAGGGGGTAAGCCTAATTTGGTTAGCTACAATGTTTTGCTAACTGGGTTGTGCAAGGAAGGCCGGACCGATGAGGCTATTAGATTCTTGAGGGATTTGCCTCAAATGGGGTTTAACGCGAATGTCGTCAGCTACAACATTTTGTTGAGGAGTTTGTGCGAAGAGGGCAGGTGGGAGGAGGCGAACTCACTCCTCGCGGAGATGGATGGGGAGGAGCGCTCTCCTTCGGTTGTCACTTACAATATTTTGATTGGCTCTCTTTCGCTCCATGGCAGGACTCAACACGCATTGGATGTGATCGAGGAAATGGTGAGGGCAAGGTTTAGGCCTACAGCTGCAAGCTTCAATCCGATAATCGCACGTCTTTGCAAGGAAGGTAAAGTTGGGCTTGTTGTTAAGTGTCTGGATCAAATGATGTACAGGAGATGCAGCCCTAATGATGGCACATACAATGCGATCGCCGTGCTATGTGGGGAGGGAATGGTGCAGGAGGCATTTGCTATAATTCAAAGCCTCGGCAACAAACAAAAATTGTCTACTCACGAGTTCTATAAGAACGTGATCTCGAGCCTGTGTAAGAAAGGGAGCACCTATGCAGCATTTCAGCTTTTGTATGAGATGACCAAGTACGGGTTTACACCGGACTCTTACACGTACTCGTCTTTGATTCGAGGGTTGTGTATGGAAGGCATGTTGGGCGAGGCAATGGAGATCTTTAGCATAATGGAAGAGAACAAGTATAGGCCAGATACCGAAAATCTCAATGCCTTAATACTCGGGTTTTGCAAATCGGGGAAAACAGATTTGTCTCTCGAGGTTTTTGGGGCGTTGATCGAGAAAGGGTATGTCCCTAACGAGACAACTTATAGTATATTGGTGGAAGGGATTGCGCATGAAGGAGAGCTGGAGCTAGCAGCAAAAGTCTTGAAGGAGTTGGAGCAGAGACAGGTTATGAGTCAAAGAACGGTACAGAGACTTATTATGCAGTATGATCTCGAGGGTTTAACATAGGGAGATAGATGTGGTGAAGTGATGTTTATACAACTCTACAAGTACATCAAAATGAAAACAGAAGAACTTAAAGTTACGTTTCAGTGACAGAGAGATATTACTCTTGTTGAGATTGGTGATCGGTTTTTATTCTGCAGATCGACCGGAGCGAAAAGAGAAGAAATATGTGTTTTTTTTTCTTTTAATTATTGGTACTTTTGGTAATTCACATCATCTTTATACTTGTGTAAATGGGCCTGAAATAAGTTAGAAAATGAGATTTCTTTTATTTGAACTGAACTTTCCTTCGTCAGATGTCGTTTGGCCGCCTAAGTTTTACCTTGTTTCCTTCCAAGGAAAACAAATCAAATTTGCTTTCCTAGTTATTTTCTCAGGAAAAATTAAAATAAAATAAAAGAAAAGAAATGGTACCATTGGTCAAAACAGAAAATTACGAAATAACTTATTGTTAGTTCCATGTTTGCTTCAAAATCGGCACGATTTCTTCGGTGAGATTGCGTACATGAGTCGCTGTTCTTTCTCTGAATCAAGAGGTGAATACTCTTTTATAAAATACGAGGTAAATTGAAATGATCACTCATGGTCCCTAACTGCTTTCATTTCCCTGTTTTCTTGCTTCTTTTGTTTGGACCACACATCCCCTCCCCCCAAACCACAAAAAAAAGTTACAAATATTGAAAAAACTAAATGAAGATGGTTTCCGGACAGGACATGCTCTGCTCATGCCAGAAACACTGTTCAATTTGCCCTGCTTTTCTGTAAAAAGGTATTTTGTTTATATCCCTTAAGAGTAACTAAAGATGAAAAATGAAAGCAAAACTAAAGATGGACATTAGAGAATTTGTGCTCCTTCATACATATTAGTGCTTTACGAAGATGATGCACCAGATATAGCACGACTAGTGTCGGCGGTTAGGCTTTTTTCGTCTTTTTAACGAAACCAAGCTCCTTGCGAAAACAATAAAACGACTGCTTCTCAAATCTTGGCAAGGAATTGTGTGATCACTAAATATAAAGGTACGAATGTTGTAGGAGGTAATTTCGCTATCATCGGTTTCCAAGTACAACAAATCATCATTCAAAAACGCTAATGGGCGCTTGATGCCCACTAGGGGTCCCATTGTTAGATATTTAGTCCACGTATAAGAACGTTCGGCACCCCTAGAATCGGACTCCATGATCCACATATCGATGACCGCTGGACCTCCTTTACCATAGAAAAACAAAGCGATTGAATTGTTCCAAACCACGATCTTCGACCAATCTACAAGATTCCTTCGCTTTTTTATTGACCTTTTGACGTTATCCAGTGGTGGCCGTAAGCTATGAAATACCTCATCACCAACATCAATAGCAATGATCTTCGTGCACCTGCAGTTCCAGTAATACCAATAACAGATTCCATTACAATACAGTGTTTGATATTCCGACGAAGAAAAGAGGGAAATCTCAACACCCAGCTCGATTTCTTTCCTAGAATTAGTACTCAGGGTATAAAGCTCGGCTGCTGCATGTGAACCATGGTAAATTGAAAATGGAGACTTAATGATAATAACTTAGTAATCATTAGCTTTAGAATCATAACCGAATCCCACTGCACCAACTTTGAAGCCACCATATAAGCGATCACAAAGAACAACCCTGGATTCCTTGAGGGCCGGATTCAATAGCCAAATACATTCACGCGCGGACGGATAACGGGCATAGAGAGACAGATAATGCCATCACAATGAGACACCAATCTTAAATAGTAGCGACAAACCTCACCAGAAAGAGGATCAAAATCTTCAACACCAGGAATGCAGTTAATAACTGCAAAATCATAAGTGGCCATTGTAAGCAAATATTTTCCTACTTCGAAGGTGCTTGGCCACAAATGTCGGGTCGTTGATCAAAGCATTGATAACAACATACCATGACTTGCAAACACGTTTAAATCGGATCAGAGACTCCGGAGGCAGCCGTGACATAATTTCCTCCAACACACCCTCTGGAAGATCATAGTATCTTGCCATTTCTGCTTCTACTAACTAAAAAAAACACAAAAACACAAAAACAAATACTTTAGGCCTTGGTTAGTAAGGATTCAAATTCCTAACACTCCAATTTTTATTCTTTCAATGTTAGAAGGATTTGAGAAGTGAATTCATATTAAAATATAACAAGAAAAAGACGGGACCCGACCCTCCCTGTTTATTTTCCTTCCTTCCAATTTTCTTTTCCTTCTTACCAAACACAGCCTCGAATGACTTACTCTAAGAAAATAAACTAAATACCTTACTAAAGAAGTTAAATTTGACAGAACCCTACGTACAAAAAATGTTGAACTCAATTTCAAACAATAATTAATTCCTAGAAAACATAATATATATACATAAATATATATATATATATATATATATATTGCAGAAATTAAAATCACAACCAGAACCAAGTGAGAGAAAAAATAGAACCCAAAAAAAAAAAAGAGCTTGAAGAAGTTTCAAATCTACCTTAGGGAAATGGAAAATAAGCTGAGAAGAGAAAGCAGCTGTTGATAACCAGGGAAGGAGAAGCTAGCAGAAGCAGAGCCGAGAGAGTTTTCTGAAGCTCTGTCGGTAACACTTTGCGAGCAGATGATATGCCATCTGTCAAAAGAAACCGCATGCAGTTGTCCAAATAGCATTCTTACCCTTCTTATTATTTAAATTTAAATATCAAAATCCCCATTTATTTTAGCATTAATTTCAAATTATAACTCTTATAATACTTACCTTCCGAATTTTAAAATATTAACATGGAGTCCTCCTGATATGTCTACCATTAACAAGAATTCTCTTCCTGTCACTTAAAAGAAAAAAAAACACGTGTCGAAATTTTAATATGTCATATAAATGTATTTTGGTAATCTTTATTATTTAAGATTTAAGATTAGTTATAAAAATTCGCCTTGAAGTATGATTCTTGTTACATTTTGCATTCCGAAGTATTTAACAACAATCACCATTTACATAATATGTCTTTCCGCTAAAAATTCCAATAAAAGAACCGTCTTCGTCAACGGTTCTTTTTTCAGGGACTAAATATCTTGATGCACCAATGTGTTTTTTTATAGTCATGACTTAATACAATCATCAAAATTTACTAGTGGATTCAGTTTCGACTGAAGGTTAATTTGTGCGTGATCATTCACCTTGATTATAAATTCACTCTGAAACAAGTAAACTTTGAAATTCGCACATTGACACCCTCCTAAAGCAAGAAATTTATAGCTCCGCTGCAAATATTCAGGATGCTTTGTAAGTGTATCTTTTTGCAAATTGTTTCCACCACACAGAACTACAACAGCATTATGTATGTGGGGGGACTTAGCCCTTTCTAAGAGTATGTCCATTGTGATGACCAAACTTCTCTGTCTCTTCTAACGTCTTCAAGAAGTTCGACAAAATTACAGAATCATTCTTCCCAACTCTCTCAACCAGCCACTCCTCTTGGAGCTGCACATTGACATCCCTCCTAAGCGCAAGAACTTGGTAGTTCCTCCTCAAATACTCCGAGTGCTCCACAAGCGCGTCCTGCGCATACTGCTTCCCCACGGTTCTCACCGCTGCTGCGCTAAGTAACTCCTCCAATGAGCCGTGCTTCTTCAAGAGCTTGAGAGCAGTCTTCCTCCCGAACCCCGGTGCCACACGTTGGATTCCAGGCACTCCATCGGCCTCGTCGCCCAAAATGCACCGCAGACTCAAGTCGCAGCGCGGATCACAGTTGTACTGCGCCTCATAATGCTTGATAGTATAAAATGACCACCGGTTTAGTTCGGCCAATGGCATGACGATTTGGACGTCCTCTGAAAGCAACTGCTTGAAGTCCTTATCGGGCGACGCCACCACCACCTTGTGGCCCTTCTGTTGGGCTTGTTCCGCAAGCGTCGCCACAACATCATCGGCCTCATGTCCGTCAAATCTCAACACCGGCACATTGCACTTCCTGAGCACGTCGGCGATGACTCCATGGGCCCGTCCCACGTGGCCTTGCGAGAATTTCTTCAAGAACTTCCACCTGTGTGCTTTGTAAGAAGGCAACAATTGCCGCCGGTGTTCACTTCCCCTCTCACCGTCAAGAACCGCAATGACAGGGTCACTAAAGCTAACTTGGTTGAAAAATAAACTAACCCAGTAGCCAAAAGACTGCAAGCTCGGGGTACTTCCAGCATAACAGAGTGGATTGACGTCTAAAAAGAAGACCCTTTTCTTGGTGTTGCTCATAACTTTGTTTAAACTTTTTCCCTTGACTTGCCTACCAAGTGTTTGACAGAAGTTCTCGGAGAAAGAAGACGACGATGAAGCCAGAGAAGAAGATATCTCCCATTTTGAGATTACTGGTGTCCTGATTTTCGGTTTTTGGTGTGGTGGTGTTTGAAGTCTAGTGGGAGAAAAGGAAATTTCTACCATTCCCAGCATTTTAAGATTCTATATTAAAGTAGAATAATTTAAGAAGCTATATGGGAAGGTGAGAAAAGCTTTGTAAAGATGATAAGGGAAGTTAAAAAAAAAAAAAAATGCAAATGGCTTTAGGGGTTACCTTTGTTGGTGAGCAAAAACGATGGCGAAACAAGAAACCGGATTAGATTTGTTGCAGAGAAAGAGAGAGAGAGAGAGAGAGAGAGAGAGAGAGAGGGCCCATATAATAGACTTCTCAAAAAAAAAAAAAAAAAAAAAAAACAGAGAAAAATAGAAAAAGAAAAAAGAAAAAAGAAAAAAGAGAAAAAAAACCTGTTGTTGTCGTTTTCAGAGCGGTCGACAACGGTAAAAGAGAACGACAACAAAAACAATAACAAATTTCAAACACCAAAAAACAAGCTCCTCTCTCCCAAGTCCCTCCCATTCCCCGCTCCCACCACCGTAGCCTAGAGAGAGAGAGAGAGAGAGAGAGAGCTCTTTCTAGAGGGAGAAAGTGAAATCAATGGCCAGAATTAAGCATCCCGCTGGGCGGAAGAAGCTGAAGCAACCCCTTCGCCAACCTGGTCTCTCTCTCTCACTTCTTGTATATATATATATATGTATGTATTTATACATGCGAGTATCCGATTAATGTAGTTTCTAGGTTTTTGTTTCTCTCTCTAACATCTCATTTCCCTCTTCAAATCTTGCTGGACCAGCCTCGCCTGCAACTTCTCCGGTACAATCTCTCTTTCTCTCTCTCTCCAATTTTTTTCCACTTTTGTTCTGTTTCTCACTTGGAAAATTTGGCCAAAGAGGGATTTAGCTTCGGAAAATTCGAGCTATTTTTGTTGTTGTATGATTTTGAGTTTTAGGTCTCAATTTTTTTTCCCCGATTCTAAGATTTTGGGTTTTTTTTTTTTTTTTTGTTGGGGGGGGGGGGGGGGGTGGTTGTTAATTTACTCGGAGTAATTATGTCATTTTACTATAAATAAACAAATAAATAATTGAAAGAATAGCCAAAGAAGGCCTTTTGTGACATAAAATAATCTTAAGTGTTTAAATCTTGTGATTTAATTCTATTTAACATCTTGATATGGATTTGAAGAGACGTCCTGGAAGGCCGGGGAAATCCGACAGGGATGCTCCAGAAAGTAAGTATAACTCTGTGTGTGTGTATTTTTTTTTATTTTTATTTATTTTTATGCTTTTTTATAATGTTATTTCCTTTTCAAATGGAAATTATTTTATTTTATTTTATCTATAGCTTCAGGGGCAGCCAGGTCTCCTGGAACCCAGAGGAGGAGAAAGTTTCGTTACAAGCCGGGAACAGTGGCGCTTCGGGAGATTCGACACTTTCAGAGGTCTTCGGAACTGCTTATTCCTGCTCTTCCCTTCATCAGATGTGTAAGTCTGTTCTTTTCTGTGCTTTCAACAGTGTTATGGATAATGAGATTAGCCTTGTGCTTTGAAAAAGAATGGACGTCTTGTCACCATTTCGAGGCGGTTCCGATATCTTCAAAATCTAAGCATTTGTCATGCTAGCGAACCTTTATATTGTAATCCCAATAATTAGTGTTTTTTATTTTGTTTCAGGTGAAAGAGATTAGTAACCAACTTTCTCCAGATATTACTCGTTGGCAAGCCGAAGCTCTAATGGCACTTCAGGAGGTGATATATTTTTCTTAAATCTTATTCTAATTCAAGAAAACGATTTTAGCTGCCTGTGAATAACAAGAATACCCGGCAACGACGGATCTGCATTGGGGCCAATGGGAGCATGTCCCCACTGAAGAAACAACTATGTTTATATAAGTCCTTAGTCATATGTATATAAAGTAAGGGAATTCAGTTTGTGCCCCGGCACCGCCCCACATTCCTCTCCCCCCCCCCCTCCCCCGGGAATGGTGGGCAATGGGCATGTTAAGGCCCTTAGGCTTTTACTTGGGTTGGGCTCAATTGGATTTCTTTATGTTTCGACATGTTCCCCTGCCCCCAATGGTTTTGCTTTTAGTTTACTCATTGAATTCCTCCAATGGCCCTCATTTTGTTTATCTTCATTTTCTCTCTTTTAATTTCATCTTTTTCCCTTTTTAATCCATCCTCTATTGTTCTATTTCTCTCCAGATTCGAAGACCCTCCACCACTATTTTATTCTCTTATATCTTATCTTCTTTTCTTGTTACTTCCCTTCTAGTTTTATTTCTCAGTATTTTAGATGAAAGCTGCTCCCAAAATCTATAAGCTACAATAGCCACAATTCACATATTAGGATATGTAAAGCCACGATTAACATATTAACAGGAGATTAGTTTTGATATTTATATCTATATTTTTGTTAGGGAATGCTAAGATATGTAAACTTAACCCCCTTTTTTTTTAACAGGAGATTAGTTTTGATCTTTATATCCATATTTTTGTTAAGGAATGCTAAGACATGTAAACTTAACCCCCCTTTTTTTTAACAGGAGATTACTTTTGATCTTTATATCTATATTTTTGTTAGGGAATGCTTATATTTGTATTTATTTTATATATATGTATATATTATTTTTAAATATGCATGATATTCGAGAAAAAATATTACTTGAAAAATGTTAGAAGGTTTTTTTCGATTACTATTGTTTGTAAATTCAGTTTGCATTTTTGCCCTCACTGGATTTAAATCCTAGATCCGTCACTGAATTACCCGGAAAAATGTGATCGATTTACCAGTTCAATTTTTGTTGTACACATAAAGTCATTGCTTTTCGGTCGCCATGTTTCTTGTAGGCAGCGGAAGACTTTTTAGTTCATCTATTTGAAGATTCAATGCTCTGTGCTATTCATGCAAAACGTGTCACTCTGAGTAAGCTAAATTTTGTATTGAGTTTATTCTATTTTCATGTGTTGTTTTGTGTACAAGTTACAAATTCGAGTCAGTGTTCTTTTGGCTTGGCTAGAGATTAAACTAAACCAACTTGTTTATTTTGGCTTAGGCCCTTCATATCTATTATGTTTATTTTAGTCACCTCTCTTTCAATGCTTTCTCATTTTTCTCGTCATATTTTTCAGTTTAAGAGATCATTTTGAGCAAAAATCATCTTATTACGTTGCAGGAAAAAAAAAAAAAAAAGTCGTCTTCAAATCGAAGAAAAGAAAATTGAAATTTTTTTTTTTGTTTTCTGTTCTTTGTTTTTTGTTTTTTTTGTTTTTTGTTTTTTGTTTTTTTGTGCTTTGAAAAGGGTACTAATGTTAGAAAATTGAAAACATCATTACCAAAGCATGGTGGGACTGTTGTTATGAAGGATGTAAAGCTTAGCGTGTGTCACTATTGCATATATAACAGTATTCTTATGTTTTAATCAAAATTTAGAACCATCGAACTATATGGTTATGAGAATCGGAATGACATTATTTGATGCTTGTATTTGTTTGCTTTCTTGACTCATTGTTTCAAGGTCTGTGACTTTCCAACTCGGTACATGACAGAGTTGTTTCTTTCTTCCTTTGTTGGCTCAGTGAAAAAGGATTTCGAGTTGGCACGTCGACTAGGAGGGAAAGGGAGACCATGGTGAGGAGACCACAAAATTGTCAATGTCCACAACTAACACCATTTCTGATTCATTATCTGTTTGTCCTTATTGTTTAATTGTAACTATCTTGCCCCGTAGTTGACTTTTTAGAACTGCAAAGTATATATAGCCCATGTTTGACATTCAGGTTTAACTCCAATTAAATTATATTTTTTCATCTCAATTTTTGTCTTTTTCAAAAAAGTCAACAAAATTTATAACTAATTTTTAAAAAGTCAACCAACTCAAACTTAAAAATTTCATCTCATTTCAAACTCAACCAAAATATCAAACGAACTCATAATATATATAACGTAGACAGGGCTTTTTCTTCTTCTTTTATTGATTTATTATTATTATTATTATTTTTTACGGAAAAGGAATTGTTATTTCTACTTTACGAACCCATAATTATTATTATTATTCGGTTGCTCACAATGGTCACTCATGACTCCGAAGTTAATGACTGCATTCCCTGTGTTGAAGATTTCGGAGTCCTTGTCTATCCCCTTTACATGCACGGCGTTGTTCCTAGAGATCGAGTTAGGTGTAGAGATTGTCTTCTTTTCTACCACTGTTCACCAGACATTGTATTGGGATGGAGTTTATAATTGGTATTTTTTGTCCTGTCTTAGTATGTTGATCATTTCTTTTGACTTTCGGGACGAGATATTTCATTGCATACCGTTGTTAGAATTTGACCGGTGCTTACGCCGAGAGTGGAAGGAAATTGACGAATAGTCGCAGATGGTGGTTTGGAAGGACTTGATTGTTTTGTTTTTCTATGGTGAAGAGAGCCCAACAGTCATTGATACGTGGGTGATGGATACCTATTCTAAGGGTGCCGAACTACTTGGACTAAAATCTAACGATCGGACCCTTGGAGAGCATCACGCGCCTATTAACATTTTTGAATTATGATTGGCTGCTCTTGAAAACCGAAGGTAGTGAAATTATCTGCTGCAATATTCGGAAGACTTGAGAAGCAAAAATTTTATTCATTGCAAGGAGTTTGGTTATGGTGCTCAAAAGAGCCCAACTGAGGAGACTAATTGTCCTGTGATCTTGAGTTTGCATCCATTTTTCATGCTTGAGTGTCTAATCTGTGGTTTCAATTGCTTTTGTATTGTTGTTATTATTTCGTTTTCGATAATCAAGTGTTTTTTGTTCTTCATTGGAAGTTTGTCAAGTTTTAACTTTTATTTACGGATATTCGACTCCTTAATATGCGCACTTGTTTTCTCTTATCCCTTCTGTATGGGATATTTTTTTTGACAGAGATCCTGTAGTTGTCTACTCTAAAGAGTTTTGTTTACGATTCATCCTAGTAGTTGTTGTCTAACTTTTTTTTTTTTTTTTTTTTTTTTTTAAATCATACAAAAGAAGATAAAACAACCAACACTTTTATTTCAATCATATAAATTTTTTGTTCTTTACATGGATGTATTATATCACTCATTTCTTTTTTCTTACATATACCTACCAAACAAAGTGTACGAGCTGACCAGAGAGAGATAAAAAAGCAGAGTGGTTTGATGAATGAACTGTTCCTTCCAATCCTAATTTGGTCATAGAATCGAACAGAGAGAGGTTCAGGTTAAAGTCATTACTCTATACTTCTCTACTTTTTAACATGAAATAAAATTTTCTTGAAGAAAAGTTTATTGATATTTTGCACAGGGTAAGAATATTGAGGCACAATATATCATGTGATCAACTTGCAGATTTGCTCACTAAACCGATGGCACGTGCTCGCTTCATTGATTAATTGTATTCTAAGTTTGGTGTCTCTCAAACAACCATCATCTTGCGAGAGCATAATAACGATATATATTATCAATTTAATATGTAATCAATCAATTTAATATATATGTAGCATATTATCACCATAAGAAAGACGTTGTAAACTGTAATATTGTTAACCTTATCACAGATATATAGTCACAAAGTCATAACTCATTAACGAACTGATTTGGGCTACCTTATTAAGAGTTTGTAGGATTGTTCTACTAAATTCAAGCATAATATAGACGGATGAAAAAGTGACCGTTGGATTAAACCTAAAGGTCCAATTCTAAAAGCTGAACGAACGAATTATTAAAAAAAAAATGGGGACGTGGGTAAGTACAACTAATCAAATATAATACCACCTGGTTGTTATCTTAGTCCAACTCTGTACCTTCCAAGAAATTGCCAAATAATCATAGGTGGTGCCATTATGCTTTACTAACCCAATGGTTGTCTTTCAACTTCAAACTGAAAAAATATTAAAGATAATATCATGGCAGAAAAGTAGAAAAAGAAGAGTAATATAAAGATTTTGTCAGTTGACAATAGCGGAGTCAGAAATATATTCTAGTGAGGATCGTATACCAATTTTTCTTTTTTTCAAAATAAAATAAATTTTAGTAGAGATTATGTGAGAATTTTTAATTTTAATGACTTGTTGTGAGAATTTTTAATTTTAATCACACAAAGTAATAAAATAATCTAAATAGAATTAATTTTAATAGGGATTACATGAGAATTTTTTATTTTTAATGAGTAAAATAAGAATTATATGAGAATTTTTTGATTTTAATGACGGTAATTTATAAATATTATCAAATTTTTAGAGTAAATTTAAAAGAACAGAAATTTCAGTGGGGGTAGCCCCCACTCATCCCCTTGCCTCCGCCACTTGTTGACATGGTAACAAACAATCAAACATAACTACAAACAAATTAAATAATAATAATAGGGCGATAATATGATGGACGGAAATAAAAAAAAAAAAAAAAGAAATACATGTCCACTTAACCACCTAAATAATAATTACTGGTGAAGCAAGAAACAGTCATCTCTCTCATATCACTTGGCAAACTCATTTAATATGATTACTTATATATATATACACACACATATTTAAACAAAGTTATAATGAAGTATTTGATCATCACTAATTATGAAGTATTTGAGAATTAGCTAGTACGTGTATACATAGATATACGATCTTTTTGAAACTTCTATCTTTTGATGTCATCGAGACAAAACAAATTAATATCCACCTTATTTTTCTTTTTCTTTTTTCATTTTTTTAAAATTTTTTGCTAAAGGTCATAGAAAAAGGTATTGAAGTTTCCATCGTATATATATTTAATGTATCTACATGGCCCACCTGTATTTTTTAACAGAAACTGTATTGTATTAATCAAACAAAATAACCATCCACTAAAAAAAAAAAAAGGAAAAATGAAATAAAAGCCATCGGCTACTACAATAGCAAATAACCAAAATGGAAGACGCTTCGAGACCACACAGATATTAAGCACTACTATTAATTTAAAAAAAAAAAAAAAGAGGACTATATTTGTATATCTGTGGGTTACACAACTATCATGAAACTTTTTGATGACTATAGGCATGCAATAAAGATGACTCCACCTGATTTATTAGTACTTACATTGTTGTTTGGAACGCAGTCACTCTTTCGTCGACTGAGATTCATAACATCATTCACTACGTACTATGAAAATATGCATGTCATGGCTTTGCTCTTTACTCTCTGAACTTTGGTGTTTAAGAAAGTTTCTCTAGTAAGTGATTATGTATTATATTATACTATAGCCTTCGAAAATGATAACAGATCAATCTTATAATCACCTTTTTCTGTTTTCCTTCTTTTCTTTCACCAATTTACCGTTCAAGCTTTAATTCCATTTGAACTTTAGATGGTATATAATTTTTTTTAATTGGAAACAACTACCTTTTAGCTTTATTTGTGAAAAATTTTAAGTGCTATAATATTCAGAAGCAGGAAACACCCTATATTTATAACAGATTATTTTATTTTATTTTTATTTTTTTCAAGTTGTATGGATTTAATTGAATTTCTAAAATATTAAATTAATTTTTAAAATTATATTTTCAAAAAAGCCTTTTGGAGAATTTTTGTCTACGGCCCCAAAATTACTGGAGTCGGCTCAGTCTTTTTCTATAGTGATAATAATTCCTTATCAAAAATTTGAGTATTACATCAATTGCTATTTATTTTATTATTATTATTATTATTATTTTTCGCGACAAAGTATAGAGGGGAGAAATCAGCATCACACATGTCTCCTCATCTGATGAACTTGCAAATGTGCTCAGTAAACCGCCGGCACATGCTCGTTTTATTGATTTTTGTTCCAAGATTAATCTCTCAATAAACCACCAACTTGTAAGGCCATACTTAAGAGGATACATGTCCTTGCCATTTCAAATTACAGCATTATACATGGATGAAACCGGCCCAAGGATTAAACCAAAAGTCCAATTATTAGTAACAAAATGAATAAACAAATCGGGGAATTAAGTGGGTAAGTTTAACTAACCAAGCTGGTTTAGAAGGAATAAAATATTACACCACCTAATCTGGTTATGTTAATTGTTTAGTTTAATTTTGCTTAAGCTACATTTAATACGGGTTTGGAAGGGTAAACTAGGTATGCTAAAAGAAAATTATATGCTTTAAGGGATATTTTGTGACCGATTTTGCAAACATATTCGGTGCATTCAGCATTTGTATGATAAGATAGCAAAAATCGGTATGTAAATTGAACGCGGGGTGTTTTGGGTATTTTGCCATCCTTTTTACTTAGCCAACTTAAAGGCCTTAAATCAACTCTTGGGTAGCCCTTAAACATCTGTAAGTTTAAGTCCTGAATTTTTGGTCTACCAGAAGCTGCATCAGTGGGTTCCACAACTAATCTAATCAGGAAATTCGTTGTTGACTGGGCAGGTAATGAAGATGAAATATAAATATATATCACACCATACGTTAATCCAACTCTTTACCTTCCAAGAAATTTCCAAAAGTCTTTAATAATTAGTTGGTGCCATTTGGGTTTACTAACCCAATTGTCTTTTCAACTTCAAACTAAAGTTAAAGATAATATCGTGGCCGGCAGAAAACAGAAAAATAAGCCGAGTAAAATAAAAGATGTTGACATGGTAACAAGCAATCAAACATATAATTACAAGCAAAATAATAATAATAACAACAACAACAACAACAACAACAACAACTACAACAACAACATCATGGCCGACAAAAGAAAATTATTTACTTGGTGAAGGAAGAAACAAACAACGCTCTCTCACTTGGCAAAACTCATTTAATATGAATATACATGCATATATACGTACATATTTGTACAAAGTTATAATGATTTTCCTATTTGATCATCACCAAATATGTATATAATTCCCATTTCATTTGTCCTTTGATGTTTAACAGTATATATATTCCTTTGTAGTTGACTTTTGTGAACTAGGACATGTTTACATAGATATGCGGTCTTTTTAAAACTTATATATCTTTTGATGTCATCGAGACAAAACTTATTTTTCATTGTTTAAAAAAAAAAAAAAAAAGCCAACAAAAATATGCTGTCGTTTTTCATTGATCTTTCCAAGGCATAAGTTCCAAGAAATAACACACAGTTGCTAGTTCGTCTACCGAGGCAGCATGTCGTGACATTGTATTCACTATCACAGAAATGATGTGGCTTTACTCTTCTCTCTCTCAAATTGGTGTTCAATCCTCCTGCAGCAAACCCGTTGTTAATATTGACAATATTTGGTGTCACTTATCTGTGCTCAAATCCAGTTTTTTGTCACGAATGAAACATGTTGCAATTTATTTTTAATTTTTAAATTAAATATTTTATTTTTTATTTTTACAACATAGATACAGAGTGGCGAAATCCACATATCACACATGTTTCTTTATCTGATGAACTTGCAAATGTGCTCAGTAAACTGCTGTCACACGCTCGTTTTATTGAATTTTGTTCCAAGATTGATCTCGCAATAAACCACCATCTTTTGAAGGCATAATAAAGATATATATATATATATATATATATGTACTTTCCACTTATATATATAATATTGAGCATTTAATATCTAATCCACCAATCTGCAAATTTACTGATTTTAGGTGATTTGGTTAGTTTTAGCAGAAAACTTACCAAATACACTTTAAATACTAATTGTATTCTCTCAATTTGAATATTTATATGGAGAGTAATGAAAGCCTCAAGCCATAATTTTCTCATTCTGTCCAAAACATATTATCCTTTATGTTTCTCTAAACACCACATGAAATACCTTATAAATTGTAACAAATTGTCAAAAAGTCACAACAGAATTGATTTGTGCGACCTTATTATGAGTTTGTAGGACTGTTCCACTAAAGGGGAATTTGTAAATTACATCATAGTACACGGATGAAAAAGTGACCAGCCGTTGGATTAAACCTAAAATCCAATTAGTAATTTGAACAAAATGAATAAACAAATTGGGGAATTAAGTGGGTAAGTTTAACTAACCAAGCTGGTTAGAAGGAATAAAATATTACACCACCTAATCTGGTTATGTTAATCCCAACTTGTATTAGGCTTCTTGTAATCATGCAATAATTCCAAAAAATTGATAATAATATTCTAACTAAGCCTTATGGTTATGTAATTAATTTCCCATAAATACAGATTAAATTGCTAAACAGGAGACTTTCACTAGTCTACCTAGATTTCCTGGCTTTGAAAGATGGCTTCCACTTCTTCTTCTTCTTCTTCTTCTTCAATCACCACTTCCATAAAAGTATATGATGTATTTCTAAGCTTTACTGGTGAGGATACCCGTGAAAAATTTACGAGCTATCTTTATGGCAAGTTGAGAGAAAAGAATATCAATACCTTCATCGATGATGGAACTCCAAAGGGGGGTGACATTTCAGATGAACTTCAAGAAGTGATAAAGGGATCAAGGATTTCGGTAGTCATTTTCTCTAAAAATTATGCAAAGTCATCGTGGTGTTTGGATGAAGTGGTGTGGATTCTCGAACGCAAAGAACAACATGGGCAGATTGTTGTACCTGTTTTTTACGAGGTAGCACCAACAAACGTACGTAAACAACTTGAGACATATGGAGAGGCTTTTGAAAAACATGAAAAGGAGAGAGCGGTTGACAAGGTGGATCAGTGGAGAGCTGCTTTGACAAAAGTTGCCGGTATAGTTGGGTGGGATTCAAAAACGTACAGGTAACTAATATATGCTTTTATGTTTGCTTTACATTTTCGTTTATGAATTTAGATCTAATTTGTTGATCTACTAATATTTATTACATTTTGGCAAACGTCCATGGAGAGATTTTTATGAAATTTCGTTTTTCTAGAAAAATCACAAAACGGAAGTTTGGGTTAATATGAGTAGCACTCGTGAATCAATGGTAATGTTTCAATTAATTGTAAAATCTATCTCATTTTTTTCTCCCAAATTTTAAGCTTGAGAGCTTCTATTAAAACCACCGCTGTATTTGGCATTTATTAACTTTATGTTGCGTCACTTAACCCTTTAAATTAACATGAGTGGAGTTTTAAAAGAAAAAAAAAATTGAAATGACTGGGTCAAGTTTGCCTTTACCGTGTCAAGAATCAAATTTTATTTTGTTTTGTTTTTAATGAAATGCACTAACGTTTTGAAAACAACAAAGATATTGGAGAAACCGATTAATTTTTTGGAGAGAGAAAGAAGAGAGAGAGGCTATGAGGGAAATTGAGGTTTTTGAGATCTGGAGCCAGTGGTCCGGCTTTTTGCTGGGCTATTGGCCTTCATCGTTCAAGGGAGAGTTCGTTGTGGTCTCCGATATCGTACTCGTGCCGTCAAAGAGATGGGTCGGGGTTGTTTCAGAGCTGAGTGTGAAAAGTTGGTCGTTATTCATCGTTCTCATCTCTGGAAGCGTCCGTCTCAAGGGCTCATGGATACCACAAAGCTGGGCTGCGGGGCAGTGGTGAGGGGGTTGGGTCGGTGCGTGGGCCTGCATTGCACGTCGTGGGTGGCGTGTGTCCCTCACGTGTAGCCAGTTTTTCCTCCTTGTTGTTAGCCTTCTACGATGGTCCAATCACGTCGATGGTTGCTTCGGCGTTGATGGCCGTGGCTTTACCAGAGGTTGAAGTGGTTTTCCTTTTTTCTTTTGTCTGTTTTATGTGTTTGTTTGTAATAAGGGCGAAGGTTTTCCCTCTGGTCCCTCGTGTTGGTTTTTGTGTTGATCTGAGTTTTGTTGATCGGGTTTTGGTCGTTGTTTGGTTGGGTGTTGTTTGGTGGGCAGATCTTGCGTTTGCGTAACCTGTTGTAGGAGTTTTCCTCCGTGTTTGGGATAGGGGATCGCTTTGGCTTTCCCTAAATGGGTTGATTACCTGCGTGTTGTCCCGTTGATTTGTAGACTTTAGGTCCATTTGGTGGTTCCCTAGCCGTTCGGTGGCTGATCGGTTAGTTTTTTCTGGGTTCTATTCTATGGGCTTATTTCTCTTCTGGTGCATGTCTTTTGCCTTTTAGTGGTTTGATGATAAAATTTCTTATTTAGTCAAAAAAAAAAAAAAGCACTAATGTTTTTAACACTTCCAATTATTCATAAAAAGTACAGCTAATTATCAAGTAAACTTGTTCGATTTCTTAAACGTACGGTATACTACAATTTCTATATATAATTTATGGGCACGTTTATTTCGTATAGAAGAGAAAAGAAAAGTGAATAGTCATTTTCTTTCTCATTTAATCATGTGTTACTTATAAAATGAGAAATGTGAAGTTTGTGTGTTTAACACAATATAGCAAATGAAGAAAGTGAACGTCAGTCCTTGCATATTCCTTAATATTAATTCCTTGTCCAACGGAAATATCAAATTTACTTATATATACTCTTAATAACAATAATTTGGTTGTGTAAAATGACATTTTGATAACTACTTCAATAAAACTAATAGTATTATAGTTTTGTAAACACTAGAAATAAATGAGATTGTTTCCCTTTACACCATCTAACAGATAAATAAACACTAAAAAGAAAATAAGTGATACTATTTTACTTTCTAATCCCATTACTTTTCCAATCATCCCAAAATATATATAAGAGCATTAACGCAAGAGCACAAAAAGTTTTAGGCCCGAAAAGAAACTTGAATTGCTAAAGATAGAAAATGTACATATAAATATATATATATATATATATATATAATACACCAGGAATATTTGTGAAATGGAAATTATCATTTGAAATAAAACAGAATGCAAATATCGATAACAAAGATAAAACATCCTTATGGTATAAGACATAATCCTCGACTAAAACCGATCATTCCATCAATAAAATCTAATTAAGCTCAGTGAGGAGGACATAAGCTGAGACCCATTGATGGGAAAGTTTCACAAATTTCTCAACAATCCTAAAATCGAGAAAGTACAAAACTTTTTTTAGAAAAACTCTGCAATCAATATAATATTCTGATCGACGGAAAGATAGTCACTCGTAGTATAGAGATTGTAACAAACTCCACCAAACCATAATACTAGCGGAACCAATAGACATATACTGCTAGAAAATAACTCAAGTGGAATACACACACAAAAAAAAACCGGAGGTGGGGGAACTACCTCATTAATTTTAAAATTAAAATTAAAACATGAGAACAAACCATTAATATAAAAAAAAAAAAATCAACTACAATATCCTCGCCCCATGAAACACAATCACTCTGCCACACACCACAACTCAGAGGAAAATAATCAAGTCGAGGTAAGAGATTATCGCACCTACTATTGGACCACAAAGGCATCGTTGTATCCTAAATCGCCGGAGGTTTGTCGGCTAGATCTGACCGAGAAACTCTCATCTAGAACCTTCCGACTTCATTCCTGCCTAAATCACTGAACCACTGATCACCTTATCAGCCGCGATGATGGCGACAGTGGAAGTTCCACATAAAGAGAAATGTTAGATATGAGAAATTTGAGAGATTTCTTTTTAATATTTAAACTATTTTGAATTGCTTGGCTTTGAAAATTTTCCCTTGTAATTTCTTTTATCTTCGAATTATGTTAAAAAAGTTATCATACCCCAAGAAGATAAAAAGAATATTTAAATTATTTAGAAGCTTGGCTTCGAACCTTTTCTCTATTATCTCCTATTGGATAAATATAGAATATTTAAACTATTTCAAGCATGCAAACTTATTTGTTATGCAAATGTAGAGTCTTTTTATTTTTTATTTTTTAATTTTTATTATCTCGGTTCGGTTTTATTTACTGTTACTAGTAAGTAACTACTGTCTTTTCTTTACTCTTTCTCATAAGGCCTCAGAAGCACAATTTGGCTAGTAAATTATTCTCAGTCGGAATTCATGACCATTACATACGCCATATCCTTTCTGATCATGCTATTTAAAAAGCAATTTTGGAAAAATGACATATCAAAGTAATTAAGAAAAAATCTTATGATTAAATCAACCACTAGTTAGGTTTTAATATATAACATCCAGTTCAATTCTTTTTAGAAATAAAAAAAGAATCCAATCAAATCCAATTATATTTTTAATATATTCAATCTAATCCAGTCCTTATTAGATAGGATTGGTTTGCTCAGTTATCAAATCACATTAGATAATTTTTGCTCAGCCATATAAATTAGGTACGACATATCCTCTCCGACAATTTTATTTAAAAAGCATTTGGAAACATGATAAATGAAAATTAGGTTGGGTTGCTAGATTTGACCACCCATTAAAACATATGATTTTTCATTTTTTTAAGTTAAAAGGCTGAAATTGCATTTTTGTGGTTAGTCAATGCACCCCAATCTCGGTGCAAGAGAAGACTAGGGATGCCAATAAGGGAGATCCGTCGCACCCAAAGTAGATCTAATGATCACTTTAGGAATAACTACGGTCATTTGTTAAAAAAAAAAATTCTTAAAAAAAAAGTCATTTAGCTATAAATTTCTCAAAATTATAAAGAATTAAAGCTTACAACTAAATCCAGTATTAGCGTTTTCATATAGTTTTATTACATAATTCTGTTTTTCTTACGAATATTTTTATTTGCTTCATGTGTACGTGCCACAGAAACGAATATGAATTTGTTGAAGCAATTGCAAAAGACATTATAGAGAAATTGAAGAGAATCTGCTCATCAAGTGATGAATTCAAAGATCTTGTTGGAATTAACAAAAGCATTGCAGATATGGAACAGCTGTTATGCATCGGTGACTCAACAACTGTTCGCTTTATTGGCATTTGGGGAATGGGTGGTCTTGGCAAGACGACCCTTGCTCGTATTTTATTCAGACGGTTTTCCTCTGAATTTCAAGGATGCTGCTTTCTTGAAAATGTTCGGGAAAAATCGGAAGAACGTCAAGGATTGGAAAATTTGGAACGAACACTATTCTCTGCTGTATTTGGGGAAAAGGATCTGAAAACCATTACCGATTTTCACAAGGAAAAACTTCGCCAGAAAAAGGTACTGATTGTTCTTGATGACGTGGATGCTCCAGGGCAATTACAAGTTTTAGCTGCAGGTCATCATTGTTTCGGTCCTGGAAGTAGAATCATTATAACAACGAGGAATGAACAAGTGCTTAGGAACAGAGCAGATGGGAAATATGAACTTAAGGGATTAGGTTTTGATGATGCTCTTCAGCTCTTGAAGTCGAATGCTTTCGACAGAAACACTCCCACGACTCCCACGACTGACACTGATGTAATGCTGTTAGAAAGAGTGGTAAAGTATGCTAACGGGAATCCGTTAGCTCTTACAGTTTTAGGGTCTTTCCTTCGTTCAAGAAAAAAAGAAAACTGGGAAATTGAGCTAAAAAGACTTGAGGACTTTCCCCCAAAAGAAATTCACGATATATTAAAAATAAGTTTTGACGCACTTGATCAATCAGAGAAAGATGTATTTCTTGATATTGTATGTCTTCTCAGCTATGAATTGCCAGCTTGCAGAAAACATGTAGAACGTAGACTTGGTGCTTATCGTTCCTACGTGGAGATAGGAATAGACAGTCTTATTGACAGGTCCCTTATAACTTATGTCAAAGACAACAATAATACTCTTGTGATCCATGATATGTTAAAAGACATGGGTTGGGAAATTGAAAGGCAATGCGTCAAAGAGTCTGGGAAGCATTCTAGGGTGTGGCAAGAGAAGCAGCTTTACGATGTCTTTGAAATTTATATGGTAAGTGGCAAGTCCAATATTTAATTGAGTTTTGATACAAGTTCTCAGGAAAGACCCCCAAAACAATTCTTTACAACATACAACTTGTTATGTTCCTTGTATATAACTTTTTGCTACTTTTTTTTTCTTTTTTTTTTTTTAATTTTAGGGGAGTCCAAGTGCTGTTGAAGGAATATCTTGCTCCATTAATGATCAGGAAAGAGACTGGAGTCCCACCATATTCAACGGGATGCGGAGGCTATGGTTGTTGAACGTTAATAACTCTAGTTTAGACTTTCCTGAAGGTCTTCAATATCTTCCTAACTCACTTAAATGTCACGTATGGCCTTTTTGGCGTTGGAAATCTCTGCCATCAAATTTTATGCCACGTAATCTTGTTGAACTTAGGATGCCTTATAGCGAACTTGTGCAACTTTGGAGTGGAGTCCAGGTATGCTTTAATTTTAACATTTTTCTTCTGCGGAATATGGTATGTAAAAATAAGCATATTAAATTCTAACTTTCTTTTTATCATTTTTTGCAACAGAATCTTGGAAATTTGAAATATGTTGATCTTCGTTATTCCATGTATCTTATTGATGTTTCTGCTCTCTCTAAAGCTCCAAACCTTGTGAGCGTAGATCTTTCCCACTGTGGAAACTTACGTCACGTTCCTCCACTGAGATTTTGTATTTGTGATCAAAGTTCCCACAGATGTTATGACAGTGGATGTCAAACTCTTGGATGCCTTCAACTTGACTTCTGTAATCGTCTTGAAGTTGTTGAAAAGATATCCGGAAATCTTAAACAATTGAATTTTGGTTCTACTTTAGTAAAAGAACTGCCCTCTTCAATTGTGTCTCTCGATGATCTTGAGACCTTGAATCTCAACAGTTGTCGCAACCTTGAGAGTCTTCCAAGTGATATTCAAAAGCTGAAGTCCTTGAGACGTCTAATTCTACATGGATGCCGTTCGTTAGTCATGGTACCGGAGTTTCCACAGAATTTGATTGAGTTAGATTTGAGCACAACGTCGATAGAACAAGTGCCATCCATTGAGCATCTCTGTAGTCTTGAAAAACTATCATTGTCTCACTGCAGAAGGCTTAAGAGCTTGCCAATTGGCATTTCTAAGTTGAAGTCTCTTAAAAGACTTGATTTGGATTATTGCTATCAATTGGAAATCTTCCCAGAAACAGTGGAGCATTTAGAGACTCTTAGCTTACAGGAAGCAATGACACAAGTGGTACCGTCTTCAAGTGTTCTCAATTTATCCAAAATTTCTGATGAAATATGTCATTTATCTTCCTTAGAAACCCTAAGGCTAGATGAAAGCAATATAGAGGGAATACCTGTAAGCATAAAAAATCTTTCTAAGTTGACTGAGCTTTCAATTCAATGTTGCAAAAGGCTCAAATCTTTGCCAGAGCTTCCGTCATCTCTACAAGTTCTTGATGCTAGTGGATGCGTCTCATTGGAAACGATATCGAATTCAGAGGATGCACTCACACAAGGGTTGAAGAGTGGCGATCATGTCTTGACCTACAGGATGTTTTTTTATGCTGATTGTGTAAAGTTGGATCAGAACTCACGCAACAGCATAGTAAGTGAATTTCCGCTCAGAGCCTTGGATACAGGAACTAAGTCTCTACTACCATATAACGAATTAAAGGTATACGTATCTCTTTCTTGTTTATTTTTTATTAATAAAATTGGACATGTTTTCATAATTGAACTAATAATCTTGCAGATATCCAATTATCCTGGTGTTGGCATATCCTGTCCTGGAAATGAGATTCCGAATTGGTTTACCTATCAGTCCAATCGCTCTTCATTAAATGTGGAGCTATCTTCTGATTGGCAGAATACCAAGTTCTTGGGCTTTGCTTTATGCGCTGTTGTTGAGAACAGAGATTTGGCTTTCCAGTTAACTTGTGAAGGAAAGTTCAAAACTAAATATAGAAAAGTCCGGAAATCACTTTTGGACTTCAGTCATGTCCTTTATGAAAGCAGGCTCAATTTCAGTAACGTGTTCATGTGGTATATTCATGTAAACTACCATGACTATCATGACGCAGTCGAGGCGTCATTTCGCTTCATCAATGTACTTGATGCCGAAGCTGAAGATGAAGTTGAAGTTGAAGAAAGCAAAGTGACAGCCTGTGGAATCCGCCTACTGTATCTCCAAGATGCAGAGGAACTTGGTATCCACCAATAACCTTTGGAAAATCAAACATTGTAAAAACTGGAACAAATTCTGATAGAGCCGTCAACTTTCAATTCCTAGTAACTCCAATGACCTTGCCTCCCCATATAGCATGTAAATTATAAAATCATACACACACAGATATATATACACACACACACACACACACATTGCTAAGCTTAAAACCAGGTTAATTTGACATCAGGTCTTGCTTTTGTAGGAATTGACTTCCATTGGTCAAACTTGTGATTTCTCAAATGGGGAGGCTTGGTGAAGATCATGACTGCTTTGTTCCTGAATCCTCTCTCTTCCTTCGTTATTATTATTATTTTTCTTTTGTTTCTGAAGACATTTTGAGGTATGATATAAAACAACAACTTCGTTATGCTTATACTGGACTTCTAAAAAAACTCCAAGCTTTGCATCTGCCAACAGATCAAGCGTTTTTTTTTTTTTTTTTTTTTTTTCGGAGATCACTTTGGGAGTGAGTTTTTCTATGTTTATTTTTCTCGTTTCTCATTCAAGTAAGAGTTGAATTGTATGGCCTTCTATAGTGGTAAGTTTCAGTTGTGTATTTGTAAATTTTTGCATTGAACTTGTTGAGTTTTATAATTAGGACAATTTGGTGTATCTTACAAATGTCATGTGAGTGGGGGGCGTTCTGTGCTGCTTTCTATGTTTTGTTTTTTGTTTTTTTTGTTTTGTTTTTTGTTTTGTTTTGATTTGTTTTTTTCTTTTTTAAAGAACAGATGGGATTTGATTAATATAAAAAAAAATCTTGCTAAAAGTGTTAAAATCCTGCATTTAGACTAGTTGTGGTTGATATTGAATTCTAGTCTTAGAAGTAGCTAGATTGAAAAAAAAAAAAAAAAAAAACCCTACAGTTGGGCAACTTTGAAATCAGTTGGATATAAATTTGGTTGAACAATTGAATGCATGCTGAGATTCGTAATATGGGCTTGATACCTGGAAAATACTTACATAGATACATGTTTTATAGCCAGATGATCATTCCAATAATTTTGGGAAAATTACATGTACATGTTCTCCATGTTTTAAATAAAAATGGAGACCTTTTTTCAAAAAAAAAAAAAAAAAAGTTGAATTACCTTTCTATCTTACAAATCATATAGAAAACATAAATATCCCATGTTTAAATGCAACTTGTTAAGGAATAGGAAGATAATTTAAGGTCAATTCTGATTGGATTTGATGGATGACGTTATATCAATTCTACCAAAACGGGTTTCCCCTTCTCTCTACCCCTTTTTTTTCTCAAATTTCTTATACACTAAGGTTTCCCTTTATGTGGGACTTCTACTGCTACTGCCGCCACAGCTGGTGAAGGTGATTGGCGGCTTGGTGATTAGGTGGGGATGGAGTTGAAAGGTCCTAGTTGGGAGTTTCAGGACTAGATCTAGCTCGACGAGCTTTCGACAATTCAGGATCCAGTGAGACCTTAGTGATCCGATGATTGGCGTGATGATCTCTTACCTCGAGCCGATTAATTTTGTTGTGGCACATGGAGGAGTGGTTGTTTCACGCGGGACGAGAATTTTACGGTCGATGTTATTTTCTATTAATGGTTTGTTTTTATGTTTTAGTTTTGATTTTGTAAAAAAGGAGGTAGTTCTTCCACCTCAAGTTTGTTTTTGTGTATGTGTTCCGCTTGAGTTGTTTTCTAGCATATATCTCTTTGTTCCATTAATCTTATAGCTAAGCGATTTTTGTTGCAGTCTCTGTGCTGTGAGTGACTATTTCTCGATCGATTAGCATATTCCATCGATAGTAGATTTTTTTTTTTAAAAAAAGAGCTTTGTACATACTTGATCATAGAATTGCCGAGGAATTCGAGGAATTTTCCCATTATCGGATCTTGGCATATGTCCTCCTCATTGAACTTTATCAGATATTACTAATAGAATCGGTCTTAGTTGATGGTTATGTGTCTTGTACCATATGATTGTTTTATCTTTGATATTGATGTTTTTATCTCTTTTTAATTTGAATGATAATTTTCCTTTCAAAAAAAAATCTACCAAGAATCACTGCAAGATTGTTGCCAACTGGAGGTGGAACTTTAATATAAAATTAACACTTGGTTAAAAAATTATTGTTTTGTCAAAGTATTAAGTATCAATTCACGTATATATAAGTTGTCATCTTTTTATTTATACATATAATCTTTTTTTTTTTAATTTCAAGGTAATGTGGCTATATTTTAAACACCTATATCAAGTGCCAAATATTAAGCCTCCGTTTAATAGGATGGAAAGAAAATAGGAGAGAGAGAAAGCTTATAAAAGATGAAAAATTAGAATGGATGGAAAAGAAATTAGTTTTCCTTTATATTGTTTGGTAGATAGGAAGTAAAGAAAATAAAGGATTTATAAAATTATTATTGTAACGACCCGTCTAGCACAGATCGTTACCAGACATACGTACGTACATACATGCTTGACTTGTTTCATATACTTACTTACATAATAAGTAACAATAGCGGAATATTTTTTTTTTTATACTATATACGAGTATATATACGAATATTGTCTCGGAGTGTTTGAACATAAAATAATAAACATAATTAAACAAAACGCGTAGCGGCTCGACATTCCCACGTTTCACAGTTCACCTCGCCACGCTCACCATCTTGTATCAAAAATCACCAGTAGGTTGCTTACCTACAGTATAGACGTAAGTTGTGAGCTTTCGCTCAGTAAGTACAACTATTTTATCCGCATAATAAACATACACAAACATACATAATCATTTCATAGCATAATATAACATAATCTAGCATATTCTAATGATGCATGATCCAGTTATGCTTCATTATGCTTTCTTATCATGCTTCATAATCCCTTTTATTGCTTATCTTGCTTATGGGCCCCTTGTCATGAGTGTTCGTACCGGGCGCGCAACTATGGAGTGGTTGGGACGGCCAAACCAAGTCCAACTCAAACCATAGTCCAACCCGACCTGACGCGGGCCGGCACGACACAGGCAAGCTTGCATGCCATCATGTTCATATCATAATTGGTATTGTCTTTATTATTCGTGAACATGCTACATGATGTTACACAGTTATAAATCATATTCATGTTACAGTAACATACTATCATGCATTACATCATAATATTCATTCATCATAGCATACACTTAACATACTCAGGTAAGTAATACATAGGCCTATGCTGTAGGCGGAGTTGTACTTACCTTGTCTGCTATGTCCGATTAAAAACGTTGATCCAATTCAGGATGCCACAGCAGGTTATTTCCTGCTATACATAAAGGACATAGGTAAGTATACTGTTGGTATCAAACCAACATCCGTGCGTAATCTAAGCTATATGTCCCCTTCCTATAGTTATATTTTATTGGGTTACAATAGGTAACCCTAGGGTTTATCTTAGTCAAAACTTTGACTTTAGTTTCAAAACTTATGTTTATTTTCTTTTTAGAAAACTTAGATTTCAAAACTTAAAAATCCCTTTGAAAAGTCATAATTCTTGAGTTATATTCATAAAATACTTAAGGGTTGGAAACTGCCTTTGAAACAGCTTCCTTTGATCAAATTATCAGTGTATGTGCAGAAATATCATTTTCCTGCACTGTTTTATAAAATCCTGTGCAGGAATTTCCTGTTTCCTGCACATTTTTTGAAATCTGTTTTTATTTAAAAATCTAGATTGAATTTGAAAAATTTTTCTTCACAAAAGTTTTATATCTCGAAAAATCCTAAAACTTTCGTGTTTTGCAAAAAACCTAATTCGGGCTCTAACCCCTTCGTTTTCTTTGTTGAATTCACCTGGCCGTGCATCAAGTCTGGGCACGGTCAGGCTCGGATTTTTGCAAAAACTGAGGCCGTTGGGGCCTTATTTTGGAAAACTGCCCAATTTTTCCACTAGGAAAAACCCTTTCCTACAACTTTTGTGTTTTGAGTTTTTCTCAATTCGGCCTCTAAAGGCCTCAAAATTCGATTTTCCCGAAACGGGGCAGATTCTACCCGAGAATGGCAGTTTTGGTTTGAATTTCGTTTTTTGGCCTAATATGCGCATACTACCTCAACCGATCACATCGAGAGCCTAAAAACATTCATACAACGCTTTTCTAATGTAAACTTTTCTTAAACACATTACCTATCCAACCCATGCAAACCATTTTTTTTAAAAAATCACCCATTAGGGTTTGCATGGTTTAGGTTGCATAATTTGGTTCAAAAAAAAATCATTTTAGCTTGATTCTAGCAACCTAACATACATTTGATCATCATTCTTGGAATATAAAGGGAACATATAACATATCCATCATCAAGCATATAAATCATAAACATATCATGAAATTCTAGATATTTATCATGCTAAATAAACACAATAATAACCAAACCACCCTTAAATCTAAATCAAGCACATAATTGATTCTAACCTAGGCATATAAATAACTTGAGCTTATGCTCTTACAAACCCATAGGAAATACACTTAAATTTCTCAATTGCAATATAAATTGAGAAGCTTAAGGTATAAGGGTTTTACCTTGATTTGGCTCAAAGATTGACTAGGCTAGGCTTGAATTCCTCCTTTTCCTTTGGCTCCCCTAGAACCGGCCTTGGCCAAGAAATGGTTCTCCAAAATTTTTCAACTCCTTTGCTCCAAGCTCCGGCCACCACAACTTCCAAAAATCCAACCAAAACTCAAAATTTTCTCTTCCCCCTTTCTTCCACACTAGAACCGGCCTTACCCACCAAATGGGTTTCAAAATTTTTTTTAATCTTTTTGCTTGCTTTACACAAGAAATCCGGTTACCCTAAACTCAAATCACTCTTGGTTTTGCTTGATTTTCTTCCTTGGATTGCTTCCTAAAGTTCGGATTTTTGAGAGGAAAAATGGGCATAGTTTGGCTAAGTTTTTGAATTTTTGTAAATAGGAATCACCTATTTATAGACAATGAGAACTTTTTGAAATTGTAAAATAGTCCTTGAAGACGCAAAATTTTGCACAAAAAGCATGCTAGGTGGCCGGCCAAATGGGAGGTTCTAGAGCCAAATTCTTTCCAAAATTTTCATTAATTCCTTAATGATGTCATAATTCAAAAGGTTGATGAGGTAATCCATCATTAGGGCTTGTTTCGTTCTTTTGTTACAATGCAGTCCAATTTCATGTTAACACAGATATTTTCAATACTGCTTTCTATTAAAAGCAGTATTTTTACACTGAACTGCAGTCCAAAATTCATCTGTGTAAAAATGGACTGTATAAAATTTTTTCGATAACTTAAGGCCCCTTGGCCCATGATACCCTATTTTGTGTACTTGATTATTCTATGGTGGTTTTAGATCTAACTCATGCTATCTTGCCCGTAAAAACGGTTTCCGCAGTATATTTCCCATACTGCTTGTCAAATAACTGTGTCATCTCATGTTTGATTTTTGAAGTCAACCGTTGACTTTTTAGGTCAAACTTTGATCAACATGAAATCATGAAATTTTTTAACCCTTTTTACTCAAAAGGTTACATACTTGACTAAGCAATTATTTTTGAGTCTCGTAAAATCATGAGAACTCATAATTTTCATGAAAAACCCTAATCAGGCTTTGTCATAAATACCTTCATGGTACAGCGTAATTGTTTTTACAAGAAATCGAAATATCGTAAAAATTTTAGTTATTACAATTATAATATTCATTTATTTCTATTATCTAATTTTAAAAATAAGGATAAAAAAGTTTTAAACATATTTAGATGGATTTGTGTTTTCCACGCACTTTTAGAAGCAATAAAAATGGTGAATCCCACTATAATTGTTTTTTCTCTCATTTTCCTTTCCTTTCTCTTTTTCTTCTTACCAAACAACTAACTCAAACATTTTCAATATACTTTTCCCTCATCCTACTTCCTTCCTTCCTCTACCCTACCAACATAGCGTGTGGGAGGATATGATCACTTACCTAGTTGGTATTGTTTTCTAGATGATGCCATGTTTTGGATGTCGTCCGTTTAAAAAAAAAAAATAATAAGCGTACAAGTTTTAAAATATTCCAAAAACCTTAATAAAATTCTGCTGTTTTTAAAACTTAAAACCTAGTGTAGCCTATTATTCAAAATTTGATGCTCTCAAAATTGATGATACTTATGCCCATTTTAGTTCAAGTATTTACAACCATTTGGAATGACCAATTTGAATTACTATTTTTAATGTGTATTTGTTTCTCAACATTTAAAATGTATCAAAAATAATAATATTTGAAAATTTCAGCAAGTCCCTAACATTTTTTTTTATCATAGAATAATGCTATGAGTGATGTTATAAAAATTGGCAAGTTGTAATTGCCAATAAACTTGACGTTATAATTAGTCAAAATTAGCCGCTAAGCTGATTGACTATAGCTGTGATTGGTATAAGTTTCTCAGTTTTTGTTAAAATAACTTAGGAAATTTATAAAGGTCCAATTCTAGAAGCTGGAGAAATTAATAAACAACCATCTAACGCCTTTATTGTAACGACCCGTCTAGCACAGGCCGTTACCATACATACATACTTAACTTTCCTCATAGTTCTTACTTACTTAATGAAAACAGCGGAAAATTTTTTATTTTTATTTTTTTAATAGTGCGCATACACACGAATACGTAAGTATAAAATAACTTTGCTAAATAAAAGTGGTTGAGCGTAAAAGAAAACATATAAAATGAATACATAATATCAAAACGCGTAGCGGCATAATTTCCCACATTTCACAGTTCGCCTCGCCACGCCCCACCATCTTGTATCATGTACTTCCCGTAGGTTGCTTACCTACAGCATAGACGTAAGACAATGAGCTTTCGCTCAGCAAGTACAACTACTATCTACCGCGACATAACATAACATACTTACTTATTCATCATAACATACCATAACATAACTTACATTTCTTAGCATAACATAACATACATCTCTTAGCATAACATAACATACTTATGCATGAACCGTTTATGCTCCATTATGTTTTCTTATGCTTTCATAACTTATCTTGCTTATCTTACTTATGGGCCCCATAACATAAGTGTCCGTACCGGGCACGCAACTATGGAGTGGTTGGGGCGGCCAGTCCATTTCCAACTCAAACCATAGTCCAACCCGACCTATAAGCGGGTCGGTACGACACAGGCAAGCTTGCTTGCCATCATAGCTTTCATCGTCTCATACCTTGTTCTTATACTTATTAATTGGTGAACATGCTTCGTGATGTCTCACACAATTGAATCATAATCCTTTCTTAATCATACCATAGCTTGTATCTTATCATAACGTAATGCTAACATATTTCATAACATATATCATAGCTCATACTTCATAGCATATCATAGCACATAGCATAGCATACCTCATAGCATATCATAGCACATAGCATATAGCATTCATTACACACATAACATTAAACCTCTAGCATACATCCTAGCAAATAACATTTACTAAACCTATAGCATACATTAATATTAGACATACTTGGGTAAGTATTCACAGCAAAGCCTATGCTGTAGGCGGAGTTGTACTTACTTTAATTGCTGTGTCCGATATCAAGCTTGATCCCGTCAGGACACTTACAGCTTTCTACCTTCTGTCGGATCATAAGAGTAAGGGTTAGAAATGTTGGTGATATAACCAACATTCATATATAACTTTAGTTATATGTCCCTTACTTAATCTCATGTTATCTTACTTGGTTACGTTAAGTAACCCTAGGGTTTAAACGTACCCTAATCGGATTAAAACTTAACTTTGGTTTAGAAATCCGTTTTTGCTTTCTTTTGGAAAAACCTTATATTTTATGTGTAAAAACCCTTTGTTCAACCTTTGAAAAATTTGTAACTTTTGAGTAATATTTATAAAAATACTTAAGTATTGAAGACTGCCTTTGGAACAGCTTCCCTTAGTCAATTTATCATTGTATGTGCAGAAATATCATTTTTCTGCACTGTTTTAGAAAATCCTGTGCAGGAATTTCCTGTTTCCTGTACAGTTTTTGAAATCTGATTTTTATTTTAAAATCTAGGTCGAATCTAAAAAAGTTGCCTTCACAAAAGTTTTAGATCTCGAAAAACCCTTAAACTTTTGTGTTTTGAGGAAAACCAAGTTCTGACGTTAATGTGCTCATATTCCATGTTGAACTCACCTGGCCGTGCATAAATCCTGGGCACGGGTAGGCTCGGATTTTTGTAAAAATCAAGGCCGTTGGAGCCTCATTTTGGAAATCCGTCCGTGCTGTCCCCTAGAAAAAACCCTTCTCTACAACTTTTGTGTTTTGAGTTTTTCCAAATTCGGCCTGTAAAGGCCTCAAAATTTGATTTTCCCGAAACTGGGCAGATTCTACCAGAGAATGGCAGTTTTGGGTTAAAAATTCATTTTCGGCCTAATACGTGCACCCTACCTCAACCGACCGCATCGGGAGCCTAGAAACAGTCATGTAACATTTTTCTAATGTAAACTTTCCTTAAACACATTTTCCATCAACTCCATGCAAACCCTAATTGACTTTGGATCAATCAAAGTTTGCATGGTTTTAGGTTGCATAATCCACATCAAACATTCTTATTACATTCTAGCAACCTATCATACCATATACACCATCATGCTTGAACACACTTGGGGACATACAACATATCAAACATTTAGCATGCAAATCACAAAAATTAGGGCAAGCATGCACATAATAATCCAAACCACCCTTATCCTAAATCAAGCACATAACCCTAAATCCTAATCTTGGCCAAAATTAAATTGAGCTTATGCTCATTACAAATCCACTTGAAATACATTTAAATTTCTCAATTGAAATTTAAATTGAAGAGCTTAGAGTTAAGAAATTATACCTAGCTCCACCCAAAGTTTGGCTTACTAGACCAAGGCTTTTTCTCCCTTTCCTTGACTTCTCCAACAACCGGTTTGCTCCACCAATTGGCACCAAAATTGGTGTTGATCACTTGGTGTTTGCTTGCACCAAAACCAACCACAAACCACACTAAAATTTCCTCACTTTCTCTCCTAGTAATAGCCGGCCACTTAAGCCTAGAAAAGGCACCAAATTTTTTTCCAAAAACTCTTGCTTGTTGTAGTAGAGATAAAATCAATCACCACCCAACACTTTTCCCTTGATTACAAGTTTTTTTTTCTTTGTTCTTGCTCTCCCTTTGGTGTCCGGATTTTGAGAAGAAAAATGGGCAAGGTTTGGTTAGATTTTCTTAATTTTTTGAATAAATGGTTCACCTATTTATAGGTGAGGGGAAACTTTTCAAAATTGCTAAAAAGTCCCCCAAGAATCAAATATTTGCACAAAAGAGTGCATAGGTGGCCGGCCATGCACATTCTAGAGCATTCAATAATTTTTTCAAATTTTGTTTAATTAATTATGATGTCATAATTTGATGATTAGGTGATGTCATCCTCATTAAGGCCTTGTTTGGCCTTTTCCTCAATATGCAGTCCATTTTTGAGCTAACACAGATATTTCTAATACTGTGCTCACTAATACACAGTATTGTTATACTATACTGTAGTCCAAAATTCATCTGTGTAAAAATGGACTGTATAAAATTTTTCTTATCTCTTAAAGCCCTTTTGCCTTTTATTTCTACTTAATGTGCTTGATTTTTCTATTGTGGTTTTAAGTCTTATTCATGCTATTTAATACGTAATTATGGTTTTCGCAGTATTTTTCCATACTGCTTCGTCACATAACTGTACAGTCATCACTTTGACCATTTTAGTCAAACTTTGACTTTCTTGGTCAACTTCGACTTTTCTTGGTCAAACTTTGACCAACATAAAATCATAGAATTTTTCATCCCCTTTTTACTCAAAAGGTCATATGCTAATCTAAGCAATTATTTTTGAGTCCTATAAGATCATAAGAACTCATAAAATTAAATAAAAACCCTAATCAGGCTTCCTCATGAATACATTCATGGTACGGTTTGAATTTCTATACAAGAAATCGAAATGTCGAAAAAAAACTAGGTATTACATTTATTATGTCAGTCCAACTTTGCACCTTCGAAGAAATTTCCAAAAAATCATGATAGGTGGTGCCATTATGCTTTATTGAAGAGGCTTTGGTTAGTCTTCCTGGATTTCCTGGCTCTGATTATGGCTTCTTCTTCTTCTTCCTCTTCTTCAATGGCTTCTTCAATGGCCACACCGGCAAAACATGATGTATTACTCAGCTTTAGAGGCGAGGATACGCGTGCCAAATTTACAAGCCATCTTCATGCCAAACTGATTCAAAAGAATATCGAAACCTACATAGACTATAGAATTCCAAAGGGGGGTGATATTTCACATGAACTTATTGAAGCGATAAAAGGATCAAAGATTTCAGCAGTTATTTTTTCGGAAAATTACGCGTCTTCATCGTGGTGTTTGGATGAAGTGGTGTGGATTCTCAAATGCAAGAATGAGCGTGGACAGATTGTCGTGCCTATTTTTTACGAAGTAGATCCATCACATGTGCGGAATCAACTCAAGAGTTATGAATTGGCTTTTGCAAGACATGAAGAACGTTTCAAGCAGAGAATGGACAAGGTTGATGAGTGGAGAGCTGCTTTGACAGACGTAGCCAGCATATCTGGGTGGGATTCACAGACATACAAGGGGTAACCAATATCCGCTTAATATCTTCTATACATTTTCTTTTATGAATTTAGATCTTTTTGGCTCTACTAATACTTCTTACATTTTGGTAAACGTCATAGAGAGATTTTTATTAAATTTCGTCTTCATATTAAAGTAATTAAAGAGAACTTTGGGTTAATCTAAGTAGCAGCTGTCTCATTTAATTTTAATTCAATCTCTTTTTTTTTTTTTTTGACTCTCAAATTTCAAATATGAGAGCTCCTATTAAAACCCCATCCCCCATCGCTGAGCTAGCAAGTTAATACTGTGTCGGTGGTCCCTTCTTTTTTTTTTTTTTTTGGGCAAGTTAGTCCTTGATATGCATCAAAATTTGCTTTTTTATGTGTTGTTCTTGTTTTTTGTATTTTGTTTTTTCAATTAAGGAAATGGATCAGTGTTTTTAACACCACCAATTGTTCACAAAAAAAAAAAAAGAAGTACTGCAAATTGTCAAGTAATTGCCACATGTTCGATTTCATATAAACGTGCAGTACTATTTGTACATGTAATTTAAATGAATAAGAGCATCAAGTCAAGAGCACGAAAAAGAAAGAAACTTGAACAAGGTTTGATATAACATTGCTTTTGCAAATATAACTAAATTATTAAGGCCTAAATTCAAGTTGAACTGCAAGATAGACAAAGTATTCTAGTTGAATATGGAGATTCTATTTATGAGAAAGTTTCAATGCAATTACATACTCTTGTGTTAAGGATAGCTACAATATATATATATATATATATATATATATATATATATCATACACCAATAAGATTTAAACTAAAGAGTATTTTAAACTATTTTGAAGCTTGGCTTTGAACCACTTCCATTGTAACATCAATTATATTCTCCAACAGAATTGTTTGGGTTGAACAACCAATCCAATACATATTCTCTCTGATCATTTTATTCAAAAAGCTATTTTGGAAACATGATAAATAAAAATAATTAAGAATTAAAGCTTATGACTAAATCCATCACTAGCTTAATCTTGTAGTTTAATTGCAACTCTATTTTGCTAACTAATGTTTTAATTTCGTTCACGTGTATGTGCCATAGAACCGAGTCTGAATTTGTTGAAGCAATTGCAAAAAATATTCTGGAGAAACTGAAGAGTATGCACTCTTCAAGTCATCAATTCAAAGATCTTGTTGGAATTAATCAACAAAAGAATCGAGGAAGTGGAACTGCTGCTATGCATTGATGACTCAACAACTGTTCGCTTTATCGGCATTTGGGGAATGGGTGGTCTTGGAAAGACAACCCTTGCTGATGTTTTATTCAAACGCTTTTCCTCTAAATTTCAAGGTTGCTGCTTTCTTGCAAATGTTTGGGAACGATCAAAAGAACCTTATGGATTGAGAAATTTGTACAAACAACTGCTCTCTAACTTATTAGGAGAAAAGGATCTAGATAACCTTTTTCCCGAGGAAAAACTTTGCCATAGAAAGGTATTCATTGTTCTTGATGACGTGGATGATCCAGAGCAATTAGAAGTTTTAGCTGCAGAGCACGATTTGTTTGGCCCTGGGAGTAGAATTCTTGTAACAACAAGAGATGCATCGGTTCTTCGGGAGAGAGCGGATGATCACATATATGAACTTAAGGGATTAGCTTTAGATGATGCCCTTCAGCTCTTTAATTTGAATGCTTTCAAGAGAAACTACACTCCCACGACTGACGACGATGTAATGCTGTGTGAAAGAGTGGTAAAATATGCTAATGGGAGCCCGTTAGCTCTTAAAGTTTTAGGGTCTTTCCTCCGTTCGAAGAGAAAGGAAAAGTGGGAAATTGAGCTAAAAAAATTGAAAGAGGTTCCCAACCCAAGAATTCACAATATATTAAAGATAAGTTTTGACGCACTGGATGAAACAGAGCAAGATATCTTTCTTGATATTGTATGCTTTTTCAGCACTAAATTGCCCGCTTGCAGAAAACTTGTAGAACTTAGACTTGGTGCTCATCGTTCCTATGTGGATATAGGAATAGACAGCCTTATTGACAAGTCTCTTATAACGGTCAAAGACAACAATACTCTTGTGATTCATGATCTGTTAGAAGAAATGGGTTGGGAAATTGAACGACAACAACGCGTCGAGGATCCAGGGAAGCACTCTAGATTTTGGCAGGAGGAGCATCTTTACCATGTCATTAAAAATAATATGGTGAGTGTCAATTCCAATATTTAATTAAGTTTTATTATTAGTTCCCAGGAGCAAACAACTTGGCTGGTTGTTATTGTTGGTTTTTTGTTTTTAATCTTTGGTGTTCTGTGACCTTATATGCGTTGTATTTAACATTGTGCTATGTATTATCAGGGGACTCGTAATGCTGTTGAAGGAATATATTGCTCGAATATTGGCACGGAAAGAGACTGGCGTCCGACCATGTTCAGTCGGATGCATAGGATATGGCTATTGGATGTTTCAGGGTCTCATGATTTATACTTTCCTAAAGGTCTTGAATATCTTCCTGATTCTCTTAAATGCCTCATATGGAATTTTTGGCCGTGGAAATCTTTGCCATCAAATTTTATGCCACACAATCTTGTTGAACTTAGGATGCCTAATAGCAAGCTTAAGAAACTATGGAGTGGATCGTGGTGTGCTTTATTCTAACTTTTTTTTTCTTCCTTCTATAGATTATGGTATGTAAGAATTAGCACATTAAATTCTAACTTTTTTTTTTTTGAATCTTTTTCCAACAGGTTTCGGGAAATTTGAAATTTGTTGATCTTAATTACTCCAGCAGCCTTGATGACATTTCAGCTCTCTCTCAAGCTCCAAACCTTGTCAGCGTAGATCTTACAGGCTGCCGCAGCTTACGTCAAGTTCCTCCACTGAGATTTCGAGTTTGTGATGAGCTTACTTCTTTGGATCATAGCTCTGACAGATGTAATGATACTGCATGTCAAACTCTTGGATGCCTTCGACTTGGTTTTTGCATACATCTTGAAGTTGTTGAGAAGATATCTGGAAATCTGAAAGAATTGAGTTTATCATACTCTTCTATAAAAGAACTGCCTTCTTCAATTTTGTCTCTTGATAATCTCGAGTACTTGAATCTCAGCTATTGTCGCAACCTTAAGAGTCTTCCAAGTGATATTCAAAAGCTGAAGTCCTTGAGACGTCTAAATCTCACTAAATGCCTTTCCATTGACAAGCTACCAGTGCTTCCAGGAAATTTGATAGAGTTAGATTTGAGTGAAACGGCATTAGAAGAAGTGCCTTCATCATCCATTGAGTATCTCTTGATCCTTGAGAAACTATCATTGTCTCATTGCAGAAGGCTTAAGAGCCTGCCAATTGGCATTTTTAAGTTGAAGTGTCTTAAGAGACTTGAATTGGGTGTTTGTAATCGATTGGAAATCACCCCAGTAGTATCAGAGCGTTTAGAGACTCTTAGCTTACAGGAATGTGCAAAGATCCAAGTGGTACCCTCTTTGTGGTTTTTCAATTTCTCCAAAATTCTGGATGAAATATGTTGTTTATCTTCACTAGAAAATCTAAGGCTAGATGGAAGCAATATAGAGGGAATACCTGTAAACATAAAAAATCTTTGTAAGTTGATTGAGCTTGTGATTCGTCGTTGCAAGAGGCTCAAATCTTTGCCAGAGCTTCCGTCATCTCTAGAACTTCTTGATGCAAGTGAATGCATCTCATTAGAGACGATATCGAATTCAAGGGAGACACTCGAACTGGGGTTTAAGAGTGGCAATCATGTCATGACCTACAGGACATTTTCGTATGTTGATTGTTTTAAGTTGGATCAGAACACACCCAACAACATAGTTACCGAATTTCAGCTCAGAGCCTTGGATACTGGATTTAAATCAGTACTACCGCATAGCATATTTCAGGTATATGTATCTCTTTTTTGTATTTTTCAGAAAAAGAAAAAAAGAAAGAAAACTGACATGTTTCAGCAATTGAGCTAAACACGATGACTCGTTTATCTTGCAGAAATCAGATTGTACTCCTGGTGTTGGCATTTGTTGTCCTGGAAATGAGATTCCGATGTGGTTTACCCAACAGTCCAAGAGCTCTTCAGTAAAGGTTAAGCTTCCTTCCAATTGGCGGAATACTAACTTCTTGGGCTTTGCTTTGTGTGCTGTTCCTGCAAAGAACCCCTATTTCATTTCCAAATTATCATGTGAAGGAAAATTCAAAACAAAAAATGGTAAAAGCTGGACATATCATTGGGATTTCCATCATGTTGATGCAGATTACGTGTTGTCCAAGTCAAGTAACATGTTCATGTGGTATAAGTATGGAAATTACCACAACAATCTTGACACAGTAGAGGTATCATTTAGCTTCTCCGAAAAAGTCACCTCCCTAAAAGCTGAGAGAAGCCAAGTGAAAGCTTGTGGAATCCGCCTAGTATATATCCAAGATGCAGAGGAACTCGGTATCACCAATAACCTTGGAATATCAAATATTGTACTCAAAACTGGAGCTGTCAACTCTGATACATGTGAACCACATATCAAGAGAATTAAAACTTCTGATTCTTGTTGACTCTTAAGTGACCAGGCCTTCCCTATATTACATGTAATCTGTATTTAGAATCTGCATCCAATTTCATTGCAATAGTAATGCGTGGTGTGTGTGTGTATTTTAATTTTGGAGTATGGCTTTTCATTGGCAGATGACCGGAGATCAATTCGCAAAACATCAGAACCGTCACGGAGTTCAAACGAGGCAGATCTAGTTGAGAAACCGGTGACAACGTCGTGGAGAGATGGATCTGGTGACGCTTTAGCAGAGGAGGCTGACGAGCTGGGTGGATTTGGCGAGGAGAGCGTGACTGGGCTCGCCGGAATGGGTGGACTATGACAATGTCCAGACAGCGACTGGGGGAGTGGATCGTCAGATGAGGAGGACGGTGGGGGCACTGGGCAGCAGAAGGTGGACGTGCTGGTGTATAGGGAACAAAAAGGAAGAAGAAGAAAGGTAATTGAGGAATGACAGATTCAACTATATGGTGGAAAAAATAAATTTCATTTTGAATGACTATTCCTATTCTTACAACCAACCAAACATAAGATTCAAACTCAATTCCTTTCCTTTCCTTTCCATTCCTTTCCCCCAAACCAAACGTGGCCTAATTCTTGTTGACACTTCTTGACCAGGCCTTCCCTGTTTTTAAAATCTGCATCCAATTTCATTCCAAGTGTTTTTTGTTCTTCATTGGAAGTTTGTCAAGTTTAACTTCTTAGCGATATTTGACTGCTTATTAATACGTGTTCGACTTGTTCCAACCATCTAGAGGATTTCTTTTTAACAGAGATCCTCTAGTTGTTAACGATAAGAGTTTTGTTTAAGATTCATCCTAGTATCTGTAAAAACCAATTTTCAAACGTTTTTTTTGTCTACCATTTTCTCTTACAAAAAATTGAATTTTCTGCTGGAATAGTTGGTTTAAAGTGAGTGTCAAACAGGCCACTAATAATTGGGCTGATTTATTTCAGAGCATTTTGAAGTAATGCTTCCATTTTTTCAAAAATTGTCCAAATAGCCACATTTTTTCATTAAAAATTTTGCCACCCTTGTTTCTTTCTTTACTTTTTTGACGTGTTTTTTAATTTTTCGAACTTTGTTATTTTTTTTTTTAATAAAATCTACTATGATACAATATACATTTTACATAATGTCACAAGAACCAACAATGACCATTGACAGTTCGGCTCTGATCGCCAGTCAACAAAAATTTCTAGCAGGATATTTTTTATACTCTACTAGATTTTTTTTTAAAATTTTGTTTCAACATAAATGACCTTACGTCTCTGGTTTTGGTTGCCTATGCTAATCTTATTCCTATCATAATAAGATATTATGATTCTCTTAAGAAAATAATTTGATCACAATTACGAGTATTCTGGTAGAATATTTTAGGTAATCTATAAAAAAATTCTTCCAAAATGCTCTGTGTGATCAGCTCCACGACCGAAGCCAGACAAGTTCAACCATCTATGTTGAAATGATAGTCATTCTTGTAGATTATCAAATATATTCTATGAGAATACTCCAATGATCGGCACCTGCGATCGAAGTTGTAGACATCTAGGAAAACAAAAAAGAAAAAAAAACATATTTTAGTATAATATATTTTAGATATTCTATTAGAATATTCCGATGACTGGAGCCCAATACGTCTGGTATATGTTGAAAATAAAAAATATTCTAGTATAATATCCAAAAATATTCTATTAAAATATTTCGATGACCGCCTAATGGGGCGTTACATGTTTTGACACAAGTTCTGTTCTTGTGATCTCAGTATGGTTGCAAATTCTAGCATAAAATACAACCTTTTGTTTAATTTTAATATGGATAAACAAGTAAAGTCACCCCCTTAATTTTGGTTATTTCTCATAACGCTTGATGTTTTTTTATTTTTTATTTTTCGTCTAAACATAGCAGATATATGTAACGCCCCAAAATCCACGTAGGGCCGACTACGTAGACGTGGGCCGTTACTTTACTTACTTAACTTACTGAAAATTCTAGAGTAATTTTTTTTTCTCACATAACAACTTGAAACATCACATAAATAAATAAACTTGTCCATATGGGTAAACCTCATCATGCCTACCCATTACTTGTTATGCCGATTATAAGGTCACCATAACCTTTTAAACCGGACCTGGGAAACATAACATGGTACATATTCTTAATCATACATATACAACTTCATACTTAAAATATATGCGGAAAATCTTGCGTAGTGGTATCCCATACCGCCCTTCACTCGCCCCATCGTCTCCAGGGCCCACCAAGTAAAGCTGCAGGCATCTTACTTTTACCTACAGTATGGAATATCTGATGAGCTTTCGCCCAGCAAGTACAAACATAATCTCACAAAACATTTTAAACCTCTTAAAAAAAAAACATGTCAATCATCATGTAATTTATGCATGATCAATTTATGATTCATTTGTATGTCTTATGCTTCGTTATGGACTTAATCTTGAACTTATTATCTTGTCTTAATCTGTGGGCCCATAGTGTTCGTACCAAAAGCGCGCAGCCTCCAGACAAAGTTAGGGTTTGCAAGGCCCTAACAGTTCTGGGAATCATAAACTTGACCCTCACGCATCAACGAGAGGTTAATAATCATAACTTGTCTTGAACATGTACCCTCCTCGATCACGGGAGGGTGGTACGACACCTTATTTGTATTTTCTTACCATGTGATTTAACATTAGTGAACATGCTTCATGATGTCACTATGTCATATCATACTTAACATTTGCCATAACAACTAACATAGCATTCTTAAAAACATGGCATTTTTAAAACCATGACATTCTGTAACGCCCCAAAAGCTATCTAACTTTAAGTTAGAAAATTAACATTAGAATTAACATAAATATTGTGATGAGATTGTAATTTCTTAATTCTAATGTTATGTTGAGTTATTTTTCACAGGTGACGCGACGAGGACTCGATGTGCTAGAACAAAGTTCATGCCAAATTGATGAATATTATGTGTTATATGATGACTTGTGTGACGGTTAAAATATATACATATATATGATGTTGTATGTTTTTGTACTATGTATATATTGCATATAAATACCATATATGATTATACGGTTATAGTATATGTTTATATGTATATTCTACATGTTATAAGTATATTTTATTTTATATATATATATATATAGATTGTACTATATATATGTCTTATTGTATATAACGTGTATATATATATATATATTAAGTTATTTGATTAGTCAAATATATACATATATTATATTATATGCATATATATATATATATGTGTGTGTTTGTATGTGGTACGCACGGTAAAAAAAAAAAAAAAAACAAGGGAGGGAAAGTAATTGCAGCCGAAGAGGGGGGGGGGGGGGGGGGGGAAACGTGGAAAGAAAACGGGAAACCTTTATCCTAATAATTGACATCCAACCTTCTCATCGATCTATCAGTTATCTTTGCTCAATATTAGCCTTTGATGACAGCCCTTAATTTGCCTTTGATGACAGCCCTTAATTGGTCTCATTATTCCAATCAATTACCTTCAATTGGTTTCCAATTGAAATCAAAAAGTCAGCAATTGTTTTTTTTCAACACTCACTCTTTGCTTTTCTATTCCTCTCTCTCGCTCTCTCTATTCCTCTCTCACGCACAAACAGAAAGAGAAAAAAAAAAAAAAATCTCCGCCAAACCTCCAAATTCTTCCAAGACCGAAAATCAAAGAATTTCAAGGTATGCTTCGGAATTATTTGATGATGAGGATGATTTTGCTATTTGTTTTAGTTTGGGATTCTTTGAAGGATTGGATGATTTTCATGATGAGTGTTTCATGTGAGTTTGAGGAAAGGATAAGAAATATTTATCGAATGATGATCGAAAAAAAAGGGTGATATGGTTGATTTTATGAACAAGATGAAATTAGGGTATTTTTTTTTATTCTTTATTTATGATTTCATTGGTATGGTGATTGAATAATTTCATATGTTAGAAATATGTCTTAGGGCTGTTATCATGTGTGTATGAATTATATAAATATTGTGATGATAATTTTTATATATATATTTCTATTTATTTTCGGATTTGACACTGCTACTGGAATTTCCAGATTCTAAGGTAAGAATTCCAAACGGTTTTTAAGGGTGCAAATGGACTCTATTTTTAACAAATTTGATATCGTTGGAAAGCTCTAGATGTCTATTTTCTTTTGAAACCAGTTTCATATCGTTTAGAGTTATGTGTGAATTTTTATGATTTTTCAAATAGGCAGAGGTCGGACTGCCAGTTTCGGTAAAATTTTAATGATCAGATTTCAAAACTGTTTTTGAAAATCCAAACGGTCTCCGTTTTTAATAAATTTGATATTTTTGGAAATCCCTAGATGTCTATTTTCTTTTGAAATCAGTTTCATATCGTTTGGAGTTATGTGTTAATTTTTATGATTTTTCAAATAGGCAGAGGTCCGGCTGCCAGTTTCGGTAAAATTTTAGAAATCAATTTCAAAACTATTTTTGAGGGTCCAAACGGTTTTCCTTTTTTACGAATTAGGTACCATTAGAAAGATATGGATGTCTACTTTTGTCTAAAATTGGTTTGAGGTCATTTGGATCCTTGTATGAATTTTTATGAATTTTTGAAGAGACAAAAGTCTGACTGACAGATTCTATCAAGATTTGAAATTTCATGAAATTGTTCAATTTTTTGTATTGTTATGTTATTGAATGATGAAATAGGCCTTTTAGGTACTGCTATGATATAATGGATGTGTTTGATGAATTATTATGAGCTTTTGTTGATTTTATTATATTTACTATTCATGGCATGAACGGTTCTAAAGGCGAGCACCCGAGACCTCAATCGCGCGTCACCATCGAAAAATTTGAAAAGGTTAAGTAAGGCGTTTATGTAAGTACACTCTCGCCTGCAATATGAATTAAAGATTTGAGAAGTATATATTTTGATGTTGATGATGATGTTATGATGTTCTTAAATAATACTTCTCCTATGTTGACGTTTTGATGAAAAGTATATATATGGTATATATATCTATTTTATGTTTTAAAATGGCGTTGTACACCCTTGATGATGATGATGATGATGTGTCCGGTGAGCGGACTTTTGTCACCGTTGGTTTGGGATTTGCTACCCCAACCCTTCCGTGACTAGCGCGCTATGATGGTACAACGCCGGGCCCAATATATGATGGTTTTAAAACTTAAAAAGTTTTTAAATGATGTTTATATTTATGATGATAAAAGAAAAATATTTATTTACATTTGTGAGATTTAAGTGTCTTACTAAGCCCTTGCTTATATAAGTTAATTCATGTTGCAGATAAAGGAAAGGGTAAGATATAGTGTTGGAGGAGCTTGGAGCGGATAGCGGGACGATATGTGATAGGAAAACGGGAGGAACGATCATGAGATGGATTTTTTTATTTATTTCAAATAAAGTTTTGAGATTTTAGTTTATTATTATTTGATTGGATGTTTCATATGGACTTAAATTTTATTTCATGAATTGGGTTTTTAAAAATATATATATATATATATTAATTATGAAGTTTAATTTTGATATAGTTAAAAAAAAAAAATTCTAGGGTTTTTTTCTAAAATTATCTAAATAAAGTTTTCCGTTATGTAAAGATTTTTAATTCAAGTTTAATATTTTTCGCAATTTTATAAGAGATGAATGATTAAATAAGAAGCAAACTGTAACGGTCCGTGAGGGGTCGTTACATATATGGTATCAGAGCGGTTTCTTATTTCCTATCATGCATCGTCACGTATCCACTTCAAACTTCTTCAAGTAAGTAATTAACCAATTTCCTTAAATAGAAATGTGTAAGTTGTGAGGTGATGTTCTATTTATGGAAAGTTTGAATCCTGGTGATGTTCTATTTATGGAAAGTTTGAATCCTGACTCGATTAAAAAAAAAAAAAAAAAAAAAAAAGGGAAATGTCTCTTATTGACATTTTTGCTACTAACAGACGACTAAGATAAGATGGTACGCGGACGAGGACGTGCAGTTCGAGGACGTGCAGTTCGAGGACGTGGTAATGGCCGAGTGCATGCCGAAGATGAGGTTGCTGCAGAACCTAACTTGGCAGAAGTTATGGCACAGTTGTGTCAAGACCAACGAAGAGGTCGTGGACAAGTTGGAAATGAAGCAGTGGCAGAGCCTAATTTAGTAGAACTAGTGGTTTAACTTCAGAGACAAGTTCAGGAACAACAGGCTCTCATTAACAATTTGCAAGCTAATGCTAACAGAGTGGAAATCCCCATTGATCCACCAGCTGCACAGCCAGTGCAAAATAGAGGAGTTCAAGCAACAACAAATCATGAGCCCCTGTATTTGCGATTTAAGAGAATGAAGCCTAAGGAATTCAATGGTTCAACTGACCCTTTGGTAGCTCAAGGATGGTTGAAGTCGATCGAGTTAGTCCTTAATTTCATGGATTTAACCGATAATGAGAAAGTGAAGTGTGCTTCCTACTGTTTGATGGATGATGCTAGAATCTGGTGGGAAGGAATAGAGCTGAGCAGGGATATAAGTCAGATGACATGGGAAGACTTTATCCAAGAATTTAACGAGCAATATTTCAACATGTCTGTGACCAGGGAACATTATGATGAGTTTAATAACTTTCGTCAAGGAAATCTATCAGTGACAGAAGCTGTTAAGCGGTTCAACCAACTGGCACGCCTGTGTCCCCACATGGTGCCAAATGAAGAAGAACGACTAAGGAGAATGATCGGGATGCTGAGACCCGAGATTGCAGTGATTGTTGATAGCGGGACTGCTCCACCAACCACCACAGCTGAATGTGTCAAGTGTGCCCTTCGCGCTGAATATCATCTGAATAATCAAAAAGAAAGCCAGCTTCATCAGAGTGAAGTCCCTAAGAACAACAACAACAACAACAACAACAACAACCAGAACCGTGGGAACTTTGGAAATCAAGGCAGGTCTCAAGGAGGTCAGTGGAACAATAACAAGAGGAAGGGGAACTTTTCCAATCAAAGGAACCATAACAACCGTCAAGGAGGGGGCCAACCAGCTAAGCAAGCTAAGAACATTCCACCATGTACAAAGTGTAGAAAGTTACATTTAGGGGAGTGCCGTATGGGCACAAATCTATGTTATGGTTGCGGACGCGAGGGTCACCTGTCTAAGGATTGTCCGAACAAGACGTACCAGCCCTTCCAGCAAAGACAACAGAGAAACCCACCAACTCAGCTCCATAGTATGCAGGCCAATCTTGATGGACCTCATATTTCCCAAGGACGACTTGAGGCTCCTCCACTTACCACCAATGCCAGAATTTTCACCATGACCAAAGAAGAAGCAGCTGCTGAGACTTCTACTGTTGTCACAGGTCAGATACTTGTCAATAACCAATGTGCTAATGTTCTTTTTGACACAGGAGCCTCACACTCCTTTGTGTCTTCTTCTTTTGTTAAAAGATTAGCAATAAATCAGGATATCTTGAGTCAGGGATTCACTACGACACTACCCTCTGGGGAAGTGATGATGTCCACTCATTGGCTACGAGCCGTGCCAATGAGAATTGTTGATAGAGAGCTCTACAGTAATCTGATAGTGCTCGAGATGTTTGATTATGACCTAATTTTAGGTATGGATTTCTTGGGAAAGTATAACGCGTCTATTGAATGCCGAAGACGTAAGGTCGTGTTTAATCCCGAACGAGATGATCGATTTGAATTCATTGGTGATGCGAAGAAGAAGACGAAATTGTTCCTGTCAGCAATGGAGGCCCGAAAGATGCTATCCAATGGCTGTAATGGTTTCTTAGCCAGCATTGTGGATAGGAAGAAAGAAGACAAATTGAAACTTGAAGATGTACCCATCGTACGAGATTTTAGTGATGTGTTTCCAGAGGACTTGCCAGGTTTGCCACCAGATAGAGAAATCGAGTTCGAGATTGAGTTAGCACCGGGCACTGGGCCAATCTCTAAGGCACCTTATCGAATGGCACCTGCTGAATTGAAGGAATTACATGAGCAACTTCAAGAGTTGTTGACCAAGGGTTTCATTCGCCCTAGTCATTCACCGTGGGGAGCTCTAGTTTTATTTGTGAAGAAGAAGGATGGGACAATGAGGCTCTGCATTGACTATAGGGAGTTGAACAAGGTGACCATAAGAAACAGGTACCCATTGCCGAGAATTGATGAGTTATTCGACCAACTGCAAGGTGCGACTGTGTTTTCGAAGATTGATCTACGATTTGGATACCACCAACTGAAGATCAAGGATGGAGATGTCCCCAAGTCAGCTTTCAGAACCCGATACGGCCATTATGAGTTTGTGGTCATGCCATTTGGGTTGACCAATGCCCCTGCTGCTTTCATGGACCTGATGAATAGAGTGTTTAAGGAGTTTCTGGATAAGTTTGTGATAGTGATTATCGACGACATCCTCATTTATTCAAAGACTCGAGACCAACATGAGAAATATTTAAGGACAGTTTTGCAGACATTGAAACAGCATCAGTTGTATGCCAAGTTCTCTAAATGCGAGTTTTGGTTGGATCGTGTGGCATTCCTTGGTCATGTGATTTCTAAAGATGGCATAATGGTGGATCCTGCGAAGGTTTAGGCCGTTAGTAATTGGAAGAGACCAACCAATGCAAGTGAGATCAGAAGTTTCCTTGGTTTAGCGGGCTATTACAGGAAATTTGTAGCTGATTTCTCAAAACTTGCTATGCCGCTTACGACACTTACCCGAAAAGGAAAGAAGTTCGAATGGACAGAGAACTGCGAAAAGAGCTTTCAAGAGCTGAAGAGACGACTCACAAGTGCACCAATCTTGACGATTCTGGATGGGGATGAAGGGTTCGTAATTTACAGTGATACTTCTAAAATGGGACTTGGTGCAGTCTTGATGCAAAATGGGAAGGTAATTGCTTATGCTTCAAGGCAATTGAAGGACTACGAGAAGAGCTATCCTACCCATGACCTAGAGTTAGCTGCTGTTGTTTTTGCATTGAAAATATGGAGGCATTATTTATATGGAGTCTGATGCCAAATATTCACCGATCACCAAAGTTTGAAGTACTTTTTCACGCAGAAGGATTTGAATATGAGGCAAAGGAGGTGGCTTGAGCTAGTAAAGGATTACGACTGTGAAATCCTATACCACCCAGGGAAGGCAAATAGGGTAGCTGATGTGTTGAGTCGGAAGACCCCAGCCACGTTAATGTCCTTGAATGCGATGTCCAAGCCCCTTCAAAAGGAGATTTTTGATTTTGGGTTGGAAGTAATAGTTGGGCAACTTTCTGCAATGACTTTGTCTCCAACTATTTTAGATGACATTCAGAGCAAACAAGATCTTGATCTAAGCCTTGTGAGGATTAAAAAGGAAATGCTCGAAGGGAAGTGTGAAGGATTTAGTGTGTCTGATGATGGAGTGCTGAAGCTTAAGGGACGGTTATGTGTTCCTAAAGACGAGGAGTTGAGGAAAAAGATTCTTGAAGAGGCACACAACACCCCATATATGCTTCATCCTGGTGCAACCAAAATGTACATGGATCTTAAGAAGAGTTTCTGGTGGTTCGGAATGAAGAAGGATCTAGTACACTATGTGAAGCATTGTATGACGTGCCAACAAGTTAAGGCTGAGCACCAAAAGCCAGGAGGGGTTCTTCAGTCAATTCAGATACCGGAATGGAAATGGGAAGACATTGCGATGGATTTTATTACTGGATTGCCAAGGACTACGAATGGATATGATGCTATATGGGTGATCATTGACAGATTGACCAAGTCAGCACATTTTCTTCCTATACGATTGACGTTCTCTATGGAACAGTTGGCAGAATTATATGTGAAGGAGGTCGTGAGGCTTCATGGTGTTCCCAGATCTATTATTTCGGATCGAGATAGTAGGTTCACCTCTCACTTCTGGAAGAGCGTTCAAGCTGCTATGGGTACGAAGTTGAAATTTAGCACGGCTTTTCATCCGCAAACAGACGGTCAGACGGAGAGGACTAATCAGACACTTGAGGATATGCTTCGAGCATGTGCCTTGGACTTCAAAGGGAGTTGGTGTAAGTTTTTACCGTTGGCTGAGTTCGCTTATAACAATAGTTATCAAGCGATGATTGGGATGGCTCCCTATGAGGCACTTTACGAAAGACGTTGTAGGTCCCCAATTTATTGGCATGAGGCTGGGGAGAAGAAGCTAGCGGAGTCAGAACTTAAGGAGAAAACTGACTTCTTCAATAAGACGACTGAAGCATTGAAAGTGATTCAGCAGCGGATCGCCACAGCTCATAGTAGGCAGAAAAGCTATGCGGATGTACGTCGAAGGCCCTTAGAGTTTGAGGTTGGAGACTTGGTGTTTATCAAGGTCGCCCCGATGAAAGGTGTGATGAGATTTGGGAAGAAAGGCAAGCTTAGTCCCAGGTATATGGGACCATTTATGGTGATTGAGCGTATCGGCAATGTGGCATACAAGTTAGATTTGCCTCAGGAGATTATGTCTATCCACAATGTATTTCATGTCTCGATGTTGAAGAAGTATGTACCGGATCCATCTCATATCATTCAACCGCAATCGATTCAGATTCAAGAGGATATGAGTTACGAAGAGAAACCAGTTGAGATTCTTGATCGAAAGACGAAGACCTTGAGAAACAAAGAGATTATCTTAGTAAAAGTTCTTTGGCGTAATCACAAGATAGAGGAAGCTACTTGGGAGCGAGAAGATGCTATGAAAACGAATTATCCGGAATTGTTCTAAGTTTCGAGGACGAAACTTTTATAAGGTAAGAGGGATTGTAACGCCCCAAAAGCTATCTAACTTTAAGTTAGAAAATTAACATTAGAATTAACATAAATATTGTGATGAGATTGTAATTTCTTAATTCTAATGTTATGTTGAGTTATTTTTCACAGGTGACGCGACGAGGACTCGATGTGCTAGAACAAAGTTCATGCCAAATTGATGAATATTATGTGTTATATGATGACTTGTGTGACGGTTAAAATATATACATATATATGATGTTGTATGTTTTTGTACTATGTATATATTGCATATAAATACTATGATTATACGGTTATAGTATATGTTTATATGTATATTCTACATGTTATAAGTATATTTTATTTTATATATATATATAGATTGTACTATATATATGTCTTATTGTATATAACGTATATATATATATATATATTAAGTTATTTGATTAGTCAAATATATACATATATTATATTATATGCATATATATATATATATATATGTGTGTGTTTGTATGTGGTACGCACGGTAAAAAAAAAAAAAAAAAAAGGGAGGGAAAGTAATTGCAGCCGAAGAGGGGGAAAAAAAAAAAACGTGGAAAGAAAACGGGAAACCTTTATCCTAATAATTGACATCCAACCTTCCCATCGATCTATCAGTTATCTTTGCTTAATATTAGCCTTTGATGACAGCCCTTAATTTGCCTTTGATGACAGCCCTTAATTGGTCTCATTATTCCAATCAATTACCTTCAATTGGTTTCCAATTGAAATCAAAAAGTCAGCAATTGTTTTTTTTCAACACTCACTCTTTGCTTTTCTATTCCTCTCTCTCGCTCTCTCTATTCCTCTCTCACGCACAAACAGAAAGAAAAAAAAAAAAAATCTCCGCCAAACCTCCAAATTCTTCCAAGACCGAAAATCAAAGAATTTCAAGGTATGCTTCGGAATTATTTGATGATGAGGATGATTTTGCTATTTGTTTTAGTTTGGGATTCTTTGAAGGATTGGATGATTTTCATGATGAGTGTTTCATGTGAGTTTGAGGAAAGGATAAGAAATATTTATCGAATGATGATCGAAAAAAAAGGGTGATATGGTTGATTTTATGAACAAGATGAAATTAGGGTATTTTTTTTTATTCTTTATTTATGATTTCATTGGTATGGTGATTGAATAATTTCATATGTTAGAAATATGTCTTAGGGCTGTTATCATGTGTGTATGAATTATATAAATATTGTGATGATAATTTTTATATATATATTTCTATTTATTTTCGGATTTGACACTGCTACTGGAATTTCCAGATTCTAAGGTAAGAATTCCAAACGGTTTTTAAGGGTGCAAATGGACTCTATTTTTAACAAATTTGATATCGTTGGAAAGCCCTAGATGTCTATTTTCTTTTGAAACCAGTTTCATATCGTTTAGAGTTATGTGTGAATTTTTATGATTTTTCAAATAGGCAGAGGTCGGACTGCCAGTTTCGGTAAAATTTTAATGATCAGATTTCAAAACTGTTTTTGAAGATCCAAACGGTCTCCGTTTTTAATAAATTTGATATTGTTGGAAAGCCAGATGTCTATTTTCTTTTGAAATTAGTTTCATATCATTTGGTGTTATGTGTGAATTTTTATGATTTTTCAAATAGGCAGAGGTCTGGCTGCCAGTTTCGGTAAAATTTTAGAAATCAATTTGAGGGTCCAAACGGTTTTCATTTTTTACGAATTAGGTACCATTAGAAAGATCTGGATGTCTACTTTTGTTTAAAATTGGTTTGAGGTCATTTGGATCCTTGTATGAATTTTTATGAATTTTTGAAGAGACAAAGGTCTGACTGGCAGATTCTATCAAGATTTGAAATTTCATGAAATTGTTCAATTTTTTGTATTGTTATGTTATTGAATGATGAAATAGGCCTTTTAGGTACTGCTATGATATAATGGATGTGTTTGATGAATTATTATGAGCTTTTGTTGATTTTATTATATTTACTATTCATGGCATGAACGGTTCTAAAGGCGAGCACCCGAGACCTCAATCGCGCGTCACCATCGAAAAATTTGAAAAGGTTAAGTAAGGCGTTTATGTAAGTACACTCTCACCTGCAACATGAATTAAAGATTTGAGAAGTATATATTTTGATGTTGATGATGATGTTATGATGTTCTTAAATAATACTTCTCCTATGTTGACGTTTTGATGAAAAGTATATATATGGTATATATATCTATTTTATGTTTTAAAATGGCGTTGTACACCCTTGATGATGATGATGATGATGTGTCCGGTGAGCGGACTTTTGTCACCGTTGGTTTGGGATTTGCTACCCCAACCCTTCCGTGACTAGCGCGCTATGATGGTACAACGCCGGGCCCAATATATGATGGTTTTAAAACTTAAAAAGTTTTTAAATGATGTTTATATTTATGATGATAAAAGAAAAATGTTTATTTACATTTGTGATATTTAAGTGTCTTACTAAGCCCTTGCTTATATAAGTTAATTCATGTTGCAGATAAAGGAAAGGGTAAGATATAGTGTTGGAGGAGCTTGGAGCGGATAGCGGGACGATATGTGATAGGAAAACGGGAGGAACGATCATGAGATGGATTTTTTTATTTATTTCAAATAAAGTTTTGAGATTTTAGTTTATTATTATTTGATTGGATGTTTCATATGGACTTAAATTTTATTTCATGAATTGGGTTTTTAAAAATATATATATATATATATTAATTATGAAGTTTAATTTTGATATAGTTAAAAAAAAAAAAATTCTAGGGTTTTTTTCTAAAATTATCTAAGTAAAGTTTTCCGTTATGTAAAGATTTTTAATTCAAGTTTAATATTTTCTGCAATTTTATAAGAGATGAATGATTAAATAAGAAGCAAACTGTAACGGTCCGTGAGGGGTCGTTACACATTCCTATACATGGCATAACATAGCATAGCATATCTTACATATCATCGCATGGCATCACATATCATAACATGACTTAGCATAACATAGCATGGCATAACATAGCATAGCATGACGTATCCTAACATAACATGAAACATATCATATATTGGAAAATAGTTTACTATTTTCCATACTGTAGGTGAGGTTTGTACTTACCTCGTATACTAAATCTTGGGTTTCATTGCTCCGGCTCAGGTTGCAACTGTAGGTTACTTCCTGCTATTAAAAGAAGAATATAGGATAAGGATCCTATAAAATGTTGGTGACCTATCTAACATTCTAGTTATACGTCCCTTATAAAATATCTTATTTGGTTATAATAAGTAACCTTTGGTGTGATAACCTTGATCAAACTCCGTCAACCAAAGTCAACATTTTGGTCAACTATGGTCAACCCTCTATGGGTCAAACTTAGTCAACAAAAGTCAACCCCTTATAGGTCAAACTTAGTCAACAAAAGTCAACCCCTCTATGGGTCAAACTTGGGCTTTGGACTTGGCCCAGTAACTCGGGTATCCTTCCCGGTTACCACCCATTGTCGTTATGTTACTAAATTTTGGCTTAAAAATCCCTTTTTCCTTATCTTAGAAAAATTTGGTGAATTAAGCTTAAAACCTTATAAAAATTCAGGGTTCTTAAGATAAAGCCTCATAAAAATCATTGAATACTGAAAACTGTCATTGGAACAGTCTCCACAGTCCAAACATTGGTGTTGTACGAAAATGCAGTTTTTCTGCATTGTTTTAGAAAATCCTGTGCAGGAATTTCCTGTTTCCTGCACAGTTTTTAGAAATCTGTGTCAGTTTAAAAATATGAATTGAATTTGAAAAAGTTGTCTTCACGAAAGTTTTAGATCTCGAAAAATCCTAAAACTTTAATGTTTTGAGAAAAACCCAGTTCTGCATTTAACTTAGTCATTTTCCTTGTTGAATTCCCCAGACCGAGAGCACAAATCTGACTCGCCCAGGAATTCTTAGTCTCGGGTTTTCGTAAAAATGAAGGCTTTGGAGCCTTATCTTGGAAAACTGTCCATGCTGTCCACTAAGAAAAACCCTTTTGAGCAACTTTTATGTTTTAAGTTTCCTCTAATTCAACCTCTAAAGGCCTCAAATTTCAATTTTCCCGAAACTGGCCAGTTTGTACCCGAACTGGCAGTTTTCATTCTTAAATTCGTTTTACATCCTATTGTCGCAAATCTAACTCAACCGAACACGTGGGTGCCTAGATAGCATACATGCAGCGTTTTCTAACTTCCCACATGAACAACCATGCTACTCGAATGCGCCCATGCAATTCAAAATTGGCATCATACATCAAACATATAAACCCTAATCAACATATCAAACACTTAACATGCAATAATTAAACTACCAAACCAAAACCCTAATTAATCAAGCACAAACCCTAAAATTTCTAACTAGGGCAGCAATTAAAAGTGAGCTTATGCTCATACAAACCATGCTTAAAATACATTTAAATTTCCCAAATGAAATTTAAATGAAAACTTAGGGTTTAAGGGATTTATACCTCACTTTAGGTCAAGAATTTGGCTTGGTTTTCCTTTCTCTTTGCCTCCACCAACAACCGGCCACCTTGGCTAGTTGAGTTCCAAAATTTGCCGCCACCCTTGTTCCAACTCCGGCCACCTCTAGCCTCTAAAAATCCGGCCAAAAGCTTGGATTTTTCTTCCTTTCTTCTTCCTCCCCACAACCGGCCCTTTGGCCTAAAATGGGTATCAAATTTTTTTCCAACTTTTCCTTGTGTTCTAGCCCAAATCAGACCACCCTACACACTCTTGTTACTCTTGGTTTTGCAAAATTTTCTTTCTTTCCTTTCCTTCTCAAGTTCGGTTTTTGAGAGAGAAATTTGGCATAGTTTTGCTAGAATTTCTATTTTTTTTGAATTATGGGTTCACCTATTTATAGGTGAAGAACAACTCTTGGGAATTGCAAATTAGTCCTTGAAAAACAAGGAATTGCACAAAAAGTGTGCATAGGTGGCCGGCCATGCACCTTGGAGAACAAGGAAGAAGTTTCTAGAACAAGACACTTGTCTTTAAAGGGTTGGTTCATGGAATTATGATGTCATAAATCCAAATAAGATGATGTCATAAATCAAAAGGTAGGTGATGTCATCCTAAGGCCTCGTTTGGCTACTTTTTGAAAAAGTAGTCCAATTTTAAGCTAACACGGATAAGTCCAATACTGTGTTCACTAATACACAGTACAATTTAGTACTGTTTTGCTTGACTGCAGTCCAAAATTTATATGCGTAAAAATGGACTGTAAAAATTTTCCTTCTTATTTCTGAAAGTCATTAGGACTTTGATATCCAACTTAGTGTGCTTGATTTTTCTATAGTGGTTTTAACTCTTATTCTTACCATCTTGTCCGAAAAGACGGTTTTCGCAGTATATTTCCCATACTGCTCACCATAGCACAGTACCGTCTTATATTTGACCTCTTTGGTCAACCTTTGACTTTCTTGGTCAAACTTTGACCAACATAAAATCATGAAATTTTTCTACCCTTTTTCTCAAAAGGTTTCATGCATGACTAAGCAAACTACTATTGAGTCTCGTATCTAATTAATCGAGAACTCAAACATATACTGATAAAATTATGAATTTCCCATTGATATTCATAATTTTCATAAAACATCACCTAACACATAGTACAGACTTAAATTTCTTTACATGTATAAGTCCGTAAAAATTCCGGGTATTACAATATATATATATATATATATGTAATTAATTTAAGTCTAATATTTTCTCACATAAAAAAAAAAAAAAAATCCTCACTTCTAGTCTTCTACACTCAGAGGAAAGAACAACAAAGTTGGTTTGATGCTATGAACTCTTCCTTTCGAGAGGTGCTCGGGGTTTCGGGTCAAATGAAACCGTTGCCCTATAGTTTGACTTGGAATTTAACCTGAGTAAATATTTTTGGAATTTTATGTAATACCTAGTTTTTCGACGATTGTAATTTCTTGTATAGAGATTCAATTTGAACAATGAAGGTATTTATGGAAAAAGCCCAGTTAAGGGTTTTTATTATGTTTTGTGAGTTTTATGACTTTATAAGACTCGAAAATGATTGCTTAGTCAAGCAAACGACCTTTTAGGAAAAAAAGGAACAAATTGCCGAAAATTTTTACGTTGGTCAAAGTTTGACCAAAAACGTCGACGGTTGACCAAAAAGTCAACTGTTGACCACGGGAGTCAAATCCTGGCAAGAAAGTCAACGGTTGACAAGAAAGTCAATGGTAGACGAGAAAGCCGAAGATTGACCCCAAAAAGTTAAAGAAAAGACTGTACGATTAAATAATCTGCAGTATAGAAATTATACGGTTTAAAACTGTTTTTACGGATAAAATGATATGTTGAGGATTCAAAACCACCCTAGAAAATCAAGCTTATTAAGTAGAATTAAAGGGCAGAAGGACTTTATGAAATAAGAGAAATTTTATACTGTCCATTTCTACACAGATAAATTTTAGACTGCATTATGACATAACAGTATTGTGTATTAGTAAGCACAGTACTAGAAATGTCTGTGTTGGAATTAAGTGGACTGCCTATTAAGGAAAGAAGGCAAACAAGCTTTAAGCTTACCTCACCTTACTTTAAATTATTACATCATTAAGTAATAAAAGAAAATTTTGGAAAGTAATTGGTGGTTCTAGCCACCCTTGACCGGCCACATGCCCCCCTCCCAAGATGAATTTCTGATTTTTTAGGGACTAAAGTTGCAATTTGAGGAAGTTTCCAACCTCTATAAATAGGGGTGCCATTATTCACAAAAATTAGAAATCCTAACTAGGTTATGCCAAAATTTTTCTCCACCCAAAACCGAACTTGAGGGAGGTAAGAGGGAAGGAAGAGAAATCAAAATCTAAGAGGGAAAGAGCTCAAGGGAGTGGTCGGATTCTTTGTGGAAGCAAGCAAAAAGAATTGGAAGAATTTGGTGTCCATTTTGGCCAAGGAGGCCGGCTGCAAGGGAGAAAGGAGAAAGGGAGAGAAAAGCTTGTAGTGGCTAGGGTTTTGAGGCTAGGAGTGGCCGGGTATTAAAGCAAGAGGAACTGAAAATTTTGGAGCCAATTAGCTCAAGGGGACCGGCTGTTGGTGAAAGAGAAAACCAAGCCAAATCTTGATCAAAAGCAAGGTAAAATTCTTAAGTACCTAAGCTTTTATTTAAATTTCAATTGGAGAAATTTAAATGTATTTTGAGCATGGTTTGTATGAGCATAAGCTCCCTTTTTAATTTCTGCCCTAGTTCAAAATTTTAGGGTTTATGCTTGATTTGGTTAGGGTTTTGGTTTGGTGGTTGCAAAGTTGCATGTTAGGTGTTTGTGGTATTGTTAGGGTTTTTACATGCTTGTTGTATGATATCTATTTTGATTGCATGATGAAACTTGAACGTTAGAAATATGATTGCATGACTGTTTTAGGCTCCCGATGCGGTCGGTGGAGGTAGAGTGTTCGAAATAGGACGTAAAACAAATTTTAAACCGAAAACTGCCAACTCGGGTAGAAATTGCCCAGTTTCGGGAAAAACTAATTTTGAGGCCTTTAGAGGCCGAATTTGGAAAAACTCAAAACACGAAAGTTGTAGAGTAGGGTTTTTCCTAGGGGACAGCGCGGACAGTTTTGTAAAATGAGGCTCCAATGGCCTCGGTTTTTACTGAAACCCGAGTCTGACCGTGCCCAGGACCAATGCACGGCCAGAACTGATTCAACAAGGAATTTGAACGTGTTAAAGGCCGAACTGAGTTTTTCTCAAAACACGAAAGTTATAGGGTTTTTAGATATCTAAAACTTTCGTGAAGACAACTTTTTCAAAATCAGCTTTGATTTTTAAATGAAATTGGATTTCGGAAACTGTACAGGAAACAAGGAAAATCCTGTACAGGATTTCTAGAAACAACACAGAAAAAGGATAATTTTGCAGTAACACTGAAAATTGACATTGTGGAACTGTTCCAAAGGCAGTTTCCAATAGTCCATAATTTTGCTAAGTCTCATTCTATGATTTTCAGTTTTTAAAGTTAAACAAAAAGGATTTTTATACCTAAATATAAGGTTTTCTTTTCCAAAGAAAGAAGACCTTGAAATCTAAAATTTAAAACAATCCGATTAGGGTAGATTTAAACCCTAGGGTTACCCAACGTAACCAAATAGAATAATGTAAAATTAAGTAAGGGCATATAACTAAGGTTATATAAGAATGTTGGTTATACTACCAGCATTTCTAACCCTTACTTTTAATTTATCACAGAATATACTACGCGGCAGTGTTCTGACGGGACTCAACTCGATATCAGACACAACCAAAATAAACAAGGTAAGTACAACTCCGCCTACAGCATAGGCTTTGTTGTGTATACTTGCCTAAGTATGTTTGTAAATGCTATGTTTGTTTGTTAAATGCTATGTTTGTTTGTTAAATGCTATGTTTGTTTGTTAAATGTTATGTTATATGCTATAGTATGCTAAATGTTATAATATGTTCTAAGTATGCCATGTTATATGTTATGAATTATGAAATGTCAAATGCTATGTTATGTATTATAGAAACATGTTAAGTTACAATAGGCTAAAGATAAGATCATAAACTAATTATGTGATACATCACGATGCATGTTCACAAATTAACAAAAGTAAGATTAAGTATGAGATAAAAACAGTTACGATGGCAAACAATTGCCTGTGTCGTACCGACCCGCGTTAGGTCGGGTTGGACTATGAATTGAGTTGGAAATGGTGTGGCCGCCCCAACCAATTCATAGTTGCGCGCCCGGTACGAACACTTACTTTATGGGGCCCATAAGATAAGACAAGATAAGTTAAGATAAGAAAGTTATGAATGAATAAGTAAGCATAATGAAGCATAATTGACTATGCATACGCTAAGATAAGTTATGATATGTTAGGAATGATGTATGATTAAGTTAAGTACAAGATACTAGGTTCGGTTATTTATATTAATTTATGTTGTGTCGCGGTATAGAATAGTTGTACTTGCTGAGCGAAAGCTCACTGTCTTACGTCTATGCTGTAGGTAAGCAGCCTGGCAGCAACCCCTGATACAAGATGGAGGGCATGGACTGGCGGACTGTGAAATGTGGGAATACACCGCTACGCGTATTGTTATTATTTTGTCATTGCAAATAAATATTTTTATAAGTTTTATATTACGCCCAAACAACGTTATTAAGTATTCGTTATAATTATTTATGTATGTGCATGTGTGATTACGCCACAAAAAAAAAAAAAAAAAAAAAAAAAATTTCCGCTGTTTAAGTTAAGTTATGTATGTATATATGTATGGTAACGGCCTGTGCTAGGCGGGTCGTTACAGAGTTGGTATCAGAGCGGTTCCCTGCGATCAAATTTCACAGTCAGCCTGCCATCGCCGCCATCATTGTAAGTTAAAATTTTATTTTCATATATTAATTTATTATGTGATTATATATTAATAGATACACGGTTATGGACCCCGCACAAGTAGAGGCGGACCGACGCTCGATTTCTGCATTCTACGAGTCACGGCCCTTGTTATTTGACGGCACCCCCCGGACGGTATCATTATCAGTGTGGCTATATGATTTGGAGATGATCTTCTACCTTTGTCATATAGAGGCTCATCTTCATGTTTCGTTAGCTAGTCGGTGTCTGACAGCTGACGCGAGGTTTTGGTGGATGACGATCGGAGAGGGGATGCTACCAGATCGCACTTGGGCACATTTTCGTACCTGTATGACCACACGATACGGACCGGTACCAGAGGAGGGCGTTGACGAGCCTTATCGTGATCCCGAGATTTATCGGGATATGCAGCACGAGCGATATCACATGTTAGTCGCGGACTGGCATGCATACCCTCCGGAGACGATGGATCACTATTGCCGGAGATTTCAGGAGGCTATGTTACCTCATATTCCTCAGGATATACCGAGCCCAGGGCTGCAGGCCTTAGTGATTCTCCGGAACGGATTACCTCTCCCGATCCGACAGTACACCCCAGAGCCTATGCTGGACATGACTGTGGCGCATATGGTTGAGTACATTCTGGGGGCCGAGGTCATCGTCCAAGCTATGCAGGCCGATGCTCACGTGATGGAGCCTGAGGTACCGGCTGATGACGCTGGGATACCAGAGCCAGTGTACGAGCCCGAGCCAGTGTACGAGCCCGAGCCAGTATACGAGCCCGAGCCGGTGTACGAGCCGGAGCCGGTATATGAGCCGGGTCCAGTTTTTCCAGAGGACCCGATTCTCGCCGATCCAGCGCAGGAGATACCTGCTCATGAGGACGATGAGATGGATGCGCCTGAGGACCCTCCGATCATCGTTATATCCAGCGATGACGAGGATGATGAGGAGGAGCCTGAGCACGAGCCAGGGTTTGGAGGATGGCTCGATGAGGGTGATGACTTCGAGGAGGATCCGGAGGAGATCTTAGATGAGGACGGAGATGCTGACTCCGATGTCTCAGTAGTTACGATAGTAGAGCTAGATTAGGATTAGATCGATCATGTATATCCTTTTACTCTCTTTCTTTTAGATTTTGAGACTGTTGTACTAGCTTATTATTTTTGGAGATAGGCTTGTACTTATGTACGATGGTAAAGTGTTAGACACTTCCATCCCATATTTTTGACCCTGTATATATATAGTACGATGAAAAGACATGTATATAAGTTATTGTAAATATGAATACTTTTTGTACATGTACAAAAGACAAGTGCAGAAATGAAACATATGTTAAATGTTATGTTATGAGATGCAAAGAGCCCTGTTATGGTTATGAATGCTATGATTATGAATGCGATGTTAAATATTATGCTAAGATACAGTTAATTATGTATGAAAGAAAGGATATCAACAGTATGATAATACCTTTTCTAATGGTTTGATAGGATGGTACGCCCACGTCGAACAATGCCTGTAAATCCGCCCGAGCCGGATTTTGCAACCATTGTGGCTAATTTACAGAGGCAGCTGCTCGAACAGCAGCAAGAAACCAACCGATTAAGAGAACAGATAGTTCAAATGAACCAAAGGCCCCAAATGAACGAGGTTCCACCTCCAGTTCACCAAGTACCTCCAATTCACCAGGTACCGCCAGTAGTACCTCCTGTTCCAGAAGTCCAACCAGAGATTCCCCGGAATGCTGAGATTCCGATGGCACAAGTAGGAGGACAAGTTAATGTACAGCCAGTACGGGAAGATCTGCTTTACGAGCGATTCAGGCGGATGAAAGCACCTGAGTTTGAAGGACCAACCGATCCCATAGCTGCCGATAACTGGTTAATCGATATCCAGGTTATTCTGGATTTCATGCGGCTCACAGAACAGGAGAAGGTCCTATGTGCTTCTTTTGCTCTGAAGAAAGATGCACGACACTGGTGGATGACAGTGCAGATGCGACGGGATGTCATGGCCATGAACTGGCAGGATTTTGTGAATGAATTCCGTGCTATGTATTACAATGCGGAAATACTGGCAGCTCAGCAAGATGAGTTTACCAGTTTACGACAGGGGTCAATGACAGTTATGGAGGCCGTTAAGAAATTTGAGCAGTTAGCCCGTCTGTGTCCAGAACTGGTTCCGAACGAGAAGGAAAAAGTTAGAAGAATGATGAAGATGTTCCACACAGACATCTCGAAACAAGTGAGTGCTGGCAGTAGCCCGCCTACCCTGGTCTCTGATTGTGTCAGTAGGGCGATAAGAGCTGAGTACTGGATTAACCAAGACAAAGAAGCACGAGCTCAGATCTTCAAAGCCAGAAAAGAAGAGAAGGCCGTTGCGAAGCAGACCCAGCCTCGTCAGAATGCTGAGTCAAATCAGAGAGGCCAACCCAGTAGCCCCGCTCAGGGTTCTAAGCAGTCTGGAAAGAACAAGAGAAAAGGAAATTTCACGGGCCAGGGACAACAAAGAAATTTCCCACAGAGAAGAAATAACCGTGGAAGGGAGGGTAACAACATTGACTACCCGGTGTGTGCCAAATGTGGGAAGAAACACCAGGGTGTGTGCAGATTGGGGACGAATGCTTGCTATTTATGTGGCAAGGAGGGGCATTACGCCAGGAACTGTACCCAGAACCCCCAGAATCAGAACCCTCCACATCCGAGCCGAGGTGCACCCAGCCAGCTGCACGCAGTCCAAGCCAGACTTGAAGGACCCTCGATCGCGCAAGGCAGATTGGAGGCTCCTGAACCTCAAGCCAGGATCTATGCTTACACAAGAGGAGATGCCGAAGCAGGAACTTCTCATGTGGTGACAGGTCAGATCTCTATCGCCACTCATGAAGCTATTGCCCTGTTTGATTCTGGTGCCACTCACTCGTTTGTATCTTTAGAGTTCGCCCAGAAGTTAGGAAGAGGTGTGGATAAGCTAGATCAACCTTTTAAAACTTCTCTGCCATCCGGAGAAATTTTATGGTCCGATTTCTGGATACGGAACATTTCCGTAATTATTTGTGGTAGAGAGTTGTATGTAGACCTCATCGCGATCAAGCTTCAGGATTTTGACGTGATCTTGGGGATGGACTTCTTGGGTAAGTACAACGCCAAGATAGACTGCCGGAAGCGTTGTGTGGCTTTCAATCCTTACGGTGAGGAAGAGTTCAGTTTTTATGGACGGTCTCGGCACTCAGCAACCAGACTGGTCACGGCAATGAAGGCTTGTAAGATGTTAGCTAGTGGTTGTCAAGGGTATTTAGCTAACATGGTAGATAAGGATCGAGAAATGGAGCTAACGCCAGAAGATGTCCCCATTATCAAGGAATATGTGGATATCTTTCCGAAAGATTTGCCAGGGCTTCCGCCAGAACGCGAAATTTCGTTCGAAATTGAGTTGCTACCTGGAGCTGCTCCGGTATCGAAAGCACCGTATCGTATGGCACCTGCAGAGCTTAGAGAGCTTCAAGTGCAATTACAAGAACTGCTCGACAAGGGATTCATCCGGCAGAGTCACTCTCCATGGGGAGCACCAGTTTTATTTGTAAAGAAGAAGGATGGAACGTTGCGTATGTGCATCGATTATCGCGAGCTGAACAAGATCACGATCAAGAACAAGTATCCCCTTCCGAGGATAGACGATCTTTTTGATCAGCTCAGAGGAGCAGTGGTATTTTCGAAAGTTGACCTGCGATCGGGTTATCATCAGCTCAAGATTAAGGAGTCAGATATCTCCAAGACGGCTTTCCGTACGCGCTATGGGCATTATGAATTCCTGGTTATGCCGTTTGGACTAACCAACGCCCCAGCTGCTTTCATGGACCTTATGAATAGAGTGTTCAAGGAATATCTGGACAAGTTCGTCATTGTCTTTATTGACGATATTTTGATTTATTCAAGGTCCCAAGAGGAACATGAGCGGCATTTGAGAATAGCAATGGAAACGCTAAGACGACATCAACTTTATGCCAAGTTCACTAAATGTGAATTTTGGCTAGAAAAGGTACATTTCTTGGGGCATGTTGTGACAAGAGAAGGGATTTCTGTGGATCCTGCTAAGATAGAGGCGGTTAGCACATGGTCTAGACCCAAGAATGTTACAGAAATAAGGAGTTTCCTTGGATTGGCTGGTTATTACCGACGTTTTGTCGAGGGATTTTCCAAGATTGCAGCCCCTCTTACTGCCCTTACTCGAAAAGGGAGGAATTTCGAGTGGACATCGAAATGTGAAGAGAATTTTCAGGAGCTCAAGAAACAGCTGACGAAAGCTCCAGTGTTGATAATTCCCGACGTGGATGCAGGAAATTTCGTAATCTACAGTGATGCTTCCAAAACGGGACTTGGAGCGGTTCTGATGCAACATGGAAAGGTGGTCGCCTATGCCTCACGACAATTGAAGGATCACGAAAAGAACTATCCTACGCATGACCTGGAGCTTGCAGCGGTAGTTTTCGCACTCAAGATTTGGAGGCACTATTTATATGGAAATAAATGCGAAATCTACACAGACCATCAAAGCCTGAAGTATATTTTTACTCAGAAGGAGCTCAACATGAGACAACGTAGATGGCTAGAGCTTGTAAAGGATTATGATTGTGAAATCCTTTACCACCCTGGAAAGGCAAACAAAGTAGCAGATGCCTTAAGTCGGAAATCTGTAGGCATGTTGATGACTATTGAAGCTTTTCCGAAGCCACTGCAAAGAGAAATTTCTGAGTTCAACTTGGAGCTGTTAACAGGAAAATTATCTTCGCTGACTCTCCAGTCCGATCTTCTCGAAACCATCAGGGCGCATCAAGGAAAAGATCCCTTTTTGATTAAGACACAACTTATTGACGGAAAGAAAAAGGAGTTTAAGACCTCTGCTGATGGTGTTATGTACTTCAAAGGAAGGGTTTGTGTCCCCAACTTTGAGTTTTTGAAGGATCAAATACTGTCAGAGGCACACAAGACGCCGTATTCAGTACATCCAGGAGCTACCAAGATGTACAAAGACCTCCGAGAAAACTATTGGTGGCCAAAGATGAAGAATGAGATAGCGGACTATGTGTCAAAATGCCTAACTTGTCAGAAAGTTAAGGCCGAGCATCGACATCCTGGTGGAGAATTGCAGAAAATAGAGCTTCCGGAGTGGAAATGGGAGCAAATCACTATGGATTTTGTCGTAGGACTGCCCAGAACTGCAAATGGGAATGACACAATTTGGGTGATTGTTGATCGACTAACCAAATCCGCCCACTTCATCGCTATCAAAGTCACTTATTCAGTGGAAAAATTGGCTGAAGTCTACGTATCCCAGATTGTTAGATTTCATGGAGTGCCAAAATCGATCATTTCAGATCGTGATGGACGGTTCACTTCTCGATTTTGGACAAGTGTGCATAATGCCATGGGGTCGAAATTGAAGTTCAGTACGGCATTTCACCCCCAAACCGACGGCCAGTCAGAACGAACTATCCAGACTCTGGAAGATATGTTAAGATCATGCGTTCTAGATTTTAAGGGAAACTGGGATCAGAAGCTGCCATTGATCGAATTTTCATACAACAACAGCTATCACGCTTCAATTGGTATGGCTCCATTCGAAGCACTGTATGGAAGAAAATGTCGATCCCCCATTCATTGGCAAGAAGTCGGACAGAAGCAGCTTCAAACCACGGATTTCATCCGAAAGACTTCAGAGGATATTAAGAAGATTAAACAAAGGCTGGATGTGGCTTTTAGTCGCCAGAAAAGTTATGCTGATAAGCGTAGAAGGCCTTTGGAATTTCAAGTCGGAGATGCGGTGTTCATCAAAATAGCTCCAATGAAAGGAGTAATGCGATTTGGTAAGAAAGGGAAGCTTAGTCCAAGGTATACAGGACCGTTTGAAATCCTTGAAAGGATTGGTAAAGTAGCCTATAAGCTTGCCCTGCCGCCAGAACTAGCAGCAATGCACAATGTATTCCACGTCTCAATGCTCAAAAAGTACGTGCCAGATCCTTCTCATGTGCTCAGTCAAGAACCAGTGGAGGTTCAAACGGATTTAACTTATGAAGAGAAACCCGTACGAATTCTAGATCGGGAAGAGAAGGTTCTAAGGAGTAAGACAATTCCCATGGTGAAAGTGTTGTGGCGAAACCACAAGGTAGAAGAAGCAACCTGGGAACTAGAAGATGATATGAGAAAGAATTACCCCGAATTGTTTTAATTTTCGAGGACGAAAATTTTTAAGGGGGGTAGATTGTAATACCTAGTTTTTCGACGATTGTAATTTCTTGTATAGAGATTCAATTTGAACAATGAAGGTATTTATGGAAAAAGCCCAGTTAAGGGTTTTTATTATGTTTTGTGAGTTTTATGACTTTATAAGACTCGAAAATGATTGCTTAGTCAAGCAAACGACCTTTTAGGAAAAAAAGGAACAAATTGCCGAAAATTTTTACGTTGGTCAAAGTTTGACCAAAAACGTCGACGGTTGACCAAAAAGTCAACTGTTGACCACGGGAGTCAAATCCTGGCAAGAAAGTCAACGGTTGACAAGAAAGTCAATGGTAGACGAGAAAGCCGAAGATTGACCCCAAAAAGTTAAAGAAAAGACTGTACGATTAAATAATCTGCAGTATAGAAATTATACGGTTTAAAACTGTTTTTACGGATAAAATGATATGTTGAGGATTCAAAACCACCCTAGAAAATCAAGCTTATTAAGTAGAATTAAAGGGCAGAAGGACTTTATGAAATAAGAGAAATTTTATACTGTCCATTTTTACACAGATAAATTTTAGACTGCATTATGACATAACAGTATTGTATATTAGTAAGCACAGTACTAGAAATGTCTGTGTTGGAATTAAGTGGACTGCCTATTAAGGAAAGAAGGCAAACAAGCTTTAAGCTTACCTCACCTTACTTTAAATTATTACATCATTAAGTAATAAAAGAAAATTTTGGAAAGTAATTGGTGGTTCTAGCCACCCTTGACCGGCCACATGCCCCCCTCCCAAGATGAATTTCTGATTTTTTAGGGACTAAAGTTGCAATTTGAGGAAGTTTCCAACCTCTATAAATAGGGGTGCCATTATTCACAAAAATTAGAAATCCTAACTAGGTTATGCCAAAATTTTTCTCCACCCAAAACCGAACTTGAGGGAGGTAAGAGGGAAGGAAGAGAAATCAAAATCTAAGAGGGAAAGAGCTCAAGGGAGTGGTCGGATTCTTTGTGGAAGCAAGCAAAAAGAATTGGAAGAATTTGGTGTCCATTTTGGCCAAGGAGGCCGGCTGCAAGGGAGAAAGGAGAAAGGGAGAGAAAAGCTTGTAGTGGCTAGGGTTTTGAGACTAGGAGTGGCCGGGTATTAAAGCAAGAGGAACTGAAAATTTTGGAGCCAATTAGCTCAAGGGGACCGGCTGTTGGTGAAAGAGAAAACCAAGCCAAATCTTGATCAAAAGCAAGGTAAAATTCTTAAGTACCTAAGCTTTTATTTAAATTTCAATTGGAGAAATTTAAATGTATTTTGAGCATGGTTTGTATGAGCATAAGCTCCCTTTTTAATTTCTGCCCTAGTTCAAAATTTTAGGGTTTATGCTTGATTTGGTTAGGGTTTTGGTTTGGTGGTTGCAAAGTTGCATGTTAGGTGTTTGTGGTATTGTTAGGGTTTTTACATGCTTGTTGTATGATATCTATTTTGATTGCATGATGAAACTTGAACGTTAGAAATATGATTGCATGACTGTTTTAGGCTCCCGATGCGGTCGGTGGAGGTAGAGTGTTCGAAATAGGACGTAAAACAAATTTTAAACCGAAAACTGCCAACTCGGGTAGAAATTGCCCAGTTTCGGGAAAAACTAATTTTGAGGCCTTTAGAGGCCGAATTTGGAAAAACTCAAAACACGAAAGTTGTAGAGTAGGGTTTTTCCTAGGGGACAGCGCGGACAGTTTTGTAAAATGAGGCTCCAATGGCCTCGGTTTTTACTGAAACCCGAGTCTGACCGTGCCCAGGACCAATGCACGGCCAGAACTGATTCAACAAGGAATTTGAACGTGTTAAAGGCCGAACTGAGTTTTTCTCAAAACACGAAAGTTATAGGGTTTTTAGATATCTAAAACTTTCGTGAAGACAACTTTTTCAAAATCAGCTTTGATTTTTAAATGAAATTGGATTTCGGAAACTGTACAGGAAACAAGGAAAATCCTGTACAGGATTTCTAGAAACAACACAGAAAAAGGATAATTTTGCAGTAACACTGAAAATTGACATTGTGGAACTGTTCCAAAGGCAGTTTCCAATAGTCCATAATTTTGCTAAGTCTCATTCTATGATTTTCAGTTTTTAAAGTTAAACAAAAAGGATTTTTATACCTAAATATAAGGTTTTCTTTTCCAAAGAAAGAAGACCTTGAAATCTAAAATTTAAAACAATCCGATTAGGGTAGATTTAAACCCTAGGGTTACCCAACGTAACCAAATAGAATAACGTAAAATTAAGTAAGGGCATATAACTAAGGTTATATAAGAATGTTGGTTATACTACCAGCATTTCTAACCCTTACTTTTAATTTATCACAGAATATACTACGCGGCAGTGTTCTGACGGGACTCAACTCGATATCAGACACAACCAAAATAAACAAGGTAAGTACAACTCCGCCTACAGCATAGGCTTTGTTGTGTATACTTGCCTAAGTATGTTTGTAAATGCTATGTTTGTTTGTTAAATGCTATGTTTGTTTGTTAAATGTTATGTTATATGCTATAGTATGCTAAATGTTATAATATGTTCTAAGTATGCCATGTTATATGTTATGAATTATGAAATGTCAAATGCTATGTTATGTATTATAGAAACATGTTAAGTTACAATAGGCTAAAGATAAGATCATAAACTAATTATGTGATACATCACGATGCATGTTCACAAATTAACAAAAGTAAGATTAAGTATGAGATAAAAACAGTTACGATGGCAAACAATTGCCTGTGTCGTACCGACCCGCGTTAGGTCGTGTTGGACTATGAATTGAGTTGGAAATGGTGTGGCCGCCCCAACCAATTCATAGTTGCGCGCCCGGTACGAACACTTACTTTATGGGGCCCATAAGATAAGACAAGATAAGTTAAGATAAGAAAGTTATGAATGAATAAGTAAGCATAATGAAGCATAATTGACTATGCATACGCTAAGATAAGTTATGATATGTTAGGAATGATGTATGATTAAGTTAAGTACAAGATACTAGGTTCGGTTATTTATATTAATTTATGTTGTGTCGCGGTATAGAATAGTTGTACTTGCTGAGCGAAAGCTCACTGTCTTACGTCTATGCTGTAGGTAAGCAGCCTGGCAGCAACCCCTGATACAAGATGGAGGGCATGGACTGGCGGACTGTGAAATGTGGGAATACACCGCTACGCGTATTGTTATTATTTTGTCATTGCAAATAAATATTTTTATAAGTTTTATATTACGCCCAAACAACGTTATTAAGTATTCGTTATAATTATTTATGTATGTGCATGTGTGATTACGCCACAAAAAAAAAAAAAAAAAAAAAAAATTTCCGCTGTTTAAGTTAAGTTATGTATGTATATATATATGGTAACGGCCTGTGCTAGGCGGGTCGTTACATTTTACGATACACAAGATATGAGATTTGAAATTTTGGTAACAAGTGGTCAGTAAACATCTAACTAAAGGAAAATGGAGGGAATATTTTTTGGAATTTTAGCTTTTTCTCTTTTACACAATGTAGGATGGAAAAGAGTGTGCAAATGGAGTGATGAACATATAAATCGATGAAGATCGATATTGTAGTTTGTTTGGCAAGAAGTAGAGGGAAGAGAACGAAAGTTGGGAAAATTTACTAATTAAGGGTTTGTTTGGAGGCTATTGGTAAGGGGTGTTTGGTAAATCTTGTTTTCACCCATTAAGAGTTGCTTTTGCACAACTACTTATGTTCTTATTATATTACTTCATTAAAATCACCTTTATATTGAATCACAATTTTCTATCTACCTTTTTTATTTATATGTTTAACGTTTAAAAATAAATTTAAATAAATAAGTCTTTTCTTTCAAAAAGTAATCACAAATTCTTTAACAAATTCGGTAACTCATATATTTATCATCTAATTTGTTATTGTAATACTTTTTTTTTTTTTTTTGTTATTGGGAATTTTATTCATTGTAATCTTAAGTGTGTTTGAAGATGATTTTGTACGTACCTTTTCCATTGAAAACGATGTATTAATTTATCCCCTAAATTAAATAGTTTCTCTTTGACTTATTTAGGATTAGAAAATTAAAATTGTAGATATGTTCATAGTTTTGATGTAAAAAATTATAAATATTTACCTTAATATTAGAAATAAAAACTGAAACTATTAATATATACTGGAATATTTTTTGAAATAAAAATAGAGTATGTCTGTAGCTCTACGACAGTTTATCCTTGTCTAACGAATGCCTAAAATTCGGCTTTTAGTATTTATAACAGCTTTGACAAGAAAAATACCAAACACCTATTTGCTTTTCATAACATTAACTTCTAGCCTGCCTTACCAATGTTGATCCTTTTAATGTTGGATGGATTTTTAAGTGGAAAACTTAAAATCAAATACTAATGAGTAAATTTTCAAGTGGAAGAGTAGTTTTTTGTTTTTTGTCTTTTGTTTTTTGTTTTTTGGTTTTTTGTTTTTGTTTGTTTTTGTCTTTTTGTTTTTTAAAGGTAAGGAAGAGTAGTGTTTTGAGTTAGAAGCTTTTTCTTTTATTTTTTTTGTAGGTTGAATTTGTAAGCATTTTTTGTGTTGCGTTTTGGGGTTCTGGCTTTTTTTTTTTTTTTTTTCCAGCCAAAAGAAGGGGGGAAAAAAAACCATTTAAAAGTTAAAACTGTAAAAAAATAAGTAAATAAATAAACTTTTTTAAACAAAAGTACAAAAAATCTCAACCAAAAAAAAAAAAAAAAGTTTTAAAAGAAGGATTATTTTCACCAAGTTCCTCTCAATTTTTAAACTCATTCACCTTATTCTCTAAACTAAACAATTCCAATTTTGCCTTCCTAGATAGTTTTGGAATTAGTCCATGTAAATACTTGTATTGGAAACTGAAAAAGAAGTCATGAAGTTTGAATGGACCAATTCGTGAAGTTTGAATTGGACTTGTTTGGTTCACAAGTTCAAACTAAGATTTTTAAATTTTTTTTTGTCTTTTTCTTAAAAAGTTTTTGTCTTTTTCTCAAAAAGTTTTTTGTCTTTTCTGAAAATTCAAAAAAATTTACTATTGAAACTTAAAAATTTCAACTCAAACTCATTCACCAAACTCCCCTTTAGTTTTATTTAATCGCCTTATTTTGACTTCCTGTTGATGAATAAACAAATGGGGAAGTGGGTAATATCAGGAATATAACCTTTTGGCATTGTTGTTTTAACAAATGTATGGTGTTATTATCTTAGCCTGTGTAGTGTGTGCTTAAATTCTTGAAAGTTCTCCTCTCTTTCTTCATAGTAACTCATTACGTTCAAATATTTCGCCATGTAATTAGTAAATGGAAGAGAGAGAGAGAGAGAGAGAGAGAGAGATAAATTCGAAGAGTAGTCAATAATTACTAGTAAATACAAAAAAGGAACTCCTAATAGTTTTAAAATTCTCCAATTTGATCTCTCTTAAGATGGAGAGGTTATTAAAAGGACATCAGACCAAACATCAAGAATAGTTGGTATTGCTTTTTAGATGTTACCGTGTTTTGGATGATGTCTGTTAAAACAAAAAATAAAAAAAGGTCTATTGGTGATGTCTACGGGTTTTACACGTAACTTAGCATTCTTTTAAATTAAATGACAAATTCTTTTCCTATTAAGAAAAAAGTAATTAATGCGATCATTTTCAAAGATGCTAAATGGGAACAAGTGGAATTAGTAGCTCTAGATGTATTATATGACGTTGTGGATACATGTATGTATGTGTGTATATATATATATAGACACACATGCACAGTAATGTTATAGGATCCCTTGTTTTACCATTCTTAAATATTTATCCATGTTAGTAAATTAAAGAGGGAGTCTATTGACACCTTTACCTTCCTTACCTCCTTACATTTTAGCCGCCCCTTTTACTCCAAAAAAAGTCATTCAGTTATATTTTTCTTTTCTTTTTTCTCCCACCAACCATTCAAAAACTCCTCAATTTTAACAACTATTTCCCTTTTCAAATTTTCATCTCCGGCATTTCTTCTTCGTTTAGAGGGAATTTACAAGAAATGATCTGGAGTTATGGATATATCGGGACTAAATTAGAAAGCATTTTGTTTGCTTTCAATATACAAGGCTCAAAGGATTTGCGCGCGCGCCGCGCGCACCCCCACCCAACCCCCCCCCCCCCCCCCCCTTTTTCATTTTCCTTTTCCTTTTCCTTTTTGAGAGAGAAACAATGACTATATATATTGTTATGTTAATCGTACTGAAAGAATTTGATTTTTGAGTTGTGCTTTCTTTTCGTTTTTTCTCCCAGTTTATTTTCTTCATTTCTTTTATTTTTACACCGGTAAGAAAAAGAAAAGCGTATTTTTTGTTTAATAATTTGAATTTTTTGGCAAATGTTTAAGATGACTAGACAACAATCATCACTCGCTGAAAATGTTGTTTACATGAGGTGTGTTGTGTTAACTTGTTTGTTCACCTTTTCGACTTAGGGTCCGTTTGGTTCGTCAGTTGGAGTTAAAATATTTGAGTTGAGTTTGAGTTAAGTTGAGTTGAGATGAGAAGAAGAGTGTTTGGTAAAATATTTGAAAAAAAAGTTTAGTTTGAGTTGGGTGTTTGGTAAAAAAGTTTGAGTTGAGAAGTTTAAAAAAAACAAGGGCCCTGTTTGGATGTGAAGAAATAGAGAAACAATTTTTTCCTTTTTTTTTTTTTTGGTAACTTATCTGAACTCCAACTAAACTTCACTTTTCCACCTCAATTTTTTCCTTTCTGTGAAAATGTGTAGGAAAACAACCTGGCTTGTTTGCTTCATCATCTCATTCCAACTCATACTTTACTTTTTTTTGTCATTTTCCTAAAAAGTTTGTCTTTATCCCAAAAAGTTTTTTGGGCTTTCTAAAAATTCAAAAAAATTTACTATTACAACTAAAATATTTCGACTCAAACTAACAAACGGATAAATTTTTTCAAAAATTACAACTAATCTAACTTGAAAACTACAACTCAACTCGAACCCAACTCAATTTAACATTCTATTATAGGTGCCAGCGACGGAAAATTTAATAATTAAAATACGCTCAATTAATAACACCAAATTGTGTTTACATTATTAAAAACTACAAATTAATACTTACAGTCCTAATGTAGCCCAAAATACAAGCTTTCGGGCTTTCAAGTGGTTTTATATCACGGCGATAATTGATCTCTGACCCAGTACCATCTACCCCGTCGTCCAACACGTAATTGGCGTTAATGTTGACGTTCCCACGTTAGGGCCTTGTTTTGATGTAAAAAAATTGATTTATAAAGTTTAACTCAAAATTAACATTCCATTGTAGATTGTGCATTGAAAATTAGAAAAATTAAAATAATCTAAAATAAAAATATCTAAAAAAAAAGGGGGCCATTCAACTTTTTTTTCAGCTTCTTTCTCTCTCTACCTCATGCTCTCTCTCTCTCTCTCTAGCTCTCTCTCTCTCTCTGGCTCCCTCCCTCCCTCCCGTCCCACCGGCCCCCCACCAGCCACCATGCCGGCAAATAGGTGAACAAAGTCCATCTGAGTTGTGGGTTTTTTTTTTTTCAGCTTCTCTCTCTCTCTCTACCTCATGCTCTCTCTCTCTCCCTCTATCTCTCTCTCTCTCTCTGGCTCCCTCCCTCCCTCCCGTCCCACCGGCCCCCCACCAGCCACCATGCCGGCAAATAGGTGAACAAAGTCCACCTGAGCTGTGGGTTTTTTTTTTTTCAGCTTCTCTCTCTCTCTACCTCATGCTCTCTCTCTCTCTGGCTCCCTCCCTCCCTCCCTCCCTCCCGTCCCACCTGAGTTGAAGATAAACAGTAAACTCATTTTCTTTCATTGTATAACGGTTCAACATCAAGTTCAAGATGAACTGTGAAGCCAAACGTAAAAAGTTGAGTTTGACCTGAACTTTTCAGTCCGAACTTCCGAACCAAACACACGCTTAAAATTTAAATCATTCAAACTATTATAGGTGCCTTTTTTAAATTCTAAAAATAGGTAAAATTCTAGACCCCGTTTGGGGTCATGTTTGGAAAAGTGTTTTCCAAACATTTTTTTGGTCATTTTCCTCCAATTTTACTATTCACTTTTCCAAACATTTTAAAAAAACTCAAACTTTAAAAGTTCATAACTTTATCATTTTAAATTGTAATACGATGCTTTTTTTTTCCGAATTACATAAAATTTTGAGAGAAACAAAATAATATCCATGTTTCTAATTTTTTTATGAACAAGTTTCAGCTTTTTACATTTTTTTCACTCCAAACAGTTCATTTTTACTAAATATATATTTTCAAAATTCAAATCATCTCCAACATCCAAAACACTGTCTTCAAACGTGACCCCAAATGGGCCCTAAAATTAAATCATTCAAAGTGTGTGAATATATATATATATATATATTTTTTTTTTTGTTGGGAAAAAAATTGTCTTTAAACATAATTTTGATAATAGGTAAATCAATAATAATAAATTCATCAAAAAAAAATTCATGAAAAAATTAAATGAGGGGTGTCAATACTTCTTTTAGATTAAATTGTCGCATTCAAACTCTAATCCGAAGGTCAAATTCTAAAAGCTGAAGAAATGAATAGTAAACAAATGGGGAAGTGGGTAAGTGTAACTAATATATATTCCAGCTGGTTTAGAAGGAATAAAATATTATGCCACCTAACAAATCCGGTTATGTTTATATTTCAACTTTATACCTTCCAAGAAATTTCCAGGAATAAGACACTGAGCATCAGCTAGCAATTCTTGAAACCTTCAATATTAAATATTCTAAATGGTGCCATTCTACGCTTTACTAAGCATGTGGTTATGTTTTTCGTTTCCCATATATACAGCTTAAACAGGAGGCTTTTGCTAGTCAATTCCTAAATTTGCTGGTTCTGAATATGGCTGCTGCTGCTTCTTCTTCTTCTTCAACGTCCACTGCTGTGAAACATGACGTATTTCTCAGCTTTACAGGTCAGGATACCCGTGCCAAATTTATGAGCCATCTTCTAAAAGAATTGACCCGAAAGAGTATCGAAACCTACATAGATGACAGACTTTCAAAAGGTGATGAAATTTCACCTGCACTTATCAAAGCGATAGAGGGATCGAGGATTTCCGTGATAATTTTCTCTGAAAATTATGCATTTTCATCCTGGTGTTTGGATGAAGTGGTGTGTATTCTCAAATGCAAAAAACAACATGGACAGATCGTTGTACCTGTTTTCTATGAAATTGAACCATCACATGTACGAAAACAACAAAAGAGTTATGAAGCGGCTTTTGCAAAACATGAAGAACGTTTCAAGGACAGAATTGTTGATGAGTGGAGAGCTGCCTTGACAGAAGTAGCCAATATTGCAGGCTGGGATTCGCGAAATTACAGGTAATTTGTCTGTTGTGCCATTTTGCATTCATGTTTATAATAAAATATAAGTAAAAATAATATAGAAGGTTATTTTTACAGTTAATTTCACAAATGGCCCTTGATTTATCCTTAACTTTTAGTTTTATATGTCACACTACATCGAACATTTTTATTGTTACGAAAACAATCCCTAGTCATATCGGTATTTCATCAAAAACTGAATGGAAATTGAACAATTTAACTTTAATTAAGGTTAAAATTATAATTAAATATTTTTGGTAGAGAAACAATACCATCAAAATAGCTTTAGGAGTTAATGATTGCGCTATATATCTTTGATTAAAATACAATTTGCTTCTAAAATATCTTCAATTATGAATTTACCTATAAATAAGCTCATATGATAAGAACATATTCAACTTTAGATTCATGCCTTTGGGTGAGAAAATCAATAAAATCTCTTCTCTTTCTCTCTGTAACCAATAAAAATCTAGCATTCTCAAATTCCTTGCTTTCGCGGTACTGCAAACCATCAAAGTAAAATCCAGAATGTTTTCTTATAGTTCCATTGCATTGGTGTTATAATTCTAACTTATAGAGTTTTTCTATACATGCATGCTAGAACTGAGTCCGAGTTTATTGAGGCAATTGTGAAAGACATCCTGGTGAAACTGAATGGCATGTCATCAAGTGATGATGAGTTCAAAGATCTTGTTGGAATTGACAAACGCATTGAGAAAATGGAACAGTTGTTATGCCTTGAGGACTCAACAACTGTTCGCGTGATCGGCATTTGGGGAATGGGAGGTCTGGGGAAGACAACCCTTGCTCGAGTAATAGTAAAACGGTTTTCCTCTAAATTTCAAGGTTGCTGCATTCTTGAAAATGTCAGGGAAGAATCGGGAAAATGTAACGGATTGGAAAGTTTGAAGAGAAAACTATTTTCTGAGTCATTGGAGGAAAAGGATCTAAATGACATTACCTCTTTTTCCAAGGAAAGACTTCGCCGTAAGAAGGTACTTATTGTTCTTGATGATGTGGATGATCCAGAGCAATTGGATGTTCTAGTTGCAGATCATGATCGGTTTGGTCTTGGAAGTAGAATTATTATAACAACAAGAGGTGCAAGTGTGCTTAGGAATAGAGCAGATGAGACATATGAACTTGAGGGATTAGATTTTGATAATTCTCTTCAGCTCTTTAATTTGAATGCTTTCGAGGGAAAATCTCCTACGGTTAACAATGAAAGAGTGGTAAATCAAGCTAATGGGAACCCGCTAGCTCTTAAAGTCTTAGGGTCTTTCCTTCGTTCAAGGAGAGAGGAAAAATGGGAAATCGAGCTAGAAAAACTTAAAGAGGTTCCCAACCAAAAAATTCACAATATATTAAGAATAAGTTTTGACTCACTTGATATAAGGGAGCAAGATATATTTCTTGATATTGTATGTTTTTTTGGCGATAAGTTACCGGCCTGCAGAAAACTTGTAGAACGTAGACTTGGTGCTCATCGTAAATTTGTGGACATTGGAATAGATAGTCTTATTGACAATTCTCTTATAACCCACGTCAAAGGCAACGATACTCTTGTGATCCATGATCTTTTAAAAGAAACGGGTTGGGAAATTGAACGACAACGCATCAAAGAGTCTGGGAAGCATTCTAGATTGTGTCAGGAGGAGCAGCTTTACCATGTCTATAAAACTAAAACGGTAAGTGTTAAGTCCAATATTTATGAGTTTTGATATAAGTTCCCTTGAAAAATCACGAAAGATTATTCTTTCCTACAACCAACTTGATTGAATTTTTTTTTTTTTTTTTTTTTTTGGGTCTTTGGTTTTCTTTAACCCGTGCATTATAAATTTAACCTTTAATTTGTTATTTATTATCAGGGGACTCCAACTGCTGTCGAAGGAATATCTTGCTTCATTGGTTGGGAAAGAGACTGGGGTCCTACCATGTTCGAAGGGATGGATCGGCTGTGGTTGTTGGATATGTCCTGGTATGGTTTACGCCTTCATCAAGGTCTTCAATGTCTCCCTGATTCACTTAAATGTCTCATCTGGCGCGGTTGGCTTTGGAAATCTCTGCCATCGAAGTTTATGCCACATAATCTTGTTGAACTTATTATGCCTTATAGCCACCTTGAGAAACTATGGAGTGGAGTCCAGGTATGTTTCAATTTAACAATTTTTTTCTGTAGCTTATGGTATGTTAAAATTAGCTTATTAAATTCTAACTTTTTCTAAAATCTTTTTTGCAACAGAATCTTGGAAATTTAAAGTATGTTAATCTTAGTTTCTCCAGCAATCTTACTGAAATTTCAGCTCTCTCTCAAGCTCCAAACCTTGTGAGCGTAGTTCTTATCGGCTGCGACAGGTTACGTCAAGTTCCACCATTGAGATTTCAAATTTGTAATAATCTTACATATTTGGATCCAAGCTCCAACAGATGTAATGACATTGGATGTCGAACTCTTGGATGCCTTCTACTTGGTTGCTGCTATTACCTTGAAGTTGTTGAGAAGATATCCGGAAATCTGAAAGAACTAAATTTATGTTCCACTTCAATAACAGAATTGCCCTCTTCAATTTTGTCTCTTGATAATCTTGAGTACTTGAATCTCAGCTGTTGTTACAACCTCAAGAGTCTTCCAAGTGATATTCAAAAGTTGAAGTCCTTGAAACGTCTAGATCTCAGTGGATGTCCTTCCGTTGACAAGCTACCCGCACTTCCAAGGAATTTGATTGAGATAGATTTGAGTGGAACATCAATAGAACAAGTGCCATCCATTGAGCATCTCTCTAGTCTTGAGAAACTATCATTGTCTGGTTGCCGAAGGCTCAAGAGCCTGCCAATTGGCATTTCTAAGTTGAAGTCTCTTAAAAGACTTGAATTGGGTTTTTACAGGCACTTTGCAATCTTAGCAACAACATTGATGAATTTAGAGACTCTAAGCTTACAGGGAGCAAGGATCCAAGTGGAACTCTTATCAAGAATTCCCGATGCAATCTGTGGTTTATCATCATTAGAAAAACTAAGGCTAGATGGAAGTAATATAGAGGGAATACCTGTAGGCATAAAAAATCTGTCTAAGCTGATTGAGCTTTGGATTCCTTGTTGCAAGAGACTCAAATCCTTGCCAGAGCTTCCGTCGTCTCTAGAACTTCTTGATGCGAGTGGATGCATCTCATTGGAGATGATATCAAACTCAAGAGATGAACTCATACAAGGGTTGAGGAGTGGCAATCATGTCATGTCCTGCCGGAGATTTTTGTATGTCGATTGTTTTATGTTGGATCAGAACTCACGCAACAACATAGTAAGCGAATTTCAGCACAGAGCCCTGTACGCAGGAATTGAATCTGTACTACCATATAATGTAATTAAGGTATATGTATCTCTTTCTTGTATTTTTATTATTATTTTTTTTATAAATAAAAGCTGACATGTTTTCACAATTGAGCTAAAACAAGATGATTGTTTATCTCGCAGAAATCAGATTGTATTCCTAGTGTTGGCATTTGTTATCCTGGAAATGCGATTCCAATGTGGTTTACCTATCGGTCCAAGAGCTCTTCAATAAATGTTAAGCTTTCTTCTGATTGGCAGAATGCCAACTTCTTGGGCTTTGCTTTATGCGCTGTCGTTGCAGACAACCAAGATTTCATCTTCAAATTATCTTGTGAAGGAAATTTCAAAACTATCGATGGTAAAAGCTGCACAGTACGATGGGATTTCCATCATGATACAGAGTATAAACCGTCCATTTTAAGTAACATGTTTATGTGGTATATGCATGGAAACTACCATGACTATCTTGATGCAATGGAGGTGTCATTTCGTTTCTCTGACGAAGCTGAAGTTGAAGTTGAAGGTGAAGAAAGCAAAGTGACAGCATGTGGAATCCGGCTACTATATCTCCAAGATGCAGAGGAACTTGGTATCGCCAATAACCTTTGGAAAATAAAAAGGTGAAAAAATTGGAGCATCAACTATGATGCAGGCGAACCACATCTTAAAAGAATTGAAAAAGAATTCAAACTTTCAATCCCTAGGGACTCTGCTGACCATGCCCCCTATATTACATGTTATTTATAAAATCTTTATATATATATATATATGTTTGTATATATATGCTAAGCTTTGAACAAGGTTAATTTCAAATCATTACGTCTTGCTTTTGTAGGAATTGGCTTCTAGTGGAAAGAAATTTGGTTGAACATTGAGTGCATGTTGAGATCCGTAATATAGATAACAAGCTTGATACCTGGAAAATACTTAGATAATACATATTTCCTAACCAGATAACATCTCCAATATGCTTTATAAATAAATTATTTGTCATAAATGTTATTATAGCAAACATTTTATTTACAATAATATTTTAAGATAATTTTTGTTATGATTATACTTTTAAATTAACTATTTACCATCACCTAAAAAGTTTTCAATTATTTATTTTTATTACTAGATATTTTTGGCCTTTTTTTTTTCTTGAAAGTTATATTAAAACCCCAGTTTTCTATTAATGCACCCATAATCAACACAAATGACTAAAAAAAGACAATTTATATAGAACTTGCAAAAATAATGGAATTATCCTTTTATACACCCCTCTGGCTTACCCTTGGTCATCTCTTGATTTCTTCATCAAACTTATTTCATTTAGGGTCCGTTTGATGAATGAGTTGAGTTTGAGATAAGATGAAATTTTTAAGTTTGGGTTGAGTTGACTTTTTAAAAAGTAGTTATAAACTTTATTGACTTTTCAGAAAAAGATAAAAATTAAGATGAAAAAATACAATTTAATTTGAGTGAAATTGATTCACCAAACAAGACCTTAAACATTTTTCTCTCATCTCTTCCTCTAGGGACCGGAGCCAGGATGATTTGGTAAGGGGGGTCAAAAAAAAAATTCGTTTAAACTACTAAACCAACTAATGTTTATGAATTTAATAAAACTATTTAATTTCTTAAAATCTAAATTATTTGTCCAATTAAATATGGGTGATTATATTTACACTCATAATATTAATAAATATCTCCACTAATAAATGTTTCTTAATATAAATTTAATAAATCTATCATTTAATAAATACTATTAAATAAGAATAATTGACCTAAATAGTCATAGAATTCTTTCGAAAATGACAATTTAGTTCTTATCTTTTTAATTTTGATCGAGATGACCTAAAACTCTCTAAATGTTAAAAATTATAGTCAGTTCCGTCAAACTCCGTTAAGTTTCTAACAGAATATTACTCTAATGATATTTTGTATTAAAAAGACTAAAATACTCTTCAATTTTCTCGTCCCTCTGTCTCATCCCCCCTCTCTCTCTCTACCTTTGCAGACTCCGGCAACGGCCTCCATCTCCGGCAAGGGAAGCTGACGACGAACTTGCAACAACATCCATGAGGATCTGGGGTCACCGACGCGCAACGACGCTCGTCCCAGATCTTGGCGGATCTCGGGTCCCTGTTCCAGACGACCGCCGGATCTCGAACCTTTGCAGATGAACCGCCACGCAATCCGTCGCTTCTCGCCGGATCTCGAACCTCTGCAGACGCATCTCGCTGAATCTCGAACCTCCGCAGACAAACGGCCATGCGATCCGCCGCTACCCTCCTGATCTCGAACCTCTGCAGATGCTTCTCATCGGATCGCGAACTGCCACGCGATCTGGATTCCCTCGATCTCCTTGCCGTCTTCGTCAATCGCCATGACAATGGACCTCTGCCTCGGGCCCTTGCCAATGCGGAGGCGCGATATGGAGGGGCTTTCATTCCCCGCACCCACGTACTTCTCCTTCTCTGACGTCGTCGGACTTGGGCAGTAGTGGCGCTCAGGTTTGCAGTTTTTGATAGCAACCCTTAAGATTTGGGTTTCTCTTTTTCTTTGTAATAATCAATGGTTTTTTTTTTTTTTAATTATTAGTTAATATTAGTTTTTTAAAATACCATTTAATATTATATCACATGACTAACACGCGATACATTCCATTAAATATTTAGGCTTTGTTTGGTAATAAAGTTTAACTCTAATTAAATTGAACTTTTTCATTTTAATTTTTATCTTTTTCTGAAAAGTCAACAAAGTTTATAACTATTTTTTAAAAAGTCAACTCAACTCAAACTTAAAAATTTTATCTCTTTTCAAACTCAACTCATTCACCAAACAGACCATTAATGATTTAAACAAAAAGGATTATAATTATCAAGATTTAAGAGTTTAAGATTATTTTAGTTAAAATTAAAAAATATGAATCAAACTGTCACCTTTTAAAGAATTTAGGAATCATTTTGACTAATTACTCTTTATATAATATCATATTTAATTCTCTCATACACCAATTTTTATTTTAATTTTTAATTAATTTAATTAAAAATAAAGTAACAAATCTAAATAAAAAATATATATATTTTTATTCTCAAAAAGAAAATATAAAGTATATTTAAAAAAAAAACAGAAGAGGAAATAATAAAGAAAAAAACTCAAGTAATATCTAAATTAAAAATCAAATAATGTTATATTGCATTTAAAAAAATATATAAATATAAAATCAAGTAAACGAACATAACAAGAAAAAATAATTAAAAAGAATACTCATTAAAAAAACCTCAAAAGAATCATTTTCAATTACTATATGAGAAGAAAAAAAAAAACACATAATATTCATAAATTAAAAAATTAAAAATACATATTACAATAATTGTTGCCTCTTTTAGAGACATCTTTCTTTTATTTTTATTTCACTTGAATCCTCCATTTAAATTTTTCATGTAGTTATAAAAATTTTTAAAAAAAAGAAATTGATAAAGAATAATTTAAAATTTATAAAATAAACAATTTAGAGTTTAGAACAATTTATAAAAATTTCTTATATTTTTTTTTATTTTTTTAAATATTATTTTTATTTATGATTAATGTGGTGTATGTTTTTTAATTATTTTATAAAAGAATTTTTTTTTTTTTTATAGGTATATGGAGATATAAGCATTTTTATGAATAGTTTTAAGATAATTTTCTTGTAGGATAAAAATTCATTAAAATTTTTTATTGATAGACTGATTTATAGATGAATTTGATGACAAGAGACCTTAGTGGTGTGTTGAATCTCCAGTCATGAACGCTCTCTTTTATCTCTGTCACTCACTCTGTTTTCAACATAAACATTGAATTTTCAGAATGAATAGCGGGTTTAATTTGAAGTGTCAATCGGGCGATTAGTTATTGGGCCTGGGTATTTTAGAGCATTTTGAAGCAGTGTTAATTCTTCTGCCATAAGCAGATGAAGTTTCTGCCCTGAAACCATATATTCATTTTGTTCCTGATGTAATGGGGCAGAAATTAAAAAAGGTAGGGACCAACAGTGATGAGTTTTAAAACGTGGAATGGGCTGGAAGCGGTCCAACAAGTTCAAGACACTCACAAAATTGCCCAACTGACCACCTTTTTTCCTCTCTGGAAAATTTTGGCACGCTTTTCTCCTTTACTTTTTTGACACGCTTTTTATTTTTTATTTTTTAATTTTCTGAAATTTATTTTGTTTTTTTTTTTAAGTTAAGTCTATTTTAATACTATATTACATTTTACCAAATATCACAAGAATTGACAATGACTACCAACGGTGTTGGTCTTCTGCTCCGGTTGTCGGTGTTGGTCATCTCGAATATTCTAGTAGAATATTTTGAATATTCTGCTAAAATATATACTTTTTTTCCATATGAAAGGCCGGATATTTCTGACTTGAGTCATCAGCGCCGATCATCATAATATTCTAGTAGAATATTTTAGATATTCTAATAGAATATTGTTTGTTTTTAACTTGGATATTCTAGCATATTGTTTGTTGGTTCTGATGACCATGTATCTTTAAGCACAAAAGATAGTACTCACAAGTTAGATATGGTCCCTCCAGCCACATGTAATACATCCCCACTACAGGCCTTGGTCAATCTCGAGGCAAATCAAGGGCAAAGAGACAAGGCTTCCATACATTCAGTGACACCACAACCTGCAGCTAACACAAATCTTCCGGCTGCTAGTTCGATTCCTTTGGCAGATTCATCTTCTCATATTCAGGCTCCCACAATAAAATTTTAGGAGACACAAAATTAGATCAGACGAAAAAATTCCAACAGTATCAATTCTGACACTCAGAGGTTAGACTCAAGAATTAACAAAAGCATTGCATCAATCATGTTCTATTTTCATCGTGTTACCTTTTTGTTAATAAATATCGAACCGTTAATCAAGTAATGGAGGAAGCCAATATAGTCAAAATATATTTTTGGGCCGATAGGTTGAGCAAACAGAAGGAGCATTCATATACCTATCAAATCGAGAAAACAACACAACAACAAGCATTAAAGTAATGACTGTAGATATTGAAGAGATTCCGAACAAACCAGAAAATTATACACTTGTTTAGAAAGAAACGAAGATTCGAGATCTTGAAAAAAAATTGAGGAACACAATAACTTGCGAAGAGATATAACCACTGATCACTCATGTTCGATCATTGAACTTGAACAAAGAGGGCTCGAGGTTCGGGTTAAATAAAACCTTGCCCTATATTTGTCAAACTTTTTTAGTTGAAATTTAATGTCATTGGACATTTTAATAATGTGAATCTTGAATTCTAGTTACAAGTAAATGCCTAACTAAAGTAAAATGGAGGGGATATTTTTTTGGAGTTGAAACTTAATATTCTCTTTTACACTATGTGGGATAGGAAAGAGGAAGAAAGAATGGTTAGATGAAAAAATAATTCCATGAAAAATGACAAGTTCGTTTGTTTGGTAAGAAGTAAAGGGAAGATAACAGAAAATGAGATGAAGAAACGTTGTATTGGCATCGCTTTTGAAGATTTGTTTTTAGGTTCTTAAGGTCAGGCTGATTTGTGTGTCCTAAAGTTTCTAGGATTCTACTGAAAAGGGGAATGTTGTAAATTACAGCATAATACACAGATGAAAAAGTGACCGTTGGATAAACAAATGGGGAAGTGTGCAAATGCAAATAATTCATGGTTTATAAGGAATAAAATATTACACCATCTAACATGGTTATGTTAATTTGTTTCGCTTAGTACGTCCAAGAAATTTCCCTGGAAATAAGCTTATTTATTACTGATTAACTTATCTTTTGATGTTATCGAGACAAAACAAATTTAATATCCACCACCTTATTTTTCATTATTTTTGCCGAAGGTCATAGAGAAGGGATTATTGATCTTTCCAAGGTCCATTTAATTAGTGTAACAACATGAGCATCTGTACTTTTTTTTTTTTTTTTTTTCCGGAAGGGAAACTGCAATGTACTAATCAAACAAAATATCCATCCCTTCAAGAAAATGAAAAAAAAAAAAAGAATAAAAATAAAATAAAAACCATCTGCTAATACAACAATCGAAAACCAAAATGGAAGACAAAATGCTTTGAGAGCATCACTAGTGCTAAGCACTAACAGTAGCTCTATATATATATATATATATATATATATATATTTTTAATGAAAATTTCATTAAATTTAATAGGAATATATAAAGACACAAAACATAACAAATAGCCATGTATTATATGAGACAAAATCTTTCAATAAGAAGGATTCATCAATAAAGTTTGATAACGCTTAAAGGAAAAAACGTATGTTTGATGTCCGATAACAGGTACATACCTCGGTACACTGAAATCGAGTACATATAAGGCTCTTTTTGACAAAATCTTGACAATTGATAAAATACATTCCGATCGATCAAGAGCCAAGACTCAACAGGCCACCACTAACTCCACATAAAAGCAATTCTAGTGGCAACGTCAAGACTCAAATCTAGCAGACAAACAACCAATGCAGAAGGTGGGGAGACCACCTCTATTATTAGAATTAAAAAACTAAAATACAACACCTAGATAAAAGACAACGAAGGCATCGTCATTAATTGTAATTCAAAAATTAAAAAAAAAAAAAAAACCAATCATGTAAAAAGGGTCTTTGCCGAAAACAAGATCCATGTCGTCGAGAGAAACTAGGTTGTCGAAGCCAAGCCGCTACAAGACCTCCTTGTCCTGCTCCTTTCCGCAACGTTGATCCTCTTCCAATGGGCTCGTTTCTTTCAAGACTCTCACCATATGATTCTCACATCCCTCCCTAGGGCCAGGAAGCCAGATGCAGTCCAAAGGCTACCAATGGAGTCCAGCTCCAAGAGAGGAAGACGATTGAAAAACCCTAACTCCTACATGTTAGAGAAAGAAGATAAGAGAGAGAAGAGGAAAGTTTCTCTAATAATAATAATAAAAGACTACATCTGATGGTTAAATCAGAAAACTTTTCGTATAGGTTGGCGATAAAGATGACTCCATCTCTACTTGTGCTTAAATTCTTTCCAAAAGAAACCTCCAAATTTTGAGCCTTATCACAAAATGTCTCGAACTTTAATTTGTAACATCTTTTCTCTTTAAATTTTGAAATGTTGCAAATTTTCCCATTTTGTTAATTTTTTTTTTATGGAAATTGATGACAATTTTCACATTGTCCATCAAACTTTGGCATTGAACTTTGAAATCTTAGCAAATTTCTCCCTTCTGTGTATTTTATTAATAGAATTGCCACGTGTTGACACATAGAATTTGAACTGAATTAAAATGATAATTTAACGTCTAACGACAAAGATTTGTAGCAAAATTAAAGCATTAAAAGAATTAATTAATCTTTTTTATCAGTAAAAAAGAAAGTCTTATTTGTTTAACAAATTCAACGAATTTACATTTTTTTTTTTATTTTTAAGAAAACTACGTTCTTTGATTTTTTTTTTTTTTTTTTTTCCCTTCCCTAAACTCACACAGAGGTGGGATGCTATGGAATGAGAAGATGAGTTTACAAGTATATCTTTTTTTTTTTTTTTTTTTTTCAAGTATTGAGAAGGCTATTTTTTCATTTGCAAGATAATTTCTTTTAAAATTAATTTGTGTTTTGCAAAATTATCATTTTAATTTTGACTTTTGTGTGATACATTTCAATTCTGTTAACAAAACTAATCGAAGAGAAAAATTTACAAATGTTTCAAAGTTTAGAGTACATTTTGTAACACAGTCCAAAATTCAGAGGGTCCTCAATTTTCGTTAACTAACTAACTGAATCGGAAAATTTACAGATATTTCAAAATTCAGGAGAAAAATTTACATACGTTTCAAAATTTAGAGTGCATTTTGTGAAAAGCCCTTGGGGACGTGAAATTTGCCCTTCTTTCAATCCTATTTTGCAGGTTTCCAAGAAACAAAACAAAATATGAACACTAATTACAATCCTACAATTCATGATTTTAACGCCAAACTGGTCCAAGTCGAAATTACTTTAAATACCAATACTTATTTACTTTTGATCACATTAACAGTACAACTGCAAGAGATATTTTTCATAACACAATAACGCCAAACAACTGATGTGAGAGCATCTCTAATGCAATGCTAAAAGATTGTATTAATGTTAAATTTTGGTGTTTAGATGAAAAAAGTTCTCTCCAATAAAATGGTATACTTGATATCAAATTTACCAAATACTAAAATTTATAGCAAATTTATCACAAGGTATAGCCAATGCGAAATATAATTTGATTCTTATTAGTTATTGTCTTGACTTTTGTTATGTAATTATCACAATAATTTTATTTTTAAATTATTTAAATACTGAATACTCATTTTTACAAGTTTTAAAGTATAATAATAATGACAAAAAGTAGAGATAACATTATGTATTGGAGTATAAAGTCGAGTAATGTCATTTTTAATATTTTTTTTATAGTAAATATAATATTGATATAGACCAATAGATTGGAGATCACTGAGAATCACCAAAGTTAATTTTAAATATGGAATGAATTTTCAAGTGGAAAACTTAAAATTATATAAAATTGAGGAAATTTCTTTTTGATCCATTTTATATTGTAACATTGTTTATCTAATCACAAATATGTCAAAAAGTCATGGCCGAAAGTTTCTAGAGTTGTTCTACTAAAGGTAGAGTTGTAATTACAGCATCATACACGGACGAAAAAGTGGCTGTTGGATTAATGACATGTTTACTCATTAGAGTATGGAATTAATATCTTATTTACTTAATGAGTATGGAATAGGAGTGGAGAATAGGAGTCAATATCTTATTTACTTACTCATTTTTTTTGGAATGGGATTGAGAATGATGGGTCACACACTAATTTAGGATTGAGAAATGGGATTGACCATCCCATGCCCTTCTCCAAATTGTGACTCTCATTCCTACTATTAACATTAAATTACCATTTTATCCTTAGTTCATTTGCAAAAAATTGTATTAAAAAATAATAACAACCTATATTAATTATTTTTATTAACTAAATATAACATATTTTTATTAACTTAATATTATATAACTATCTTAATTACTATTAATGTTATTAGAGTAAATAAAGAACTTTTTTTTTATCATAATATATTATTATGTTTCTATTTTTATATTTTTTATACTTTACTTATTTTAATTCTTTTTTTAAAACTCTTTTTAATTTTTTTAAACAAAAAATTATACAATTTAATTTTATTGCCTTAATATCATAATGAATATTTTACTTTTGATTAATAGTATGATAATAAATAAAAAAATTAATCATTTTTTAATTTTTGAAAATACAATAAATAAAGGGGTATACAAGTAAATTTATAGCAACTAACTCCGATTTCTGTTCTAAGTAAATGCATAAATAGGATTGACAGTGATTCTGACTCCGATTCCTGAAACCCAAGTAAATAGCATATTCTGACTCCGAATCCTGATTCTGAATCCAGCTCACCCTGATTCATGCTCCAATTAAGTGTAAGTAAACATGCCATAAAACTTAACGAACCAATTCTAAAAGCTGAACAAAAAAATAAAAAAAAAATAAAACAAACAAAGGAAGGTGGGTTAGTGTAACTAATGTTCCAGCTGGCTTGGAAGCAATAAAATACTACACCACCCTGCATATCCGGTTATGTTTGTCCAACTTTATATTCCAAGAAATTTTCAAATAACTTTAATAATTAGGTGGTAAGATTATGCTTTACTAAGCCTAGGATGGCGATGGGGTGAGACCGACGCAGATATGCCTCCCCTACTCTTATATCTGCCTCTCTTTTTATTTTATCATCTAATTTAATGTGGGTGTAGGTAATATCTGTTTGAGATTCTATATTGATACCATATCTACTTACCAATTAAGAATTATATAAAAAATAAATAACTTCTATTAAAGTTTTCATAAATTTTAACAACATAATCTTAATTGATAATGAAACTACAATATTAAAATCGAATCCAAACTTCAAAAATTTATAAAACTAAATTCATAAAGCAAACTAAAACATTAAAACACTAATTTTGTTATTATTCTTCTATTATAAGGGAATATATGCAGGGTGAGTGCGGGTATGGGGGAGCTTCCTCCACCCTCGCCTCGCACCCGTACGGATGATTAATTTTAACCTCCATACCTACCCTAGCACCTATAAACTATCTCACATACTTGCCCCATGAGGAATAGTATATAGTTGCTGGGGATCCTCGAGAACTATCACGGCCGCAAGATTAATATATAAAAACAAAGAAAAGTAAAGTACTGGAAATTAGTGAACATAGAGATTTATAGAGATTCACCACCTAAAAGTTAGTTACGTCTTCTCTGTCACTTGGAGGCTTCACTATATTCTCAGAATTACAAGTGGTGTAATCAGTCAAAGAATGAGATGGGTTTCCATAGGCTACTTTGCCATATTTTTATAGTCTTATAAAAGATAACCCTTTGCAACATTTAAAATTCAAAAAAAGATTACATATTTGAATGTAAATATAATTTTCAAAATATTAGATTCTGACTAGGAAAATTTGATTATCTTAATCAATATTTTAGATTCAAATATCTGAAACAAGTCATTTGAAATACTCAGGCTCTAGTACTGCTACAAGCCAATCTAGTGACAACCGAGTACCGAGTATGTGAAATCTAGACTACCTATCAACGATGAGTATTTAATATATATATTTTTTTTAAAAAAGTAGTTTTGAATTAAAAAAAAAAAAAAACGGAGATGTGTTTGGAGAAGTCCCAAACACAACTTGTCCAGGTTTTAGTAAACTGTTGAGCAAAAAACTATGATGAGCAACATGTTGATTTGACTTGTGATACAAAGTATGACATTTTGTCATTATACATTGTGAGTGTACTAAATGCTAAGATTATCATTTACGTTTCTCTAACCTTGCAATTTCCTGGTAAATGTTGATCTAACCATAAATTCAAAAAGTAAAAATCTAACTGATTTGTGCAGCATATGGTTTTAGGATGTTCTACCAAGGGGTGAAGTTGTAAATTCAATTATAGTACACAGATTATAAATAAGTGACTGTAGGATTGCATCTGCAGATCCCATTCTAAGGCTTAAAAATTATATATTTTTGGATCGCATGTCTATTTTTATAATGAAAAATTTTCTTAATTAAAATGACAAAGTCATTTTATTTTCAGAATGAAATGAAATTTAGATGTGTATTGAAAACATAGTTATTTGGAATGAGAAGATACAGTATTAGGAATAGTGAAATGAATAAAGATTTTAAAAAGATTTCAAAAAGATTCTAAAAAAATATTATAAAAAGTAAGTTTAAAAATTAGATAGTTTTTCATTTTTTTAAATAAAAAAAGATAGAAAAAGTTAGGAAAAACAATTTTTTATTATTTTTTCTTCCTTTTTAAGAAGAAAAATATGAAACAAATAGTGGATTAAACAAATGGGGAGGTGGGCAAGTGTAACCAATACGACAGGTTACCTTAAAAGTACAGCTGGTTTAGAAGGAATAAAATATTACACCACCCAACATGGTCATGTGAATCCAACTTTGTACCTTCCAAGAAATTTCTTAGAGTAAGGAATTTGACTTCAACAATTCCAAAAACTTATAATATTTTAGATAGTGCCGTTCTGCTTTACAATTTTTTCTACTTTAACCTTAATTTAGCTCATTTCCAATTGGGGTTGGGTTATGTTTTATTTTGTGTGTTTGGGTTAGAGTTAATATTATGGTTCATTGACAGTATAGATATGTATCTTATGTTCAGGGTGGGTTATATATATTTGATTAAAAGAGTTAAGAGAAAGAATGTCTCTTAATTTTAAGAAAAAGTGAGAAGAGAGATATGTAGAGCGTGTAATGGGTTTTTGATAGAGAGAGGTTAAGAGAGTTTGATGATTATGAAATCATGAAGTTATTAATGAATTTACCCTCTCCTGAGACCTGATCCCATAGACGTATACAATTTTACTGAATTAGGTAAGTCTTTGTCTTCTTCGTGTTTATGTTAATTTTTGTTCGAGTTTATTTTTCTGCTATGCTTGGATACAAAGGTGTGTTTTCTCCAATAAGTGGTATTAGAGCAGGGGTTGAAGATCTTGAAAAAAAAAATAATAATAAGATGATGTCTGAAGTAATATTTGATGACATTAAGCGTTTCAGTAAAAATAGAAATTTCAGCATCTAACATAATATGGTGAAAGATGTCATGGTACAATATGGACTTCTAACTTATTAAAAAAAAAAAATAGGGACTTCTAAAAGCACCGCAAAGGAAGAAGTCAGAAAAGTTGAAAGATGAAAATTAGGAAATATTAGATATGAAGCGGTAAGAACTATTCATTTTAGTTTGGCTCTTGAACTGAAATATAGTATTATAAATGAAACATCTCCTTATGAATTATGGAAAAAATTAGAAAAAAATTGTATTTCAAAATCTCTAACGAATAGTTTATATCTGAAGATGTTGTTATATTAGTTAAAGATAAACTATTCTGAAGATGTTGTTATATTAGTTAAAGATGGATGAGCAAACTGATGTTAGAGATCATATGATTAATTTTAATAAATGTATAACCAATTTTCTAAGTGTTGAGGTCCAAATTGAAGAAGAAGATAAATTGATAATGTTGTTGGGCTTCCTACTGAAATCGTACGAGATTTTGGAAATTACACTTTTAATTGAAAAAACTTGATTGTGGATGCGGTGTCAACTGTTTTTTTTAGAGATTATAAATATAAAACAATCTAGTAGTTTATCTCATACCAAACAAGTTCTTGTGACGAACTTAGATTCAAGGTTGCAGTTGAGGTATTACCATAAAAGTTGTTTCCAACCCTATTTATGAAAGAAAGTTGAGTGTTTTTACTTTCATGAGATATTATGATAAAAATAAAATAAAAATAAAAATAAAAAACGAACGTTTGTAATTAAATATCATGATCAGTTCTTAAGATGATGAAATGACAAATCACCGAAAAAAAAAATGATGAAATGACATTTAACACCAAGGTTATAGACATATATATTGAAAACTCCTGCATCTATATATATATATTGCTAATGGTTCCAAGAAATTTCGTAGAATAAAGGTGTTCGGCTCTGGAAAGTAGCTGTATCCTTTGTTAGTGACTTCTATTTTATTTATTTATTTATTTATTTATATTTCTCTGTCTTCTATATTTTGTTTATTAGTTAACTGACACAACTTTTACTTTCTTTCTTGTTGCAACCATTATTCTTTCAGCGACTTTTCCTCTTCCGCAGATCTGTCTTGTTCATTTCTTTCCTCTCTTTCTATCTCTCTAATCTCCCATATTTCTCTTTCTATTTCTTTTTCTAATTTGGTAGCTCCTTCCATTTGGTTTTTTCTAGATTCGACAATTTCTTTGCCGCAATCAGCCGGAGATTGATTGATTTCGAGCAGTTTTCCTTTCAGGAATTCGGTCAGGAAATTAAACAAAAGAAAGTTAGACAGATGATCTGGGCAATTGTTTGTCAACTTTACACTCTGACTACTTAGTTATAGTTCGTTTGCTAATTACCATTTACCCCTTACATTACATACATTTACAGATTAAATTGAGACCTAATTTGCTCTCGTTGTCTTGCTTATTCCTAGATTTGCTGTCTAGATCTCTGTATATATATGGATGCATCTTCTTCAAGGTCCAATCCGGCGAAATTATATGACGTATTTCTCAGCTTTACTGGTCAGGATACCCGTGATAAATTTACGAGCCATCTTCATGATAAGTTGGTTAGAAAGGATATCAAAACCTATATTGATTACAAAATTCCAAAGGGCGGCGACATTTCAGATGAACTTATTCAAGCCATTAACGGATCGAGGATTTCTGTAATCATTTTCTCTCAAAATTATGCATTTTCGTCGTGGTGTCTGGATGAAGTGGTGTGTATCCTCAAATGCAAGAAAGAACATGGACAGATTGTTGTACCTGTTTTTTACGATATAGAACCAACGAACGTACGTAAACAACTCAAGACTTATGAAGAGGCCTTTGAAATACATAAAAAGGAGAAACCAGCCAACAAGGCGGAGGAGTGGAGAGCTGCTTTGAAAGAAGCAGCGGATAAATCCGGATGGGATTCACGAACATACAAGGGGTAATTAATTTCTTCTTTTTATATATTCTATACATTTTCTTTTATGGAGTTAGATTTTTATTGCTACTGCTTATATTTCTTTCATTTTGGTAAACGTCAGAGAGATATTTTTATGAAATTTCGTTTTTCTATAAAAATCACTAAATAGAGGTTTGAGTTAATCTGAGTAGCACGTGAATCATGGTAATGTGTCACTTAATTTTTGTTTTTCTTTTTTCAAGTTTTAAATCTAAAAGTTCATATCCAAATCTATTTCCTCCCCCCGCTAAGCCAGCAACCGTAGGGTTTATTAAGTTTATGCTGTGTCACTTTACCTTTAAATTAACATGACTGGGGTCATTTTTTCAAAAGAGAAATTTTAATAAGTATCATTTTTACTGAAGTAAATAGTAATGTTTTAAAATATTTAAAGTAAATATTAAATTTAGTAGTTAAATAGAAAATTTACTAAGTAAATAATATATTTATTTGGTAAATAATATATTTATGACAAGTAATTTTTCGGAAATAAATGATTTGCTGTAAATTTATTATATATCTCAACTATTTTTAAGATACAATATTTACTTCAATTATTTTTTGAAAAAATTCTATTTACTTCGTTCACCCTTTTTATTTTATTTTATTTTATTATTATTATTATTATTTATTATTATTTTTTTTTTGAAATGATTGGGGTCAAGTTACTCCTTAAGGTTTCATGCATCGAAGTTTGTTTTGTTTTCTTTGGAAATGCCCCAATATTTTTAACACTACCAATTATTTATTGAAAAAGGTACTGCACGCTAATTATCAAGTAATTCCTTCATTTTCGATTTCATAGATGGTATAGTATACTTTGTACATTTAAATTGAGGACGCATTTACTTTGCATAAAAAGAAACATAAAAATGAAGAGTCATTTTCTTTATAATATAATCATATTTTTACTTACAAAATAGGAAGTGAGAATTTAGTGGGTCACATACAATATAAGTAATGAAAAAAGGGAATATAAATCCTTGTATCCTCTTTGATATTGGTTACTTGTTAAAGAGAATAAATATCAAATTTACTTAATACTCTCAACAAAATTTCATGTGTCAATGATAGTTTGATCCTGTAAAAAGATATTTTAGTAATTTCATTGATAAAACTAACTTTACTAAGTTTAGTAAACACTAAGAAGAAAATGAGATTGTTTCCCTTTACACCATCTAATAAACAAATAAACTGTAAAAAGGGAACCAAATTATTCTCATTTTTTATTATTTTACTTTTTTAATCTCATTATCTTTCTTATTACATTCCTTTATATTTAGTAAACATGTCTTAAATATGTAAGAGAATCTCCAATGCAAAGTTAAATTATTATATCATTGGTAAACTTTGGCATTTGGCTGAAAAAAGGTTTCCAATGGAATGCTATATATCTTTGATGCAAATTTGCTATATGTTAAATTTTGTGGCAAATTTGCCAATAGATATAGCAAAAGTAAAATTTAAAATTTTATTTTTATTGGCTGTTGTCTTTCCTTTGCATGTAATTATTATAATATTTTTAACTTTTAATTTATTTAATTACAAAAGTTCACTCTTATAAATTTCAAAGCATAATATTGATGACAAAAAATAAAAAAAATATTAGAAATATAACATAATGCATTAGAGTATAAGGTAAGATAATATTATTTTTCACACACTTTCATAATAAATGTATTATTGGGATACACAAATGCATTGGAGATGATCTAAGAGCATTAAATCAAGAGCACGAAAAATGTTGGCCCGGAAAGAAACTTGAACAAAAATTGATATATAACATGGCTTTTGCAAATAAAGTGAGCACTAGTTTGATGTATTGTTAAGACCTAAATTTTACATTTTAAAGTTGAATTGCTAAAGATAGATATGTGTTACACTGCAATTACACACTCTTGTGCGTTAAGGGTAGCTAAAAAAAAAAAACAAAACAAAACAAAACATTTTATCATACACCAAAAAGATATAAAAAAAAGTCCATTAAACTATTTTGAATATTGTTTTCGCACTTACCTTTTAAGAAAGATTATTGTTCCAGTTTTAATAATTCCAATTTTTTTTTATTTTTTTATTTTTTTTTACTCTAATTAGATAAGTTTAGAAGTTTAAAAAATCCAAAGAAGCATTTGAAAACCACATTTGCAAATTTTTTTTTTTTTGAATCTTTTCTTCAATTTAAAAGTACTTTTTACTATTTATATCTTCAAATTGTATCTATGGTAAACTCAAACTTTAAAAGTCCATAACTTTGTTATTTTAGGTCTAAATGAGATGATTTTTTTATAAAAAACAATATATTGAATTTCAAAAGGAATAAAATATGATACATATTGATATTTTTTTTTCAGATGATATTTCAAGTTCTTACATTTTTTTACCTAAAACAATTTTTTTTTAATCTTTTCTTCAACTCAAAACTACTTTTTACTATTTACATCCTCAAATCGTGTTTACAGTAAACTCAAACTTTAAAAGTCCATAGCTTTATTATTATATTGTTTTTTTTTTCAGATGATATTTCAAGTTTTTATACTTTTTCACCTAAAACAGTTTTTTTTCAAGCAAACATATATTTCCAAAACTTATCTAAACTTCAATACAAATATCTCCAAAACACCAATCTCCAATACCTCCCCAAACAGCCTTAAGTGAGGATAAAAAACATAAACATGTCAAATAATTGTTTTCACAATTTTCTCCAATATGTTTTGGAATAAGGGGTTGCAAACTTATTATTTGTTATGTGCTAAGTCTCCTGTGCACGAGCATGTCCCACGTTTTCCCCGTGTCTCGGTCCGCTTTTATTTCTCTTTCTAATAAGTAACTGTTTGTCGTTTCTTTATTCTTTCAAAGTGGTCGGAAGCACCGTTTGGCAAGTAAATTATTCTCAGTCGGAATTCATGACCATTGGATACGCCATATCCTTTCTGATCATGTTATTTAAAAAGCAATTTTGGAAACGTGATAAATCAAAGTAATTAAGAATTAAAGCTTACGACTAAATCTACTACGAGATATTTTCTTACACTTTTATTGCACTATTCTATTTTTCTGACTAATACTTTAATTTGCTTCATGTGTATGTGCTATAGAACCGAGTCCGAATTTGTAGAAGCAATTGCAAAAGACATTCTGGAGAAACTGAAGGATTTGTACTCATCATCAAGTGATGAATTCAAAGATCTTGTTGGAATTAACAAAAGCATTGAGGAAACGGAGCAACTGTTATGCATTGATGACTCAACAACAGTTCGCTTTATTGGCATTTGGGGAATAGGTGGTCTTGGCAAGACAACCCTTGCTCGTGTTTTATTCAAACGGCATTCCTCTAAATTTCAAGGATGCTGCTTTCTTGCAAATGTTCGGGAAGAATCGGAAAAGCGTCATGGACTGGAAATTTTGGAACAAAAACTATTCTCTGATATATTTGAGGAAAATGATCTGGAGACCGTTACCGATTTTCACAAGGAAAAACTTCCCCAGAAAAAGGTTCTGATTGTTCTTGATGACGTGGATGCTCCAGGGCAGTTACAAGTTTTAGCTGCTGGTCATCATTGTTTTGGTCCTGGAAGTAGAATCATTGTAACAACAAGGAATGATCAAGTGCTTAGGAACAGAGCAGATGGAAAATATGATCTTCAGGGATTAGGTTTTGATGATGCTCTTCAGCTCTTGAAGTTGAATGCTTTTGACAGAAACACTCCCACGACTCCCCCGACTGACACTGATGTAAAGATGTTAGAAAGAGTGGTAAAATATGCTAACGGGAATCCATTAGCTCTTACAGTTTTAGGGTCTTTCCTTCGTTCAAGAAGAAAAGAAAACTGGGAAATTGAGCTAAAAAGACTTGAAGACTTTCCCCCCAAAGAAATTCACGATATATTAAAAATAAGTTTTGACGCACTGGAGAAAACAGAGCAAGATATATTTCTTGATATTGTATGTTTTTTCAGCAATATTGAATTTCCAGCTTGCAGAAATCTTGTAGAATGTAGACTTGGTCTTCATCGTAAATATGTGGAGATAGGAATAGACAGTCTAATTGACAGGTCTCTTATAACTCACGTCAAAGATAACAATACTCTTGAGATCCATGATCTGTTATTTGAAATGGGTTGGGAAATTGAACGACGACAATGCATTGAAGAGCCTGGGAAGCGTTCTAGATTGTGGCGGGAGGATCAGCTTTACCATGTCCTTCAACATAACACGGCAAGTGTCAAGTCCAATATTAAGTTGAGTTTTGATATACATGCCCAGGAGATATCACCAAAGATATTTCTTTCCTACAGATAACTTGATTGGATTTATTTCATATTTCGATTTCTGTAACCTTACCTGCTTTGTATTTAACATATTTCTATTGTACTATCAGGGGACTCCAAGTGCTGTTGAAGGAATATCTTGCTTCGTTGGCTGGCAAAGAAGTGATTGGAGTCCCACCATGTTCAAAGAGATGCATAGGCTATGGTTGTTGGATATTCATCAACAGTTTTTAGACTTTCCTCAAGGTCTTGAATATCTTCCTGATTCACTTGAATGTCTCATATGGCCATCTTGGTCTTGGAAATCTCTGCCATCAAATTTTATGGCACATAATCTTGTTGAACTTAGGATGACTTTTAGCAATCTTGAGAAACTATGGAGTGGTGTCCAGGTATGGTTTAATTTTAACATTTTTCTTCTATAGATTATGGTTTGTTAAAATTAGCGTATTAAATTCTAACTTTTTCTCTTTTTCACCATCTGAAGCTTGGAAATTTGAAATATGTTGATCTTCGTTACTCCAAGAATCTTATTGATGTTTCAGCTCTCTCTCAAGCTCCAAACCTTGTGAGCGTAGATCTTTCCCACTGCAAAAGCTTACGTCAAGTTCCTCCACTGAGATTTCAAATTTCTTTGGATCAAAGCTCCCATAGATGTGATTTCTTTGCATGTCATACTCTTGGACGCCTTCAAGTTGGATCATGCCCTCATCTTGAAGCTGTTGAGAAGATATCTGGAAACATTAAAGAATTGAATTTGCGTTGCACTTTAGTAAAAGAGCTGCCCTCTTCAATTTGGTTTCTTGATAATCTTGAGTACTTGGATCTCAGCTGTTGTAACAACCTCAAGAGTCTTCCGAGTGATATTCAAAAGCTGAAGTCCTTGAGACGTCTTAATCTATCTGGATGCTGTTCCTTAGACAAGCTACCAGAGTTTCCAAAGAATTTGATCAAGTTAGATTTGAGTAAAACGAGATTAGAACAAGTGCCGTCATCATCTATTGAGCATCTCTCTAGCCTTGAGAAACTATTATTGTATCATTGCAGAAGGCTTAAGAGCCTGCCAATTGGCATTTCTAAGTTGAAGTCTCTTAAAAAACTTGATTTGGATGATTGTAATCAACTGGAAATCTTCCCATCAACATTGGAGCATTTAGAGACTCTTAGCTTAACTTCACTATGTAGTTTGTCTTCGTTAAAAATACTACGGCTAGAAAGAAGCAATATAGAAGAAATCCCTGTAAGCATAAAAAATCTTTCTAAGCTGATTAAGCTTGTGATTCGTGAATGCAATAGGCTCAAATGTTTGCCAGAGCTTCCGTTGTGTCTGGAACTTCTTGATGCAAGTGAATGCACCTCACTGGAGACGATATCGAATTCAAGGGATGCACTCATACAAGGGTTGAATAGTGGCAATCATGTCATGACCCACAGGAGATTTTTGTATCGTGATTGTTTAAAGTTGGATCAGAACTCACGCAACAGTATAGTAAGTGAATTTCAGCTCAGAGCCTTGAGCAGAGGAATTATAGCTGTACTACCATATAGCGTATACAAGGTATGTGTATCCCTTATATATATATATATATATATATATATGTGTGTGTGTGTGTGTATAAAATCTACCATGTTTTTCACAATGGAGCCAAACAAGATAATTGTTTATCTTACAGGAATCAGATTGTCCCGGTGTTGGCTTTTGCTTTCCTGGAAATGAGATGCCGATGTGGTTTACCTATCAGTCCGAGAGCTCTTCAATAGATATAAAGCTTCCTTCCAATTGGCCGAATACCAACTTCTTGGGCTTTGCTTTATGCGCTACAACGCGCTCCAATTCGATGACGAGATTATGTTGTGTTGGGAATTTCAAAACTAACAATGGTAAATGCTGGCAATTACAATGGAATTTCAATCTTGCAGGAGATTTTGGATTTCTCCAGTCAAGTAACATATTCATGTGGTATGAGCACGGAAACTACCTTGACGCAGTGCAGGTGTCATTTCACTTCACCTACGACGTGACAGCTTGTGGAATCCGGCTACTGTATCGCCAAGATGCAGAGGAACTTGGTATCAACAATAACCTTGGAATATCAAATGTTGAAAAAACTGGAGCCATCAACTATGTTACAGGTGAACCACATCTTAAAAGAATTAAAATTTCTGATTCTTGTCGACTCTACGTGCCATGCCTTCTCGATATTATATTAACATCCGAAAAATTTATGATTTAATTTTCCAATTTTAATTGGAAATATAAATTATAAATTTATCTTTAAAAAAATTTTGATATAATGGTGACAAGAGAATAATGAGAAATTAAAATGGGTGACTTCTCGTTTATCCTAAAAATTACTATGATTTATTATGTGTGATATGTGATTACAAATTTTATGATAAAAATGAGATAAGCAAGATAAAATTAGTGGTCATGCCAAGTTTTTATTTTTATTTAAAAAAGATAATAATGTAATTATATATGTGGGTGTGTTTAGCATTTTCATGCCATACATGGCAAGCCACAGTCAGGCCCGTTGGGCCCAGCTGTGGGCTGAAAGCCAACGGCCAGTAATCAGCCCAAGGCTGCCCAGCAGGCTGGCCGTGTGGCATCAGCCAGGGGAAAAAAAAAAAAAAAAAAAAAAAAAAAAAAGAAAAAAGGAAAGTAAAATAAATAGATAACTTGATGGAGAAATTTTTGATGTGGAGATCACCAAGAAAAAAAAAAAAAAAAACACTCCAAATAAATAAAAACAAAACTTTAATAACTTCCTTATACTACCTATATTGGGAAAATGAACCATCACCTAAATTGTAATAATGGAGCCTAGAAAAGTAAAAAACTCTAATTTCTTACCATTAGCTTCAACTGATAAAAATAAGCATAAAAATAATAATTTTTCAAACTTTTTAAACCCTATTTTAAGTGCCTATAAGAGGGGTGTGGTAGTATGAACGCCACTTTTGTTTCTTCACTTTCTTTTTCGTTGAAAGAAAGCTATCTCTCTTCCGAAACACCTTGAGTCTAAATTTTAGCAAGAAAAAACACCAAGAAATCTCTTCCATAATCTCTCTTCTCAACTTTCATATCATTAAGCTTTAAGAGAAGATCGCTACCTCATCGGTTTTCAAGGTAAAACACAAGTGTACCACTAGCTTTCAAGATCAAAGTTTTAGTTTTTAAACCTGTACTGATGAAATGTATTTGATTTCCAACTATTAGTTTCTCATCACAAGAGTTCAAGATAGCCTCAAAACCCTCAAAAGAGACACAAACTCCATCAACAATACTAAGATATACGTTTTTTCGACAAACTAACAAGTTTTAAAAATTCCGAGGGTTTTCATGAAAAATGACCTTAAAAAAATAAAAATCTTGGCATGATAATAAAATAAAATAGGGAAAAAAACATGGTCTTGTTTCTATTATTGTGACGTGTGTTTCGTGGGATTAAAATGGTTTAACATATCACGAAATGAAAAGTTTTAATGAGAATATGATTTTCGTGAGTTTCTTGACTATGTGGTATAAAATATACGTTATGGCATGAAAATATTTGGATATAGCATGTTTATTTGCTGAGAATTCTCTATGTTGACAACTTGGAATATGAAGAAAGGATTTTTTTTTTTTTTTAGGCTCATATAATGATAGAACGAAGTTGATGTTCGTAAACTACGTGAAAATAACCTTTTTGGCATAATGCAAAATAAATGTGAAAATGATATTTTTGGTGAGAATTTCACTAAACTCATGAAGGACAGAATGTTTCCCTCGGCATAAGCTTCTGATTCTTGTTGACTCTTAAGTGACCAGGCCTTCCCTATATTACATGTAATTCCTATTTAGAGTCTGCATCCAATTTCATTGCAATAGTAATGCGCGCGCGCGCGCGTGTGTGTGTGTGTGTGTATTTTAATCTTGGAGTATGGGTTTTCATTTGCAGATGACCGGAGATCAGTTTGCAAAACATTAGAACTGTCACGGAGTTCAAACGGTGCAGATCTAGGTGAGAAACTGGTGACAACGTCGAGGAGAGACGGATCTGGTGAAGTTTTAGCAAAGGAGGCCAATGAGCTGGGTGGATTTGGCGAGGAGAGCATGACTGGGCTCGTCGGAATGGGTCACCAGTATATGGACTATGACAATGTCCAGACAGCGATTGGCGAAGTGGATCGTCAGAGGATAAGGACGGTGGGGGCACTGGGCAGCAGAAGGTGGACGTGCTGGTGTATAAGGAAAAAAAAGGAAGAAGAAGAAGAAGGGTAATTGAGGAAAAATTTTGTAAACAGATTAGGGCCTTTCCCCCAAACCAAACGGGGCCTAGTCCTTGTTGACACTTCTTGACCATGCCTTCCCTGCTTTTAAAATCTGCATCCAATTTCATTCGAAGTGTTTTTCGTTCTTCATTGGACGTTTGTCAAGTTTGACTTCTGAGAGATATTTGACTGCTTACTACAACAAACAAGTCTTTTCATAGCATGTTAAAAACGCTATCCATATAGTTTTATAGCATTTTATAAAACCGCTATCACAGTGCATCATATAACAATGTAGCGTTTTATTAGGGCTGTAAATAATCTTTTATAGCTTTTTTTCGATGCTAAGGAACTGATTACGATAATCAATGCTTTTTTTTTTTTTTTTTGTTGCTAAATAATTTTTTTCAATTGTTCACAACGTGTTAGAGATCTTAACGGAAGGAGAAGTGTTCAAATAATAGCAACTTTCTTTTACATAAATACTAGTGTTGCATTTTATAATGAGGAAAATCAATGAAATAGCTGAAGTAATTAATAGAATTTCCAATGTATAAATAAAAATTAGAAAAGAACAAGAAAAAAAGTACAAATTTAATAACAATGTACATCCAAATACATCTCGTTTCCCATATTGTCTTCTGATTATAAGTGAAATAACTCTTCAAAAGCTAACAGTCAAGCACACCATTCATCCAAGTCATAACTCATAGGATAGCTTTGCAGTTATCATCTTCTCCACAATGGAATATCATAAACTTAAAGCTCTACACAATAAAATAAAATTATCTCCAAGATAAGGGGGCTCCAATTAAAGCTGCAAATGATTAAAAAAAAAAAAAAAAAGAAAATACGTAAAAATCTATAGAAGAGTTAAGGGTATTGGCATTTGATGTCCTGCAAATGAGATTCCAATGTGGTTTACCTATTGGTCCAAGAGCTCTTTAATAAAGGTTGAGCTTTCTTCTGATTGGCAGAATGCCAACTTCTTGGGCTTTGCTTTATGCGCTGTTGTTGAAGAGCACAGTGATTTCTTTTTCAACTTATCTTGTGAAGGAAATTTCAAAACTAAATATGGTAAAAGCTAGCTACATGGTACGCTGGGAATTCAATCATGTTCATGAACGCGTGTTGTTCAAATCAAGTAACATATTCATGTGGTATAAGCATGGAAACTACCATGACTATCTTGACGCCGTGCAGGTGTCATTTAACTTCTCCAATGAGAAAGTAAAAGCTTGTGGAATCTGGCTACTATATCGCCAAGATGCAAAGGAACTTGGTATCCACCAATAACCTTGGAATATCAAATGTTGTACTCATAACAGTAGCCGTCAACTTGGATACAGGTGAACCATATCTTAAGGGAACTAACTTTAAATTCTTATAGTGACCCTGCTGACCGTGCCTCCCCATATTACATGTAATGTGTGGACATATACATACATATATATATATATATATGCTAAGCTTTGAACAAGGTTAAAATTTGACATCACGTCTTGATTTTGCAGGAATTGGCTTCCCTCGATCAAACCTGTGAATTTTGGTACACAAGTTGCAACTTTAGTGCGTTCTTCACAAGGCTAACACAAGTGTGGAAGTGGAGATCAGGAGTGCTTGTTCCCCAAGTCTTTCTCTCTCCCCCTTTTTTTAATTTATAATTTTACTTTTGTTTATGAAGACATTTTGAGGTATGACAAAAACAACTCTGTTATGCTTGTAAGTTGTGAAAACCTCCGACCTCTGCATCTACTAACTGAACAAGCTTTTCTTTATTTATAAATTTTTCCATTGAACTTGTCGGGTTTTATAAGTAGGACAATTTTTGGTGCGTCTTGTAAATGTCATGTGAGCGGAGCGTGTTATGTGCCACTGTATAGGTTTTGGTTCTTGTTTTTGTTTTTTGGTTTTTGGTTTTGAAAGAACAGAGGGGGTCTGGATTACTAATAAAATTATTGCATTTATACTAGTTGAAGTTGATATTGAATTCTAGTCTTAAGAACTAGCTAGATTTTTTTAAAAAAAATGCTACATCCGATTGAAATCGGTTGGATAGAAATTTTTGGTTGAAAATTGAGTGCATGTGAAGATTCGTAATATGAATAAGATTGATAACTAGAATTTATTTAGATACTATATATGTATTAGGGGATACAGTATAGAACTAATATAAAAGTAAGATAAATAAATAGCAAAGCATAGAAATTAAAATGTATTGAGAGAATTTTCTCCAATTAATTATTATTGTGCTATTTGTAGGCGAGCAGCGAGAGCTTATCTAAACCTTCAAATTGGTTCATCACTTTAGCAAGTTGTAAGACTATACTTGCTTTCACTTCCACACTGGTCTTTCAAATTGGTTCATCACTATATATTCCAATAATGATTATTTGTATTGCCGCCTTAAGATGTCGTATTTTTTGTCTTTTTCATTGCGAGTGATGGTTTTGTTAAAAATTTGAAGTCACTTGATTGTTCTATCCAAAATTTAACAGAAACGACTAAATTATTCCTTTTTAAAGAATTCAGAGTTATTTCAGTTAAAAAGAAAAAAAGATAAGTGACTAAAATGCCACATATGAAATAGACTCTATATTTTCAATTAATTAACTAATTTGTTACATTTTTTATATAGGCTTGCTCCCTCTTTTTCCAAGAAACGCCTACTTATAAGTAAGATGCACCATCGTACCAAGCAAGAACTTTGAAGATTAACCGAACAATTTACTATAATACATACTAATCAGAAAGAAAATTCACATGTGCGATTAACCTTTACAACTAATTTTAAAACAATTCTCTATTATTAAATTGTAAGTAAAAGGTAATTGAAAAAGTTTCAATTGAATTATTATCGAAAGAGGAAAAACAGTAAAATAATCATTTTATGATGGATGAAAACATAATAACCGTTGGTTTTGTGTCATGTACAAAAGCGGATATAAACCACCAATCAAATATAAAATTTCCTCGGAGGTTTCTTGAATTTAGAATAAATCATTGAGTTAAGAAGTTGGGATAGAGGGTTATTGTTGAAAGATCTAAAATTGAAAAGTAATTGTAGAATATTTATAAAAATAACGTGATAACCTGAGCTAAATAGCTTGTTAAAAAAAAAAGGCGTGCATATAATTTCTTAATAAAAGTTCACATATTGGGGAGGTGTGGTAACTAGTCAAAATTAGAAAAGTCAAAGCTGCACCTTGCATTAGAATTTCAATCATGTTGACTCATATTATTATCTGTCGTTCAAGTCAAGTAACATGTTCAAGTGGGATACATGCATGGAAACTACCGTGACAATCTTCACGCAATGGAGGTGTCATTTAGCTTCATCAACGAACTTGAAGCTGAAGCAAAAGCTGAAGTTGAAGGTGAAGAAAACAAAGTGACAGTTTGTGGAATCTGTCCATTATAGGGCCCGTTTAATAGAGTTTTTACTTTTGTTTTTAATCAATAGAAGATGTGAAGTAAAAACTGTGATTTTTCAGTTGTTTGAGGACTTCATTTTTAAAAGAGCTTTTTGAAGTAAAAACTTTATTTTAATACTTTTTGTTACAAATTTTAAAGTAGGGAGAGTCTGTGGTAGAGACCCTCAAAGGGTCTCTACCGGTAAAGCCCTTTTTTGGGCCGTTGAGATTTAATCGAACGGTTAAAACATTATTGATGTACCATACTTATCATATACCTTACCTCACATTACTTTTCCCACCCAAAGTCTTCTCTATCGCCGGTGACCTTCTCGCCGCCGGCGACCCACCCCCGATGCCGGAGACTCACCCCCAACACCGACGACCCACCCCCGGCCCCCCACCACCGGCCGCCGGCCCTTTCTCTCTCTTCCCCGTTCTCTCTCTTCCCCTTTCTCTCTCTTCTCCTCTCTCCTGCAGCCCCCCCACCCCCGGCGCCCCCCCACCACAGGCCCCAGCCCCGGCCGACCCCCACCCAGCCCCGGCCGCCGGCGACCCCACCCCTCTCTCTCTCTTCCCTTTTCTCTCTCTTCCCCTTTCTCTCTCTTCTCCTCTCTCTTGCGGCCCCCCACCCCTGGCCCCCCCCCCCCCCCCACCACCGGCCCCAGCCCAGGCCGCCCCCCACCCAGCCCCGGCCGCCGGCGACCCCACCCTCTCTCTCTCTTCCCATTTCTCTCTCTTCTCCTGCGGCCCCCCCAGCCCGCCCCAGCCCCCCCGGTGAAAGGGGAAGAGAGAGAAAGGGAAAGAGAGAGAGAGAGGGTAGGGGCGGCCGGGGCTGGGGCCGGGGGTGGGGGGTCGCGGGAGAAGAGGAGAAGAGAGAGAAAGGGCCGGCGGCCAGTGGTGGGGGGCCTGGGGAGGGGGGCCGCCGGGCAGGGTGGGGGGGCCGGGGGGTGGGCTGGGGGCTGGGGGCCGGTGGGGCCGGTGGTGGGGGGGTGCCGGAGGTGGGTCGGGAGAAGAGAAAAGAGAGAAAGGGGAAGAGAGAGGGGAAGAGAGAGAGAAGAGGAGAGAGAAAGGGGAAGAGTGTCGCCAGTGGCCGGCCGACCGGTGGTGGAACGCCGGAGGTGGGACGCCGGCGTCGGGGGTGAGTCGCCGGCATCCGTCGCCGGCGGCGGGAAGGTCCCCGGTGACGGAGAATACTTGGGGTGAGAAAGATTATATGAGGTAAGGTGTATAATAAATATGGTATACCAACAACATTTCAACCGTTCGATTAAATCTCAACGATTTAAAAAGTGACTCTACCGGTAGAGTCATTTGAGAGAGGCTCTACCACAGCCTCTCCCTTTAAAGTATACTCAAAAAAGTTTTTTCTAGAAACCATAATTTTTAGCTTTGACAATAAGCACTTTTAGAGACCAGAAGCACTTCTGACATTATCAAATAAATAGATTAATTCTACTTGATTTGATTATATCACCTTAATCAATTAGTATGCTTTAATTATTTCTTTGATAACATTATTTGTTATTTGAAAAGTGTTCACTTTTTAGCAACCAAAAAACAATTTAAAATTTCGTAATGGTTCACTTGGCTAGTCCATAATATTTTTAGGTTAAGCACGAGCACAGCATGGCACGAGCACTAGATGTGCCTGGGTCCATAGGCCATGCCGGATCTAAGGATTTGAACCTTGGACCGGTACAAATACTATACAAAGTTTAGATGGATCAGGCCCAGTATGGTATAAAACATATGTAGACCTAATTAATTATGGACCGGGCCGACACGGCATATCTTAGATAAGTCCACCATGTTTTCGATGTTGTCTATTTATATATATAAAAGATTGTTGGTCAGGAGGACGGGATTTAAAATATTCCAAAAATCTTAATAAAATTCTGTTGTTTGTAAACTTAAACCGTGTGTAGCCTATTAATTTGATGCTCTCATAATTGAAGAGACTTATGTCTTATGCCCATTTTGGTTTAACTATTTACAACCATTTAAAATGACCAATTTGAATTAATATTTAAATATGCATTAGTTTTTCAACAATTAAAATATGCCACTTAAAATAATATTCCTTGAAATTTTCGGCAAGTCCCTAACATTTTCTTTTTTTTTATTTTTATTTTTTAGAGTCTATTTGGTGAATGAGTTTGAGTTGAAAAAATACAGTTTGAGTTGAAAATTTCTGTTGACTTTTCAGAAAAGACAAACTTTTTCAGAAATAAACAAAAAAATTTTCAGAAAAAGATAAAAACTGAGATAAAAAAATACAATTTGAGTTGAAACCCCAAACGAGGTTTTAATTTTACCAAGTCTAGTGGTATTTCGTATTCACAGGGAGAAAAAAAGGTGAAAATTTGGGTGGCTGGTTCCCCTAGATGATAACGTCTCTCGCTTTGTCCCCTTGAGGAAATTTCCCCGAGAGAGAGTGGTAGCTAGAAAAGGTCATCAACCTAATTTTTTAAATAAAAAAAAAAAAAAAAGAAAAAAAAAGAGAACACAAAGACGCGTGAATGGAAGGAATGGAAGTTGTTTGACTGTTTGTGTGGTTTCTTTTCTTCTTCTTTTCGTTTCTTTCTTGTTAGAAGTTATTAATAACTTTACCAAATACACAAGAAGGCCCGCGACGACTTTATTCTTCTTTCTCAGGACAGAAACGAATTTCAGTGATCAAAAATCATTTTCATTTGATCCCGATCACCAATCATTTCCATTTTCATTTTCATTTTCATTTTCAGAATTAGCTTCAGCGGTTGTGAGTTGTTAAAGCTTAACACAGACCAGACACGGTAATTTCTTACTCTGAAATTGCTTGTTTATTTTACGCTTTCAGTTTTCTTGGGACGCTACTCATTTTTTAAGTTGAGTTCCAACATTTTCCATCTTTGTTATTATTTTTTTCAAATGCCTTTTATTGTATGCTTAATGGGTTTAATCTCTTTTGTCGATTTTTTTTTTTTTGGTTGTTGAATTAGTCTGCAATGAGGATAAATCTTCAAACATTTTTTAGGGGGAAAAAGAGTTCTTGAATTTTGGTTCTGCCAATGTTCTGCTTTACCAAGCCTATACGTAGTTTTACAACTTTAAACTGAGTATAGCTTATTGATCTATGCAGATTTGCTGGCTGAATATGGCTGTTGCTTCTTCTTCTTCTTCTTCAAAGTTCACTCCGCCGAAACATGACGTGTTTCTGAGTTTTAGAGGTGAGGATACTCGTGCTGGATTTACGAGCCATCTTCATGCCAAGTTGATTCAAAAGAATATCGAAACTTACACTGATGATAGATCACTTTCAAAGGGTGATGAAATTTCACCCGCTCTTTTTGAAGCGATACAAGGATCGAGAATTTCGGTAATAATATTCTCTGAAAATTATGCATCTTCGTCGTGGTGTTTGGATGAAGTGGTGTGTATTCTCAAATGCAAGAAAGAACATGGGCAGATTGTGGTACCTGTTTTCTACAAAGTAGAACCATCACATGTACGGAAACAACAAAAGAGTTACGAAGCGGCTTTTGCAAAACATGAATAACGTTTCAAGGACAGAATTGTTCATGAGTGGAGAGCTGCCTTGACAGAAGTAGCCAGTATATCTGGGTGGGATTCACAGACTTACAATGGGTAATTATCTACTTATTTTTTTCTATACATTTTCGTTTATAAATTTAGATCTTTGTTCCTCTGCTTTTATTTCTTACTCTTTGGTAATCGTCATAGTGGGATTTTTATGAAATTTTATTATCATATTGAAATCACTATATGGAAGTCAATAGTAGGAAAAAAATTGGCCCTGGAAGAAACTTGAACAACTTTTGTTATAACCTTTTGCAAATTAAGCGGGGAATTGTTTGACACAAAGTTACTAAATTATTAGGACCTAAACTATAGGTTTAAAACTTGAATTGCTAAAGATAGACAAGTATTCTCGCTGACGGTGCAGACTTTATTTATGAGAAAGTTTCAATATAATTACATACTCTAGTGCAAAGGGTAGCAAGAAAAAAAAATCAAAATTATCATGCACCAAGGGTATTTAAACTATTTTGAAAAGCTTGGCTTTGAACGTTTTACCTTGTAATTTCTTTTATACTTGTAATAAAATTTTTTTGAGTAATTAGGGGTTCGCCAACATGTTTAAATTTTGATTTTAAACCTAGATTATATAAAACAAAGAACATTTAAACTGTTTTGAAGATTGGCTTCGCACTTCCCTTGTAACAAAGATTATCGTCCCAGTTTTAATAATTCTGTTTTTTTTAACCTTTAATTAGATAAGTTTGAAAGTTTAAAAATCCAAACAAGCATTTGAAAGCCACATTTCCAAAACTTTTTTTTTTTTTTTTTTATCTTTTATTCAACTCAAAACAACTTTTAACTATTTACATCTTCAAATGTCTAAAGTAAACTTAAAACTTAAAAGTCCCTAACTTTATTATTTTAAGTCTAAATGAGATGATTTTTTTTTAAATTATATTGAATTTCGAGAATAACAAAACATGATACATATTGATATTTTTTTCTAAACATATTTCAAGTTTTTACACATTTTCAACCGAAACATATTTTGTTTTCAACCAAACATACATTTATAAAACTCATCTTAACTCCAATCCAATATCTCCAAAACTCCATCTCTAATACCTCCCCAAACGGGTCCTAAGTGAGGTAAAAAAAAGCATAAACATGTCAAATAACTGTTTTCACAATTTTCTATAATATGTATTCGAGTAAGGGGATGCAAACTTATTTGTTATGTGTCAAGTCTCTTGTGCATGAGCATATCCCATGTTTTCCTATTGTCTCGGTTCGCTTTTATTTACTCGTTCTAATAAGTAACTGTTTGTCGTTTCTTTACTCTTTAAAAGTCCTCAGAAGCACCGTTTGGCAAGTAAATTATTCTCAGTCGGAATTCATGACCATTGGATACGCCATACCCTTTCTGATCATGTTATTTAAAAAGCAATTTTGGAAACGTGATAAATCAAAGTAATTAAGAATTAAAGCTTACGGCTAAATCTACTACTAGATATTTTCTTATACTTTTATTGCACTATTCTATTTTTCTGACTAGTACTTTAATTTGCTTCATGTGCATGTGCTATAGAACCGAGTCCGAATTTGTAGAAGCAATTGCAAAAGATATTATGGAGAAACTGAAGGGTTTGTACTCATCATCAAGTGATGAATTCAAAGATCTTGTTGGAATTAACAAAAGCATTGAGGAAATGGAGCAACTGTTATGCATTGATGACTCAACAACAGTTCGCTTTATTGGCATTTGGGGAATAGGTGGTCTTGGCAAGACAACCCTTGCTCGTGTTTTATTCATACGGCATTCCTCTAAATTTCAAGGATGCTGCTTTCTTGGAAATGTTCGGGAAGAATCGGAAAAACGTCATGGTCTGGAAAGTTTGGAACGAAAACTATTCTCTGACATAATTGAGGAAAATGATCTGAAAACCGTTGGCGCATTTCACAAGGAAAAACTTCTCCAGAAAAAGGTTCTGATTGTTCTTGATGACGTGGATGCTCCAGGGCAGTTACAAGTTTTAGCTGCAGGTCATCATTGTTTTGGTCTTGGAAGTAGAATCATTGTAACAACAAGGAATGAACAAGTGCTTAGGAACAGAGCAAATGGGAAATATGATCTTCAGGGCTTAGGTTTTGATGATGCTTTGCAGCTCTTGAAGTTGAATGCTTTTGACAGAAACACTCCCACGACTCCGACGACTGACACTGATGTAATGATGTTAGAAAGAGTGGTAAAATATGCGACTGGGAATCCGTTAGCTCTTACAGTTTTAGGGTCTTTCCTTCGTTCAAGAAGAAAAGAAAACTGGGAAATTGAGCTAAAAAGACTTGAAGACTTTCCCCCCAAAGAAATTCACGATATATTAAAAATAAGTTTCAACGCACTGGAGAAAACAGAGCAAGATATATTTCTTGATATTGTATGTTTTTTCAGCAATATTGAATTTCCAGCTTGCAGAAAACTTGTAGAATGTAGACTTGGTCTTCATCGTAAATATGTGGAGATAGGAATAGACAGTCTTATTGACAGGTCTCTTATAACTTACGTCAAAGATAACAATACTCTTGTGATCCATGATCTGTTATTTGAAATGGGTTGGGAAATTGAACGACGACAATGCATTGAAGAGCCTGGGAAGCGGTCTAGATTGTGGCAGGACGATCAGCTTCACGATGTCCTTAAAAATAACATGGTAAGTGTCAAGTCCAATATTAATTTGAGTTTTGATATACATACCCATGAGATATCACCAAAGATATTTCTTTCCTACAGATAACTTGATTGGATTTATTTCATATTTCGATTTCTGTAACCTTACATGCTTTGTATTTAACATAATGCTATTGTATTATCAGGGGACTCCAAGTGCTGTTGAAGGAATATCTTGCTTCGTTGGCTGGAAAAGAAGCGACTGGAGTCCCACCATGTTCAAAGAGATGCATAGGCTATGGCTGTTGAACATTTATAACCATTTGGATTTAGACTTTCCTCAAGGTCTTGAATATCTTCCTGATTCACTTAAATGTCTCATATGGCCTTACTGGTCTTGGAAATCTCTGCCATCAAATTTTATGGCAGATAATCTTGTTGAACTTAGGATGACTTCTAGCAATCTAGAGAAACTATGGAGTAAAGTCCAGGTATGGTTTAATTTTAACATTTTTCTTCTATAGATTATGTTTTGTAAAAATTAGTGTATTAAATTCTAACTTTTTCTCTTTTTTGCCATCTGAAGCTTGGAAATTTGAAATATGTTGATCTTCGTTTCTCCGAGAATCTTATTGATGTTTCAGCTCTCTCTCGAGCTCCAAACCTTGTGAGCGTAGATCTTTCCCACTGTGAAAGCTTACGTCAAGTTCCTCCACTGAGATTTCAAATTTCTTTGGATCAAAGCTCCCATAGATGTGATATCTTTGTTCTTGGATGCCTTCAACTTGAATCATGCACTCATCTTGCAGTTGTTGGGAAGATTTCTGGAAATCTGAAAGGATTGAGCTTATCTGATACTTCTATAAAAAAACTGCCCTCTCCAATTTGGTCACTTGATAATCTTGAGTACTTGGATCTCAGCTGTTGTTACAACCTCAAGAGTCTTCCGAGTGATATTCAAAAGCTGAAGTCCTTGAGACGTCTGATCTAAATGGATGTTGTTCCTTAGACAAGCTACCAGTGTTTCCAAAGAATTTGATTGAGTTAGATTTGAGTAAAACGACATTAGAACAAGTGCCTTCTTCATCAATTGAGCATCTCTCTAGTCTTGAGAAACTATCATTGTTTCATTGTAGAAGGCTTAAGAGCCTGCCAATTGGCATTTCTAAGTTGAAGTCTCTTAAAAAACTTTATTTGGGTGATTGCAATCAACTGGAAATCTTCCCATCAACATTGGAGCATTTAGAGACTCTTAGCTTAAGTTCACTATGTAGTTTGTCTTCGTTAGAAAAACTATGGCTAGAAAAAAGCAATATAGAAGGTATCCCTGTAAGCATAAAAAATCTTTCTAAGCTGATTAAGCTTGTGATTTGTAAATGCAATAGGCTCAAATGTTTGCCAGAGCTTCCGTTGTCGCTAGAACTACTTGATGCAAGTGAATGCACCTCATTGGAGATGATATCGAATTCAAGGGATGCACTCATACAAGGGTTGAATAGTGACAATCATGTCATGACCCACAGGAGATTTTTGTATCGTGATTGTCTAAAGTTGGATCAGAACTCATGCAACAACAAAGTAAGCGAATTTCAGCTCAGAGCCTTGGACAGAGGAATTAAAACTGTACTACCATATAGCATATTCAAGGTTTGTGTATCCCTTATATATATATATATATATATATATATATATATATATATATAATTTACCATGTTTTTCACAATCGAGCCAAACAAGATAATTGTTTATCTTACAGGAATCAAGTTATCCCGTTGTTGGCTTTTGTTTTCCTGGAATTGAGATCCCGATGTGGTTTACCTATCAGTCCAAGAGCTCTTCAATAAATATAAAGCTTCCTTCCAATTGGCCGAATACCAACTTCTTGGGCTTTGCTTTATGCGCTGCAAGGAGCTCCATTTCGGCAAGGAGTTTATGGTGTGATGGAAATTTCAAAACTAACAATGGTAAAAGCTGGAAATTACAATGGAATTTCAATCTTGCAGGAGATTTTGGAAGGCTCGAGTCAAGTAACATATGCATGTGGTATGAGCATGGAAACTACCTTGACGCAGTGCAGGTGTCATATCACTTCACCTACGACGTGACAGCATGTGGAATCCGGCTACTACATCGCCAAGATGCAGAGGAACTTGGTATCAACAATAACCTTGGAATATCAAATGTTGAAAAAATTGGAGCCATCAACTCTGATACAGGTGAATCACATCTTAAGGGCCCGTTCGGCATATACACTCAATTCAAACTAAACTGTACTTTTTTTATCATGTTTTTTGTCTTTTCTGAAAAAGTCAATAAAAATTACTATTCAAACTTAAAAATCTCAACTCAACTCAAACTCAACTTATACACCAAACACCCCCTAAGAGAATTAAAATTTCTGATTCTTGTTGACTCTACATGCCATGCCTTCCCTATATTATATTAACATCCCGAAAATTTATGATTTAATTTTTGAATTTTAATTTGGAATATAAATTATAATTTATCTTTAAAAAAATTTTGATATAATGATGACAAAAGGATCATGAGAAATTAAAATAGGTGACTTCCCGTTTATCCTAAAAATTACTATGATTTATCATGTGTGATATGTGATTACAAATTTTGTGATGAAAATGAGATAAGCAAGATAAAATAAGTGGTCATGCCAAGTTTTTATTTTTATTTAAAAAAGATAATAATGTAATTATATAAATGTGTGTGTGTTTGGCATTTTCATGCCATACATGGCAACCCACAGTCAGGCCTTTTGGGCCCAGCTGTGGGCTAAAAGCCCACGGCCAGGAATCAGCCCAAGGCTGCCCAGCAGGCTGGCCGTTTGGCATCAGCCCGGAAAAAAAAAAAAAAAGGGAAATAAAATAAATAGATAATTTGATGGAGAATCTTTTGATGTGAAGATTACCTAGAAAAAAAAAAACACTCCAAATAAATTTAAAAAAAACTTTAATAACTTCCTTACACTACTTATATTAGGAAAATGAACCATCACCTAAATTGTAACGATAGAACTTAGATAATGTAAAAAACTCTTAATTTCCTTCCACTAGCTTCAGCTGATAATAATAAGCATAAAAATAATAATTTTTCAAATTTTTTAAACCCTATTTTAAGCGCCTATAAAAGGAGTGTGGTAGTATGAACACTTTTATTTCTTCACTTTCTTTTTCATTGAAAGAAAGCTTTCTCTCTTCCAAAACACCTTGAGTCCGAATTTTAGCAAGAAAAAACACCAAGAAATCTCTTCTATAACCTCTCTTCTCAACTTTCATATCATTAAGTTTCAAAAGCAGATTGCCACCTCATCGGTTTTCAAGATAATACACTAGTATACCACTAGCTTTCAAGATTAAAGTTTTAGTTTTTAAACCTATGATGAAATGTATTTGTTTTCCAACTATTAGTTCCTCATCACAAGAGTTCAAGAAAGCCTCAAAACCCTCAAAAGAGTCACAAACTCCATCAACAATACTAAGATATATGTTTTTCTACAAACTAACAAGTTTTATAAGTTCCGAGGGTTTTACTTGGAATATGGAGAAAGGATTTTTTTAAGGCTCATATAATGATAGAAAGAAGTTGATGTTCATAAACTATGTGAAAATAACCTTTTTGGCATAATACAAAATAAATGTGAAAATGATATTTTTGGTGAAAATTTCACTAAACTCATAAAAGACTGAATGTTTCCCTCAGCATAAGCTTCTGATTCTTGTTGACTCTTAAGTGACCAGGTCTTCCCTATATTACATGTAATTCGTATTTAGAATCTGCATCTAATTTCATTGCAATAGTAATGCGTGTATGTGTATATTTTAATCTTGGAGTATGGGTTTTCATTTGCAGATGACCGGAAATCAATTCGCAAAACATCAGAACCGTCACGGAGTTCAAACGAGGCAGATCTAGGTGAGAAACTGGTGACAACGTCGAGGGGAGATGGCTCTGGTGAAGCTTTAGCAGAGGATGCTGACGAGCTGGGTGGATTTGGCAAGGAGAGCGTGACTGGGCTCGTCGGAATGGGTCACCGGCATATGGACTATGACAATGTCCAGACAGCAACTGGCGGAGTGGATCGTCAGAGGAGGAGGACGGTGGGGGCACTGGGCAGCAGAATGTGGACGCGCTGGTGTATATGGAAAAAAAAAGGAGGAAGAAGAAGAAGAAGAAGACGGGTAATTGAGGAAAAATTTTGTAAATAGATTTGGAATGGTCATTCCTCTCGTGTGTGGGAGGAATGATAGATTCAACTATATGGTGGAAAAATTATTTCATTTTGAATGACTATTCCTTTTCTTACAACCAACCAAACATAAAATTCAAGCTCAATTCCTTTCCTTTCCTTTCCTTTCCTTTCCCCCAAACTAAACGGGGCCTAATTCTTGTTACACTACTTGACCAAGCCTTCCCTGCTTTTAAAATCTGCATCCAATTTCATTCCAAGTGTTTTTAGTTCTTCATTGGAAGTTTGTCAAGTTTAACTTCTTAGAGATATCTGACTTGCTTACTACAACAAACAAGTCTTTTCAAGCATGTAAAAAACACTGTCTATATGGTTTATAGCATTTTATAAAACGCTATCACGGTCCACAAATTTAAGTCAGAGGCATTTATAGCGTCCATTAATCGCTACGAAACTGATTATTGTAGTGTTTTATTAGTGCTGTAAATAATCTTTTATATTCGATGCTTGGAAATTTATTTATTTATTTTTTAAGTTAAGTCTATTTTAATACTATATTACATTTTACCAAATATCACAAGAATTGACAATGACTACCAACGGTGTGGGTCTTCGGCTCCGGTTGTCGGTGCTGGTCACCTTGAATATTCTAGTAGAATGTTTTGGATATTCTGCTAAAATATATACTTTTTTTCAATATAAAAGGCCGGATATCTGTGACTTGAGTCACCAGCGCTGATCATCATAATATTTTAGTAGAATATTTTGGATATTCTACTAGAATATTGTTTGTTTTTAACTTGGATATTCTAGCATATTGTTTGTTGGTTCTGATGACGTTGTATCTTTAAGCACAAAAGATAGTTCTCCCAAGTTAGATAAGGGCCCTCCAGCTACGTGTAATACATCCGCACTACAGGCCTTGGTCAATCTCGAGGCAAATCAAAGGCAAAGAGACAAGGCTTCCATACTTTCAGTGACACCACAACCTGCAGCTAACACAAATCTCCCGGCTACTAGTTCGACACCTTTGGCAGATTCTTCTTCTCATATTCAGGACAAAAAACTGGCTCCCACAATAAATTTTTAGGAGACACAAATTTAGATCAGACGAAAAAATTCCAACAGTATCAATTCTGACACTGAGAGGTTAGATTCAAGAATATACAAAAGCATTGCATCAATCAGGTTCTATTTTCATCATGTTACCTTTTTGTTAATAAATCTCTAACAGTTAATCAAGTAATGGAGGAAGCCAATGTAATCGTAATACTCTTTTGGGTGGATCAGGTTAAACAAACAGAAGGAGCATTCATATATGTCAAATCGAAAAAATAACGCAACAACAATAATCAAAGTAATACTACGCCATCTCCAAATAAGATTGCAGATATTGAAGAGATTTCAATCAAGTTAGGAAATTATACACTTGCTCAGAAAAAAACGAAGATTATTGTTTCAAGATCTTGGAAAAATCTAGAGGAACTCAACAACTTACGAGGAGATAAAACCACTAATCCTGAAAAGAAAAGTGCTTATAAATTTTGTTTTCGAAAGGGAAAAGGTTTAAAGATGTATAGATGATACTAATTTCTGATTGAGTATGTCTGCCTTTTCTGAAGGATTGTGTTTTATTATCTTTTACTTTTTTGTTTTTTCTGCCATTGAGGTTGGATTATGAATTTCTTTATTTCTGTTTTTTTTTCCTTTTATTTTTTAATAAATTTGAGTGAGAGATTTAGTTTCTTCTCACTATTATCTATATATTAAAAAAAAAAAAAAAAAAAAAAAGGCATACTATCTCAATTAGCAAATTTAGCTTTTGATATGAAACTCTTCCTTGCAGGAAAGTGAAAGAGTAGAGTGGCTTGATGAATGAACTCTTGCTTGCACTCCTGTTCCATTGTTGAAATCGAACAAAGACGGCTCGGGGGTTAGGGTTAAATGAAACCTTGCCTATATTTGTCAACTTTTTACTTGAAAATTTAAATTGAATGAATGTTTTTGGACATTTTAATATGAATATTGAATTCTGGTTACAAGTAGTAAACGTCTAACTAAAGTAAAATGGAGGGAATATTTTTTGGAATTGAAACTTAATATTCTCTTTTACACTATGTGAGATAGGAAAGAGGAAGAAAGAATGGTTAGATGAAAAAATAGTACCATGAAAACTGACAAGCTAGTTTGTTTGGTAAGAAGTAAAAGGGAAGATAACGGAAAATGAGGTGAAGAAAAGCTGTATTAGCATTGCTTTTGAAGATTTGTTTTTAGATTCTTGAGGCGAAGTAAAATGGGGAATGTTGTTGATTACAGCATAATATATATGCATTTGCATACCCTTATTTAGTTAACTTTTGTTCCTTTTCTTTTCATCTTTAACCATTTAAGACCTTTTTTTTTCCCTTCATGTTGATGTTTAAATCCATAAATTTTAAAGTAATGGGAACTACTGGTTAAAAAAAAAAAAAAAACATTTGATTATGGGTGAGCAAGAGGAGATCAACGATTTGCGGCGGCCACGGATCTTCTATGTCTTTGGAATTTCGATCATGGAATTATTTTGTTGTAATTAACGACGGTTAACAAATGTTTTTTTTTTTTTTTTTTCTCTCTTTTGCTGGTTGATGGAATGAATGTTAATGGCAGAATTTTGAAATTTAACTTTCAATATTTCTCAGTGTTAGATTCTTGTTTTATATATATATATATATATATATATATATATATATCAATATATGTATATGAAAATTTCTGATGATAGATGTGAAGCTAATGATCGTGGATTCACTGCTTTCAACCGAAAAAATAAATAAATAAATAAAAAGCGAGACAAGTCATGGATGACGGAAGCAGAAGGAAAGAAATTCCCTAAAATTTTTTTTTATGGTAATCCTGTGTAAATATTCTATAGTACTTTTGGTGTATTTTTTTTTATCTGAACCACTAAAAACTGATCGGAAGGTTGATAATTTTTACATTATTGATGAAGTAAAATAATCTTATCCCAGTGTAAGAGTCCTCTGTTTTTAATGCTTAAAACAAGAGGGAAAAAAAAAAGAAATTTGAAATAAAATGATCATATTCCTTTTGATGTGATGATACAGGTTATTTCAACTTAAAAAAATAAAAAACAATATAGGTTATTTACACACATGAAATAAAGAAAATAGAGTAGCGTTTTTCCAAGGCTAATAGGAAAAGAAGAAAACGAAACATTGAGAGCAGTGGAGGAGAGAGAAACAAAGAGCAAAAAAAGGAAAAGTGGGCCCACAGGAAACTTTAAATACCAATGCCTATTTATTACTTTTGATCACATTGACAGTACAATGCAAGAGATATTTTTCATAGCACAACAACACCAAACTGCCAAATTGTATCTCACCAAAGTTACTTTAAATATTGAATGGATTTTCGAGTGGAAAACTTAAAATAATATATAAAAATAAGTAAATTTATTTTTGTGATCCATTTTATATTGTAATGTTGTTTATCTAATCACAAATAAGTCAAAAAGCCATGACCGAAAGTTTCTAGGATTGTTTTATTAAAGGGAAAGTCGTAAATTTACAGCATCATACACGGATGAAAAAGTGACCGTTGGATTAATCTTAACAATCCGATTCTAAAAGCTGAACAAATTAGAAAAAAAACAAAAAGGGAAAGAGGGTAACTGTAACTAATATTACAGCTGGATTAGAAGGAATAAAATACTACACCACCCCCTGATTTCCGGTTATGTTAGTCCAAGTTTGTACCTTCCAAGAAATTTCCAAAATAACTTTAATAATTAGGTGGTGCCAATTTGCTTTACCAAGCCTATTGCTTTTCAACTTAAAGCTGAGTCCAGCTATGTACCTTCCAAGAAATTTCCAAATAACTTTAATAATTGGGTGGTGCCCTTGTGCTTTACTAAGCCTATTGCTTTTCAACGTAAAGCTGAGATTATCAAATTCCCAATACATACAGAGTAATTGCTAAGGAGGCTTTGGCTAAGTCTTCCTAGATATTCCTTGCTCTGAATAATGGCTTCTTCTTCTTCGTCTTCTTCTTCAATGTCCAGTCCGGCCAAACATGATGTATTTCTCAGTTTTACAGGTCAGGATGCCCGTGATAAATTTACGAGCCATCTTCATGCCAAGTTGCTTCAAAAGAATATCGAAACTTATATAGATGACAGAATTCCAAAGGGCGGCGACATTTCAAAGGAACTTGATGAAGCGATAGAGGGATCGATGATTTCAGTAATCATTTTCTCTCAAAATTATGCATTTTCATCGTGGTGTCTGGATGAAGTGGTGTGTATCCTCAGATGCAAGAAGAAACGTGGGCAGATTGTTGTACCTGTTTTTTATGGTGTTGAACCAACAATCGTACGTAAGCAACTCAAGACTTATGAAGCGGCTTTTGCGGAACATGAAATACGCTTCAAGGAGACAATGGACAAGGTGGAAAACTGGAGATATGCTTTGCAAGAAGCAGCCGATATATCTGGGTGGGACTCACAGACGTACAAGGGGTAACTATTATCTGTTTTTTTATTTTTATTTTTATTTTCTACGCATTTTCGTTTATGGATTTAGATTTTCATGAAATTTCGTCTCTCTATAAAAATCACTAAATAGAGGTTTGTGTTAATCTGAGTTTTAAATCTAAAAAGTTCATATCCAAATCTATTTCTTCCCACCGCTAAGCCAGTGACCAAGGGGTTTATTAAGGGTCCGTTTGATGAATGAGTTTGAGTTGAAAAAATACAGTTTGAGTTGAAAATTTTTGTTGACTTTTCAGAAAAGATAAAAATTTTTTGAGAAAAAAACAAAAATTTTTTCAGAAAAAGACAAAAACTAAGATAAAAAAATACAGTTGGAATTAAAATCCCAAACGAAACATAAGTTTATGTTGTGTCACTTTACCTTTAATTTAACATGACTGGGGTCATTTTTTCAAAAGAGAAATTGTTATAAGTATCATTTTTACAAAAATAATTAGAATAAATAGCAATGTTTTAAAATATTTAAGGTAAATATCAAATTTATTAGATAAACAGAAATTTTACTACATAAATAATAAATTCATTAGATAAATAATATATTTATGACAAGTATTTTTTTCGTAAATAAATGATTTAGCATAAATTTAGTGTATATCTTAAACATTTTTAAATATGATATTTACTTCAATAATTTTTTAAAAAATTCTATTTATTTTGTTCACCTTTTTTTTAATTGATGAAATGACTGGGGTTAAGTTACTCCTTAACGTATCATGCATCGAAGTTTGTTTTGTTTTGTTTGGTTTTCTTTGGAAATGCACCAATATTCTTAACACTACCAATTATTTATTGAAAAAGGTACTGCACGCTAATTATCAAGTAATTCCTTCATTTTCGATTTCATAGATGGCATAGTATACTTAGTATATCTAATTTGAGGACGCCTTTACTTCGCATAACATTAAAAAAAAAAGAAAAAGTGAAGAGTCATTTTCTTTATCATTTAATCATGTTTTTACTTATAAAATAGGAAGTGAGAATTTAGTGATTCCCATATAATGTAAGGAATGATAAAAAGGAATATAAATCCTTACATCCTTCTTGGTATTGGTTATTTGTCAAAGAGAATAAATATCAAATTTACTTAGTACTCTCAACAAAATTTCATGTGTAACTGATAGTTTAATTGTGTAAAAGGACATTTTAAAAATTTCATTGATAAACTGACATTACTAAGTTTAGTAAATACTATAAAGAAAATGATATTGTTTTCCTTTACACCATCTAATAGACAAATAAACTCTAAAAGGGGAATTAAATAATTCTTCTTTTAATTATTTTATTTTTTTAATCTCATTACCTTTTTTATTATATTCCTTTATTATTCAACAAATGCGTCTTAAATATTTAAGAGAATCTCCAATATAAAATTAAATTATTATATTAATGGTAAACTTTGGCATTTGACTGAAAAGAGCGATTTACAATGGAGTGCTATATATCTTTCTTACCAAATTTTCGTTTATAAATTTAGATCTTTATTCCTCTGCTTTTATTTCTTACACTTTGGTAATCGTCATAGTGGGATTTTTATGAAATTTCATTAACATATAGAAATCACTATATGGAAGTCAATAGTAGGAAAAAAATTGGCCTTGGAAGAAACTTGAACAACTTTTGTTATAACCTTTTGCAAATTAAGCGGGGACTTGTTTGACACAAAGTTACAAAATTATTAGGACCTAAACTATAGGTTTAAAACTTGAATTGCTAAAGATAGAGAAGTATTCTCGCTGACGGTGCAGACTTTGTTTATGAGAAAGTTTCAATGTAATTACATACTCTAGTGCTAAGGGTAGCAAGAAAAAAAAAAAATCAAAATTATCATGCACCAAGGATATTTAAACTATTTTGAAAACCTTGGCTTTGAACGTTTTACCTTGTAATTTCTTTCATACTTGTAATAAAATTTTTTTTTTTTTTTTTTTTGAGTAATTAGGGGTTCGCCAACTTGTTTGTTGTGTGCTAGAGTCTCTTGTGCATGAGTATATGTTCCCCTGTTTTCTTACTCTTTCTAAGAACTGATACACACTGCTTGGTTGGTCAATCATTTGCAGTCGGAGTTGTTAGGGATCGATGAACATGCAATCCAATCCGATATTTTTTACTCTTTCAAAATGGATTTTATGATATAACATCCAGTACAATTTGATTTACAGATAAAAACCGAATCCAATCAAATTTGATTATATGTTCCATATCTTCAATCCAATCCAACAATCCGATCCCTTTAAGATTAGATTGGTTTGGATATGTGCGATCGGTTATCTAATCCCATTGGATAATATGCTCGGCCCTGGGCATTAGGTTCGCCATATCCTCCCATATCATTTTATTTGAAAAAGCTATTTTGGAAACATAATAAATCAAATTAAATAATTAAAAATTAAAGCTTACACCTAAGTCCATTACTTGATAATTTCTTATACTTTATTTTTGTACAATTCTATTTTTCTCACTCATACTTTAATTTCCTTCATGTGTATGTGCTATAGAACCGAGTCCGAATTTGTTGAAGCAATTGCAAAAGACATTCTGGAGAAACTGAAGGGTTTGTACTCATCATCAGGTGATGAATTCAAAGATCTTGTTGGAATTAACAAAAGCGTTGAGGAAATGGAAAAGCTGTTATGCGTCGATGACTCAACAACTATTCGCTTTGTTGGCATTTGGGGAATGGGTGGTCTTGGCAAGACAACCCTTGCTCGTGTTTTATTCAATCGGTTTTCTTCTAAATTTCAAGGTTGCTGCTTTCTTGCAAATGTTAGGGAAGTATCCAAAAACCGTGATGGAATGAAAATTTTGGAAAAAGAACTATTTTGTAAGTTATTGGGGGAACAGGATCTAGCTTTTGCCAAGGAAAAACTTCGCCGTAGAAGGTACTTATTGTTCTTGATGATGTGGATGATCCAAACCAATTAGAATTTTTGGCTGCAGAGCATGATTGGTTTGGCCTTGGAAGTAGAATTCTTGTAACAACGAGAGATGCATCGGTGCTTAGGGAGAGAGCAGATGATCACATATATGAACTTAAGGGATTAGGTTTTGATGATGCTCTTCAGCTCTTTAAATTGAATGCTTTTAAGAGAAACTACACTCCCACAGTTGATGATGATGTTATGTTGTTTAATAGAGTGGTAAGATATGCTAATGGGAGCCCGTTAGCTCTTACAGTTTTAGGCTCTTTCCTTCGTTCAAGGAGAAAAGAAAACTGGGAAATTGAGCTAAAAAGACTTGAAGAGTTTCCCCACAAAAGAATTCACAATATATTAAAAATAAGTTTTGATGCATTGGATGTACCAGAGAAGGTTATATTTCTTGATATTGTATGTCTTTTCAACCATAAAAGGCCAGCTTGCAGAAAACTTGTAGAATGTAGACTTGGTGCTCATCGTAAATATGTGGAGATAGGAATAGACAGTCTTATTGACAGGTCTCTTATAACTCATGTCAAAGATAACAATACTCTTGTGATCCATGATCTGTTCTTGGAAATGTGTCGGGAAATTGAACGACAACAACACATTGAAAAGCCTTGGAAGCTTTCTAGATTGTGGCAGGAGGATCAGCTTTACGATGTCCTTAAAAATTACACGGCAAGTGTCAATTCCAATATTTAAGTTGAGTTTTGATATACATACCCACGAGATATCACCAAAGATATTTCTTTCCTACAGATAACTTGATTGGATTTATTTCATATTTCGATTTCTGTAACCTTACATGCTTTGTATCTAACATATTGCTATTGTATTATTAGGGGACTCCAAGTGCTGTTGAAGGAATATCTTGCTTCGTTGGCCGGCAAAGAAGCGACTGGAGTCCCATCATGTTCAAAGAGATGCATAGTCTATGGTTGTTGGATTTTCATCAACTTTTTTTTGCTCAAGCTCCTGAGTATCTTCCTGATTCACTTAAATGTCTCATATGGCCTTATTGGTCTCGGAAATCTCTGCCATCAAATTTTATGGCACATAATCTTGTTGAACTTCGGATGACTGGTAGCGAACTTGAGAAACTATGGAGTGAAGTCCAGGTATGGTTTAATTTTAACATTTTTCTTCTACAGATTATGGTTTGTAAAAATTAGCGTATTAAATTCTAACTTTTTCTCTTTTTTGCCATCTGAAGCTTGGAAATTTGAAATATGTTGATCTAAGTGACTCCAAGAATCTTAGTGATGTTTCAGCTCTCTCTCAAGCTCCAAACCTTGTGAGCGTAGATCTTTCCCGCTGTGAAAGCTTACGTCAAGTTCCTCCACTGAGATTTCAATTTTCTTTGGATCAAAGCTCCCATGGATGTGATGTCTTTGAATGTCTTACTCTTGGATTCCTTCTACTTGAATCATGCACTCATCTTGAAGTTGTTGGGAAGGTTTCCGGAAATCTGAAAGGATTGGGTTTATCTAATACTTCTATAAAAAAACTGCCCTCTTCAATTTGGTCACTTGATAATCTTGAGTACTTGGATCTCAGCTGTTGTGACAACCTCGAGAGTCTTCCGAGTGATATTCAAAAGCTGAAGTCCTTGAGACGTCTAAATCTATATGAATGCCTTTGCATTGACAAGCTACCAGTGCTTCCAGGAAAGTTGATAGAGTTAGATTTGAGTAAAACGACAATTGAACAAGTGCCGTCATCATCTATTGAGCATCTCTCTAGTCTTGAGAAACTATCATTGTATGGTTGCAGTCGGCTTAGGAGCCTGCCAATTGGCATTTCTAAATTGAAGTCTCTTAAAAAACTTTATTTGGGTGATTGCAGTCAACTGGAAATCTTCCCATCAACATTGGAGCATTTAGAGACTCCTAGCTTATCTTCATTATTCCGTTTATCTTCCTTAGAAACACTAAGGCTAGACAGAAGCAATATAAAAGGAATACCTGTCAGCATAAAAAATCTTTCTAAGTTGATTGAGCTTTCGATTCATCATTGCGAAAGGCTCAAATATTTGCCAGAGCTTCCGTCATCTCTAGAACTTCTTGATGCAAGTAAATGCACCTCATTGGAGACGATATCGAATTCAAGGGATGCACTCATACAAGGGTTGAATAGTGGCAATCATGTCATGACCCACAGAAGATTTTTGTATGGTGATTGTTTAAAGTTGGATCAGAACTCACGCAACAACATAGTAAGCGAATTTCAGCTCAGAGCCTTGGACAGAGGAATTAAAGCTGTACTACCACATAGCGTATTCAAGGTATGTGTATCTCTTATATATATATATATATATATATATATATATATATATATAATCTACCATGTTTTTCACAATGGAGCCAAACAAGATAATTGTTTATCTTACAGGAATCAGTTTGTCCCGGTGTTGGCTTTTGCTTTCCTGGAAATGAGATCCCGATGTGGTTTACCTATCAGTCCAAGAGCTCTTCAATAAATATAAAGCTTCCTTCCAATTGGCCGAATACGAACTTCTTGGGCTTTGCTTTATGTGCTGCAAAGAGCTCCATTTCGGCAAGGAGATTATGGTGTGATGGAAATTTCAAAACTAACAATGGTAAAAGCTGGGAATTACAATGGAATTTCAATCTTACAGGAGATTTTGGATTGCCCCCGTCAAGTAACATATTCATGTGGTATGAGCATGGAAACTACCTTGACGCAGTGCAGGTGTCATTTCACTTCACCAAAGACGTGAAAGCATGTGGAATCCGGCTACTATATCGCCAAGATGCAGAGGAACTTGGTATCAACAATAACCTTGGAATATCAAATGTTGAAAAAACTGGAGCCGTCAACTCTGATACAGGTGAACCACATTTTAAGAGAATTAAAATTTCTGATTCTTGTTGACTCTACGTGCCATGCCTTCCCTATATTATATTAACATCCCGAAAATTTATGATTTAATTTTTCAATTTTAATTGAGAATATAAATTATAAATTTATCTTTAAAAAAATTTTGATATAATGGTAACAAGAAGATCATGAAAAATTAAAATAGATGACTTCCCGTTTATCCTAAAAATTGTTATGATTTTATCATGTGTGATATGTGATTACAAATTTTGTGATAAAAATGAGATAAATAAGATAAAATAACTGGTCATGTCAAGTTTTTATTTTTATTTAAAAAAGATAATAATGTAATCATATATGTGTGTGTGTTTGGCATTTTCATGCCATACATGGCAAGCCACAGTCAGGCCCGTTGGGCCCAGCTGTGGGCTGAATGCCCACGGCCAGGAATTAGCCCAAGGCTGCCCAGCAGGCTGGCCGTGTGGCATCAGCCTGGAAAAAAAAAATGAAAAAAAAAAGGTAAATAAAAAAAATAGATAACTTGATGGAGAATATTTTGATGTGGAGACTACCTAGAAGAAGGAAAAAAAAAAAAAAAACTCCAAATAAATAAAAACAAAACTTTAATAACTTCCTTACACTACCTATATTGGGAAAATGGTTTAGAGCTTAGATGATGTAAAAAACTCTTAATTTCCTACCACTAGCTTCAGCTTATAATAATAAGCATAAAAATAATTATATTTCAAATTTTTTAAACCCTATTTTAAGTACCTATAAAAGGAGTATGGTAGTATGAACACCACTTTTGTTTCTTCACTTTCTTTTTCATTGAAAGAAAGCTTTCTCTCTTCCAAAACACCTTGAGTCCGATTTTTAGCAAGAAAAAACACCAAGAAATCCCTTCCATAATCTCTCTTCTCAACTTTTGTAACGACCCGTCTAGCACAGACCGTTACCGTACATGCATACATTCGTACTTAACTTGTTTCATATAACGTACTTATTTAGTGAAAATTTGCAGAATATATATTTTTTTTTTTATAGAGTATAAACATATAAACGAGTACTGTCTAGAATTGAATAAATATAAAGTAATACACATAATTTTCAAAACGCGTAGCGGCATATCATTCCCACATTTCACAGCTCGCCCCGTCACGCTCCTCCATCTTGTATCAGAAATCGCCAGTAGGTTGTTTACCTACAGCATAGTCGTAAGACGTGAGCTTTCGCTCAGCAAGTACAACTATATCATCTGCAATGCAAACAATATAAACATATATCATCTAAAAACATAGCATAGCATAACTTAACATGTTCTAATTATGCATGATCCAGTTATGCTTCCTTATGCTTTCTTTTTCTTTCTTAACATATTTTCATGATACTCTTGTTGCTTATCTTGTTTATGGGCCCCTTATCATGAGTGTCCGTACCGGGCGCGCAACTATGGAGTGGTTGGGGCGGCCAAACTATTTCCAACTCAAACCATAGTCCAACCCGACCTGACGCGGGTCGGTACGACACAGGCAAGCTTGCTTGCCGTCATGTTTCATATCTTTCTTGATCTTATCCTTATCATTTGTGAACATGCTTCGTGATGTCACATATGCATAAATCATGATCAGACCATAGCCTTATCCTAACATACATCATAACCCAACATAGCATTCATCATAATATCACATCATACAATTAACATGTCTAGGTAAGTAACACAACGGAAGCCTATGCTATAGGCGGAATTGTACTTACCTTGTTTGCTATGTCCAGTAATGTACTGATCCAATTCAGGATACCACAGCAGGCTATCTCCTGCTATAATAAAGGACATAGGTAAGTATTTAAAACTGTTGGTAATATAACCAACATTCGTGCATAATCGTAGTTATATGTCCCTATCCATAATCATATCATATCTTGTTAAGTTATAGAAAATAACCCTAGAGTTAAAACTTAATCAGCTTGGGTCAAACTTAACTTTGGTTTAAAAACTCCATTTTCACTTCCTTTTTGGAAAAACCTAACATTTCAAAGCTTAGAAATCCTTTGTTCAACTTATGAGAATTTATAAATCTTGAGCAATATTTGTAAAAATACTTCAGTGTTGGAAACTACCTTTGGAATAGCTCCCCTTAGTTAATTTATTAATGTGTGTGCAGAAATGCCTTTTTCCTGTACTATTTTAGAAAATCCTGTGCAGGAATTTCCTGTTTCCTGCACAGTTTTTGAAATCTGATTTTATTTAAAAATCTAAATCGAATTTGAAAAAGTTTTCTTCACGAAAGTTTTAGATCTCGGAAAATCCTAAAACTTTCGTGTTTTACATAAAACCTGGTTCGGAATTAAACTCCTTCGTTTTCTTTGTTGAACTCATCTGGCCGTGCATGAAGTCTGGGCTCGGTCAGGCTCGGATTTTCATAAAAACCGAGGCCGTTGAAGCCTCATTTTGGAAAACTGTCTACGTGGCCCCCTAGGAAAAACCATTCTCTACAACTTTCATGTTTTTAAGTTTTTCCCAATTCGGCCTCTAAAGGCCTCAAAATCTGATTTTCCAGAAACTGAGCAGTTTCTACCCGAAAATGGCAGTTTTTGGTTTTTAATTCGTTTTCGTCCTAATACGCGCACACTACCTCAACCGACTACGCGGGAGCCTAGAAAATAGACATGCCGCGGTTTCTAACGTAAGGTTTTCTTTAAACTCATTCTCCATCAACTCCATGCAAACCCTAATTGACTTTGGATCAACCAAAGTTTGCATGGTTCTAGGTTGCACAATTCCACACCAAACATTCTAGTTTTATTCTAGCAACCTAACATACCATATTCATCATCATGCTTAAACATACTTGGGGACATACAATATATCAAACATTTAGCATGCAAATCGCAAAATTAAAGCAAGCATGTAAATCATAAATCAAACCACCCTTAACCTAACTCAAGCACATAACCCTAAATCCTAAACTTGGCACAAAATTAAATTGAGCTTATACCCTTACAAATTTCAACTTGAAATACACTTAAATTTCAAATTGAATGCTCAATTTAAAGAGTTGAGGTCTAGGGAAAATTACCTTGATTAACTTCAAGATTTTGTGCTAGGGTTTGGCTTTCAAATTCTTTCCCTCCTAGACCGGTTTCACCCACCAAATTGCACCAAAATTGGTGTTGATCTCTTGGTTTTTGCTTGAACCCAAAACCAGCCACAAACCACTCTAAATTTTCCTCACTTTCTCTCCCTAACACAACCAGCCACTAGGCCTAGAAAAGGTACCAATGTTTTTTCCAAAACTCTTGCTTGTAGTAGAGAAAAACCGAGTACCCCTTGAACTAGTTTCCCTTGGGTTTTCAAATTTTTTTCTTTGTTCTTGCTCACACTAGGATATCCGGATTTTTGAGAAGAAAAATGAACAGAGTTTGGCTGTTTTTTTCTGATTTTTGAAGCCAAAAACCGCCCCTCCATGGGCTATTTATAGGTGAAAAAAAATTTGTTTTTAGATTTATTTTTAATTCAAACTTTGCTTGAAAACCCTTAAAACAAAAATATTTGCCAATTACCCCCCAAATGGCCGGCCACCTCACCACCTAGAACAATCCATGATTTCTGTCTAAACTTGCTTAATACCATTTATGATGTCATAAATATAAAGGTTGATGAGGTAAGCCTAATTAAGGCTTGCTTGGCTATTTCTCTTAATATACAGTCCATTTTTATGTTTACACAGATATTTCCAATACTGTTATCTACCAAATACAGTATTTTTATACTATACTGCAGTCCAAAATTTATCTGTGTAAAAATAGACTGTATAAAAATTTTCTTGTAATTCAAAGCCATTTGGCCCTTGATACCCTAATTTATGTGCTTGATTTTCTTATGGTGGTTTTAAGTCTTATTCATGCTATATTGTCTGTAAAGACGGTTTTCCCAGTATATATCTCATACTGCTTATCATATTTTGACCTTTTTAGTCAACCTTTGACTTTTTCGGTCAACTTTGACTATTTATGGTCAAACTTTGATCAACATAAAATCATGAAAGTTTTTACCCCTTTTTACTTAAAAAGGTCACATGCTAGGTTAAGCAATCATTTTTGAGTCTTTATAAAATCATAAAAACTCACAAGGTTTGACAAAAACTCTAATCAGGCTTTTTCATGTATACCTTCATGGTACAACTTGAATTTTATACAAGAAATCATAATGTCATAAAAATTCAGTTATTACAACTTTCATATCATTAAGCTTCAAGAGAAGATTGCCACCTTATCGGTTTTTAAGGTAAAACACTAGTGTACCACTAGCTTTCAAGATTAAAGTATTAGTTTTTAAACCTGTGATGAAATGTATTTGTTTTCCAACTACTAGTTCCTCAGTATAAGAGTTCAAGAAAGCCTCAAAACCCTCAAAAGAATCACAAACTCCATCAACAATATTAAGATATATATTTTTTCCGCAAACTAACAAGTTTTAAAAGTTCCGAGTGTTTTCATGAAAAATTACCTTAAAATAATAAAAATCTTGGCATGATGATAAAAAAAATTAATAAAATAAAAATAAAAAAACAAAAACATGGTCTTGTTTCTATTATTGTGACATATATGTTTCGTGGGATTAAAATAGTTTAACATAACACAAAACGAAAAGTTTTGATGAGCATATGATTTTCGTGAGTTTATTGACTATGTGGTATTAAATATATGTTATGGCATGAAAATATTTGGATATAGCATGTTTATTTGCTGAGAATACTCTATATTGACGACTTGGAATATGAAGAAAGGATTTTTTTTTTTTTTAAAGCTCATTTAGTGATAGAAATAAGTTGATGTTCATAAACTAAGTGAAAATAATCTTTTTGACATAATGCAAAATAAATGTGAAAATGATATTTTTAGTAAGAATTTCACTAAACTCATGAAGGACATAATGTTTCTCTCAGCATAAGCTTCTGATTCTTGTTGACTCTTAACCGAGCAGGTCCCTATATTACATGTAATTCGTATTTAGAGTCTGCATCCAATTTCATTGCAATAGTAATGCTTGTGCGTGTGTATTTTAATCTTGGAGTATGGGTTTTCATCTACAGATGACGGGAGGTCAATTCGCAAAACATCAGAACCATCACGGAGTTCAAACGAGGCATATCTAGGTGAGAAACCGGTGACAACGTCGGGGAGAGATGGATCTGGTGAAGCTTTACCGGAGGACGCCGACGAGCTGGGTGGATTTGGCGAGGAGAGCGTGACTGGGCTCGTCAGAATGGGTCACCAGCATATGGACTATGACAATGTCCAGACAGCGACTGGCGGAGTGGATCGTCAGAGGAGGAGGACGGTGGGCGCACTGGGCAGCAGAAGGTGGACGTGCTGGTGTATAGGGAAAAAAAAGGAAGAAGAAGAAGAAGAAGGGTAATTGAGGAAAAATTTTGTAAATAGATTAGGAATGATCATTCCTCTCGTGTGTGGGAGGAATGATAGATTCAACTATATACATATATATATATATATATATATATATAGATATAGATATGCCAAGCTTTGAACAAGGTTAAAATTTGACATCACGTCTTGATTTTGTAGGAATTGGCTTCCCTTGATCAAACTTGTGATTTTGGTACACAAGTTGCAACTTTAGTGTGTTCTTCACAAGGCTAACACAAGTGTGGATGTAATTTATATATATACATATATATATATATATATATATATTTTGTTTCTGAAGACGTACAAAAACAACTTTGTCATGCTTGTAAGTGATGAACCAATTTGGAGCTTCACTTCCACAGCAATCTTGCAAATTATTTCATCACTGTATAATCCAATTTTTTGCCTTGACTGCTTTTTGGGAAGGGTGAAAACTTAGGGTGATTTTGAAGATTGCCCAGAGAGAGAGAGAGAGAGAGAGAAGTACACCTTTGAATTATTGTCTTATTTAGTGAATTTTTTTTAGGTCTCTTATAAAAGGTAAACATAATATCTCTTTCAAAATTACTTCCTAACCATCTGAAAAGGTATTCTAGTAGATTACCACAGGTATTTTATTAGAATATTATCTGATGAACAGAATCAACTCCCGTCGTCAACAGGGTCTCCCAACACCAGAGAGTGTTTTGATAAAATACTTTTAGTAATCTACCAGATTACCATCTGTATTCTACCTGAAAATTTAATATATACTATTGCCATATTTTTTTTGTATTTCACTTGTGTTTTGTCATCTCTCAAATTGCCAAGTTATATATATATATATATATATATTGGATATCTACCATATTTTTGTCTTACATCAAATTATTCAGATATTTTTTTTATAAAAATGATTATTTCATATATGATTGTTATCTACCAATTGTCTTCTGAAAAAAAAATTACAGATAATGTCATGGCCGGCTGGAATATAGAAAAAGAAGAGTAAAATAAAAGATGTTACATGGTAATTTAAACAATCAAACATATAAGTACAAGCAAATTTGATTAAAAATAATAAGATGATGGCCGAAGAAAGATTAGAGAAGAGGCACTAACCGTTGGAATAATACATGTCCACTTCACCACCTAATTAATTAATAATTACTGGTGAAGGAAGAAACAAAAAACTCTCTCTCATCACTTGGAAAAACTTATTTTATATGAATATTTATATATAAATTTGTACAAAGTTATTTTTATTATCACTAATAAACTATATAATTCATTTGTCCTTTGATGTTTAACAGTCTCTACATATTCCTTTGTAATTGACTTTGAGAGCTAGCTAGGACGTGGATACATAGATATACGGTCTTTTTAAAACTAATCTTTTGATGTCATCGAGACAGAACGAATTTATATCCACCTTATCTTTCTTTCTTTTTTTCTTTTCTTTTTTTTTTTTTTTTAATTTTTGAATTTTGCTAAAGGTCACTGAGAAGGGACTGATCTTTCCAACGTATATCTAGTGTAGCGACATGGCCCATCTGTATTCCTTTTCTTAAGAGAAACTGTAGTGTGTTAATCAGACAAATTAAATAGCTATCCATTAAAGATAGGATCCATTTCTAATTTTTGTATTCCAAATAGTGTTTAATCAGTAATATTATGTCACATCATGTTAAAAAGTCTAAAATACTTTATAACTAATTGCTTTTACCTTACAAATTATCTTATTTCAATGATGTGTCAAAATATAATTGATTAGACACCAATTGAGATACTAAAGATAAAAGAATTATAAAATGAAATCCATCGGCTACCACAACAGCAAATAACCAAAATGGAAGACAAAATGCTTGGACAGCATCACCGTACTAAGCACCATAACTTTTTCATAATTATAAGAATAAAAAAGAAATATTGTTGATAGGTAGCTGACACCCCCCGTGATATTGGTCCCTTAATTGGACCTGATTCGCCCTGACAATGTCAATGCTCGTGAATCTGTCAGACATAGATTCAAATATTTGAATCTTAAACCACATGTCATCATGATTATCCAGTATTAAAATTCAAAATCATTAATGTTGAAGATTATCTATACATTCATTTTCAAGTATAAATATATCTCTTATGAGGCTATAAATTCATGATAAACAAACTCTAGAAACCCTAATTGACATTCTATGGATTACACCATTTGTAATTCACAAAAAGATTGTAAAGCATTAGAGAGAACGTAGCCATTCCACACACGTGAACCTCTGTAAATTATGTATTCTCTACTTTCCTTCAATTTTACTTTTACTATTATGTGATTCCTCGCCGCCGTAATAGTTCTCAAGGATCACAACATCTGCATGATTTCTTAGGTGATTTTTAACTGTGCTGCCGTAATATCTGTAATTCTGTATGTTTGTGGGTTACACAACTAATCAGGAAACTTTTTGATGAATAGTGGGGTAATAAAGATGACTCCACCAGCTGATTTATTAATTCTTATATTATTTGTTTGGATTTCAATCCTGTTTTTCAGGAAAGCAGTCTCTCTTTCGTTCAGTGAGGCAGAACATCGCGCCATTGCATTCACTAATCACTACGTGCATAAATGTCATGGCTTTGCTCTTTAATCTCAAAACTTGGTATTTAATCGTCCTACAAGCCCGTTATCTATATTGACAACATTTGGAGCCAGAAGTTATCAGCGGTCAAATCCAGTTTCTATCACTAATGAAAGATGTTGCTGTTTATTTTCTTTTTTCGCGACAAAGTATAGAGTGGAGAACACAGCATCATACATGTTTTCTCATTTGATGAACTTGCGAACGTGCTCAGTAAACTACTTGCATACATATATATAACTATGTTTATATAAAACATATAAAACACCATCGTTTATATGTTTATTATTGATGTGTTCCAAGATTGATCTATAAAACACCATCTTAATGGAAAGTAGTATGTATATAAACTACTTTCCATTTATTTCTATAATATTGAGCATTTAATATTTAATCAATCAATTTGTAAACTTACTTATTTTAGTTGATTTGGTGACGTTTAGAAAACTAATGTATTTATATCTAAATACTAATTGTATTATATCAATATTTGCATACATATATATAAATATGTAACACACATGTACTGATCGAGTGTAATGAAATCCTCAAGCAATAATTTTCCCAATTCTGTCCAAAAACATATTATCCTTTATGTTTCTCTAACCACCATACGAAATTTCTTGTAAATTTTAATATTATTAATTAATCTAGCTAGTCACAAATATACGTCAAAAAGTCATTATTAGGTTCAAAGGAGCAACAAATATTACACCACCTAACATGATCGTATTTGTCAATCCAACTTTGTACCTTCCAAGAAATTTCCAAATATCTTTAGTTATTAGGTGGTGCCATCAGGCTTTGCTAAGCCAATTGTCTTTCAACTTTAAACTTAATAATAATAATAATAATAATAATAATAATAATAATAATAATAATATCATGGCGGGCCGGAAAATATAAAAACAAGAGTAAAATAAATATATAAAGATGCTGACATGGTAACAAACAATCAAACATATAATTACATGCAAACTTGATTAATAATTATAATAATATGAAGGCTGAAAAAAGAGATATTAACCGTCGGAATACATGTCCACTTCACCACCTAATCAATGATTATTGGTGAAGGAAGAAGCAAACAACTCTCTCTCATCACTGGGCAAACTCATTTAATATATGCACACGTATATGCGTATATGTATATGTATATGTATATTTAAACAAAGTTATTATGAAGTTCCTATTTTATCATCACTAAATTAACTACGTAATTCATTTGTCCTTTGATGTTTAACAGTATCTATATATTCCTTTGTAGTTGACTCTTGGGAACTAGGACGTGTATACGGTCTTTTTAAACTTATCTTTCGATGTCACCGAGACAAAACATAATATATCCGCCTTTTTCTGTATAACTTTTTTATTCCTTTTTTATTTTTTGCTAGAGGCCATGGAGAAGGGATAGATCTTTTTAATGCTGATTTACCGACATGGCCCATCTTTTTTTTTTTTTTTTAAGAGAAACTGTAATATATTAATCAAACAAATTAAGTAGTCATACCTTAAAGCAAAAGGAAATATAAAATAAAAGCCGCGGGCAACTACAACAGCAAATAACCAAAGTGGAAGTGAAAATGCTTGGACAGCATAACCGAATTATGCACCGTAACTTAAATATTAAAAAAAAAAAAAAAAAAAAAAAGGAAGAAGAAGAAGAAAGAAAAAGAAAAAAAAGACTATTGCTATATAGTAGCTAACATCCCCGCGATATCGATCTCTTGACCAAGCCTAATTCGCCCTGACAATGTCGGCGTGACGTAGTTTTAAGTATATGAATCTCAAATCACAGGCATGATTATCTTGTATCAAGATTTAGAATCAAGAATATTGAAGATTATCTTATATTAAAATTCGAATGTAAACTATTCGTTAATGATTATCTCATAGGACATGTATGTTTGGTACACGGTAATAGCACTCCGTGTTGTATTATTTAAAATAATAAAATTTTTAGAAATATCTCTGTATTATATAATTTAATACGAAATAAAGATGAACATGTACAATACGATTATGATATTTAATATGACAAAAATCTCTGTATTAGGTCATATTGAAAAATTTAATCAAAATTATTATACCGTGAGGGTCGAGGTCTGGTTATGGGACAGGGATCGGGGTTGAGGTCGAGTTTCAAGATAGAGGTCAGGGTCAGGGTCGGGATCATGTTTAGGGTCACGTTTCGAGTTTGGGATTGCAGTCGTGTTTCGGAATGAGGGTTGAGGTCGGGTTTTGAAACGAGGTCAAGGTCAAATTTCGGGACATAGGTTGGGTTGGGCTTCTAGACCGAGGTAGGGGTTAGGTTTCGAGACTGCCATCTCTAACATCTAAAACATAACATCTCCAAACGTGACCCAAATGAACGCTAAGTGTTGCCTTTGTGTTTTGTATATAGTGGATATACACCATACAATCAAATATAACACTTCTCAGATGTTTCTTGAATTTAGCAGAATAAATCAATGTGCTACGTAGTTGGGATATTGGGTTATTATTGAAATATTTAAATTGGAAAGTAATTTTTGAATATTTATAATAATAAAGTAATAGTCTGAGCTAAATAACTCATTAAAAGGAGGGGGAAAAAAAAAACATACACGTGATTTCTTAATAAAAGTTTACATAATGGTGAGCGTGTGGTGCTACATGCTAGTCAAAATTAGAGAAGTCAAAGCTGCACATTGCATTGGGATTTCAATCATGTTGATGCATATTGTTATCTGTCATTCAAGTCAAGTAACATGTTCAAGTGACAGCTTGAAGGAATCTGCCTACTATATCTTCCTGACGCATAGGAACTTGGTAATCACCAATAACGTTGGAAAATCATATGTTATAATAACTATTCAAATATATATGTTTATATTAATATTTGTTTAGATATTTTACCCTCTATACTTGTCTAATTAGAGGAAGCTATCATAATTGAGGTAACAATTCAGATATATGTACTTTTTGAATAGCAATCTAATTAATAAATATTCTAATCTTATCCTTATAATCTGCCCAAAGACAGATTTAAACTAACATATAAAGTCCCAAAACCAAAACTACCAGTTTGCCCCTAGCTCTAGAAATTTTGACATTTTTTAACAACTTAGCCAACTTAAAGGCCTCAAATCTACGCTTGGGTAGCCCCTGAATATCCGTTAGTTTAAGACCTGGAATTTTGGTCTATACCAGAAGCCATGTCGTTGAGTTCCACAACTAATCTAATTAGGAAATTTGTTGTTGACTCGCCAGGTAATATAACACCACCTAAGATGATTATAGATGTTAATCCAACTTCTGTACCTTCCAAGAAATTTCCAAATATATTTAATAGTTAGGTGGTGCCATTAGGGTTTACTAACCCAATTGTCTTTTCAACTTTAAACTGAAACAATTAAAAATAAAATCATGGCCGACCGGGAAAATAGAAAAATAATAAGAGCACAATATATAAAAGATGTTGACTGGGGAACAAAAAATAAAACATATATTTACAAGCAAAATAATAATCATAATAAGTATATCATGGCCGACAAAAGAAAATTAGAGAAGAGGCACTAACAGTCGGAATACATGTTCACTTCAATTTAATTACTTGGTGGAGGAAGAAACAAACAACTCTCTCACTAGGCAAACTCATTTAAATATGAATATATATAGATATTAGTGCAAAGTTATAATGAAGTTTCTATTTGATCATCACTAATTATTAACTATAAATTCATTTGTCCTTTGATGTTTAACAGTAACTATATATTCCTTTGTATACATAGATAGATATGCGGTCTTTTTAAAACTTATCTTTTGATGTCATCGAGACAAAACTTATTTTTCATTTTTAAAAAAAGAAAAAGAAAATAAGCCAACAAAATATGCTGTCGTTTTTCATTGATCTAACCAACGTTTATTTATGCGACATGGCTCACCTGCATTTTCTTTTAAGGGATGAAATAAAACAAAATAGCCATCCATTTGAGATGAAGGAAAAATGAAATGAAAGCCATCGGCTACTACAACCGCAAATTACCAAGACTGATCTCTCAATAAATCACCATTTTTTGAAGGCATAATAAAGATATAGATATGTCATATAATATTAAGCATTTAATATATAATCCATCAATTTGCAAATTCACTGATTTTAGGTGATTTGGTTAGTTTTAGTAGAAAGCTAACCATATACACTTTATTATTATTATTTTTAACTTGGGAGATGGGGGATTTGAACTCTACAACTTTTAGTAAAGTTAGGTATAATATTGCCGTTAAATTATGCCTGCAATCACCAAATACACTTTAACTACTAATTATATTCTCTCAATTTGTAAATATATGGAGAGTAATGAAAGCCTCAAGCCATAATTTCGCCATTCCGTCCAAGACATATTATCCTTTATGTTTCTCTAATCACCATATGAAATACCTTATAAATTGTTCTACTAGGGAAGTTGTAAATTACATCTAATTAGTACACGGATGAAAAAGTAACCAGCCGTTGGATTAAACCAAAAATCCAATTATTAAGTTGAACAAAATGAATAAACAAATGAGCAATTAAGTGGGTAAGTTTAACTAACCAAGCTGGTTTAGAAGGAATAAATAATACACCACCTAATCTGGTTATGTTAATCCCAACTTGTATTAGGCTTCATGTAATCATGCAATAATTCCAAAACATATAATAATATTCTAACTAAGCCCTATGGTTATGTTTTTCATTTTCCATAAATACAGATTAAATTTTTAAACAGGAGTCTTTCACTAGTGATCTTCCTAGATTTTATAGCTCTGAATATGGCTTCTAATTCTTCTTCTTCTTCAATCCCCACTCCCATAAAAGTATATGATGTATTTCTCAGCTTTACAGGTCAGGATACTCGTAAAAAATTTACAAGCCATCTTCATGCAAAGTTGGTTCAAAAGAATATCGAAACCTATATAGATTATAGAATTTCAAAGGGCGGTGACATTTCAAAGGAACTTATTGAAGCGATAGAGGGATCAAGGATTTCAGTAATCATTTTCTCTGAAAATTATGCATATTCAACGTGGTGTCTGGATGAAGTGGTGTGCATCCTCAAATGCAAGAAAAAACATGGACAGATTGTTGTGCCAGTTTTTTACGATGTTGAACCAACAATCATTCGTAAACAACTCAAGGCTTATGAAGAGGCTTTTACCAAGCATGAAGAACGTTTCAAAGAGAGTATGGACAAGGTGGATAAATGGAGGGCTGCTTTGAAAGAAGCAGCCGATATGTCAGGGTGGGATTCACAGACGTACAAGGGGTAATTAATAGATGCTTTTATATTTTCTATACATTTTCGTTTATGAATTTAGATCTCTGTTGCTCTATTTATACTTATTTACATTTTGGTCAACGTCATAGGTAGATTTTAATGAAATTTCGTTTTCTATAAAAATCACTAAATAAAAGTTTGGGTTAGTCTGAGTAACACTCGTGAATCAATAGAAATGTTTATTTTTAAAATCCATCTCATTTTGGCCTTTTCCCCAAGTTTTAAACTTGAGAGTTTCTGTCCAAATCCCTCTATTCTCACTGTTGTAGGGTTTATTAATTTTATGTTGTGTCACTTTAACCCTTTAAATTTACATAACTGGGGTCTTTTCTTTAAAAAAAAAAAAATGAAATGACCATGGTCAAGTTAGCCTTTTTAACATATCAAGCATCAAATTTTGTTTTGTTTTTGTTTTCAGGAAATGCACTAATGTTTTTAACACTGCCAATTATTCATAAAAAATACTGCTAATTATCAAGTAATTACTACATGTTGGATTTTTTTTTTTTCCTGAAAAGAGAAATTTCATTAAACTCACTAAAAAGATACAAAAATATCAAACATTAGAAACCCCGAATTATATGAGACAAAACTCTTTAAGAAGAACGGATCCACCAGTAAAATCTGATGATAGTCAAAGGGAAATATGTATGCTTGAGGCCCGTTAACGGGAATATACCTTGGCACACTAAAATCTAACAAATGTAAAGCTCTTTTTGACAAAACCCTGACAATCAATGGATTTTTCTGATTAATCGAGGGCCAAGATTCAATAGTACTAAGGCCATTATTAACTCCGTAGTTAAGTAACTCTAACATAACCAAAACACTGTCAAGATTCAAATTTGACGAATAAACAACTAACTCGGACGGTGGAGAAACCACCTCTATCATTATAAATAACAAAAACAAATAAAACACCCAAAGAAAAAACGACAAAGACATCGTCATTATTACATACAAATTTAGGCACCAAAAAAAAAAAAAAAACCAATCACACAGAAAGAGTCTTTGCCGATAAAACGAACAATATTGTTGGGAGAAACTGGGTTGCCTAAGCCAAGCTATTGTAGGACCTCCCCGGTGCATGAGAACCACATACCCCCATCAACTATCTCAATTTTGCCTTGCTCCTTCTCATAATGCCCATCCTCCTGCCACGGGTTTGCCTCCACCAAGACCCTCAATATATGATTCTCAACTCATCTCTAGAGCCAGGAAACCAAAGACTGACCAAAGGCCACTCCCAGAATCTGGTCCCAAGAGAAAAACGATCCCTAGCCCTCACGCATAAGAGAGAGAGAGAGAGAGAGAGAGAGAGAGAGAGAGAGGACAAAAAAGATTGAATTCATATGGCTGTGTACTACATGTTGGGTTTCATAAGCGGTACACTAAACTTTCTGTTTATAAATTAAGGGTAAGCTTATTTCATATCAAAGGAAAAGAAAACGTGAATATTCATTTCATTTGTCATCTGATATGTATTATTTATGAAATGTAGAATGCGAATATAGTGGGTTCCACATACTATAGAAAATGAAGAAACTGAATGGCAATCTTTGCATCCACTGATACTAATTCCTTGTCAAAGGAAATTATTAAATTTATATATATATTCTTAGTAAGTCTCATGTGTCAATGATAATTTGATAGTGTAAAATGAGATTTCAATAATTACATTGTAGAACTAGTATTTTTAAGTTTTATAAATACTAGAAATGAAATGAGATTGTTTTGCTTTATATCATGTAACAGGTAAGTAAATACTAGAAAACAAATCAATAATCATATAACTTTATTTCACTTCCTAATCTCATCACTTTTAGTGGCAAAGCCACATTGGGCTTGGGAGGCAACTGTCGCTGCCCATGATGGGCTTCTTAGTTTAATACCCTTGTTTTATTAATTTTTTCAATTAGGTCCCTAATTTGCCCCCCTAAAATCTTGAAATTACAAAATTTATTATGATTTTTCTTAAAAATTTCACTTTTGCCCTAACATTTGATTTATAAATAGCCAATACTTCACAGTTAAAATCCCAAATAAGCAAAAAGTCCATTGCACTACTATTTAAATTCATATTTTGGACTTTCTAAAGTTGATTATTTTAGACTATAAAGTCTACATAAGAATAGAAAAGAAGAATATAAGTTGAACAATTTTTTTAGTTTAAAATTTAGTTTAACTCACAATCTGTGAAAAAAATTTATGACTCCATCACTAATTACTTTTCCAATCATCCTAAATATATAATAAGAGCACTAACTCAAAAGCACGAAAAATTTTCGCCCCAAAAGAAACTGGAACAAATTTTGATATTGTTTTTGCAAATAAAGTGGGAACTAGTTTGACACAACATTACTAAGTTGTTAAGACCTAAATCCTACACTTTGAAGTTGAATTACTAAACATAGATAAGTATTCTAGTTGACAATGGAGATTCTATTTATGAGAAAGTTTTATTGCAATTACATACTCTAGTGCTAAGGGTAGCAAAAAAAAAAAAAGTATATATATATATATATATATATCTTACACAGAATATTTAAATCCAAGAAAATATTAAGCGATGACAAAAAATATATATTTATATATATAAATATGTTTATTTGAAAGATTGTTTTCACAATTTTCTTGTGCATACTTATGCTTTGTATGGTTCTCACGTGTGAACTTAAGGTTTTTATATCAGATTAAGACTCTATTTTTTTCCCTGAAAAATCAATAAAAATTATAATTAATTTTTGAAAAGTCAACCAACCTCAACCTAAAAATTACCTCTCAGATCTATGTTCCAAATACATGCTTATTTATTACGTTTTCGAGTAAGTCGTTGCAAACTTCTTTGTAATGTGTGCTAGAGTCTCTTGTGCACGATCATATCCTCCCCCCCCCCCCTCTCTTTATTTTTTTCCTATTGTCTAATCGGTTCGCTTTTATTTAATCTTTCTAAAAAGTAACTATTTGTTGTTTCTTTACTCTTTCTAAGTACTCATAAGCGGATTCATCTCCTATGCTCCCTTTATATGTGCCCTAGAAATTAGGTACGACATATCCTCTTTGATAATTTTATTTAAAAAGCTATATTCGTAAACATGATAAATCAAAATAAGGAAAATTAAGTTGGGTTGTCAGATTTGACCACTCATTTTAAACATATGATCTGATTTTTTTTTTTTTAAAGTTAAAAGGCCGAAACTGCATTTCTGTGGTTAATCAATCTATCCCAATCTCGGTTCTGGAGAAGAATCAACGAAGAGAGACACTGACAAAGGAGATCTGTTGCACCCGAAGCAGATCTGGTGGTCATTTTAGGAAATATGGCCTTCTAGGTTTTAACCAATTTTTAAAACTTCGGCAATTTGCTAAAAAAGAAAAAACATATTAAAAAAGTTCATTAAGCTATAAATTTTTCAAAGTAATAAAGAAATAAAATTTACGACTAAATCCGCATTTAGCTTTTTCTTATAGCTTTATTACATAATTCTGTTTTTCTGACTAAAATTTTAATTTGCTTCATGTGCATGTGCTATAGAACCGAATATGAATTCGCAGAAGCAATTGCACAAGACATTTTGGAGAAACTGAAGGGTTTGTACTCATCATCAAGTGATGAATTCAAAGATCTTGTTGGAATTAACAAAAGCATTGAGGAAATGGAGCAACTGTTCTGCATTGATGACTTAACAACTGTTCGCTTTATTGGCATTTGGGGAATAGGTGGTCTTGGCAAGACAACCCTTGCTCGTGTTTTATTCAAACGGCATTCCTCTAAATTTCAAGGATGCTGCTTTCTTGCAAATGTTCGGGAAGAATCGGAAAAACGTCATGGTCTGGAAAGTTTGGAACGAAAACTATTCTCTGACATATTTGAGGAAAATGATCTGAAAACCGTTACCGCTTTTCACAAGGAAAAACTTCGCCAGAAAAAGGTTCTGATTGTTCTTGACGACGTGGATGCTGCAGCGCAGTTACAAGTTTTAGCTGCAGGTCATCATTGTTTTGGTCCTGGAAGTAGAATCATTGTAACAACAAGGAATGATCAAGTGCTTAGGAACAGAGCAGATGGAAAATATGATCTTCAGGGATTAGGTTTTGATGATGCTCTTCAGCTCTTGAAGTTGAATGCTTTTGACAGAAACACTCCCACGACTCCCCCGACTGACACTGATGTAAAGATGTTAGAAAGAGTGGAAAAATATGCGAACGGGAATCCGCTAGCTCTTACAGTTTTAGGGTCTTTCCTTCGTTCAAGAAGAAAAGAAAATTGGGAAATTGAGCTAAAAAGACTTGAAGACTTTCCCCCCAAAGAAATTCACGATATATTAAAAATAAGTTTTGTCGCACTGGAGAAAACAGAGCAAGATATATTTCTTGATATTGTATGTCTTTTCAGCAGAATTAAATTTCCAGCTTGCAGAAAACTTGTAGAACGTAGACTTGGTGCTCATCGTAAATATGTGGAGATAGGAATAGACAGTCTTATTGACAGGTCTCTTATAACTCATGTCAAAGATAACAATACTCTTGTGATCCATGATCTGTTATTAGAAATGGGTTTGGAAATTGAACGACAACAACACATTGAAGAGCCTTGGAAGCTTTCTAGATTGTGGCAGGAGGATCAGCTTTACGATGTCCTTAAAAATAACACGGCAAGTGTCAATTCCAATATTTAAGTTGAGTTTTGATATACATACCCACGAGATATCGCCAAAGATATTTCTTTCCTACAGATTACTTGATTGGATTTATTTCATATTTCGATTTCTGTAACCTTACATGCTTTGTATTTAACGTATTGCTATTGTATTATCAGGGGACTCCAAGTGCTGTTGAAGGAATATCTTGCATCTTTGGCTGGCAAAGAAGCGACTGGAGTCCCACCATGTTCAAAGAGATGCATAGGCTATGGTTGTTGGATATTCATCAACCTTTATTAGACTTTCCTCAAGGTCTTGAATATCTTCCTGATTCACTTAAATGTCTCATATGGCCTAATTGGTCTTGGAGATCTCTGCCATCAAATTTTATGGCACATAATCTTGTTGAACTTCAGATGCCTGATAGCAAACTTGAGAAACTATGGAGTGCAGTAGAGGTATGGTTTAATTTTAACATTTTTCTTCTACAGATTATGGTTTGTAAAAATTAGCGTATTAAATTCTAACTTTTTCTCTTTATTGCCAGCTGAAGCTTGGAAATTTGAAATATGTTGATCTTCATTTCTCCGAGAATCTTATTGATGTTTCAGCTCTCTCTCGAGCTCCAAACCTTGTGAGCGTAGATCTTTCCCACTGTGGAAGTTTACGTCAAGTTCCTCCACTGAGATTTCAAATTTCTTTGGATCAAAGCTCCCATAGATGTGATTTCTTAGGATGTGATACTCTTGGATGCCTTCAACTTGATTTCTGCGATCATCTTGAAGTTGTTGAGGAGATATCTGGAAATCTTAAAGAATTGAATTTACGTTGCACTTTTGTAAAAGAGCTGCCCTCTTCAATTTGCTTTCTTGATAATCTTGAGTACTTGGATCTCAGCTGTTGTTACGACCTCAAGAGTCTTCCAAGTGATATTCAAAAGCTGAAGTCCTTGAGACGTCTAAACCTAAAAGAATGCTATTCCTTGGACAAGCTACCAGAGTTTCCAAAGAATTTGATTGAGTTAGATTTGAGTGGAACGGAATTAGAACAAGTGCCGTCATCATCCATTGAGCATCTCTCTAGTCTTGAGAAACTATCATTGCGTGGTTGCAATAGGCTTAAGAACCTGCCAGTTGGCATTTCTAAGTTGAAGTCTCTTAAAAGACTTGATTTGGGTTATTGCAATCAACTGGAAATCTTCCCATCAACATTGGAGCATTTAGAGACTCTTAGCTTAACTTCACCATGTAGTTTGTCTTCGTTAGAAACGCTAGAAAGAAGCAATATAGAAGGAAGCCCTGTAAGCATAAAAAATCTTTCTAAGCTGATTAATCTTGAGGTTCGTGGATGCAAAAGGCTCAAATCTTTGCCAGAGCTTCCATCGTCTCTAGAACTTCTTGATGCAAGAGAATGCACCTCATTGGAGACGATATCAAATTCAAAGGATGCACTCATACAAGGGTTGAATAGTGGCAACCATGTCATGACCCACAGGAGATTTTTGTATCTTGATTGTTTAAAGTTGGATCAGAACTCACGCAACAGCATAGTAAGTGAATTTCAGCTCAGAGCCTTGGACAGAGGAATTAAAGCTGTACTACCATATAGCGTATTCATGGTATGTGTATCTCTTATATATATAAAAATATATATATATATATATATATATATATATAATCTACCATGTTTTTCACAATGGAGCCAAACAAGATAATTGTTTATCTTACAGGAATCAGATCATCCCGGTGTTGGCTTTTGCTTTCCTGGAGATGAGATCCCGAAGTGGTTTACCTATCAGTCCGAGGGCTCTTCAATAAATATAAAGCTTCCTTCCAATTGGCCGAATACCAACTGCTTGGGCTTTGCTTTATGCGCTGCAAGGAGCTCCTTTTCGAGGACGGGATTATGTTGTGTTGGAAATTTCAAAACTAACAATGGTAAAAGCTGGCAATTACAATGGAATTTCAATCGTGCAGGAGATTTTGAATTTCTCCGGTCAAGTAACATATTCATGTGGTATGAGCATGGAAACTACCTTGACGCAGTGGAGGTGTCATTTCAGTTCACTAACCCCGTGACAGCATGTGGAATCCGGCTACTATATCACCAAGATGCAGAGGAATATCAAATGTTGAAAAAACTGGAGCCATCAACTCTGATACAGGTGAACCACATCTTAAAGAGAATTAAAATTTCTGATTCTTGTCGACTCTACGTGCCATGCCTTCCCTATATTATATTAACATCCGGAAAATTTACAATTTAATTTTCTAATTTTAATTGAGAATATAAATTATAAATTTATTTTTTAAAAAATTTTGATGTAATGATGAAAAGAGGATCAGGAGAAATTAAAATGGGTGATTTCTCATTTATCCTAAAAATTGTTATGACTTATCATGTGTGATATGTGATTACAAATTTTGTGATAAAAATGAGATAAGTAAGATAAAATAAATGGTTATGCCAAGTTTTTATTTTTATTTAAAAAGATAATAATGTAATTGTATGTGTGTGTGTGGCATTTTCATGCCATACATGGCAAGCCACAGTCAGGCCCATTGGGCCCAGAGCCCACGGCCAGGAATCAGCCCAAGGCTGCCCAGCAGGCTGGCCGTGTGGCATCAGCCTGGAATAAATATATAAATAAAAGGGAAATAAAATTAATAGATAACTTGATGGAGAATCTTTTGATGTGGAGATTATCAAGGGGGGGGGGGGGGGGGGGGGGGGGGGGGGCGGGGTTGGGGAAAAAGCATTCCAAATAAATAAAAACAAAACTTTAAGCCTCAGTTTGGTGTTACGGTTAGAGTTGAAATTTTTAAGTTAGAGTCGGTTGACTTTTTAAAAACTAGTTATAATTTTTGTTAACTTATCAGAAAAAAACAAAACTGAGATAAAAATTTTAAGTTTGAATTGGTTTACCAAACGTTACACAACCTATATTAGGAAAATGTACAATCACCTAAATTGTAACAATAGAGCTTAGAAAATATAAAAAACTCTTAATTTCCTACTACTAGCTTCAACTGATAATAATAAGCATAAAAATAATTATCTTTCAAATTTTTTAAACCCTATTTTAAGTGCCTATAAAAGGGGTGTGGTAGTATGAACACCACTTTTGTTTCTTCACTTTCTTTTTCATTGAAAGAAAGCTTTCTCTCTTCCAAAACACCTTGAGTCCTAATTTTAGCAAGAAAAAACACCAAGAAATCCCTTCCATAACTTCTCTTCTCAACTTTCATATCATTAAGCTTCAAGAAAAGATTGACACCTCATCAGTTTTCAAGGTAAAATACTAGTGTATCGCTAGCTTTCAAGATTAAAGTTTTAGTTTTTAAACCTATGATGAAATGTATTTGTTTTCTAACTATTAGTTCCTCATCATAAGAGTTTAAGAAAGCCTCAAATCCCTCAAAAGAGTCACAAACTCCATCAACAATACTAAGATATATATTTTTTCTGCAAACTAATAAGTTTTAAAAGTTCCGAGGGTTTTCATGAAATATGATTTTAAAAAAAATAAAAATCTTCCCATAATGATAAAAAAAATAATAATAAAATAAAAATAAAAAAAACAAAAACATGATCTTGTTTTTAATATTGTAACATGTGTGTTTCCTGGGATTAAAATGGTTTAATATAACACAAAACGAAAAGTTTTGATGAGAATATGATTTTTGTGAGTTTCTTAACTATGTTGGTATTAAGGGTTCGTTTGGTGTTTATGTTGAGTTTGAGATGAGATGAAATTTTTAAGGATTTTTTTTTAAGGCTAATATAATGATAGAAAGAAGTTGATGTTCATAAACTATGTGAAAATAATCTTTTTGACATAATGCAAAACAAATGTGAAAATGATATTTTTAGTAAGAATTTCACTAAACTCATGAAGGACATAATGTTTCCCTCAGCATAAGCTTCTGATTCTTGTTGACTCTTAATTGAGCATGCCTTCCCTATATTACATGTAATTCGTATTTAGAGTCTGCATCCAATTTCATTGCAATAGTAATGCGTGTGTGTGTATTTTAATCTTGGAGTATGGGTTTTCATCTACAGATGACCGGAGATCAATTTGCAAAACATTAGAACCATCACGGAGTTCAAACGAGGCAGATCTAGGTGAGAAACCGGTGACAACGTCGGGGAGAGATGGATCTGGTGAAGCTTTAGCGGAGGATGCCGACCAGCTGGGTGGATTTGGCGAGGAGAGCGTGACTGGGCTCGTCGGAATGGGTCACCAGCATATGGACTGTGACAATATCCAGACAGCGACTGGCGGAGTGGATCGTCAGAGGAGGAGGACGGTGGGGGCACTGGGTAGCAGAAGGTGGACGTGCTGGTGTATAGGGAAAAAAAAGGAAGAGGAAGAAGAAAAAGAAGGGTAATTGAGGAAAAATTTTGTAAATAGATTAGGAATAATCATTCCTCTCGTGTGTGGGAGGAATGATAGATTGGGAGGAATGATCGATTCAACTATATACATATATATATATATATAGATATAGATATAGATATGCTAAACTTTGAACAAGGTTAAAATTTGACATCACGTCTTGATTTTGTAGGACTTGGCTTCCCTTGATCAAACTTGTGATTTTGGTACATAAGTTGCAACTTTAGTGTGTTCTTCACAAGGCTAACACAAGTGTGGATGTAATTTATAATTTTTTTTTTTTTTTGTTTTGTTTCTGAAAACGTACAAAAACAATTTTGTTATGCTTGTTAAGTGTTATGCTTGTAAGTGATGAACCAATTTGGAGCTTCACTTCCACAGTAATCTTGCAAATTGTTTCATCACTATATATATTCCAATTTTTTGCCTTGACTGCTTTTTGGAAAGGGTGAAAACTTAGGGTGACTTAGAAGATTGCCAAGCGAGAGAGAGAGGGAGTAAGACACCTTTGAATTATTGTCTTATTTACAGTGAATTTTTTAACGGATTCTTATTTTATAAATTAAAGGTAAACATAATATCTATAATGCCGAACTTAATTAATTTAAAATAACTAAGTTCAACAAATATGTTTAATATCTTATTAGTATTATTATTAAGTGTTCATTAGTAGTTATGTTAATCATTTTATATGAAATGTTTTTTTTTTAAGAATTTATGTGCTACAGAAATTGTTTAACTACATTTTTTTTAAGTAACTGTATTGAGGAGAGATGACAACCACTAGAAGTGAAGCTGATCGATATGCTTAGTCGATGAGATTGTTTGTATAAGAATGGTAATCTAAAGTTATAGAATATACTTTAAATTAAGTTTATTAAAATTTTCTATGGACTTATTTGCAAAGAAAATATATTTTTAAGGATCTAGCATAATTTTAAATTTTTTTGGGCATTTTATGAAATCTTTAAAAGTTTGCTTTGCTGCTGTCTTTATACACGTTTTATAGCTGTCTTTAGGTGATATTAAGCTGAAAAACCAAATTCTCTTCTCCCTCACACATCTCATCTCCAAACGGTTCTAAGTTCAAAAAAAAAAAAAAAAAAAAAAAAAAACACAACAACAAAAACAAAAACTCCAACAACTGATCTTCTTCATCATAAGACCTTCTCCCCCTCCTAAATCACAAAACAAGTCAAGACTAAACTTCATTCAAAAGCTCATTCTCGGATTCCACCAAACACCCATTGTTCTTTTAAGCTAGTTGAGCATAAAGTGGAATTTGGCATCATTTTTGAGGTCCGAATTGTATAAGCAACCTAAGGTCAGTTTAAATTATGATTTTTAATGGATTTTGAAGCTATTCAAAGCTAGAGATATGAGGTTTTAAATTGTGTGTGATTTGAATTATTTGAGATGTCTCATGTTAAAAGTGTGCTTTGATTTTATTCCAAATGTATAACTTCTGATTTTATTCAAGATTCTTAATGGTTCTATATTATTTGAGATTTAAAACATTATGAGGTCTGATTGGAAAAGAGCTTTTATTGTTCTTAAAGTATTTTATGAAGTTGTATAGAAGGTGTTTGTGAAAATATTTGACTGAGATTTCTAAAACAGAGCAGTAGGATTTCGAGTTTCATTTCTCTGTTTATACCCTGTATTTGAAGCTGAAATTTTGTAAAGTTAAAGTATATACATGAATCTTACTCCCCACAAAATTTCACATGAAAATGTTGTAAATTAGATTTTTAGTGAATTTTCAAAAGTTAGATTCTGTTGCTGGAAATTTGTGGACAGCAACTATGTAAAGATTTTGTTTGTGCTTAGAATTTATCCTAAAGGACCTTAAATGGTCTAAAACATTGAAAAGTGATACTATAATGCATATATTTCTATTTTATATAACTGTTAATGGATTGAAGATATTTTTAAATATAAAATAACTTGATCATGGATCTTAGGACAAACACGATCAACTTTCTTGAAATGGTAAAGTCAATTTCTTTGCGGCAGTTCAATTTTAAAGAGGTAAGTAAGAATTTTACTTACTGTGTCATAGAAACTTTTTTAACATTTCAAATGAGACTATGGATATAATGTTTCCCTTTATTGGAAAAGATATGATTTGTAAGTAGGAAAGCTAAAGGAAAGTATGCTTTATTGAAAGCTTTTATGACATGTTTATAATATTTTAAAGATTTGTAAAATTCTAGATGTGGCCTACGAAATGATAGGAATATCTACAAAATGTGTAACCCCAATATAATGGTGTCATTGGGACTGATTGATACCCACGAATGAGTCTCGAAAGGGACATGACTGATATCAACGTTTGGGATCCTAAAGACAGTAATGAAAGTGTTTGGCCAAACCTAAAGGAAATGAATAGTAAATAATTTTGTAGCTTAAGCCAAATTTGTGCCATATCTCAAGGGTTTTCATGATATGTTTTAAATGTTGATTTGGATTTCTATTTACTGTAAGAAGATTCAAAATTCATTGAAAACTGTATTTTAGATACATATTGTAGTTTAAAGGTTTTATATTTAACTACGTTCTGCTTACTAGACTTTTAGCTCACTTTAAAGTTTCATGGTATAGGTGAGGAAGAAAAGAATGAGGAAACAATATACTGGCAGGCTGAATCTCTTTTGGGAACCTGATGTCATGGAATCTATGTACATACTAAGCTAAAATTGTTTCATGAAAAATGATTATCAAAAAACTCTGTGAGCTACACTAGAAAAGTTTTGATTTGGGATAATCTGAGATAGTTGTGATACCGACTCTTCATATTTTGACTAAACTATGATGAAGAGTCTGTAAATATTTTATATTAATATCTTATCATACAACTATCTTGGTTTTACTATGTTTCTATGTTATAGCAGATTTTATAAATGTATGGGTTAGTGACGTGTTTTAGTTAAATTTAATTAAAGGCTAAACTGGCTAGGGGGTGTTACAATATATTTTTCAAAATTACTTCCTAACCATCCAAAAAGGTATTCTAGTAGATTACCACAGGTATTCTATCAGAATATTATATGATGAACAGAATCAACTCCCGTCGTCAACAAGGTCTCCCACCACCAGTGAGTGTTTTGATGAAATACTTTTGGTAATCTACCAGACTACCATCTGTATTCTACCTGAAAATTTAATATATTCTATTGCCATATTTTTTTGTATTTCACTTATGTTTTGTCATCTCTCAATTATATATATATATATATATATATATATTGGTTATCTTCCATATTTTTCTTACATCAAATTGTTTTATAAAAATGATTATTTCATATATGATTGTTATCTACCAATTATCTTCTGAAAAAAAAAAAATTAAAGATAATGTCATGGCCAGCAGGAATATAGAAAAAGAAGAGTAAAATAAAAGATGTTACATGGTAATTTAAACAATCAAACATATAAGTACAAACAAATTTGATTAAAAATAATAAGATGATGGCCGAAGAAAGATTAGAGAAGAGGCACTAACCTTTGGAATAATACATGTCTACTTCACCACCTAATTAATTAATTAATAATTACTGGTGAAGGAAGAAACAAAAAACTCTCTCTCATCACTTGGAAAAACTTATTTTATATGAATATTTATATATAAATTTGTACAAAGTTATTTTGATCATCACTAATAAACTATATAATTCATTTGTCCTTTGATGTTTAACGGTCTCTACATATTCCTTTGTAATTGTAATACCTAGAATTTCTATGTTACTGTTTCCTTTGCAAAAGGAATTATATGCATGCCATGGAGGTATTTACGGAAAAGCTCAGTTAAGAGTTTTTCACACTTTTTATGAGATCTTATGGCTTAATAAGACTCAAAATAAGTTGCTAAGGTTAGCAAATGCCCTTTTAAGTCGAAAAGGATGAAAAATTACGTAATTCCGGAAAAGTCAAAGTTTGACCGAAAAAGTTAAATTTGACCAAGAAAGTCAAAATTTGACCGAGAGCGGTCAACGGGTTGACTTTGCAGTATTACGTGATGCAGTATGGAAAAGATACTGTAAAACTCGATATAATGAGCAAGATAGCTCAAATAGGCTTTAAAACCACCTTAGAAAATCAAGCACATCTAGTATAGATCAAGGGGAAAAAGGACTTGAAAAATTAGAAAAAAAGTTCTACTATCCGCTTTTACACAGATGAATTTTGGACTATAGTACAGTATAAAAATACTGTATTTAAGCAAACACAGTATTAGAAATATCTGTGTAGCGGAAAAATGGACTGAATATTGAGGAAAAGCCAAACGGGGCTCAATATGGATGTCATCATCCTATCCTCAATTTATGACATCATAATTGGATTAAATAAGCTTGGAAAGAAAGCAAGGAATGCTCTAGAAGAGATGACATGGCCGGCCACCTCAGGGGCAAAAATGCCAAAATTTTATCTTTAGGGTTTAAAGTACAAATTTTGGAAAATTGATGATGTAAGCGAAGTGATGTCATCAAGATGATTTCATCAAGGTGAGATAAGCTTGGCTTGATCTCCAAGTAAGGGACCGGCCACCTAGAGAGCATAAATGCAAGAATTTTAACTTTTGGGGCCAAAGTGCAAATTTTGGAAATTTGGTGATGTAAGCATGTGATGTCACCTAGATGATGTCACCAAGATGAGGTCATCTTGCCTTGCTCTCCAAGTAGACAGCCGGCCACCTTGCATGCCAAAAGTGTAAATTTTAATTTTCAAGAGGTTGTTTTGGGATTTTGGTAAAGTTTCATTTGCCTATAAATACCCATGAGATGGGCAGATTTTTGGGGCTGAAAAATTGAGAAAGACAGCCAAACTCTTGCCATTTTTCATCAGAAAAATCCGCAGCCTTGGAAGAGAGAAAGAGAGAAGAAAAAAAAAAAATTTTGGTGCCCCTAGTTGAAGGTGAGTTCGGCCATGGGTGAGCCAGAAAAGGGGAAGGAAAAATTGGAGAGAAATAGGATGGAGAGTGCTCGGTTTTGGCTTAAACAATCACCAAGTGAGGTGAAAAATATTGGTGCCCAATTGGAGGGCAAAACAGTGGGAAAGGAAGAGCCAAGGGAGGGAGAAATTTGGATCCACCAACCCTAACCCATTTCTAGGGTTAGCCAAGGTAAAATCTCCCATAAACCCTAACCTTTTTCCATTTGATTTCATTTGGAAATTTATTTGTATTTCAATTCAAAAGTTTGTAAGAGCATAAGCTCAAGCTCTTATTTCAATTGCCCTAGAACTAGGTATGGTGCTTGATTAGGATTTTAAGGGTGGTTTGGCTATGGCTTTATTTATGCTTTGTTTGCTATATGTTTATGCATGCTTGCATGCTAGGATTTTTGCATGATTAGATGGTTGGTATGTGCCCTGTTTGTGCAAGCCGGTTGTGGCAATTATGCTAGGTTGCTAGTGCTAGCCAAGATTGGCATGAGATGGATGAATGGAATGTGATGCAAACCTAGATCATGCAAATCCTAGGTTAGGGCAGATCTGTTTTGGTTTGCATGGAGACGTTAGAGATACATGATGATTCATGTGGGATGTTAGAATATGCTGCTTGTATGCTATTTAGGCTCCCGCGTGTTCGGTCGAGTTAGACTTCGCGGAATAGGACGTAAATTGGACTTAACAACTGAAACTGCCAGTTCGGATTCAAAACTGGCCAGTTTCGGGAAAGTGGAAAGTTAAGGCCTTTAGAGGCCGATTTGGGTGAAACGCAAAACATGAAAGTTGTTCGGAAGAGTTTTTCCTAGGGGGTAGCGTGGATAGTTTCTCAAAATGAGGCACCAATGGCCTCCGTTTCTATAAAAATCCGAGACTAGTCTGCCCAGACCTAGTTTATACGACCAGCCAGTTTCAAATGAAAACTGACAAGGATACAAGCGGAACTGAATTTTTCGTAAAACATGAAAGTTTTAGGATTTTTCGAGAGCTACAACTTTCGTGAAGACAACTCTGTCAAATTCTAAATGGATTTTTAAACTGACATGGTTTTCTGAAGTCGGTGCAGGGAACATGAAATTTCTGCACAGGATTTTCTAAAAAAAAAAAACTATTTCAGAAAAAAACTATATTTTTCTAATTTTCATTGTTTTGACGATGGAGACAGTTCCAATGACAGTTTTCAACCTCAAATGACTTTACAAAACCCCATTATAAGAATATGGATTTTTTACAAGTCAAGTAAAGAGTTTTGGGATTAATTTTCCCAAATTTTCCAAGTTAAGGAAAAATAAGATTTTCAAGCTAAAGTTTAGTAAGTAAAGCGATTACGCATGGTAACCCGGAAGGATACCCGAGTTACTGGGTCGAGCCCAAGGCCCAAAGGTTGACCCATAGGGGGGGTTGACCATAGTTGACCGTAGTTGACCATAGTTGACTTTGGTTGACTAACAATATTGACTTAGTTAACCTTAAGGGTTATCTAATGTAACCCTAAAGGATACCCATTGAATTAAGATAAAGGGTTAATGGACATAACCCGTTAGTTGTGAATTAATGAAGAAGCCTAAGGTTGGAAGATGATTTAACCCTAATGGTATGTTGTGGTTTAGCATATAAGGTTACCCAATGTAACCTTTTAAAGAAACAAATTCATAACCATAGGGTTACTAAGTGTAACCAAGTAAGATTTTATGCACAAAGGGACATACAACCAAGATCATGTAAGCATGTTGGTTAGGTCATCAACATTTCACAAGTTTAACTAGACTGTGTCCTTCATCAAACAGGAAGTAACCTACAACTGTACTCGGAAGAGGACCAGCATTACGTGGGACATAGCGAGAGAGGTAAGTACAACCACCGCCTACAGCATAGGCTTTGTTGTGGTACTTGCCCAAGTATGTTATTGTTAGATGTATGTTAGGGGTGTATGCCTTGTTGTATGTTATGTTGTTGTTGCTATGTTATGTTGTTGTTATTATGCTATGTTATTGTTATGCCATGCTATATGCCATGTTAATTCTATGTTGTATGCTAGGTTATTAAGTATGATAAGTCAAGGTAAGTTCATAATGAAAGTTATGTTATGATTATTAAGACATGAAGCATGTATGTATGAGAACACGAGGCATGTTCACGAAATCTTATAAGAATAATAAGATCAAGTATGATATGACAAGATGAAAAGAAAGTAAGATGGCGAGCAAGTTGCCTGTGTTGTACCGACCCGCGTTAGGTCGGGTTGGACTATGGTTTGAGTTGGAAATGGTCTGGCCGCCCCAACCACTCTATAGTCGCGCGCCCGGTACATACACTCAAGTAAGGGGCCCATAAGTAAGATAAGTATGAATGTAAGTTAAGAACGAATTGAGCATAATACGAGCATAAATGGGTCATGCATTATGATGTGTATGATGAATGAAGTTATGATATGTACGATATGTTATGGTAAGTTAAGTTGGAATGTGTAAGGTTAGGCTATGTTTGTATTGTCGCGGTATAGTTAGTTGTACTTGCTGAGCGAAAGCTCACTGTCTTACGTCTATGCTGTAGGTAAGTAACCTGCAAGCAGTTGCTGATACAAGATGGAGGAGCATGGCAGGGCGAACTGTGAAATGTGGGAAAAGATGGCGCTACGCGTTTTGTTCTTTCTAAGTATATGATTTGATATTTGTATATCATTCTTTTAGTTACAGTATGTGCGAGTTAGCACAGTATAAAAAAAAAAATTTCTGTTATTTTTCATGTAATTAAGTTATTATAAAGGGCCGATATATATGCATGTATGATAACGGCCTGTGCTAGGCGGGTCGTTACAGTAATTGACTTTCGAGAGCTAGCTAGGACGTGGATACATAGATATACGGTCCTTTTAAAACTTATCTTTTGATGTCATCGAGACAAAACAAATTTATATCCACCTTATCTTTCTTTTTTTTTTTCTTTTTTTTTCTTTTTTATTTTATTTTTGAATTTTGCTAAAGGTCACCGAGAAGGGACTGATCTTTCCAACGTATATCTAGTGTAGCGACATGGCCCACCTGTATTCCTTTTTTAAATAGAAACTGTAGTGTGTTAATCAGACAAATTAAATAGCTATCCATTAAAGATAGGATCCTAGTCTAATTTTTGATATTCCAAATAGTATTTAATCAGTAATATTACATCACATCATGTTAAAAAGTCTAAAATACTTTATAACTAATTGCTTTTACCTTACAAATTATCTTATTTCAATGACGTGTCAAAATATAATTAATTAGACACCATTTGAGATACTAAAGATAAAGGAATTATAAAATGAAATCCATCGGCTACCACAACAGCAAATAACCAAAATGGAAGACAAAATGCTTGGACAGCATCACCGTACTAAGCACCATAACTTTTTCATAATTATAAGAATAAAAAAGAAATATTGTTGATAGGTAGTTGACACCCCCCGTGATATTGGTCCCTTAAATGGACCTGATTCGCCCTGACAATGTCAGTGCTCGTGAATCTGTCAGACATAGATTCAAATATTTGAATCTTAAACCACATGTCATGATTATCCGGTATTAAAATTCAAAATCATTAATGTTGAAGATTATCTATACATTCATTTTCAAATATAAAATATATCTCTTATGAGGCTATAAATACATGATAAACAAACTCCAGAAACCCTAATTGATATTCTACGGATTACACCATTTGTAATTCATGAAAAGATTGTAAAGCATCAGAGAGGACGTAGCCATTCCACACATGCGAACCTCTGTAAATTATGTATTCTCTACTTTCCTACAATTTTACTTTTACTATTACGATTCCTCACCGTAATAGTTCTCGGGGATCACAGTGTCCGCATGATTTCTTAGGTGCCATAAATGTTTTCGGAGATCACAACGTCCGCATGATTTCTTAGGCGATTTTTAACTGTCAACCATAATATCTGTAATTCTGTACGTATGTTTGTGGGTTAAACAACTAATCAGGAAACTTTTTGATGACTAGTGGGGTAATAAAGATGACTCCACCTGATTTATTAATTCTTATATTATTTGTTTGGATTTCAATCCTATTTTTCAGGAAAGCAGTCTCTCTTTCGTTCACTGAGGAAGAACAACGCGCCATTGCATTCACTAATCACTACCTGCATAAATGTCATGGCTTTGCTCTTTAATCTCAAAACTTGGTGTTTAATCGTCCTGCAAGCCCGTTATCTATATTGACAACATTTGGAGCCAGTAGTTATCAGAGGTCAAATCCAGTTTCTATCACGAATGAAAGATGTTGCTGTTTACTTTCTTTTTTCGCGACAAAGTATAGAGTGGAGAACACCGCATCATATACTGATCGAGTGTAATGAAATCCTCAAGCAATAATTTTCCCAATTCTGTCCAAAAACATTTTATCCTTTATGTTTCTCTAACCACCATACGAAATTTCTTGCAAATTTTAATATTATTAATTAATGTAGTCACAAATATACGTCAAAAAGTCATTATTAGTTTCAAAGGAGCCATAAATATAACACCACCTAACATGATCGTATTTGTCAATCTAACTTTATACCTTCCAAGAAATTTCCAAATATCTGTAGTTATTAGGTGGTGCCATTAGGCCTTGCTAAGCCAATTGTCTTTCAACTTTAAACTTAATAATAATAATAATAATAATAATAATATCATGGCCGGCCGGAAAATAGAAAAACAAGAGTAAAATAAATATATAAAGATGTTGACATGGTAACAAAACAATCAAACTTATAATTACAAGCAAACTTGATTAATAACGTTGGAAAATCATACGTTATAATAGCTATTCAAATAGATATATTTATATTTTTTACCCTCTGTTAATGCTTGTTTAGATATTTTACCCTCCATACTTATCTAATTAAAGGAAGCTATCATAACTGAGGTAATACTCCAGATATATATGTACTTTTTTAATAGCAATATAGTTAATAAATCATTCTAATCTTATCCTTATAATCTGCCCAAAGACAGATCTAAACTATAGATATACAGTCCCAAAACCAAAACTACCAGTTTGCCCCTAGCTCTAGAAATATTGAAATTTTTTTACAACTTAGCTAACTTAAAGGCCTCAAATCTACGCTTGGGCAGCCCCTGAATATCTGTTAGTTTAAGACCTGGAATTTTGGTCTATACCAGAAGCTATGTCGTTGAGTTCCACAACTAATCTAATTAGGAAATTTGTTGCTGACTCGCCAGGTAATATTACACCACCTAAGACGATTGTAGATGTTAATCCAACTTCTGTACCTTCCCAAGAAATTTCCAAATATATTTAATAATTAGGTGGTGCCAGTAGAGTTTACTAACGCAATTGTCTTTTCAACTTTAAACCGAAACAATTAAAGATAAAATCATGGCCGGCCGGGAAGATAGAAAAATAATAAGAGCACAATATATAAAAGATGTTGACAGAGGAACAAACAATAAAACACATATTCACAAGCAAAATAATAATCATAATAATATAGCATATCATGGCCGACAAAAGAAACTTAGAGAAGAGGCACTAACAGTCGGAATACATGTTCACTTCAATTTATTTACCTGGTGGAGGAAGAAACAAACAACTCTCTCACTTGGCAAACTCATTTAAATATGAATATCTATATATATATATATATATATGTACATAGTTATAATGAAGTTTCTATTTGATCATCACTAATAATTAACTATAAATTCATTTGTCCTTTGATGTTTGACAGGATCTATATATTCCTTTGTAGTTGACTTTTGAGAAGTAGGACTTGTATATATAGATAGATATGCGGTCTTTTTAAAAATTATCTTTTGATGTCATCGAGACAAAACTTATTTTTCATTGTTAAAAAAATAAAAATAAAATAAGCCAACAAAATATGCTTTGAGAGCATCACTTTTGTTAAGCACTATAATTAAGCATTGTGACTTGTGAGCATCACTCGTGTTATAAGTACTCTATATAGTTATATATATATATATATATATATATATATATATTTTGAACATACATAAGTTATATCTGTAGGGTTTTTATTTTTTTATTTTTGTATAAAAGTTACATCTGTAGGTTACAAAATATCGTGCCATCGCAGAAATGAAGAAATGATGTGCTCAAATCCAGTTTTTCGTCACGAATAAAACATGCTGCTATTTATTTTTAATTTTTAATTTTTTTATACGACATAAGTATAGAGTGGAGAAATCCACATCACACATATGTTTCTTCAACTGACGAACTTGCAAATCTGCTCAGCAAACTGCTGTCACGTGCTCGTTTTATTGATTTTTGTTCCAAGATTGATCTCTCACTAAACCACCATCTTGTGAAGGCATAATAAAGATATATATATATATATATATATATAGTAGCTTCCACTTATATATAATATCGAGCATTTAATATCTAATCACCAATGCAATTTGCAAATTTACTGATTTTAGGTGATTTGGTTAGTTTTAGCAGAAAACTTACCAAATACACTTTAAATACTAATTGTATTCTCTCAATTTGTATGTATATGGAGAGTGATGAAAGCATCAAGCCATAATTTTCTCATTCTGTCCAAAACATATTATCCTTTATGTTTCTCTAACCACCACATGAAATACCTATTAATTGTAACAAATTGTCAAAAAGTCACAACAGAATTGATTTTTTAGACCTTATTATAAGTTTGTAGGATTGTTCTACTAAAGCGGAAGTTGTAAATTACATCTTAGTACACGGATGAAAAAGTGACCAGCCGTTGGGATTAAACCTAAAATCCGATTATTAATTTGAACAAAATGAATAAACAAATGGGAAATTAAGTGGGTAAGTTTAACTAACCAAGCTACCCAAGCTGGTTAGAAGGAATAAAATATTACACACCTAATCTGGTTATGTTAATCCCAACTTGTATTAGGCTTCATGTAATCATGCAATAATTCCAAAACATTAATAATATTCTAACTAAGCCCTATGGTTACGTTTTTCATTTTCCATAAATACAGATTAAATCGCGAAACCGGAGTCTTTCACTAGTGATCTTCCTAGATTTTCTAGCTCTGAATATGAATTCGTGTTCTTCTTCTTCTTCTTCAATCCCCACTCCCGTAAAAGTACATGATGTATTTCTCAGCTTTACAGGTCAGGATACTCGTAAGAAATTTACAAGCCATCTTCATGCTAAGTTGGTTCAAAAGAGTATCGAAACCTATATAGATTATAGAATTCCAAAGGGCGGTGACATTTCAAAGGAACTTACTGAAGCTATAGAGGGATCAAGGATTTCAGTAATCATTTTCTCTGAAAATTATGCATCTTCAACTTGGTGTCTGAATGAAGTGGTGTGTATCCTCAAATGCAAGAAAGAACATGGACAGATTGTTGTACCCGTTTTTTACGATGTTGAACCAACAATAATTCGTAAACAACTCAAGACTTATGAAACGGCTTTTACCGAGCATGAAGAACGTTTCAAAGAGAGTATGGACAAGGTGGATAAATGGAGGGCTGCTTTGAAAGAAGCAGCTGATATATCAGGGTGGGATTCACAGACGTTCAAGGGGTAATTAATAGATGCTTTTATATTTTCTATACATTTTCGTTTATGAATTTAGATCTCTGCTGCTCTACTAATACTTATTTACGTTTTGGCAAACGTTATGGATAGATTTTAATGAAATTTCTTTTTCGATAAAAATCACTAAATAAAATTTTGGGTTAATCTGAGTAACACTCGTGAATCAATGGAAATGTTCCATTCAATTTTAAAATCCATCTCATTTTGGCCTTTCCTCTCCTCCCCTCCCCCCCCCCCCCCCCCCCCCCCCCGCCCCCCCAAGTTTTAAACTTGAAAGTTTCTATCCAAATTCCTCCATTCTCACTGTTGTGGGGTTTATTAATTTTATATTGTGTCACTTTAACCCTTTAAATTTACATGACTGGGGTCTTTTCTTAAAAAATAAAAATGAAATGATTCTGGTCAAGTTAGCCCTTTTAACGTATCAAGCATTAAATTTTGTTTTGTTTTTGTTTCTGGTTTTTCAGGAAATGCACTAATGTTTTTAACACTGCCAATTATTCATAAAAAATACTACTAATTATCAAGTAATACATGTTGGATTTTTTTTTTTTTTTTAAAAGAGAAATTTCACTAAACTTACTAAAGAGAAACAAAATACCAAATATAAGAAATCCCGAATTACATGAGACAAAACCCTTCAACTAGAACAGATCTACCAGTAAAATCTGATGATACTTAAAGGGAAAAATATATGCCTGAGGCCTGATAACGGGAATATACCTCGGCACACTGAAATCGAGTATATGTAAAGCTCTTTTTGACAAAACCCTGACAATCAATAGATTTTCCTAAGCAATCGAGGGCCAAGACTCAGTAATACTAGGGCCACTATTACCTCCACATAAAAGTAACTCTAGTAGAACCAAAACAACATCAAGACTCAAATCTGATAGATAAATAACTAACTCGGAAGATGGAGAAACCACCTCCATTATTATAAATAATAAAAAGAATAAAATACTCAAAGAGACGACAAAGACATCGTCATTATTACATACAAATTTAAACATCAAAAAACCAAAAACAAAAAAAACAAAAATAAAAAAACCAATCACACGAAAAGAATCCTTGCTAATAAAACGAACCATATCGTTGGGAAAAACTAGGTTGCTGAAGCCAAGCTGCTGCAGGACCTTCCCGGTGTATGATAACCATGCACCTCCATCAACTATCTCAATCCTACCTTGCTCCTTCCCACAACGTCCATCCTCCTATCATGAGTCACCTCTGCCAAGACCCTCACCATATGATTCTCATCTTCATCTCTAAGGTCGGGAAACCTGAGACAGACCAAAGGCCGCCCCTAGAATTCGGCCTCAAGAGAGAAAAACGATTGAAAAACCCTAACCCTCACTGTTAGAGAGAGAAAAGGAAGAGAGAGATGAAGAGAGAAAAAGATTGAATTCATATGACTGTGTCCTACATGTTGGATTTCATAAGTGGTACACTAAACTTTCTGTTTATAAATTAAGGGCACGTTTAATCATATTAAAGGAAAAGATAAAGTGAATATTCATTTTATTTATCATTTGATTATGTATTATTCATGAAATGTAGAATGCAAATATAGTGGATTCCACACACTATAGAAAATGAAGAAAGTGAATGGCAATCTTTGTACCCATTGATACTAATTCCTTGTCAAAGGAATTATTAAATTTATATATATATTCTTTATAAGTGTCATGCGTCAATGATAATTTGATAGTGTAAAATGAGATTTCAATAATTACATTGATAGAACTAGTATTTTTAAGTTTTATAAATACTAGAAATGAAATGAGATTGTTTCATTTTATATCATCTAACAGGTAAGTAAAACTAGAAAATGAATCGATAATCATACTTTATTTTACTTTCTAATCTCATTACTTTCAGTGTCAAAGCCACATTGGGCCTGGGGCAGCTGCCCCCTCTAGCCCATGATGGGCTTATTTAGTTTGATACCCTTGTTCTATTAATTTTTTCAATATGCCCCCAAACTTGCCCCCCTAAAATTTTGAAATTACAAAATTTATTAAGATTTTTCTTAAAAATTTCACTTATGCCCCAATATTTGATTTATAAATAGACAATACTTCACAGTTAAAATCCCAAATAAGCAAAAAGTTAATTATACTACTATTTAAATTTGTATTTTGGACTTTTTAAAGTTGATTATTTTAGACTATAAAGTCTACATAAGAAGAGAAAAGAAGAATATAAGTTGAATAATTTTTTAGTTTAAAATTTAGTTTAGCTCACACCCTATAAAAAAAAAAAAAGAATACTTTTCCAATCATCCTAAATATATAATAAGAGCACTAACTCAAGAGCATGAAAAATTTTGGCCCCAAAAGAAACTTGAACAAATTTTGATATGACATTGTTTTTGCAAATAAAGTGGGGAGTAGTTTGACACGAACATTACTAAGTTTGTTAAGACCTAAATCCTACATTTTGAAGTTGAATTGCTAAACATAGGTAAGTATTCCAGTTGACAATGGAGATTCTAATTATGAGAAATTTTTATTGCAATTACATACTCTAGTGCTAAGGGTAGCCAAAAAAAAAATGTATATATATCGTACACAAAGAATATTTAAATCCAAGCAAATATTAAGTGATGATATATATATATATATATATATATATAAACATATCTATTTGAAATATTGTTTTCACAGTTTTGTTGTACATACTTATGTTTTGTATGGTTTTCAGGTGTGAATTTAAGTTTGTCATCTTAGTTCTTGTCTTTTTCTGAAAATTCAACAAAAATTATAAGTAGTTTTTAAAAAGTTAACTAAATTCAACCTAAAAATTACCTCTCAAATCTATGTTCTAAACGCATGCTTATTTGTTATGTTTTCGAGTAAGTGGTTGCAAACTTATTTGTTATGTGTGCTAGAGTCTCTTGTGCACAATCATATCCCTTTTTTCTTTTTCTTTTTTTTTCCAATTGTTGATCGGTTTGCTTTTATTTAGTCTTTCTAACTCTTTCTAAGTACTCATAAGTAGATTCATCTCCTATGTCCCTTTATTCGTGCCCTAGAAATTAAATACGACATTTCCTCTCTAATTATTTTATTTAAAAAGCTATTTTGAAAACATGATAAATCAAAATAAGAAAAATTAGATTGAGTAGTTAAATTTGATCACTCATTTTAAACATATGATCTGATTTTTTTTTTTTTTTTTAAAGTTAAAAGGCCGAAATTGCATTTTTGTGGTTAATCATTCCATCCCAATCTCGGTGCTGGAGAAGAATCAACAAAGAGAGACACTGACAAGGGAGATCTGTTGCACCCGAAGCAGATCTAGTGGTCATTTAAGGAAATATGGCCTTCTTGGTTTTAACCAATTTTTTAAAACTTCGGCAATTTACTAAAAAAGAAAAAACATATTAAAAAAAGGTCATTAAGCTATAAATTTTTCAAAGTAATAAAGAAGTAAAATTTACGAATAAATCAGCATTTAGCTTTTTCTTATAGCTTTATTACATAATTCTGTTTTTCTGACTAACATTTTTATTTGCTTCATGTGTATGTGCTATAGAACCGAATATGAATTTGCAGAAGCAATTGCACAAGACATTTTGGAGAAACTGCAGGGTTTATACTCATCATCAAGTGTTGAATTCAAAGATCTAGTTGGAATTAACAAAAGCATTGCAGATATGGAACAGCTGTTATGCATTGGTGACTCAACAACTGTTCGCTTTATTGGCATTTGGGGAACAGGTGGTCTTGGCAAGACAACCCTTGCTCGTGTTTTATTCAAACGGCATTCCTCTAAATTTCAAGGATGCTGCTTTCTTGCAAATGTTCGGGAAGAATCGGAAAAACGTCATGGTCTGGAAAGTTTGGAACGAAAACTATTCTCTGACGTATTTGAGGAAAATGATCTGAAAACCGTTACCGATTTTCACAAGGAAAAACTTCGCCAGAAAAAGGTTCTGATTGTTCTTGATGACGTGGATGCTCCAGGGCAGTTACAAGTTTTAGCTGCTGGTCATCATTGTTTTGGTCTTGGAAGTAGAATCATTGTAACAACAAGGAATGAACAAGTGCTTAGGAACAGAGCAAATGGGAAATATGATCTTCAGGGCTTAGGTTTTGATGATGCTCTTCAGCTCTTGAAGTTGAATGCTTTTGACAGAAACACTCCCACGACTCCCACGACTGACACTGATATAATGATGTTAGAAAGAGTGGTAAAATATGCGAACGGGAATCCGTTAGCTCTTACAGTTTTAGGGTCTTTCCTTCGTTCAAGGAGAAAAAAAAACTGGGAAATTGAGCTAAAAAGACTTGAAGACTTTCCCCACAAAGAAATTCACGATATATTAAAAATAAGTTTTGACGCACTTGATCAATCAGAGAAAGATGTATTTCTTGATATTGTATGTCTTCTCAGCTATGAATTGCCAGCTTGCAGAAAACATGTAGAACATAGACTTGGCGCTCATCGTTCCTATGTGGAGATAGGAATAGACAGTCTTATTGACAGGTCTCTTATAACTTATGTCAAAGACAACAATACTCTTGTGATCCATGATCTGTTAAAAGACATGGGTTGGGAAATTGAACGGAAATGTGTCAAAGACTCCGGGAAGCATTCTAGAGTGTGGCAGGAGGAGCAGCTTTACCAGGTCTTTGAAAATTATATGGTAAGTGGCAAGTCCATTTTGATATAAATTATTTACTACAGACAACTTGATATGTGCCTTGTATATAACTTTTTGCTTTTTTTTTTTTGTTTTTTTTTTGTTTTTCAGGGATCTCCAAGTGCTGTTGAAGGAATATCTTGCTCCATTAATGATCAGGAAAGAGACTGGAGTCCCACCATATTCAACGGGATGCGTAGGCTATGGCTGTTGAAGGTTAACAACTCTAGTTTAGACTTTCCTGAAGGTCTTCAATATCTTCCTAATTCACTTAAATGTCTCCTATGGCCTTTTTGGCGTTGGAAATCTCTGCCATCAAATTTTATGCCACGCAATCTTGTTGAACTTAGGATGCGTCATAGCAAACTTGTGCAACTATGGAGTGTAGCCCAGGTATGCTTTAATTTTAACATTTTTCTTCTTCGGATTATGGCATGGAAAAATTAGCTTATTAAATCCTAACTTCTTATCTTTTTGGCAACAGAATCTTGGAAATTTGAAATATGTTGATCTTAGTCACTCCGATAATCTTACTGATATCTTAACTCTCTCTCAAGCTCCAAACCTTGTGAGCATAGATCTTTCCCACTGCATCAGGTTACGTCAGGTTCCTCGACTAAGATTTCAAATTTGTGATCAAAGCTCCCACGGATGTAATGCCTTTGTATGTGAAACTCTGGGATGCCTTCGACTTGATTTCTGCACTCATCTTGAAGTTGTGGAGAAGATATCTGGAAATCTTAAAGATTTGAATTTATGTTCCACTTTAATAAAAGAACTACCCCCTTCAATTTCGTCTCTTGATAATCTTGAGTACTTGAATCTCAGCTATTGTCTCAACCTTAAGAGTCTTCCAAGTGACATTCAAAAGCTGACGTCCTTGAGACGTCTAAATGTGGATGGATGCTCTTCCATTGACAAGCTACCAGTACTTCCAGGGAATTTGATTGAGTTAGATTTGAGTAGAACGGCATTGGATCAAGTGCCATCATCATCCATTGAGCATCTCTCTAGTCTTGAGAAACTATCATTGTCTGGTTGCCGAAGGCTCAAGAGGCTCCCATTTGGCATTTGTAAGTTGAAGTCTCTTAAAAGACTTGAATTGGGTCGGTGCCATCAATTGGAAATCTTCCTAGCAAATTTGGAGCATTTAGAAACTCATAGCTTACATGGAGCAATTAGGATCCAAGTGGCACCCTCGTTGAGTTTTTTTAATTCATTAGAGAAACTAACGCTAGATGAAAGCAACATAAAAGGAATACCCGTAAGCATAAAAAAATTTTCGAAGTTGACTGTGCTTTTGATTCGTAAATGCAAGAGGCTCAAATCCTTGCCGGAGCTTCCGTTGTCTCTTGAACTTCTTGATGCAACTGGATGCATATCACTGGAGACGATATCGCATTCAAGGGATGCACTCATACAAGGGTTAAAGAGTGGCAATCATGTCATGAACTACAGGAGAATTTTGTACGTTGATTGTTTAAGGTTGGATCAGAACTCACGCAACAACATAGTAAGTGAATTTCAGCTGAGAGTCTTGGACACAGGAATTAAATCTCTGCTACCACAGAGCGTATATAAGGTATATCTATCTCTTTCTTTTATTTTTATTTTATAAATATGACGTGTTTTCACAGTTGACTAAAACAGGACATTTGTTGATCTTGCAGAAATCAGACTGTACTCCTGGTGTTGGCATTTGTTGTCCTGGAAATGATATCCCAATGTGGTTTACCTATCAGTCCAAGAGCTCTTTAATAAATGTAAAGCTTCCTTCCAATTGGAAGAATACCAACTTCTTGGGCTTTGCTTTATGCATTGTTGCAGCAAAGAACCAATTTTCATCTTGGAAATTATCTTGTGAGGGAAATTTCCAAACTAACTATGGTAAAAGCTGGAAATTACAATGGGATTTCAATCATGTTATACATCGTAACCGGCTCAATAGATGTAACATGTTCATGTGGTATATGCATGGAAACTACCATGACTATCTCGATTCCGTGGAGGTGTCATTTTGCTTCTCCAGTAGAGCTAGAAAAAGTGAAGTGAAAGCTTGTGGTATCCGGCTACTATATCTCCAAGATGCAGAGGAACTTGGTATCATCAATAACCTTGGACAGTCAATTGTTGTAAAAACTGGAGCTATCAGCTCTGATACAGGTGAACCACATCCGGACCCATCAACTTTCAATTCCTAGTCACTCTGCTGACCATGCCTCCCCAATTTAATTACATGTAATTTATAAAATCTGTATTGCAGTAGTAATGACTCTGTGTATATGCTAAGTTTTGGTGGTGCTTTGAGTGATCTTTATTTGAAGGTTTGGGTGATATTTAATTCAGTCGGCAGAAGAAAATCAATGCTCGAAATTTAACTCAAGAAAGAAATCCCTTGGGTAGTACAGCATCAAATAACCAAATAGGAAGACAAAATGCTTTGTGAACACTACCGATGTTAAGCACCATAACTAATAAAAAATAGACTATGACTATCTTTTCTATGCTTTACGATATGACACAGGTGTTGGACACTACTGGTGCTTTCTATAATCAATGTAAGGGTGAAAGAGAATCCTCCCAAGAGGAACTACCTAAAACAGCAAACCACCTATTTCTTACACCACAAATGATCAATTTTATGGGATCATTTATGAACTTCCTCCTGAATGGTAGGAGGAAACATGTGTAATAGCCAGACTTTTTACAAATTTCGATTTCCTTTATTTGAAATCAAAGTTTGTATTATGCATGTTTTATGAAATATCCGATATAATTTTATCAGAATTAGAATTTATGTATGATTTTATTTCGGTCAAAGTTTGACCAAGAAAATTTAAGATAAGATTGAGGCGATACTGCAGTATAATCAACAGTACGAAATTATACTGTGAAAAGCCGTCATTATGAATATGGAAGTGAAAATAAGGTACGGGACTATTATAGAAAAATCAAGCTCAATATTTAGAGTAATAAGGCCGAGAGGTTTCAAGTTCGGAAAAAAAATTTTTACACAGTCCAATTAAGCACAGATGAATTTTGGACTGCAGTTTAGTATAACAGTAATGTTTTTAGTTGAAAACAGTATTGATAATATTCATATTAGTATGATATGGGACTGTACTTTGGGGGACAAGCCAAATGGGTCTTAATTGGGAGACACCTCATCACAAAAGATAATTAAGTGATTTTTTTTGGATTTTTGGGAAAATATGGAAAGAATTAAAATGTTGACCATTGACTATGCTTGCTCACCAAGCCACCTCCCAATGGCCGGCCACCTTGCATGAATTTTGAGCAATTATTGCATTTTGAGGGACTATTGTGCAATTTGTGAAGGGATCTAAATCACCTATAAATAGGTGAAGTAATAGTTCATTTGACCATTTAGTTCCATTAAGACATTTAGTTCACTTTTTTTTAGTCACAAAAATTCCCACAAAGGCCGAACACATAGGAAGGAGGAAGAGCAAGGCTGGTCGAATTTTTGGAGAAGGAAAAACAAAAAGAAATTTGTTGGATTCAAGTTTGAAGATCATCTCCCAAGTCCTTGAGGTAAACCCTCTCAATCCTTAAGTTTTTATTCAAGTTTGAAGCAAAAATTTTAAGTGTATTTCAAGTATGGAATGTAAGAGCATAAGCTCATCTTCCTTCTTTTTCTTCATGTAATGGTTTTATTGAGCTTGATTTATGCATGATAGGGTTTAGAGAGAGTGATTTTATGGTTGTATGTATTTTTTTTTAAGTTATACTTTAGATGGCATGTGCTAAGGGTGTATGTCCCCAAGATGTTTAAGAATAATCTTTAGATTATTGATAATGGATTTATGATGCATGATATGTGGAGGGTTTGAATAACCCCAAAAACCCTAGTAATGGTAGCATTTACCATTAGGGTTTATGTATAAATAGTATGGTATGTATGAGATGTATGACAAGGAAAATATTAGTAAATGCACTGCATGTTTGTCGTAGGCTCATGGTTTTAACCGTTTGAGGTATTGTGCACGTAATTTTGCGTACAAACCAACGAAACCGAAAACTGCCAGTTTTGGACTAAAACCAGACAGCAATCTAGAATCTGAGTTTTGAGGACTTTAGAGGCCGAATTTGAAGAAAGTCAAAACATGAAAGTTGTAGAGTAAGGAAAATCCTAGGGGGCAACATGGACTGTTTGTAAAAATAAGGCTGCAACGGCCTCAGGTTTTAGCAAAACCCGAGCTTGGTCTGGGCAATCCAGTGTTCACGGCCAGGCAAATTCAACGAGGTAAATGGGTAAGTTAAGGGCTGAACTGGATTTTAAGCAAAACATGAAAGTTGTAGGAATCCCTAAGATCTATAACTTTCATGCAGAAGACTTTTGTAAATTCAAAACTGATTTTAAAGTAAAACTGAATTTTTAAACTGGGTAGGAAAATAGGAAATTCCTGCACATGATTTTCAAAACAGTGCAAGATTAGATAGTTTCTGCACATACACTGATAACTGAGTTTTTGGGACTATTTTCAGAAAAGGTTTTCAGAATTTTATAGTTTTACTATTTTTGAAAAATAAATAATGATAAGTAAGGATTTATGGTAAAGAAATAATTAATTGGACTGGGTAATAAAAGGATACCCATAGTAACTACAAAGAGGTTACTAATTTTTATATGACAAGCTTTGGACTGAAGGTTACTCATAGTAACCTAATTAAATACTACTGGACTTTGTAATGAAGATTTGTTTTAAGTAAGCAAGCAAGATAATGTTTGGTTATATTGTTTGGATTAAGAGCTTAAGGTTATAATTAGTAACCGAATTAAGTACCAATATTTGTATGTAAGGGGACATATAACTAGGATCATGGATAAATATTGGTTAGGATACCAACATTGAATGTGATAAGATATGGTAAGATAGGATGATTCTTATCTTACGTCTTTTTGTAAACAGGTAACTAACTGTCGTTGCTACTTGTTGGAGCAACAAATTCCTCAGATCTAGTAAAAACAGTAAGTACAACTCCACCTACAGCGTAGGCAATTTATTTTATTGACTGTATGTTTTTACAGTCATATATTTATGTATAAATGTGTATGATTTATAATTTTTATTGTGACATCATAAAGCATGTTCACTACTGTAATGTCCGAGAAATTTACAAGCTTGATTCATGAATTATTATTGTGAAATTCCTTCATTAATATACTTCTAATGAATTACCTTAATGAATATCAAATTTCACGATTATGAATGATTGCATATGTATCATCGGTGTGATGATGTCGATGATATAACAACGTCGAGTTTCTCTATTTAAATGAGAAATTTTAATTACATAAAAGATGAGTTGAACGACATATAAATTTGTGCGAAAAATTTATTATGTCGTATTAGGGGGATGACGATAATTTTTGGGAAGAACCCCGATTTTCATTAATCGGTCGATTTGATGGTCTAGTATTTATTTTGATCATATCAATAACCAAGCTTTGAGAGCATGATTTGGAATTAATGTGTCACATGGATAGAAAATGAATTATTAGTGTTTACTCTTAGGAAATCCAATGGTGGAAAATTGATCAAAAACCATGCTTGATTTGAAATCAATGGTGTAGATTTAATGCTAGAGAATCCTAGGCAAATCAATGGCCAAACTTTAGGTGTTAAGTGACCAATAAGAACTTAGGGTAAGGATTGGTGTGTTGGAAGATCCAATGGATGAGAATGAAGATGACAACTTGGATCAAGGGTGGAAGTTGGAAGAAAGAAAAACAAAATAAAAATGAGAATCCTAGGGGAGAGGATCCGGATTTTTGGTTCAAGAAACAAGAGGAAAGTTGAACAAATGAGTGAAAAGGAAAGTGGTGCATGCATGCAACTTCATGTAAGAGATGGCATGGTTTCTTTTGGCAATTTGACCTAAGGAAGAGGCAAGTGAAAGTGACCCATTATCTCAACTTTATTGAACCAAGTTTCACCCAAAAAATCTTCCCAAAAGTGCCGGCCATTCAAGGGGCTAGTTCAGCCAAATATTTTCAAATTCCATCCCTCAAAGGACAGCTCTCTCAAGACCTAAGTTGGCTAAGCACAAACCCCTAACACCCCATTTTCTTTCTCACACAAGTTAAGCTCTCAAACCCTAACTCTCTAACCACCACCAAGCTCTAAACAAAACCAAGAACCACCAATAATATTCTCCATCTCCAACACCCCTGAAGCATTCTCCTCCATCCATTTTCAAGCTCTAAGTAACCCCATCTCCAAGATCGAAGAAGTGTAAGACGAAGTTAGAAGACGTTTTACTAGAGGTAACCTAGTGGTAATCTTTATGTTTTAGTCATTTTTGAAGAACTAAAACATGATGTTTAGTTATGATCTTAATATTAAACTTGTTCTTACCTAGGAAAAGTTTTGTGAAGAACTTGGAAGGTTCGAGATCTTAAAGGATCCCCGGAATATTTCGGTAAGGTCTATGACCCTTGTTGAAGTTTATAGCAGTTGTGATGATATAGCATGCATTAGAGAATTTGGTATGAAAAAAATAAATTATATTTTAAGATTCTACAGAAGATAAGCTTCATTTTAGGCTTTGGAATCACTTGATTTGCTTTTATATGTCAAAAGTTATGTGCCTTTGAAGTTGTGACACTAAAATAAAGAGAAAATGAACATCCGAGACACAGCATAGCCACGGGTTTACTGAACTCCGAACTTTTTAGACTCAAAATTTTGGATTATAAGTTAGAGAACTGAAAAATAGATTCTTTAAGCTTTCCAATGATGTGTCTTACGCCTTGAACGGATAAATGTGCGATTTTTGACGAATTTTACAAGTTTGGACTACGAACCGAAAATCCTTGCTGGAACAGGTACTAGCCACGGATTTTGTTGATTTTGACTTAGCAAACCATAACATTTTATAACACTGTTCTTACTGTACAAAATAGACATTATAAGCTTTCCAATGACATATTTTTTTGTCTTATTTGGACTTGTAAGTAAATTGTTATGATTTTTCTAATCTTACCTATAAATCTGGATTTGTGGTTCAAATGTGAAACCAACAGTAACAAAACCTAAGTTGACAGCATGAATCACTCAAGTAATAAAGGAAATAACTTTACCACTGTAAAGTAGACATCTTAAACTTCAAAATGAGATATTATACGTTTAAAATGGATATGTACATAAATTTTAATAAATCCCTTAAATTTATAGTGTAATCTAGTAATCTAAGATTTTACCATATGACACTTAGAAAAACGTCCACATTAATATTTGAAATACTTGAAATCTTGGAAAACAAGTTATAAAGACAGAAACTAGATGTTAAAACTTTCCATTAAGTCATCAAGTGTCCAAAACGGAATTATACTCAAGTTTAAATAAATCTTACAAATTAAAATCCTATACCGATAAAACGATTAAACATTAAAATGTGACATAAGAGTAAGTCATGACATATGAACATATTTAGTTATGAATTGATTTTAAGTGTATGATCAAATAATGTGAAAACTCTAACTTTATAAAATTAAATCACAAGTTTTAAATGGGCCAAGATAAAGTATACTAGATGGTTACCAAGCATATACCAAGAGATTACCTTAGCCTAACTAGATGAACATAACTTAGAGGTTGGGCTAGCCCAATAATAAAAGAGATGTATACCCATAGGTGACTCCTTGTCACCTTGTTTGATTTATTAATTAATTAGTTAATTAATTAATACATAACTAAATATAATTAATAAAGTAAATAATTAATTAATAACTAATTAATTAATTATAAGAGTTAGTATAGAACAATCAAAATTATTATGTTGAATAACTACATAATTATAATACATGATCAATTATAGATTAATTAATCATTAATCATTAATGTAATCATCAAAATAATAATGGATGATTAACTAGGGATTAACCAAACATCAATTATTAGATTAATCAAACTATTGGTTATTGCCAATAGAATTAATAATTAATAATTATTAATTATTATATGAAAAAAAAATATTTAAGTAACAAAATTAAATTATTAACAAGATAATTATTAATAAGTCAATTAAAATTATATAATTTAATTATAATTACTCAATTAAATAAAATAATAATTAACTATTACTTAATTAATTAGTTAATCAATTAATTAATCAATTGATTAATTAATTAATCAAAATAATTAATTAAATAATAATTAGTAGAAATTTATTTTAACACTTAATAATTAATAAAAAATTAATTGTTAAGGTTAATTATAATATAAGAAAATTAAGTTTATAAAATGAATAAAGTAATATTGTTATAATTCTATCTAATAATGAGATATTGTTTAAATCAGGATAATTTCTCAAATCGACATAGTAGGATATACAACTTCGGAAGTTTAAGTACATAAGACAGATAAGTACAAACCTCACCTACAGCATGGAACAAAATATTTTTCTTTGTTGATGCCTTATGTTTGCTATGACTTAACTTGGTGATATGATGAGTCTATGAGTTATACGTATTGCCTTGATTAAGTATTCGATGTGCATAAATTCCTTTTTGCACTGACATGATCGGCATGCCTCACATATATTTATGCCATAATGATAGATACACAGTGACATGAAAATCTACACATGGTCATAATTAATAAGAATGAGGCAAATAAAGATAGGATTAAGTGTCGTACCAACCTCCAATTAGTGAGAGGATATGATAAGAACGAAAGTTGTAAAATATGACCTTGGAGGCTGTTGGAGGGTCGCTCCCATAACTCCCCATTGGTTGCGCGCATATGGGTACGACATAGGGGCCCTTAAGTAGACAAGATATGTAAATAATAAAGCATAATTGAACACATATAGTTCACATGTATTTTTAAACATTCATGATGTTACATATGATGATATGATTTTATGAAGATGATATGATTTTATGTGAGATATTGTTTGTACTTGCTGAGCGAAAGCTCATCATTGTGTGTTCGTGCTGTAGGTAACGCGGGTAAGCAGCCCATTACTTAGATGTTTTATGGACTGGCGAAGCTGTGCGGAGGCGATGAAGGACGGGAGTGGGATACCACCACGAATTAAATTTCCGCATTTAGATTTCGCAAAACTATTTTATATTGACTATATTTATAATTATGTTCCAATGTTTTGATACTACTAAACTAGTATGAGTATTTTACAAGAAAAGACTTTAGACTCTTTCTTTATAACTTTTATGAAGTTATAACGATTTTTAAATTGGATAATTAGTTGTTAGAGGTTTTCAATTTCCTCAGTTACAAATTTTAGTGATTCTAACTTTTGTAGTACGAATATGATTTTAAAAAAAAAAATTCTGTATTTTCGGAACTAAACGTAAAAGAGTGTTAAGACTAAGTTAAATAAGAATAAGTAAGCTAGGTAATGGGCCGAAAAGTCGGGTCGTTACAACTACTGATAATTGATATGGTAAGGATAAGATTAAGTTTCAAGTAAGAAACTATTTTAAGAATATGTTATTATGAAAGATGATAAGTAAGTTTCGTGTCGTACCGACCTGCACTAGGTCAGGTTAGGTCTATGGTTTGAGTTGGACTGGGCTGGCCGTTCCAACCACTCCATGGCAGCGTGTCACGGTACGTACACTCATGTTATGTAAGGGCCCAAAAACAAGCTAACTTAAGAAAGCATAATCAAAGCATAATTGGTTCATGTATTGTTTTGCTATGAAATATCTTGCGGACGAATAGTTGTACTTGCTGAGCGAAAGCTCACAATTTACGTCTATGCTGTAGGTAAGCTTCCTACTGGCAGTGTTTGATACAAGACAGTGGAGCGGAACAGGACTATTTATGAGATTTCGAGCTAGGAACCACTACGCATATTGTTATTATATATGTATGCAGTTTTGTTGTATTTTCAGTTTAAGACTCCAGTACTTGATTAAGTACTTATACATATGTATATAAGTCTATTTATAGGAAAGTTTATGAATCAAGTTTAAATATATATATATATATATATATATATAGTCCAAATTTCGGCTAATTAAGTTAAGTAATTATGTAAGTTATGTACGGTAACGATCTACGTAAGGTGAGTTGTTATAACATGTATGACCATCTTTTTTTTTTCCAGCTAACAACATGTCAAGGACCTATGCGTGCTACCATCTTCTATTTTTTTGTTACAAGACCTCTTCATTTATTTATATTTAACAAATTGATTAAGCATGTGCCTACAATTAGTTTTTGTCAGAATAGAATTACACTATGCCAAGTCAAACTTTGTGATAATCCTTCTTCAATGTTCATATATCTCGTATAATTTTACATTGTATCAAATCCCAATTTACACGAGCTATTCTTGAGTGATTATAATTTCTCGTCATTACAAAACAAGAGTGATAAGCTGCAAAATCTTGTAAATTGATGGCTATAGGCTCACTAATTTGCTTACTTCGGATACAAAAACGTCACAGTTTCTTAAAAAATACTAGACTTCAATATTCCTAAGAAATTACTCGTCACATGGCAATATACACTCCCATATGACACATATCACTTTTATTTATTTATTTATTTATTATTATTCTCTTTTATTCTTTTCCTTTCCCTTTTCTTTCTTTATTTTTTTAGTTGCTAAAATTTTTTCTCCTTTATTTGATTCAAAAAAATTTCTCAAATAAATACATACTCATTATTTTTTTCATAACCATCTCAAATTCTCAACTAATATTTTTTATAATATTTAATAAACAAACATATATATTATATTCTTTTTAATTATTCTTTATTTTCATCCACTTTGTTTTCTTTCATCCTTTTTAACTTTTATTTTTTATCTTTTTTTGTCCAAAATTAATTTTTGTAAATATATCCTATTATATTACTCCAAAAAAAAAAAATTTTACCATCTCAAATATTATTTCTCCATAACATCGTCGAATTAACTTTATTCTCTCATAATATCTTATAATTATTTTTTTATTTAACAAATTGATAAAGAACTAGTAAAAAATAAAAACAAAAATTTAAAATTTAAAAAAAGAACCAAACGACGCGTGGATGGAAGGTGTTTGTGTGGGGGTTTCTTTTGTTCTTCTTTTCGTTTTATTTCTTAAAAGCTAGTAACTTTACCAAATGTATAAGAGGTTTTACAAGAAGACACAGACGACTTCATTCTTCTTACTGAGACATAAACGAATTTCAGTGATTAATAATCATTTTCCTTCTATCCCGATCACCAATCGTTCTCATTTTCAGAGTTAGCATCAGCTTTTGGGTTGTTAAAGCTTAACACAGACCAGCCACGGGTAATTTCTTACTCTGAAATTGCTTGCTTATTTTACGTTGTCAGTTTTCTGGGGATTCTACAGACCAGCCACGGGTAATTTCTTACACTGAAATTGCTTGCTTATTTTACGTTTTCAGTTTCTTCTTCTCACTCCGCCGAAACATGACGTGTTTCTGAGCCTTCTTCAACGTTCACTCCGCCGAAACATGACGGGTTTCTGAGCTTTAGAGGTGAGGATACTCGTGACAAATTTACGAGCCATCTTCATGCCAAGTTGATTCAAAAGAATATCGAAACTTAGATTGATAATAGACTTTCAAAGGGTGATGAAATTTCACCCGCTCTTATCGAAGCGATACAAGGATCAAGGATTTCGGTAATAATATTCTCAGAAAATTATGCATCTTCGTCCTGGTGTTTGGATGAAGTGGTGTATATTCTGAAATGCAAGAAAGAACGTGGGCAGATTGTGGTACCTATTTTCTACGACGTAGAACCATCACATGTACGGAAACAACAAAACAGTTACGAAGCGGCCTTTGCAAAACATGAAGAACGTTTCAAGGACAGAATTGTTCATGAGTGGAGATCTGCCTTGACAGAAGTAGCCAGTATATCTGGGTGGGATTCTCAGCAATGGGTAATTATCTACTTATTCTTTTCTATACATTTTCATTTATAAATTTAGATCTTTGTTCCTCTGCTTTTACTTCTTACACTTTGGTAATCGTCATAGTGGGATTTTTATAAAATTTCATTATCATATAGAAATCACTGTATGGAAGTCAATAGTAGGAAAAAAATTGGCCCTGGAAGAAACTTGAACAACATATGTTATAACCTTTTGCAAATTAAGCGGGGACTAGTTTGACACAAAGTTACTAAATTATTAGGCCCTAAACTGTGGTTTAAAACTTGAATTGCTAAAGATAGACAAGTATTCTCGCTGAGGGTGGAGACTTTATTTATGAGAAAGTTTCAATGAAGCAAAGGAAAAAGAAAATCAAAAATCAAAAATCAAAAGTATCATGCACCAAGGATATTTAGACTATTTTGAAAAGCTTAGCTTTGAACATTTTCCATTGTAATTTCTTTTATACTTGTAATAAAATGTTTTTGAGTAATTAGGAGTTTCCCAACTTATTTGTTATGTGCTAGTCTCATGTGCACGAGCAAATGCTTCCCTGTTTTCCAATTGTCTCTCCCTGTTGGCTTTTATTTAATCTTTCTAATAAGTAACTAGTTTTCATTTCTTTACTCTTTCTAAGTACTGATACACGCTGTTTGGTTGGACAATCATTCGCAGTCGGAGTTGTTAGGGATGAACATCCAATCCAATCCAATATTTTTTACTCTTTCCAAATGAATTTTATGATATAACATCCAGTTCACTTTGATTTAGAGATAAAAACCAAAGCAAATCAAATTTAATTATATTTTCAATATCTTCACTCCAATCCAACAATCCAATCCCTTTTAGATTAGATTGGATTGGATACTTGTGGTCGGTTATCTAATCATGTTGGATAATTTGTTCAGCCTTAGGAACTAGGTACGCCGTATCCACTCTAATCATTTTATTTGAAAAGTTATGTTCGAAACATGAGAAATGAAAATATTACAGAATTATAACTTACAACTAACTACTAGATTTTCCTTGTAGTTTTATTGCGATATTATTTTTTAATGACTAATATTTTAATCTCCATTTGTATGTGCTATAGAACTGAGTCCGAATTTGTTGAAGCAATTGCAAAAGACGTTCTGGAGAAACTGAAGGGTATATACTCATCAAGTGTTGAATTCAAAGATCTTGTTGGAATTAACAAAAGCGTCAAGGAAATGGAACAGCTGTTATGCATGGATGATTCAACAACTGTTCGCTTCATTGGCATTTGGGGAATGAGTGGTCTTGGCAAGACAACTCTTGCTCGTGTTTTATTCAAACCGTTTTCTTCTCAATTTCAAGGTTGCTCCTTTCTTGCAAATGTTAGGGAAGAATCGGAAAAACGTGATGGATTGGAAAGTTTAGAAAAAGAACTAATTTTTAAGTTATTTGGGGAAAAGGATCTAGATTCCTCTTTTGCCAAGGAAAAACTTCGCCATAGAAAGGTACTTATTGTTCTTGATGACGTGGATGATCCAGACCAATTAGAATTTTTAGCTGCAGAGCATGATTGGTTTGGCCCTGGAAGTAGAATTATTGTAACAACAAGAGATGCATCGGTGCTTAGGGAGAGAGCAGATGATCACATGTATGAACTTAAGGGATTGGCTTCGGATGATGCTTTTCAACTCTTTAAGTTGAATGCTTTGAAGAGAAACTACACTCACATGGCTGACGATGATGTAATGCTGTTAGAAAGAGTGGTAGAATATGCAAATGGGAGCCTGTTAGCTCTTAAAGTTTTAGGCTCTTTCCTCCGTTCGAGGAGAAAGGAAAATTGGGAAACTGAGCTAAAAAAACTTAAAGAGGTTCCCAACCAAAGAATTCACAATATATTAAAAACAAGTTTTGACGCACTGGATGAAAGAGAGCAAAATATATTTCTTGATCTTGTATGTTTTTTCAGCAATAAATTGCCAGCATGCAGAAAACTTGTAGAACTCAGACTTGGTGCTCATCGTAAATATGTGGACATTGGAATAGACGGTCTTATTGACTAGTCTCTTGTCGCTGTCAAAGACAACAATACTCTTGTGATCCATGATCTGTTAAAGGAAATGGGTTGGGAAATTGAATGGCAACGCGTCAAGTTTGGAAAGCATTCTAGATTGTGGCAGGAGGAGCAGCTTTACCATGTCTTTGAAAGTTATATGGTAAGTTTCAAGTAGGCCAATATATAATTGAGTTTTGATGCAAGTTTCAAGGAAAGACCACAAAAGACAATTCTTTACTAACATACAACTTGATTCAATTTTCCTCATCTTTGGTTTTCTGTAACCTTATGTGCCTTGTATATATAACGCTTTGCTATTGTATTATCAGGGGACACCAAGTGCTGTTGAAGGAATATCTTGCTTCATTAATGATAAGGAAAGAGACTGGAGTCCCACCATGTTCAACAGGATCCATAGTTTATGGTTGTTGGACATTAACAACTCTAATTTAGACCTTCCTCCAGGTTTTCAATATCTTCCGAATACACTTAAATGTCTCATATGGAACAATTGGCCTTTGAAACCATCAAATTTTATGACACGTAATCTTGTTGAACTTAGGATGCCTCGTAGCAAGCTTAAGAAACTGTGGAGTGGAGTCCTGGTATGGTTTAATTTTTACATTTCTTATGCAGAATATGGTACGTAAAAATTCGCTTATTAAATTTTTAACTTTTCATCTTCTTTGCAACAGAATCTTGGGAATTTGAAATATGTTGATCTGAGTTGCTCCAACAATCTTACTGATATCTCAGCTCTCTCTCAAGCTCCAAACCTTGTGAGCGTAGATCTTTCCCTCTGCAGAAGATTACATCAAGTTCCTCCACTGAGATTTCAAATTGGTGATGAGCTTACTTCTTTTGATCAAAGCTCCCACAGATGTTATTGCATTGGATGTCGATCTCTCGGATGCCTTAAACTTGGTTCGTGTAATCAGCTTGAAGTTGTTGAGAAGATAACCGGAAATCTGGAAAAATTGGATTTATCTAGCACTTCAATAAAAGAGCTGCCCTCTTCAATTTGGTCTCTTGATAATCTTGAGTACTTAAAGCTCAACAATTGCCACAACCTTGAGAGTCTTCCAAGTGATATTCAAAAGCTGAAGTCCTTGAGAGTTCTACTATTCTCTAGTTGCAGAAGGCTTAAGAGCCTGCCAATTGGCATTTCTAAGTTCAAGTCTCTTAAAATACTTGATTTGAATAATTGCGATCAATTGGAAATCTTCGCATCAACATTGGAGCATCTAGAGACTCTTAGCTTATCTTCAATATGCCATTTATCATCATTAGAAAAACTAATGTTAGATGGAAGCAATATAGAGGGAATACCTCTAAGCATAAAATATCTTTCAAAGCTGATTGGGCTTTCTATTTGTTATTGCAAGAGGCTCGAATCTTTGCCAGAGCTTCCACCATCTCTAGAATTTCTTGATGCAAAGGGATGCATCTTATTAGAGACGATATTGAGTTCGAGGGATGCATTCATACAAGGCTTGAAGAGTGACAATCATGTCATGACCTATAGGAGATTTTCATATTTTAATTGTTTAAAGTTGAACCAGAACTCACGCAAAAACATAATAAGTGAGTTTCAGCTCAGAGTCATGGATACAGGAATTAAATCTATACTACCATATAGCGTATTAAAGGTATGTATATCTCTTTCTTGCATTTTTTTATAAATAAAATCGGGCATGGTTTCACAATTGAGCCAAACAAGATGATTTGTTTATCTTGCAGAAATCTGATTGTACTCCTGGTGTTACCATTTGTTGTCCTGGAGATGAGATTCCAATGTGGTTTACCTATCAGTCCAAGAGCTCTTCAATAAATGTTAAGCTTCCTTCCAATTGGCAGAAATCCAACTTCTTGGGCATTGCTTTATGCGCTGTTGCTAAGAGCTGTTTTGTGACTCCAAGAATTTCTTGTTATGGAAATTTCAAAACTAACTATGGTAAGAGCTCGGAATTACAATGGTATTTCAATGATGAAGCATATTTAGTAGATTTCGAGTCGAGTAACATGTTCATGTGGTATAAGCATGGAAACTACCATGACTGTCTTGATGCGGTGGAGGTGTCATTTCGCTTCTCCAGTCAAGTTATTATTGGTGAGAGCGTGACAGCGTGTGGAATCCGGCTACTATATCGCCAAGATGCAGAGGAACTTGGTATCACCAATGACCTTGGAAAATCAAATGTTGTCAAAACTGGAGCCGTTAACTTTGATACAGGTGAACCATATGCTAAGAGAACTAAACTTTCAATTCCTAGTGACTCTGCTGACCATGCCTCTCCCTATAACATGTAACTCGTAAAATCTGCATCCAATCTTATTGCAGTAGTAATGCTTGTATAAATAGATACATATATATGCTAAGGTTTGGTGGTGTTAGTGTTATCTTAATTTGAAGGTTTGGGTGATATTTTATTCATCTGGGAGAAATTTTAAAGAAGAGAACACAGAAGAAAATCGGTGCTTGAAATTTTACTCAAGAATGCATTCTATGTATTGACATTCTATATCTTCAGAAATTTAACTTCAATCTTTGCTTCTCTTAAAATTTGAAATTTTCCTCCAAACCTCACTTGCAGAGAATTTCATATGTATCCCCTCCTGTTATGTATTGTTTAGAATTTTACATAACTAGAAAAGTTGTTATCATCAAGTCTGCATTTTCAAATTATGGCAGTTTACAACAGGGAACCCAAAAGGCAGACCAATCTCCAAGATTGGTCCAAGATCGTGGCTTGGAACTATTCGATAGTTTTGTTTTTCTATGCTAAACGGGGTCCATCGGTCATTGATACGTGGGTAATGGATGCCTCTTCTGGCGGTGTTGAAGCTTCGTATACTTGGACTAACTGATTAAGCATCTAACCATTGGACTTCTACAGGGAAATAAGCGCCCGTAGCATTTTTGGATAACAATGTGTTGCTCTTGGAAGTGAGAGATTGCGAGATTTTCTCTTGCAATATTCCCAAGCAGAGAACCAACGATCTTTCTATCCGATTGATAAATTTCAGAGGCGACCATTTCATTGTTTACCCCAGTAGTTTGGTTTCCGTACTTTAAAGGGAGAGCAAAAGCCTAACCGCGGTGACGACTGGTTATGGTTATGGCTCATCCTCTTCGGAAAGGAAGAACTATGCAGGGAATCAGAATCGTCTAATGTCCATCTCTAGTGTTGCAGTTATGTTTCATGCTTGTTTGTTTAGTCTATGGTTTCAAGTGTTTTTCCTTCTCCACTGGAAGTTTATCAAGTTCAATTTTATGTGATTCGGGACCACGGATTTTGCTAATTTGAGCTTACTTTAGATTTGCACTACTTTTTATTTTACTCTGGTCCTATGCTTGTTTTAGAGTTAAATGCTCAATCACTTGTTGGTTCAATAGTGCTATGTTTCTCTTTAATGATTATTGACACATGCACACACACACACACACATTCATACACACATTAATATACTCTTTTATCCGGTAATCAGATTTATACCTTTTTCTGTATATTATTGTTACAATCAGATATTTTTGTGATATTTGTCTTTTATATCAACAATTGCTAGATAGTAATATGTTACATATAATTTTACGTAAAATTACAAGTAAATCAACTAGTTGTTTGTTGAACAATTATAGATAAGAGAGTATATATATATATATATATATATATATTCTAGTTGGACAAAGACTACGGTATGAATTGGGTAGACTGAGGATTCATAGTAATCATTATAGGTAAAATTCCATAAAAGAATATAAGTATTCATTATCATAGATAATAAGAAAGGACAATAATTATCATTCTTGCTGTCACTCTATGCATACAATAAATATATGTATATAAATAATGGAGAGAGTCATTGGCAAAAAGTGATGGCATAGTTGGCCCCTCCACTGCATGTGAAAGTGCTGGTCTTGTCATCATAAGCATAACTGTAAGCCAATGGACACTGTTTCTTGAATAGCCTTGAGTAGTCACTAGGCTGGCAAGTGTTGGGAGAATTAAACTCACCAGTGCAACAATATTGTGCCTCACCAAACGCCAAACATGCACTTTTGCAACCAACCACCCTCCCATTCCCCCCTAATTTTACCGCCAACTCATTTGGGCAAACCCCACTGAAACTAGCGGGGCAGCCCGTGGAGTTACAGCCTCTGCTACCGTCACCACTAAATCCTCCTTCTGGAGTCACAGAAACGGCCAAGTTGAAGCCATCAACAAGACTAACGTCGTAGAAATCTTGTCCACTATTGGCCGCGGCCAATGTGAACTCAACTAGGGTTGCGGGTGGGATTGCACCAGCGCCTTTGCATTCCACCACGCCGGAACCACAGTCTCCCGTGGCACATGTGAACTTCCCCGAGGAGTCTGTGGAGCAATAAGACCGGGCCCACAAGCGGCCGGACCATGAAGCAGGGACGTTTAGAGACGAGGAAGCACCTGAAGCCAACTCAAACCCTGTTGAGGGTAGTTGTTGTGGAGTGCCGGCACCGGTGAGAGTTCCCGGCCAGATTGTGAAGGGACAACTATTTTTGAATGTAAATATTCTGGTTGAATAAGCTCCTATATGTCTCCCATTGAACAAAGGAAATTATCAAATTAGGCCAAACAAAAATCTAAAACAAACTAAGGCTACAAGTGGAGATCTACTAAATATAATTACTTGAATATTTTAACAAATAACAAAATGTTTTAAAAAAAAAAAAAAAAAACTTGCCTGTGAGAAAGAGGGCAGCCAAAATATAAAAGAGAAGAAAGGCCTGAGAATCCATATTTGCTTATAATGTTTACATTTTGATATAGTTCTGACTCTTTTTATCTGTGGAACAAATTAATTACCATGAAGTTGTGGAGCCTGTGAGAAAGAGTTTGTGTTAGATGAGCATTAAATAAAAAGTTATCCTTCTATTTATTTTCCCTTTTTAATTTGATATATTGGGTTGGCAAGTCATGGATATATTTCCATGCCAATCTGTCTCCAATAATGTCCAAACCTGTTATAATAAAGTCTTGTTTGGTACAAAGTAGTTTGCTTTGGGAACATGTGAAATCACTCTATCTTTAAAAAATTGAATAAAATAAAATTAAAAACAAAAAAAAAAAATTTTTTTGTGAGAAGTACTTTTTTTCCTCTCCTTTTTTGAAATCTGATTATAATTTTCTAAATTTTGAGAACGTGGTGAAAAATGTTACATTTTGCTTAAATACACTAATTACGTAGTGTGGCAAGTTCAGCATTCGAGTAAAATTTAATAAATTTGCTAATTGTTTGCTACCTTTACTTGACATGACACTTAGGTAATTATCTTTTTTTTTTTTTTAAATTGACATGAGAAAAAAAAAAGTTAAAAAGTTAAACAGCTGGAGAACTTGAACATAATTTATGAGGGAAAAAAAATGTATTAAATTAACTTTATAAACCAGCAATGCAAAAAAAGAAATGTAAAGACTTATTAAATTTTATTATCGGCATAGTCTAATGGTAAATTTACGTATACCTTTTTCATAATAAATAAAGTTTACATTTACTTTCCTCCTAAAAAAATGTTTACACTTAATATCGAGGTTTAGAATTTGAATTCCCAATCAAACATAATTTATTTACTTTCTTATTCATGAGTAGTAATAAATAAAATACATAGAAAACAACATTACAAGATAAAATACTTAGCATAATTTATTGCGTAGCTAAGGAATGAAATTAGGTAACAACATGATTTCTTGCTCGCACCTATTGCAAAGAAAAATGTGAGGAACTTGTTCACTATTAGGAATCCCAACACATCTAGTGTGTTGCCAAGTCTCACAAATGTCACAACAAATCCTCCTCTCTCCATCATCATCTTTGGCACCACATGGGCAATCCATAACACTCTCAATAACACCACATTCATATATTTGGTCCCACTTAACAAGTTCTCCACTTGAACCATCTCTCATTTGATCTTTGTTGATACTCCCCTTAAAAACAAACTTTTCACCAATTTCAACCCTCCCCAATACCAAATCCGTACCCATTGAATTCACGTCGTGAATTGGTTTTGCTGTAGAAAAAAGAGGATCACTATTGTACCCACACCCCCATCTAGTGCCGTTTTGGAATTGATCTATTGGGACTGCAGATGGAACAGAGAGAAAATTCGCATTGTGAATTGACTCCACAACAAAGCTCCTCAAGCCCCAGTATATCTCTCTAAAGTTCCTCTCCACTTCTAACTTTAGTTCATCAATTGTGGCATTGTTTTTCAGTGTCACACACTCGTAAGGCGGCATTATAGCCCTATTGAAACCATGTTCAGGACTATGATCACCATTTTGATGATCTTCATTGTTTCTTAAGAGAACAGTACAATAAAGATGCAATTTCCCTTCATGTCCAACTTCGAATTTCACAGGAATTTCGGGAGAGTACTCTTTAACAAGGTACTTAGAATCGAGAACTATCCTAACAGCCACCGGAATTGTCGAAAGTAACCCTGAGCTCATCATAATATTTTCTCTGAGAACATACTTGTATAAGTAGAACATGTCCTTCATCAATTGAAATCTCGTGATCTTGTACCTGGCCCTCACTCTCGATCCATTCACGGCCAAATTATTGTAACCTTCTTGGTTACTATTGTTAGTACTGGTAAAAACGTGGTTTGACACATCTTCTAAACAATACTCGAGAACTTTGGTCACGGGATTCAAGCTTCTTCTCACTAAATAATTCCCAACAATCTGATTCCCAAGTGATTTCAACACGAAATCAAGCAACCCGGTATCGCCAATATAGTTGCGAGCGGCGTCCCTAACTTCTTGCCTAGAGACCCACCTGAAATGAGCCCTTTTTAGGGATTCAACTATAACCCTAGTCGCCATTTCAACCCTCTTCGGGGACCAACGACATGTTGTTTCCACCAATATCCCGGGGTTGTAAGACTCCATATTGGAAGAGTCCTTCGGAAGGCGTGACTTGAGCTCTAGCATGAAGTGGAAGAGGTCGCCGAGGGTTGTTAGAGAGTGATCGGATAGGGTTTGGTACTTCAAGAATATCAGAGGTAGATCATGGTTAATAGGAGGGCATAGATAACTGTGGATGAGTGAGGTTAAGGGCATGCTCCGTAGGGCTTCTAGGGCTTTTTGGTACATTTGTTGGTCGACACAGAAGGTTCCTCGGCCGAACTTGTAGCCCCATCGACCGAACCATGGCTCGCCATAGGCGATGCCATGGATTAGCCTTAATTCCATTCCTTTCTTCTGGGAAGCGTCATTTAAGCTCACTTTCCTACATCAAGCATGAAGGAAATTTATAATCATGTTAATGTCCCTATAAGCAATAATTAAGAATCTAAGATGATGCATATAAATCTGCCTATTAGAGTGAAGATGATAAGCATGAGCTATTACAAATTTCTACATCTCATATTGGTTTAACCATAAATTGTCTAAAAACAGTGAATTAAAAATATGGGAAAATATACAGAAATCTAGCGAAAACACCCATTTTATAGCCATGTGATTTAAGTTGGACAAAGATACAGAGTCAACTTATTGTTTTAGTGGAAATGTATACTAAAAATAAAGATTTAAACGATATTTATAAAGAAAATAATCAATTTTTAGTGCGAAAATGAGAAAAATCTAAAGTTTTTAGAGTTACATTGAAAAAGAAAAAAGAAAAAAAAAATCCACTGGGACAGAAATTCCAATTCAATCATGGGTAACTCCGTCCATAAACATTTATAGTTGTTAAAAACAAATGAAAATGAATGAAAGTTAAAAAAAAAAAGACTAACCTTACACGCAATCCAGTGCACAAACGATCCCAAAATTTAACGATTTGGTATCCAGCCAAGTCGGAGCCATTTTCAAGCCCATTGACACACAACAAATGCCCAAACCCATTAGAGTGAAACAGACCATGCATGACGTGTCCATTTGATTCCATTAGAATGTTGGACTTACCATAATTCTCTGAGTCCGCACCCACACGATCAGTTCCCTTTTTGTAGTTCATGCAAGCTGCAACCATTGTGTCGTCGGAAGGCAACAAAAAATGGTACTTCTTGTTGCAAATCATGTGGTGACCCCAGCCTGAGCTATAAGGGAAGGTCACAACATCATGAGATTCAAATGACATCAACCCAAAAAAAAAAAAAAAAAAACTCTAAATAACCCGACTCTCCGTGTGGGCCCCCCACTTACATGTAGGGTTCACCCTATTCAATCGAGTCAGGTTATTTAACAATACTTATTTTTTAATGTTGATGGCCCTAATAACATGTCGCGTTAAGAATTTTGTGAAACTTTACCGATGTATTGGCATTGCCTGCAATGACGATTGACCGATGTATCGATAGACTCTTCAACGACAAAGAGCAAGACGTGAATTGGTGGGTGGCGATGGACTTCAAGCTGAAAGGACCAACAGGGCATTCCATCACGCAAATTACTTTCCAAATGCCCAAATTCAAGCAAGGCCTTCATGTTGTCCCGGAATGGCCCGACAAACTCAACCGGATACCCTTGCTCCCCGAAGCTCTCGAACCTAAAAACCCTTTCGCCTCTCTTCCTCTTCTTGCAGCGGGTTAGGTCCAAATGAGACATGGTTTTGGAAACAAAAGTTGGGAGACCAAAACCGAAATCAAGAATAGAGAAAGAAAGAAGACCCTTTGGTACTTTGGTTGAGTTGATCTTACATACATATGTACATTAGAATTGGGAAGACCAAATCTGGCAAGTCCAATATAATTAAGGAATGTAACCCCAAGCATGTTAAGGGATTAAAAAAAATTTTAACAAATGTTAGAAGTTGAATTAGTCACACACAAATTGTGCCCACAAAATAAAATTGGGGGATAAGACCCCAAAAAGGAGAGTCTATAGCAAGTAGTAGCTCACTTTCTGCATGATTTGTTACAAAAATAGAGTGAAATTGCAAATCTTTCGGAAATGAGTTCGGGGTTTTGGAGTAAATTATTAGGGCATGCAATTATGACACTTATTGAGCATTCCTTTGCGCTCCGCCAATTTCTATGCTCACCTGGGATTTGCTTGTGCTTATCTTATTTTAGGACACACATGCCTTCAACCTAACAATCTTGGCCAACTACCCTTTATCTCTTATGAGCATTGGAAGGTAGTGATATATATATATATATATATATATATATATATATATTTATATGGATTGGTCTTAATCTGACGGCCATATCAGTTTGATAGATATAACTTTATTTTTAGATTTATGTAGTTGATTACTTATAAGTTGTAACATCAAATAATTTTATATATAACATATTACATTTTAGAACTTTTACTACAAGTGATATGTATCAATATAAAATATTAAAATTTAATGAATTAGTGTTACATGATATTAGTCTTGATATTCAATCTATCAGAGCATACGACTGTCTATATATATATATATATATATTTTATAAATTAAGCAATATTACATCTATTGCAATGTAACAAGTGTGAATGTGTTAAATTTAGCTTGTGTACATTCACATGTGAAATTTTTACTTACTAGAAAAAACAGTTGCACCTCAACTCAAATTTTGGAATTTTAGTATTTAATCCAAAAAATTCTAACAATTTTCGATTAAAAAATCTAATAATTTTACTTTCCCTATTTAATAAGAGAACCTATATATGTTCTCGCACTTAATAATTAAACTATAACTATATAGTTGCTTAATTAAAAAATATTAACTTATTTTCCCCATGAAAAGGGAAAAAAAGAGTTTGGCTCCACCAACGGACGAAAAGCTCACATAATTTTAATCCACACCTCCAAATTACTATTCTTACAACAACAATAATTATATTAATATTTTTCTAGAGTACATTTAAATGGACTAGTAGACATAACAAAATAAAAACAAAATTATAGAAACAAAATTTCTATTTATTTTCCCATTTTGCACATCATAGGTAACAGTTGAATGGAATCGTTTGGATAGAATTGCCTGTGGCACAGTAATTTTCCTATACGAAAATCAATGTTACAACTTAGACACGACACAATACGACACAACTTCAAAAAAAGAAAAAATTTTGTAATGCCTCTCTATATATATATATATATATATATGTGTGTGTGTGTGTTTATTTCTATGTATCTAATATTGATATAATATCAGAAATTTTCTGGGAGAGGGTTGCCTTCAAGAAAGGACTTGAGGAGCGTGAGAGATCTTTCTGGTTGTGAAAAAGGAGCCTCATGGGAAGCACCTCTTATTGTCGCAAACGACAATGCGTTTCCATAAACTTGGGTCCATCCCCCAACCTATTCAAAATAATCAAGAACCAAAAAAAAAAAAAATCATCATTTGATTTTCATTTTCTTTTTCTTTTTTGAATAAGCAAAATTAATTAAATATTATTACCATATACATCTTTTTTTTTTTTTTAAAAGTCTTACAATCTTGAAAAATAATAGGAAACTAAGCAAAAAATAAAAATAATAATAATAAAAGACAGAAAATAAATAACTAGAAAGAAAACATTAGGATTTTCTCACTATGAAAAAACCTTTTCTTATAACAAGCCCTAAAACGATAATAAGCTAACTTGTTCTTCTGAAGCTCTTTGCTCTGTCTTAAAATATCCAATTGTGCTAATTTAGCCCAAAGAGCGCGAAACAACAATTCATATTTTAATTTCCATTTTTTATTTTCTACACTTTCCATGTCTTATTTTTTGCATGTAGGAATACAAGAGAAAATTAAACATCATTTCTAATTATCATTTTTTTATTATAAAAAATGTGGACCTGCTAATAAATATGATAAAATATACCTGCTTTCCTTGGAACCAAACTCTATAGGGCACGGTGGTTTTGAGTCCCAACTCACTTGCCAATTTGTTCACCAAGGTTCGGCTTCCCATCAAGGGAATTACGGAGTCTTGATCTCCACTGAAATTATATATACATACACACACACACATATATATATATATATATATATATATGAAAAAAAAAATATTTAGGAATATGTAATATTTACACACAATTTACGAGTACTTATTTTGAATAATTTTATGCATATTTTTAGAGAATCATCAAGAATTAATACAATGAAAATGAATGAAGACCTTTACCTATAAACCAAGACGGAAATTCCAGCCCTGATTAGTGATCCAACAATATTGATTGTTGGTAATTCCACATTCAACATTTGATAGTCCAATATTCTGCAACCAAAGAAACATCTCAAAAATATTTGACACTTGATTTCTTTTCCAATTGAAAAAAAAAAATCCTTTTCTTGGTTCAAAACATCTCATTTCTATCAGATAATTCAGTTATATTTACCTATTATTTACTTCTGGGTTAGATTTTCATTTAATATAATATTTAGAAACACACATTACTATCGGTTTTACCTACCAAACTTTATTTGCATTATACTGTCTATCAATACATGCACTATATGTTTGATTTGGTGAGTAAGATCAGAGAAAGTACTCGCTGCAAGCTTCCCATCGGCGGACTCTGAATAGCCGAGCATGGAGAGCCTTTTGCACGTCTCTTCGGTTCAAATATCTCACAACTTTGTCGTCAACACAAACATCTATTTTCTCACTCATTTGCTGCAGCCATTTTGTTAAATTTTACAATAAAAAATCGCTCACCACCACAAACAACGAAAAACAGTAGAAAATTTAGTCTCTGAACTTTTTTTTTTTTTTTAATTGCTTATTAATGCTTAATTACCTGAGGCTTAGGATTTAGAACCTTTGATTGCGATAGCAGTGAAGAGATACAAACATCAAGAGTGACATCGTATTTGTCGACGAAATTGCTGGTTTCGGTGTTGACTTGGTTGATGACCTTCAAACAAGAAGGTGAAACTGCATCTCTGTAGAACTCACTCACATACCTAGAATAGTTGCATACCGAGCTGAACATTTTGTATGTTGTGTCCGATATCAGTCCATGAGACCAAAGGTACTCTGCCCTCGAATTAAAGTCCGTCGCATATTCCAGAACAGGATTTCCCAGCTGAACAATTACGGAGTTTGTTTAAAAAAAAAAAAAAAAAGTAAACACAGAGTCTCACTCTGTTATGTGACAGTTTTAATGTTGTATCACATATACATGATTGCATCGTCAATAATGATAATAATATTTTCATTGGCAAAATGGAAATTGAACTTTTTCATTTTGGCCTATTGACTGTAAAAAAATAAAGGGTCCTAAATGTCAAAATTGAAAGGTGGAGATCCAAATTGTAAATGACAAAAGGCTCAGGATGCACCGGTGTAAATTACCCTCGATTTGAATCCAAGTTCATTTAAAAAATGGATCCTAAAATTTACTACTTACAGCAATTCCTTTCAGATTGAAGACCTTCCTTCCTCTGTTTACTTGGACCATAAGCTTTGCCAACTGAGGAATATAGTGGCCTAGTTAATAGAAACATAAAAATGGTATTTTAGATTGACCTTTTGAAGTCATATATATATATATATATATATATATATATATTGTGTGTGTAAATACATATATACATATATAAAGTTTGAATTGTGATGAGAACAATATTAATTACCTGCATAACTTTCACCAGTTAAGAACAAATCTCTATTCTTGTATTGAGGGAACTTTCTAAACCAGCCTCTCAAGAATTCTAGATTGGCCCTGGCTTAAAACATTTATCAAATCCACAAGAACAATAAGAAATAAAGAAAAAAAAAAAAAAAGGACCCTTTATATCAAATATTTAATTTATTAATAATTAAGAGTGTTTTAGGGACCTTAAACCCAAATAAAGTGCTTTATGTATCACTTTTTTGAAGGAAAAAAAAGTGCATTAAATGGCCATATCTAGTGTAAAATGCAGGAAAGTGAGGGAAAAAAGTTATAAAGGAGAAATGACAAAATTTATGAAAAGTGATAAATAGTTAATTAAAACAAAGCATTTGAATGGCTAATATAACCACCTGTTGCCTTATCACCCACTGCCACATAAGAGGAACTAGCAGTTGAATAAGAGAATCCCACTCCTACTGGTGTCTCCAAGTACAACATATTTGCCTCTGTCATTAATTTTACCAAAAATAAAAAACACCCAAAAAAAGAAAAAAAAAATTCCAACTCCATGATTAGTCAAGAGTCATTACCATTTGTGCATATACAAGAAAAACGATTGCAAACTTAACCTAACAATAAAATCCACATCGTCAAGATTCAAAGATCAAATTCCCTGACCCCGAAGTTAGAATGATAATTAAAAAGAAATACCTATATTCCAGCTGTATTTATTTCTAAGGAGGATCTTCCCATTTGGTCTAAAAGGTCCATTTTCAGAGAATGCCCCTACTCCCAAAGAAGAACATCCTGGTCCTGCAAAAACAACAACAAAGTTAATTAGAATCAAATCTTTCTTCTTAATTACTTTGTATTCTACAAATTTAGTGTTATAAAAATAATAGTTAAATAAAGTTTTCAGTGTGAGATTTTTTTTTTTTTTTTTTTTTTTTTTAACGGACCCCCATTTAGCCAGAGAACCAGAGGCTTTGTAGAAGGATCTGTTTCAGCTTCCACAAAGTAGTAAAAAAGAGAAGTGTTCTTCTTTCCATCAACAGTGACATAACCAGAAAACTGTTGAAAACCCACTTGGGGCTGACCAGGAAGTTTATGAATCTTGTCAGAGTGAGATGAAGAAGACTCTGTTTTGTTCATAAGAAGAGAGAAAAACAAAAGACAAAAACAGCTATAATGTAGTTGAGATTTTGCCATGGTTTTTTTGATACTCAGAAAGTGAGAGAATTAGTGAGAAGAACCTTGAGAAAACAAGGACCCTTTTTTTTTTTTTTTTGGTGGTGTCAAGTGTGGGGGAAGATATGGAATTTGTCCACTATATAAAGTGCTCAAAGAAATTGACTTTTCTGTTTTCTTTTTTTAATTTTCTTTTTTTTTCTCTTTTTTTTTTTTTTTTTTTTGTGCTTATTATGATCATTAGTGTTGTAGCTTTTTGGTTGCAGGCATGAAAACGGTTTTGAAAGGGATGTGTGGGAGAGACACAATGACTAATGCGATATTTCGCGATATTTCTTTTTGAGGATATGATAACGAGTGCAAGCTTATTTATCATTTATTTGTTTTTAAGAAGGGTAAAAAGAGTTATACAGATAAAAAGTGACATCCGTAGACAATCATAGGAAACAATATATCGATGCAAAATAGATGAATTTCTCACCAATATTGTACCCCGCTGTATATGTGGGACCGACTCGAACCTAGCTAGAATGTTGAATAGGAGGGCCAACTACCTTACCATCCAAAGTGGTAATGACTTACAGTGAGTTTAATTTGCTGAATTGTGTGCTTCATTGTGATGAGTCAGCAGATAAAGTTGGGTCTTTAGGCACTAAAAAGGTCTGAAGTTAGCAAAAGGAATCTGCAGTTAAGGAACCGCTTTTACAAGAGCTTGTGAATTGATTTTCAGAAATTGCAGTTTTGTTGTTTCTGTTTTATTGCTTTTGTTTTTGTGTTTTTCTTTTTTATTCCTAGAGTTGCATAGCCACAAAATGCCCAAGTATATCCTTCCAGACAAAAGCAACAAGAGAATACGTCTCACTTGAAAGTGGCTTTACAAGAAAATGCTATACATTCTTTTGCTTTGATAAATGTGCCCAATATAATTTATCTATACTCTATTGTTAATTTAGAAAGAGATTTTTTTTTTTTTTTAATGAATTCATGAAAACATCATGAGGGTTTGAGGCTGAAATTAATGATCAAAGAACTTCCCCAAAGTTTCTTTTTGGCTTTCCAAAGTATGATTTGATTTGGTAGATTAACTTTTCTTGATACGTAAGTACAAACCCAATTCTTAGTTTTTCTAATTTTTGGACGTGAAAGTTTGAAAACAATGATTGTTGGGCTCTATAATTTGGAGAATTTTATGGTGGGTGCTGAAAAAATAACTCATCGGTATGACTTTGTATAAAATCATTAGATCTGTATTAAAAAAAAAGGTTATTTTGTACGAATACCTCTGAATTCTTTAAATTTGACAATTTAGTCCCTAAACTTTTTTTCTTGGCCTGAACTTATGATTTTGGTATTGTCCTTCTTGCTCAAATCTATTAAAATTTAGACAGTTTTATTGCACATGACTTGTACAATATAGCCCAAAAAGGACATTGTTGGTAATTTTTACTTAATTTCAATACAAATTCCTTTTAAAATTTAGACTCAAATTTGAATTATAATTGAATTAAGTTTTAACGGATTTGAGTAAGAATGACTGACAGAGCCAAAAACTATAAGTTCAAGAGGCTGATTGTCAAGGAAAAAAAATGAGGAACTAAATTGTCAAATTTAAAAAGTTTAAGAGGTGTCTATGAAAAAGAAAAAAAAAAACCTAGAAAAACTATCAATTTTATATTTATTTATGTTTTATGTGATTTTGATTGGATCTAATGTTTATACTAATGTAATACTGGTTTTTTTTTTCAACTAAAAAAAAAAGCTACTTTTTTAATTCTTTTATGTTGTGGCAGTTAAATCGTGCGAAAGGAAATCAAGGTCATCCAAAGATCATGTAGTTTTCTTTGAAAAATTAGCTAAGAAGAACTATAAAAGGTTTGACTATTCAAATATATATTTATAACTTGTGGAATAAGTAAGTATAATCTGTAAAGTGAGATAGAGTTTGCTTAATGAGTAAAGATAATCAAGAACATGTGGGTTAGCATAAGTGGAAATTAAGCAACAAATATGTACTTTTCTGCAAATGAAATTGTTCTCTTTGACCCTAATTTCTTTATTTTAGGAAAAAGGGGGGTTTTGTGATGATTTTGAAGTCCCCACCTCTATATACAATATTATTTGTTACAAATTGACACTTTTTTCTTATATATATATATATAACACATCACGTGACAGAGCCCACAGACATCACATGTTTCCCATTATAGCATCGAAACACCAATAATGGCTTCTAAGTGTATCCTTTGCCTCTTTTTCACTCTTACCCACTTTTTGCCCTATATTAAGCTTTCTACTATCATAATCAACAATATAAAAACAGAATTTTTTGATAGAATATGAAAAATAATATAATGTATTCTAACGAACAAAAATTTATCCTTAAATTTGATTTGATGGTTAAAAGTTGTTTACCACTTGTAAGGTTTTTTTTTTTTTTTTTTTTAAAGTTAGTAAGGTATTTTTCTACACATGGAATTCTCAAAACACAAATTAACAATTAAAAAAATTCTCTAATAATTAAAATGGTGTGAAAATTCATATATTAATGAAAATAAAAATCACAAAATATGTTTTAAATTGAAAGATAACATGTGCTTTGCCAAAAGCTCAGCATTATCTGATGAATGAATCTTTTAATTTATATGAACAAGTTTCAGATTTTCTGTCTGGCTTTGCTTAGTCTTGCAATAATGATAATAATTATAATATTTCGTCATCCATGTTGTTTTGGCTAAACTACAACGGAAAAATATTCAGTGCCCTTTTGTGGGGTTTCTTTGCTTGGCTTACAATAACGACAAAAAAAAATATAGTTAATATTATGAGTGAAAAAAATAGAGGAGCAAAATAAACTACAAAGAGACAGTTTTCATTGCTATATTCCATGCTTGGTTCTCTTATTTATATATGTATGTGTGTGTGTGTGTAGAGCTTATTACAGTCATTACATATATACCCAATACATGATGTTTTTCTATGGCCCACCTTGATATTCATTATAACACTTTCCAACCTCATTTGACATCTGATTTTAAGGAAACCGTATCTAAATAATTTCTCAATGAATTTTGTTTGTTTGTTTTTTTTTTTATCTAAGTGATAATTAGAATGAGCAATTAGCAATATCGGAATATAAAAAGATGTCTTAATTAAGTTGGCACTCTTAACGCATTCGTCTCATATTCCTTACTCTATTTTTGTAAGAACGAACCAAAAAAAAAAGTATAACAATGATAACGGTAAAGGAAAAAACTTTTGAAAAATACTCACACGAGTGCAAAGATAACACACGCTAGAACCAGGAGACGGGAGTCGATCTCAAAGAAAAAAGAGTGAATTTAATTCGACCTAGCAAACCATCATAATGAATAATCAATTTGATAAAAAGAAAACACACACACAAATAGTTTGGGATCATTTGGGCTAATCACTCTAAAGGTTATAATCAACTTTCAGCATTCACAATATATTTATATATATTTACCGGCAATATTTTACATCATATTCATTTTGAGAAAAAAAAAAAAAAAAAAAAAAAGCATATGAACTACTTAAAAATGAAAATTTAAGAACACGTACTATTGCAAAAATGAATTTATTTGTTTGTCATTTATGTAAATAAATTTAAAGCAGGTCATTTACTAAAGTACGTACATGGATAACTCCAATTAGTCATTGCTAAGATATATTTCCTTTCTTCTTACGCCACAAAAAATAAATTTATCCATTATGTACTAAAACTTATACGCTTTGCTTGCTATAGTTCTTTAGATGTGATTAACCAAAAAAAAAAAAAAGGAAAAAGCAGGAAAAAAAAATATTGTTAATATGTGACTGTGGCAAGGGCAGATACAAACTTTGAGGATACGAATTTATATTTTTTTTAAGTGAAATAAAATTCACAAGTACCTAACCATTAGAAAATTTCTTTAATATTCCCTCAAAAAAAATTTCTTTAATAGAAAAACTCCAATTATGAAGGCTTAAAAAGGGGAAAGTTACGCAGATTTGGGGGGTCAATCCTAATATTATAGTTTGATTTTACCAACTGTTTTTAAATATATATTTTGCATTAGGTAAGGGTTTCTTTCATTGGTTCAACTACTTATGAGTATGTTTTTACTTTAATGAGTGTGTTAGGTAAAATACTAATGAATATTGCTTCAGAGATAATGGTCCAACTCTAACTCTATAGATGGCATGTGTATATATGAGAGAGAGAGAGAGAGAGAGAGAGATGAATAGGTTATATAAATATATATATGGGGATATATGTATGTGTGTGTGTGTGTGTGTGTATATATATATAATTGTAAAATGTTTAGAAATGATTAAGGTAATGGGAAGTGGTTGGGAAATGGGAGCAAAAAAAATAATAGGAACATGTGTCACACTAGAAAAGTATAGGTCCGACTTCGGCTTTTTGAACCCTTGGGTTGAAAGCAAAGCTTCCTAGCACTCCTTTTTCTTTAGTAATTTCCATTCTCTTAATGCCTCTTGTCCATTTTTAAAAATACCTACATACATATATATATATATATATATATACACAAATATATATATATATGTTAGAAAAGCTTGCCAACTTTTCTGTTTGTTTAACCAAAATTGTGAAATTTGCACTTTTGAGCTTTTCTTTTGAGATATGGATGTTAATAGCTGCAGATATCACGGTTACTGTCCCATTGGGTAGTTGTGGGTATACATACAAGTTTTTCTGTTTCTTTTTCTTGTTCTTTTCCTACATACAAATGGGAAAAGGTGAGAAGTCTTGAGGGTTTACGTTTTTTTTTTTTTTTTTTTTCAAATACATACACATATCTATATAGATATATATATATATATACATATACATATGTGTAAACAGTTAGATTTACTGATACGTAAAAATCCTTTTTTTTTTCTCTCTCTTCATAGTTCGTACCAAGAGCACTCCACTAGGGCCTTGGCATTGTGGAGATTTGTGGTTATTCAAGTAACATTCACCCGCCGTGGGTATCAAAAATACGATTCTGATAATGGAGTCTAAAGGTCAAGTTACAGATCGATGCGCGTCAAGGCCCATTCGACCTGATCGAGCGCAGAAATTTGACATTTACGAAGACTACATGGCCAAAGTTAAAGAGTCATGGGGCCAAGGACGTTCATATTCTAAGGTGAACTTATGTTACAACAAGAATCTAGTTCAGCAAATATAATAATAATATTAAATGAATAAATAAACTATGAAAAATTCAGTGACGAAAAGATTTTCTTAACTTAGAATTTGGAGGAACAATCATTTTGTAGAATTACAAACTAACAATTTCAATGCGCGCTCATCCATCTTTTTGTAGGTCATTAAACTTGACAAGGAATGAGTTTTAGGCTATGTTTAATTGACTAGTAGTTTTAGGCTATAGCAAAGTTTTTCTTTAAAAAATATATATATATATATATATATATTGTAAGGACAGTCTGTAATGATTTAGAAAAACCCCACTTCTAAAAAGATTAGAATGTCCCTTTTGAGAATTCCTTTATGTCTCCTTATCCTTGTTTTGTTTTTTGAGGGAAAGAATTAAAAGAACCAATCAAAAAGCAAAAAAGGACCTCAAAAGACTAGAAGCAAAGGGAATGACTCCTCCAACCAATAAACCAACTAGACAACAGCATTCTACTCATTACAAACAATAAAAGAAAAACTAGACACAAAAATCTGTTGCAAATCGATGCAGTGTAAATCGCAAAACAAGAACAAGAATGAATCAGAAACACTGAAATTAAGATTCCATTTAGATCTCTATTCTAAACCTATTTTTTAAACTGAAAAGTCCAATTTTTATAAAAGAAAACACACAGTAAGTTTAAAACGGAGATTCAAACGGGGGCTATGAGTACTAAAAATAGGCCAGTGTCTCAATGAAACCGATCCAAGAACAACTAAAACAATAAGCCGATTTTAACGAGGTTCGGAGTAAATCACTCCTACGTTCTCGGGACACCACGACCGAAAAGATTCACTATCGTAGAAACAGAATTACACCCTCGGATCATTGAAAGTTCATAGGAATTTTTCTCTCTCAATTCCCAAACCCCAGTACACCCAAAGCCACTTCTCTCTCGATTCTCAAAGAAGAATATTTGGAAAACATTCCCACAAGTACAAGTCACATGTCAATCTCTCAATACTACAACCATCTACCTTCATCTTTATGCTGCTGGTTTCCAAAGTTCTAACATTAGTTGCCACACCTGAATTTACATATTTGCCCCTCAACTAACAAACTAAATTTTAGCTTCGGAATTCTCCCCATTGGTCGTCAAGAAGTCTTTGATCGCATTATTCGCTTTCAAAATTAACATCCATTGTAAAAGCAAGAGAAGGGATCAGTACCAATCTGTGGAAGAATGCAAATTAAGATCAATAGTAAAAAATAATAATAATAATAATAATAAATAAAATAACCATAGGATCTTTAGACCTGGAAAAAATAAACAAAAGTAGAGAAAACCACTGACCTGAGTTACATCTCACACAACTCTTGTAACATGATATGGACAGAGCATGAGGCACATCTCGGCCTCGGCATCGGCATCACCAATACCAATCGGAATTTTCTTTTTCTGCAAATCTGAAAGAAACTCCGAATCAAAATAGTTGAAGTCTTGCAAGGATGCTCATTCGAACTCCAAGAAGAAGTCCGCTGTTTGGAGAAGACAGCGGAGATATAACTGGAAACATTGATCGGAGGCAACATATATCCATCATCAACTGGAAGGTAACAGAATCAACAACCTTCAAAAGACTGATTGTCTCCCATGAGAAAAATGAGAGAAAAAAGCTGAGCTGTTTAGAAAAGAATATCAAAAGAAAGAATGACAAGGAGAATTCCATGACCCAAAAATGTATACATTTTTTTGTCGGCTCTTCATGTTGTGTTAGAAGAAAATAACGAGAAAAGGCAGAAATCCTAGGTGACTTAAATTTGCCCTCAACTGACAAACTAACTTTTAACTTCAGAATCCTCTCATCGGTCTTCAAGAAGGCTTCGCTCGCTTTATTAACCAATCAACTTGTGCCACGTTTCAAAACAACATCCATAGTAATTAACCAAAGGATCTTTAGACCTGGAAAAAATAAACAAAAGGGAGAACCACTGACCTGAGTTGCATCTCACACAACTCTTGTAACGCGATAGGGACGGAGCGCATGAGGCACATCTTGACCTCGGCCTCGGCAGATCACCATACCAATTCAGAATTTTCCTGTTCTGAAAATCTGAATGAATTCACCATCAAAATAGTTGAAGTCTTGCAAGGCAGCTTATTCGAACTCCGAGAAGAAGTCCGCTGTTTTGAGAAGACGGGAGAGCTATTGGTCAAAATCAACAACCTTCAAAAGAATGATCGTCCCCATGAGAAAAAATGAGAGATAAAAAATAGGAATTATCGAGCAAGAATATCAAACAAACTGAATTACCAGAGCACAACACTATTCAATAATGGATTTGCTCAGGAGGTTTCAAGAAGGAGCTAGAATTAGTATATTTGGTAAGCTTGCTCTTTATTGCATAAATTAGTAAAATGCTACAAAATTAGAAGGGGGGGGGGGAGAAAAAAAGAAATAAGAGGAAAATTCACCTTTTGGAATAATGTGAGAGTTCCAATTGACTATTCACTTGGAGTTTCTTCATTACAGAAAGTGCCAGGCCTCCAGAAAAGATTCAATTTCAATATCTTAAAATTCAAAAGTGTCATAGTGAGAAAGATATGTTCTCATCGTTTCCCCAAAATAGACATCTGGAATGTGAGCTATCTTGTGCCAATCCTCTCCTACTTCCTTCTCATATCGCTTCTGTAATTTAAAACATGCTTCAATACTCAACTTCTGTAAGTTAGTGAGGTTTCGAATGCTCATCGGTATATTTTCCAAATTTCGACAACAAGAAACTGTCAACTCACGAAGAGACACAAGATTTCCAAACGAATCGGGCAATGATGTGAGCTCCGGAAAATCCGATATACGCATGAATTGAAGTGAAGGGAGGTGTGGAAAATCCTCGAGAAGAAAGATAAAATTATTGTGAGGAATGCACCTACCAGGGTGGAAATTCGCTTCACTGCTTGATACTTTTAAGCCTGACAAATTAAGAGTTTGGAGAGAAGAGAGTTGACTAAGACAACTAGGAACCCATTCCAACTCTGGCAAATCGACAAGGCATAGAGATTGAAGAGTGGTAAGGTCCCAAAAACTTTCAGACAAAGATTTGAGCTTTTTGCACCCAACAATTTTTATACGTTTAAGGACAGGAGTTTGGAATATTCCCTCCGATAAGCACTTGAGCTCATCACAACGTCTTATAGTTAAATCCTCTAGAGCAATGAGCCCAGTGAGCATATCAGAAGGAAACTCTTGAACCTTTGTGAAACCTTGTATAACAAGTGACCGAAGAGCAGTGAGATTTCGTAGCATTCCTTGAGGAAGTGAAGTCATGTTAACATTGATCTCTATGTCAAGCCTAGTAAGACCATGAAGATTAGAAATAGATTTTAGTAACACCTCACTGACTCCTTTAGCATATAAGTATGTTGCCGATGCTATATTAGGTAATGTCAATTTGAAGCACTCATACACATTCAAAGAGGACAAGCATGGAAACATCTCCTTTCCTTCCTCCCTTACCAACCTTTCTAGATTTGGCAATTTGTAAAGACGAAGATTTTTCAAGCACACAAAACTCAGGCCATGCAATATTGTCAATTTTGGGCAGTTACGTACTTCCAAACTGGACAAGCACGGGAACATCACCTTTCCTTCCCGCCTCGACAACCTCTCCAAATTTGGTAAATCCCAAAGTTCAAGATCTTCTAAGCGCTCAAAACCATTCCTCAAGTCTCCATCATAGGACTCAGTGTCCAGGGATTGCACAAAATTGTTTTCAGATACTTTGAGAGATCGCAGCGATCTCAGTTTCCCAAAAGGTGGAAGTTCTAAACAGTTTTTGCAATTATAGAGGTACATCTGGATGACACTTCCAAGGGTTTCGTTACTAAACCAGTAGGGGAAACGGATACCTTTATAATTACGAATGGACAACGCTTTCAAATTCTGGGAAGGAGCAAGGGCTTCAAGTACCTGTTCAGAATTGTCTTGAGATTCATTTTCGTTTTCACTCCAACACAAGGACAATCTTTTGAGATTCCTTTTCCCCAACAAATTGGCAGACTTTGCTTCCGTTGGACTTCCCACTTTCTCAAGCTTGCTTATGGATAGAGAACCTCCGATATTTAAGTGGCATAACTCATCCAAATGACAACCCTTTCTACCGTTCAAAAAAAAATCTGTCAGAGTCTTTAGGCTAGTTAGTCGCCCAATGTTTCGAGGCATATGAAGTAAACGACTACATCCCCGAATGTAAAGATGACGAAGACTTTTTAAGCGACTCATGTGCTTGGGCAGCTTACCAAGAGAGTGACAATTACTTAGGTCCAAAGTCAACAGATGGATTAGGAAACAAATTGACTCAGGAAGGATTTCAATACTACTTCCTGAAAGATTCAAATATCGTAAATGCTTTGTATTGCTAATCAAAGCTGCAGGCATGGGCATTGTAATAAGACGACCTTGAAGAACTCGTAAAGAGGAGAACTTCACATGAAAAGGAGAGCTAAATGAATCGCTAAAGTATGGTACCATAGAAGTCCGTAAGAACTCAGCACTCTGTAAGTTGACAAGTCGCCATGATCCCTCAGACTTGTAGCAATTCAAATGTCGAACTCTATTTGGCAAGTTTAAAGGGTGCATATCATCAACCTGCACAGCACAGCATTCATCCTTCATAATGGATTGAGCGAGATCATGCACCAAATCATGCAACTTGAATCCAATTTTCTCAAAGTCATCGATGATGTGATCTTGGATAAATGATCGCCAACATAATTCATTGAATATCTCATCACCAATATCTTCTACATCAAGTCCTCTCTCAGAAGAAATTAATCCATTGGCCATCCAAAGTAGAATTAACTTTTCCTTGTTAATTGAATAATCCTTGGGGAAAATTGCACAGTAAGCAAAGCATCGTCGCTGCTCCACCGGAAGATGAAAGTAGCTCAATCTTAAAGCAGGCAGTATGGAACTCTCCTCTTCGGGTAAATTCCAGAGCTCGCTTTCCTTAACAGAGAGCCACTCATGTTCCTCTCTTTTAAAGCGCATCAGGCCTCCTAGAGCCTTCGCAGCTAGCGGAACTCCTCCACACTTCTTAACTATCTCCTTCCCGATTTCCACAAGGTTCGGTTTTTCATCCTCTTCGTTGCCAAATGCACGTTGCTTGAACAATAACCAACAATCATCTTCGCATAAGCCATACAGATAATGCGCCGTGACAGTTCCCATTATAGCCTCGACCTTTTTGAGACGAGTGGTGACAACGATAGAAGAACCATCTGATCCACAAGTTAGTACGTACCTCAACTTGTCCCATTGCTCTTGATCTTCGTTCCACACGTCGTCCAAAATGATCAAATACCTCTTCCTTCCGAGAATCTGTTGAAGGCGTTTTTGTAAAGGATCCACGTCTAATGCTTCACAAGCGCTGCCAGTTGCGGATTCTATAATTGCTTTCACCAATCTGTTCACATCAAAATCCTCAGAAACACAAACCCACACTTTAAGCTCAAAATGACTACCAACCCTCTCGTCGTTGAAGACATGCTGAGCAAGAGTTGTCTTTCCTATGCCGCCGAGACCAACAATAGGGTAGATCGAAGTATCCTTACGATCTCTCGCATCATCTACTAGAAAACGAACAATTTTTTCCTTGTCCTCTTCTCTTCCATACACATGTGGCTGAGTGATAATGGAGCTAGTTCGGCGCCTCTCTCTCATAGCTTGTTCTCGCCTCTCCCCGACGGCCACTTCCCTCAAGTGAAACTTCATTCTTTCGTTAGCAATTTGAGCCAACCGATCTCCAATCTTTTTCAACTTGTTAGCAATCCTAAGATGGAACAAAGCATTCATCGGATTGAGACCAGATAAAGAAGAGCGTACCTTTTGCGTCCACCTACACTTTTGCCTTTCGTTCTCCACTCGCCAGGCCTCCATTTCACAATCATCCAAGACATCATCCAGCTCAAACGCAACATCGCTTAGTTTCTGCAGCCAATTCCTGACCGCTCTCTCGGTGAACTGCCTCTCCTCGGCGTCTTCAAGCACAGCAAGAACTGTTGAGAAAGTGCTCGAGAGCTTGTCCATCTCTTTCTGAACACCCCAAAGCAATCCAAACTGTTTCTGGATCAGAGAATTCAAATTCTCAAGAACAACTATCACCAAAGCCTCAGCCATCCCGGTTGAGCAACTGATATCAAACCAAAAGAAAGCTCAACAGATTGTAGCTAGATTGAAATTGCAAGACACAAAAGATGAACTTGTTTAGAAGATTGGAAGACTTAATGCAAGGTTTTCCATTAAGTCAATGCTATGAATTTTCAGAGGAAGTTGCTTATGGTCTTTTCTTCGGGTCCCAGCAGGAAGAAATTGATGTCCTCAATAATGTCATCTGGATTTGTTGTTGTCCACACGAGTATAAACTGTTTATGGTGAAGCAAGTAAATTTTTCAAAAGAGGTACAATGAAATGGTTGCTTTACTAAAGGTCTTTGATATTGTATTTAATTACTATTACATTCCGACAGACCATTAATTTTTTTCGTTTAAACAGGCAGACCAATTTTAACTATGAAATTAAAAGTACTATCCTTAATACATTTATATATGTATATATATATATATATATATTGTATTGCTTCACAGTTCTTACGTGACATCAAACAGAAATTTTGCTGCTGCTTTTTTTTTTCTCCCCCCTTATGTACCTTTCTTTCTATCGTTGTGATTGTTATTTAGTCAATTACAAAAAGATCCTAGGAACACAATAATTTACGCCCCCAAGTCAACCCTTTTTAAAACTAACCGCACGGTCTTTGGTAGAGGGTTAAGAGTGGTTGTACTCTTTAATAAGGTTTTATGTGATTAAGAGGAGTGTAAATTTTAAATAGGATTAGCTTTTTCAGTTTTATGTGACCAAGAGGAGTGTAATATTTTAAATTTTTAGGACGTGCTCGACAAAAAACAAAAATCCTGCTGACTTTTTTTCTTTTTTATTTTTTTTGGAGACCCATTCCTTCCATCGCTTTTACTCCCTCAAGGTTAAAACGTACTAAAACCAATCCTCAAACAATCAATTTATTTCCATAATAGTCCTTTCATCCAAGACTGTTAAAAAATATAGTTATCAGATGAAGACCAAATGCATTTAAATCATGGATAATTTTAAGTTATAACGAACTCATAATCATACATCTTAAAAACAGAACTGAATTAAATCAACAAAAATGGATCTACAATCAGCAGTACAGTCCAAACAGCTGAGAAGATAACAAAATACAATTGATTCTAATTCTTTTCGCATGATATACCACTATATATATATATATATATATATCCATATATATAACAACAAATATGATGGGGGGTAAAACAACTCGAGCAGAAATGATTTTTTTTTTTTTTTTTTTTTTTTTTGTGTAGAAAGGGTAAAAAGAAGACTCAAAAAAAAAAAAAAGGGAAAAAGAATAGACATAATTTTATCAAAAAACAAAAAAAGGAAAAAAGAAAAAGAATAGACAAAAACAACATTAAGAAGGGAGTAATAATGATCAGGAATCAGAATCTGGGGGAGGAGGTGATTTGTGATTAGCAACAGTGGTCTCGATTTCCTTACGAGATGCTTCCCATAGTTGCTGTTCTATTCCCAGCTTCCTCAGCTCCAACAACCCTCGCTCCACTGCCATGAATATACCAACCATGATCATCATCTCTAATCATATTATATAGACACACACACACATATATACATATATATATATATATAATATGCGATTACCCTTTTTGATCCTCTTCGAAACAAAACATCAACAAAACAAAACAGAAAGAGGAAGCACCAAAGTTTGAAGGGCAGGCAGAGGAATTTTTCTTTCCCGTCTATATTCGCAGAAAGGTTCCTAAGAATGCTTCTATTTTATGTATTACTAGTGGTGAGCTCGTGCGGATAATTACAACTAAAATTTAAAAATAAAATAAAATAAAATAAAATAAAATAAAATAAAGAAAGGAAGAAGAAGAAGAAGAAAGAAAGAGTAAATCAAATGGAACGTAATTGAATGGGTTATATGGAAAGATTTTTAGATAGGGATACATTTGAGAAAATAGGTTTCTATTAACGCTTAAAAAAAATAATAATAATAATTAAAAAAAAAAAAAAAAAAGCCCACATGTCAAGTGAATAAGATAGCACTTTGACCCTTTTAATATAGTTATATAGTGTATATAGTTAAGATAAAGATAAAGATAAAGATTATCTCAACGGTTGTTTTAAATTGGCTCTCTATTTCTCAATGTCCGTAAGAGTGAACTGTCAGTTACGCCCGTATGGGCATGGCAAAATTACTCCAGCAACCAAAAAAACTATTTAAGATTCCAAAGCAACTGTTTTTATGTTTTCAGGAAGCTCTTCCAAGAGAAGACATCTGGAAATATGAGATTCAAGGTCGTTAACATGATGGAAATGATAAAGATCACAACATTGCGGTGAAGCTTACCATCCACGGCATCATGTGAAGTGGGTGACTGCCCACTACGACTTATCCAAAACTGTAGTCTCTCTTCTGCAATGTCCTCTTCCACACCATATTCTTTTGCTCTTCTCCAAAAGTAAGTAAGCCAAGCCTGCACAATGCGCATTGTAGTTATTATGTAGCACCAATATTAATCACTCCAATCTTATGCAAGACTATTCTAGTAAGTACTTTGAATCGACGGCTCAAAGCTAATTCATCTTAGATCATATAACGAAAGAGCGTGTTTATATTAGTAACACCAATGACCCCATGCACAAAATGGGGGAAATTCTTACCTCTTTGAAAAGGACATCTTCTGCCTCTTCTTCGCTTAGTTCTGCAGGAAATGGAGAAGAAGTTTATTCACATTAAAGTGACTTTTCAAAATATTTTGAGAGACACATTTTGGATGATTCAGGATACAATAACTTTTATCAATAAAAATAACAAAGCACAAAGGCAGAAATTTGGAGGCGCACATCCATATTTTTTAAGTCCTCTCCCAATGACTCTTTTTACATCACTTGCATTTGATTCTCTACTTTAGTTACCGACTTTGGGGACAAATCAATGTGTGGGATTATTGAAAACACAATATGACAGGCATAATCTCCCATGCAACGATATGACTTGTAGAAGATAAGCACCATACATTATGCAAGGATCTTAGAGAGAGAGAGAGAGAGAGAGACCATATCTTCTCTCTTTCTCTCTGGCAATAGGTGCCATGCAACTCTTACACGAAACAATGCATCACATTATAATAGTACAATTTACGCCTTAAAAGCTTTAAAAACATATATAAATAAATAGCATGCCCGCACACACTTTTTGTGGTCGGCCTCCTTTGTCAATAACATATTGTCCACCGACCACCTACCCCTTCAATGCAACCGTGCCCCACCCAAAAAGCAAAATAACTAATAAATGAAACAAAAGCAAAAGAAGAGAAAAACAAATCAACAATAAAATAAAAGGCATGTAGTGTTCACTTGCACATGTAAACAATATACCGACATGCATTTCCAAAAAGAATTAAAGGATGTATCATCCATCACAACATTTCTTACCAAATGCCTCCAAAAACTTGGATGCACCGGGTGACTTGGAATCTGAAATAAGAACAACAAAAAAAAAATTAAACCAATTAGGCACAATGAAGTCTCCTTTTCCCTTTTAATCATTAGTTAACCAGCACAGAGCTCTTAAAGAAGCTTATGCAAAATAAAAGTCCAAACAAAATTAAACATGGCATATAGGCCATAAAAATCTTTATCCATGTCAAAGCAACAACGTTGCAATGAAATGAAATATTCTATTCACATTGAAAAATCATTTTGACATGGGGAAATTGTGAGAAGGAAGAGTAATCTTCTTAAACTCACAATAATCTCACAATGACAGAAGCCTCTCTTCTCCCAAAAAATAATAAAAAGAAAAGTTAAAATATGCAGATAGATAAAAACAAGGCGCACCTAATCTTCGAGAGTACATTAAAATGCAATTAATCATTCATTCAACCACAAAATCCTGAATTTCTTAAAAAATTATCAATAAAATTCCTGAATCATACAAATAAAGCAATAATAAAATAATGTCTAATTCCAAAATTTGGAAATTAATCAACAGGCTTCAAATGATCCCTTTAGTTTTCAAAGCAAAAAAATTAAAATTGAAAATGATACCTATTAATCATAGTCTATGACGTGGACGAAAACAAAATGTACAATGCATTAGTCTTGATTAGATAGATAAAGCAAAATCATCTCAACTCCAATCAATTAAAGCACTTGACAAACAAGAGGTGCTTGATAGATGGTCTTTTAAGAAACCTTTTCCATAATTTCGATAACTCCTTCGCATAAATATGTGGAGAACACACATACACACCTATCTATGTGTGTGTACACATATGGCATGTGGGCAAGACAAGCCCACAAGGATGAAAATATTGATGTCGTTGGAAATTTAAGTACCTTGATTCTAACAGAAATCTCAGATTGTATGTAATATGAATGCATCTCTATATGCATATGAAAGAGAATATGCATGCATACATATTTGTACAACTGATTCAGTAAACTAGGGAAATTGTGTTTTCATTAAGACTTCTATTTAGAGGGGAAAAAAAAAAGCATGAGTTAACAAAGAAACGAACCTATTGTTGACAATCGGACAGAACTTGGACGTCTGTGTTGGGACAAAGCAAGCACGACAGCATCCTCAACCTTAAAAGGTAGCAGTTAGATAAAAGAGCATGAATAATCAAACATAAAACACAAAGAAAAGAAAATATTGAAGTCCTCTAACGGGGGAAAAGAATGCAAAAACAAGAGGAAACTACTACCTCTAGTTTACAAAATAAAGCAGCAGAAGATATGAAACATGGTTGGAATCCATGGATAGATAAGAAACATGCAAGGTACGTCTCATATTCCTAGTTACACTAAGATACCCAGCATAGGACACTTGCGAAAACACAAAAATTAAACTCGAGGTGAATACGAAATTAGGTATAAACCTTCAAAGAAGCCAGTTCCCTCAGACCCATTTCAACTGAAAGCATACTCTCAATATTTCCTTCCCCTGTAAGATCGCTTAAATCCCGTACAGTCTTGCTCCTATCTGAATCATCACCGCCTGCTTGTGACATAAAAGGTTAATCGCATATTAGCTGTCAAAAACAAAACGAAGAAACAGAACAGTAACAGAAACAGATATAACAGATTGAGTGATTGAACTAGCCTGCATTCCAGGACTCCTCTTTAGCCTTCTGTCCAGCAGAAATGACAACTTCAAATGGAAGAGGAGCTAGAGCGGACCAGTGTTCATGCTTTAACCCTGCTATATCTGCACATATGCCTGAAAGCAAGACAACAGAGTAACAGTGATAGGAAAAGAATAGCCGTGTCCATATATAGATACCTATAGTGCATTTGATTTTAACTACTATGTTTATGCAAAACAAAATAAAATGAAATAAAAAAGTGCCTGAGTTGGCTCATCAAGTAATAATGCATTTGATTTTAATTCCTAACCAAATTTGTAGGAGTGGACTTCATAAATAGATTACCATGTTGTACAGCTAAGCCCCAGTAGCGAGCAAGCCAACATCTCTTGAGAACAACTTCCTCCTGGAAGAAACAGAAGTAAGCACATAAGAACAAGAATATCTAGTCATGAAACTCACTTCAAAATCAAAAGACAAACCATCTCTTCTTGAGTCAAAATCATTCTTTGAGTCATTGTGCGAAGGGCCCTTCCTTCAGCTTCAGCTTCTTGAAGCTGTTCCAATGCTGTTGCAGCTCCATCCTTCAAGTTCTAATTACCCCAAAAAAAAATGAAAAATGAAAATATCACAAGATTTTCAATCTGCTATATGGAACAAAGAGCAACAACTAACTGCAGAGACATACTACCACAAATAGGAAACGTGCAAACCCTGGTGAAGATTTTACCTCAATTTCTGAACGAAGGGCTGTGATTTCCTCAACTCTCCCACCCTCTGTTTGTTTCGCAGCATTCAGGGCAGCCTGAAAAGGAACATTTAGCATTCTGAGAATATACCATATACTTGTCAATTGTCAACATAATACTGATTATCTTTACTATCCATGCTAATTCATTGCTCCAATGTACCTCTCTTTGACGCAAAGCTGCTTCCTTCCTGTCCGAAATTAAACAAGCAATTAGAAAAATAAATAAATAAATACTTAACAATGACAGAACAAAAGCAACATAGCTCAGGTTTACCTGCTTAATAATTTGGCTTCCAGGGATACACCTTCTCCAAGAGAAGCAACCTGCGGAAGCAGAATTTGGCATTTCATAAGCACTTTTATTTTTTTTGTGCAATCATGACAGTGCTTGTAAGAATGGTAAAGGGTACTTTATAAAAAAATAAATAAAAATAAATAAATAAGAGAGAAGAAGGAGGAGGAGGAGGAGGAGAAATATAACAGCCATTTTCAAAGACGCAATATTTTTTTTATCAGGTGCAAGGTTCTGAGCCACAAGACCAATGATAATCCGAAACTTCTAATAAAAAGCTGCATTGATGCCACAACGCTATTCCTAATTGAATATAATTCATAATTTGCAAAGCGCAGCACACTTACACCAATAACCAACAAAAGGTGGGTGTACATACATTTTTATAACTTATTCCCCCACCAATAACTACAAAAGGATGTACATATATATTTAAATTTTTTAAGGGAATATAATGTTACGATTACAATTCAAAGTATCAAGTGTTATTTTGTCAAAAACCTTTTTAAGGGAATATAGTGTTATGATTACAATTCAGAGTATCAAGTGTTACTATGTCAAAACCAATAATTCTGTTAACCACCTTTTTTTCAAAGATGGAATCTGATATTAACTTTCTAGATCTAATGACAAACACAAGAAGTCATGTTTGTGATCAAAACAATTCACATGAAAAGACGAAACCGATGCTAAAACATGTGCCTCTTAAAAATCAGCACTTTAGGCATTTACTTTATATCCTGTAAAATAAGGTTGGAAACCAAAGAGATTGACAAAATTTGCAATGAGAAAATTAATAACTTACTAGAACAACTGACCTGTTTTTCAAGTTCCCTAGCTCTTGCCTCTGCTTGCTCGCGTCTCTCTTCCGCACGACGAAACTGCAAAACATGCTCAACAATCAATTTCAGAACATTCATTTTCAAAGCAGATGTCTATTTGGTAAGGAAGAACGCACCTTCTCAAGTATAATTTCATTCTCCTCTCGTATCATATCAAGCTGCAATTACAACTCATGTCATGTTCGTTTCATGATGATTTGGTTCAATTACATTTCAAATCTCACAAAAATAACTAAACTTAAAATAGACATACTTCATCCCTAAGCGCTGAAGCTTCACGCTCTTCTCCCGGGGATCTTAAGTTAATTTGTCCGATATCTGGTGTAAATCTGCATCAATAGACACATTAAATCCAAAGCACCAACTAAGAGCAAGAAAGGCAAAACAAGGTTCACGAAAGCCTTGAAAGAACTCAACTAAGACACAAGCATCGACCAACTTTAATTTACATTCCAATTTCCAATAAGTGAAAATGTGAGAGAAACTGTAGTAAATTTATTAATGAACTTCAGGATTGCAATTTAAAAGAGAAAAACAAAGATAAAGAATAACATTTATACTTGCCTTCTACTATCTTTACTCCTATTACTAGGAGGTTCGATCGGCGGTATTGACACTGGAGTTCTTAAAGAGGATCTGCTCGGTGGTACCACTGTTGTTGTACGAACAGACACAGACGGTCTTCCAGCCGAAGTAGAACGTACAGAAGGAGTATGCTCTACATAGTTCCGACCTAACTAATTAAAACACCAAAAACCCCATTAGCCTCTTCAATGAATCAGTGCCAGCTGAACATTTGCCATTATCAGCATCATCAGCAAATTAGCCAAACATAACTCGAAAACAGATCCAGCAAAATGTATTTATAGACAATTAACAATAGTGATACTAACAAAAACTTCTTTCATGAGAAATCTACCCCGTATTTTCAAAAATGCTGAGACTAAGTAGAGTATCTCTTGTGTTTTTCTTAGAAGATAAAATCCACTATGATGTGAGCTTTGATCAAATTATCTGTGCAAAAAATAAATAAAAAATAAATTAAAAGAAAAACACTATTACCCTTCATAAAACAAAAGGGATGGTTCTCTGAGAGAAACCCGAAAGACAGTAACTTTGATCTTGTTTTTCAGCATTTAACAATATCAACTTTAATTTTCTTGGAAAATTTTATTTACACGGATACTCAAAAGAGTCATTATACTTAATTTAAACGCACTGTTTCTTTTATGCAGGTAAAATACATGTATAAATATTATTTATATATATATATATATATTTGCACAGTTAATTTTGATTAAATCTTCTAACAGATGTGGATTTTGTGTTATGAAAATGATGGTTTTTGTTATCTACCATCATCGAAATCATACGAGTAATAAAAGAATAGAATTATCCGAATTTGACTGAATCTAGATAGAATGATGTTCTTAATCAATCCGAATCGCTTGATCCATGCTAGTAAAACCTCATTGCATGAAAAGTAGCTTAAAAATCAGATCAACCAAACTTAAACTCCGAAGAAAACTCCGATTGCACCTAATTTCCATAATCAAATCCAATAACGAATGCAAAATACAGCATGAACGAAAATGACATAACCAAAAAGCCACAGAATTGACAGGAATTCAATAAATCTATCCAGAAATACACGATTTTTACTCAATCTCAGTAATCTAGTTCATCGAAAAACAAACTGAAATTCAGATCATCGAACTCAAATACTCCAATTTCCAAATAGTTGTGTTAATCTAAACTGTCGAAAATCACATGAGAAAAAAAGCAACAGAATTGTCAGAGCTTCAAATCGATAATCAAGGTAACCAAATCCAACTGAAAACAAACTGAAATTCAGATGACTAAACTCAAAAACTCCAATTTCCGCATATTTCTACTCATCTGAACCGACGAAACAAAATGATGAGACACTTTTACGAATCAGAAACTAACCGCAGGAGAGGGAGATCTATTCGTCCGAGAGACCGAAATAGCGGAGTTGTTAGCAACGGAATTGTTTGAGAAAGAGTGAGGCGCTGGAGGAGGCGGATACCGGAAACCTAGATCGTCGTCGTCGTCGTCGTCGTCGTCCGCGGCTGCGGCCTGCGAGGCCATGACCTGCGCGAGGCGCTGCGCGGCGGCCTTGGCGGCGACGTTCTGCGTCCTCTTAATGGTGGAGAAGGCGGTGGCTCCGGGCTGGAGCCTCGAGTTAGGGTGCGCCGGCGACATCGTCGCCGGAGATGACGATCCCGTGCTGCTGCCGCTCCCGCTCCACTGCCGCGAGTACACCGGACTCGCAGTTCTCCGATGATCCATGGATGTCTTCTTCGTCCTTATTATGTATACCCGAAGTGAGTGTCTTCGTGTATCGAGATTGAAGCGGAAGATTTTCTCGGGAGCTAGATTTTCTCGAGAAAATCGAGGGAAAATCGGAAGGGAATGAAGAAGAAGAAGAAGAAGAAGAAGCGAGAGAGAGGGAGAGAGGTTTTGGGTAGACCACGGACGACGGAATGTACTAGTAACGACCAACAGGAACCTAGGTTAAACGACGTCGTTTTAAGGTTTATTTAAAAAGGTCATTCGAAAGTGGTGGGACGCAATTGGGGGCAGCCAATTGGGGGCAGCCATTTAAGGTGACGTGTCAAATTTATTTTTTTTAATGAGTGGGTCCCAAAATTAGGCAAAATGGTGAACCATTTTTTTCAATTTTTTTTCCAAGGGAAAAATACGGTCAACGCTCAACATAATAATTTTCTACTTTGTAAATCATATTGATGTTCATGTATAAAGAGAGATTGATTTGGAATTTTGTGGCTTTGAGATCTCTGATCACATTTTTGGGTGAAAATATTAGCCCTAAACTAACAAGTAGTTTTGAGTGATGATGTGACATAATAATCTTAAAACACGGTTTTTTTTTTTTTTTTTTGTTAAGACAGAAAAATAAGATTGTGACATTTGATTTAAAATAAAGTTGATCTTGTTTAAGCAAAGGATGTAGAAAGAAAATTTACCCAAAACACTTAAAAATAGAGGAGATAGGTAGGAGACAAATAAGCTCTTCATGCTTTTAAAGCTGTTCCATTTTCTGCTTTGATCTCTTACTTACTTGAGAGCGTATCATAGAGTTTTTATTTTCCGCAACTCAATCAAATTTAGCTCCAACAACTTAAGGGTTCGTTTAGGAAAAACATTTCGATACTGTGCAAAAACATCTAAATTGTCAAAATTTAACTTTTTCCATTTGAAATTTTACCTAAATACTTCAAATGAAAACATTTCAAATAATCAAACACTATTTCAAATGTTGCGAGTCATACACTAAGCATGCATTTGGTGATAAGGTTTAGATTGTAAAATTTGAATTTAAATTGTTTGTGTATTTATCAAAGCGTTTGAATTGCTGGAATTAAAAAGTATAAAAACTTGAAACATGTTAGTAAAAAAAACAATATGAAGCTTATTTCGTTTGTCTCGAAATTCTATGCAAGTTAAAAAAAATCATCTTATTTGGACTTCTCTATACAAAGTTATGAATTTTAAAAGTTTAAGTTACAAAACTGTATGAATAATTAAGCTGCGAAAAAAAAAGACAAAAATTAGATAATATTTTTAAAATTTGAATTGTGCAACCAAACACCCTAAACATTTTTTTTTCAAACGGACCTTCAAACACATTAAAAATAACATGTTGTTGAAGATCAGGTGATCTATGACATAAGCATATATTACAAATTAGGTATTGTTTTACCTAAAAGCGAAAAAGAAAAAGGAAGAAAAAAAAAAAAAGCAAGCCTTAGTCTTACCAAAAAAAAAAAAGAAAAAAGAAAAAAAAAAGTATCAGGTCTTTAGTCAAGCTCGGAGCAGCTTGTTCCTAATTAATGTGTAAATGTTAATTTTTAATATTAAAAAAGTCACTCTCTAATTTTAATGTTGTAATTTTCTTTTAATTTTAATCTATGTTATAATTGGTACTAAATCTGATATCAAATATAACATATGTCAACTTTTTGATATTTTGATTGCTAGTAATTGATGTTTTTATTTTTAATTTTATAATTTACAATACTGTAGTTTTTAAGTTATTTAAAAACTAAAAGTTTATTTTTAAAAAAAAGTAAAATAACATATCAAATATGACTTTTCACACTATTTTATGTCAAATGTAACATTGGCATTTGCATTTTCTAAATTGATGGGCTTGTGAATAATTTAAGTAAAGACATGTGAAGGGTTGTCCAAGTGATCCTCATAAGTGCAATTAGTGAGTTAATAAGATGCTAAATAACGTGTGATTGCATGTAAAATTTAACAATAATATCATGTCTGACTTTACCAAAAAGTACAGAGTTCGATCTCCCTTCTAAGTTCAAAAAAAAAAAAAGATGCTAAATAATGTAGCCACATGTCAACTAATAACTTAATCTTCCTTCATTGCAACCAGTGACGTTGAAAAGTGAAATTAAATTAAAAATGAAAATAATTAATTTCGAAATATGATAATCAGGTTTATGCTTAACTAACGAATTCAAGCCTTCATTTAACCATTTTCAAAAAAAAAAAATGGTCTTCACTTAACCACCACTTTATTTTCTAGCCATTTATATCCCTTTTTTGGTAACACTTTGTCCCAAGTCCCCAACCACCATCACTTCAAATCCAACTTCAATAGAACTTTATCCAAGTTTCTTTATAAGCCTATATTTATTTAAGTGGATCATTGATTTAGATGAGCCTCTATTAAATTGGTTTGAATTTTGTTGAACAATAAATTCAATCAATTGTGTTTGGTTAAACTTGCTACAAGGAAATATATCTTTGAAAACATAACTTGAAAAACTTCTCATTTTCCATTTTCAAAACCTAAATTTAAGTAATACACTAATCAAAAGACCATGAAATCAATGCTTCCTTCATGACAAAGAAAATTTGGACAATAGAACATAGGATTATTTTATTGGGAATAATGGGATTTGAATCCCTGCTAAAAATGTGGGTATAAATTGGAACTAGAGACAATGGAATTTTCCTTTCTTTTAATAGAAAAAAAAAGGAGAAATTAAGTTCTTTCTAAAATAAAGAAAGACATTTTTTCCTAGCATAAATGAAACAATCCATTTGAAACTTTGTCTTAGAATGTACAAAAATCTTCTTTTTTTTTTTTTTTTTTGTAAAAAATATTACTCTCATGTATAACTTGAGAGTTTCCTTCTCGAAGAAATTTTTTTTTTAATAAGAGACAATAGTGTATTTTTACACAAAATGAAGTAAATTCTAAATCCACAAAGACAAACTTAGCAGTGAGAAAGGGACTCTGAATCTTAGATCCCATACTCAAAACCTAGATGTTTTCTTTCATATTTAAAAAAATGAATGCCAATAAAATTGATTTAAAAAAAAGTTAATCTATATTATCATTAAAGACAATTTTTGTTATGATTATATTTATTGTTTGTTATTACGCTTTTACAATGATGTTTCAAAGCGTAAGATATAAATTTTTAATCGTTAAATTGAAAATAAAAAAAATTATCAAAAATAGAGCGAGTTTTTTTTTTTAATACTCCACCAAATAATTCTGTTTGTTTAAAAACCTTTTTTTTTTTTTTTTAAGAAATAAAATCCTAAGATTTCACCTTTAGCACAAAGAAGAAAAAAAAAAAAAAACCCAATATTTCGTTATCGAAAAGGTCACTTTTTTTTTTATTCATTCTTAATCTTGGTTTAAAGAAAAGAACCGTTGCAGTTAGATTAATCATATATACTAAATGCTCAATCTCATAATGAGATCTATGATCCACCCTTTAAAAAAAACAAAAATAAAATAAGAAAGGAATAATAATTGAGATCTCATCCTTAAACATTCATCCATAAATACCCCCAACGCCATGACCCACTTTACTTTCATTTCATGCTTCCATTTATTAAAAACTCCAAAAAAAAAATAATAATAAAGCAGACCCAATAATTTCCCATTATTCCCCAACCCTTCATTTCAATTCAAGAGCAGTTTCCATTTTTAAACAAAAAAAAAAAAAAAAAAAACACCCCCACTTCCTTAATAGCTGTTTTTGTAGTATTTTTTGGCCACTTTACTTTGGTTGTTGTTTCAGTTTCAGTTTCAGTTTCAGGTTCAGACACTCTTCTTTCTTTCTTGTAGTTGAGATTTCAGAAAAAAGCTCCTTAAAAAAAGCATTACAACTGTCTCTCTCTCTCTCTCTCTGCTTTTTCAAAAAACAAAAGAAAACCCAACCTCCAAAAAATAAAACATTATTATGGAAAATGCTCAAAAGGAACACCACCCTGCCGCAATCATCAACCCTTTTCAGGTCCATTTCTCTATCCATATATATGTGTGTGTGTGTGTGTATTTATGTGTATCCGTGTGTCTATATATGTTGTGATGTTCTGAGATGTGTTGGGGTTTCTTTGTTTTGGTGTTTGAAGTTGGGGAAGTCTGATTTCTTGTTGTTGGTATGCCGGAATTGCAGGATAAAGAGGAAGAAGAGATTGGATCTGACGAGCCTGAAATCCCTTTGCCCTTAACTGTTACTTCCCGGGTCAGTTCCTTCTTCTCTACATATGACCCACATTTTCATTTTCAACAGAAATGATATATATATATATATATATATATACAGTTTCATTCTTCATGATCATGAATTGGGGTGTCTCAAATATTTGTGAAAAAGAAGGGCATCATACTTAGGAAGTTGTGTAGTTTTGATTATGTTGAATCTGGTGTTGTAGTAGTAGTTCGAGTTTAGAGAGAGAGAGAGATTGATGTAGAGGTTTGTATGCTGGGAATGCAGGTATTGTACATGTTGGGTGATATTGCAGCGGGGCCAGCGTATAGGTTCACCCAATGGCTGGAACTGGTCCGTAAACGCAGTGGCAAGTACCGCTCCTCTGGCTTCCCCCGCCCTCCTCCGAGGCTTGATCCTATGTCTTTGTGGTTCGTTTCATTTTTGATTCTTTCATGTACATCCCTTCTTTCGTTAGTTATACGGTCTCTTTCTTTAATGCCATTTCATAGTAGTCCGAGATATCTGCTTATGTTGTATATCGTTTATAGTGATCGCTTTTCAGTGCAGGAGAATCAATTGATGATTCAAAGGACCCCGTGCCTTGTGGTCAGACGCCTGAAATTAGTCTGTGGGAAAGACTTGGCAAAGCAGCGATGATGGACATTGAATCGAGTTCTTTTTCTTGGGACAGGCTTTCTTCGCTTCATCACACTGAACATGGTTGCAGCACTGAACATTCCGAGGATGAAATGAACAAAGCCTTTGAGGTCCACCATCCCTGTCTAATAAAGCTGAAGAATGTGAAATTTCCTGTTTGGAACTGATAGTTTCTTCGATTGTCTGCATTTAGGTCACCGTGAATTCTGGGGGAGTTGTCTTCTTTGCCCTCTTCAGCCAGCCCGTAGATGATGATTCTTCTCCTAAGGAAGCGGCAGCTGTCATAAAGTTCTCATCTTCAAGGATGTCTACACAATCGGAACGTCTTGGGTATGAATTTGCAAAGTGGCTTGGCATCCGAACTCCTCAGGTTCGTTGAACTTGTATCTACTATCTTAGCGGTTAGAGTTTGCTGGAACGGATCGTGCAACGTTTTGTTCTTTTGACCATTTTGCTGACTCGGGATGTTGAACCATTTCAGGCCAGAGTCATTCATAATTCGAGCCCTGAGTGGATCCAGATTAAGGAAGCTGCGGAAAGAGCAAGAAACACGGCAAGCTCAGAAGGAGATGAAGTCGGTGAAATGACTTGCTCAGACCTATCAGAGGCTCTCGAACTTAGTAGATGCCTTTTCCTAATGAGGTGTGCTACAATTCCTTTTTGTTATAGTGTTGATGGTGTTACAATGTGCAACATGGGAAATTTTCTTCTCAATAACGTTTTGGCGGGTGCGATATTTTGCACGTTATAAAGATCCTTCCTTCTCATTTTGCAGTTATGTACATGGATCACCATTGCTAGAAAGTTCGAAAGCATTTGAGTCCAGGGAAACTGCAGAAAAAACAGCAACCGCCCTCGGTAGGGTCTTGATGTTGGACTTGATCATCAGGAATGAAGATCGGCTCCCATGCCGTCAGCTCAGGTGGCGTGGGAATTTCGCAAATTTGCTATTGGCTGACAAAATTGCTTCTGTATACATGGATGCATTGGACGAAGCCTTGGATTTGGCAATCAAGCGATACAGGCCGAGAGTGACTAAGGCTCTTCAAAAAGATAGAAGGGCAACTTCAGTGGATAGCAGATTTAGTTCTCATAATTCGGGATTGGTGTCACAGGCCTCTGATCTTTCTGACATAGTTGAGTCGCCGAAATCTAGTGAGAGAAGTCGAGCATCAGATGGATCAACATTTTCTGACTTCCGAATTGTGGCCATTGACTCCGGTGTTCCTCGTAGACCTCCTGCCGGAAAGCGTGCAAATGACCAGGCGATTTATCCCAAGTTGGTTGAGTTGTTGCTTAACAGTCCCGAGTATGCGTCCAATCTGTTGTTTGACATAACGACAGGGAAATTAGGATGCTCTTCATTACAAGATGGTGACACAAATGATACTAGATCAGAGACGGTTTCAACTGTTCAAGAGTTTCGAAATGGATTCCGTGCTGCTCTTAGGGACATGCAGGGATTCCAAATATTCCTACTCACACTTCACCAAAAGCTAGAAAGCTTGTTACGTGTATTTATGAATATCATGAGTAAAATTTCTTCAGGAGAGTCTGACAAAGAGGATTTGGCGGTTCCCGAGTCACCCTCACAGGCTGCTGGGAATGTTCATTGTCAATCTCCACCAAGTAAGGAACGGTTTTCCAATGATAACCATCTGGATTTTAGTGATTCGGAGCAGAGAAGTGCTCCAAGATCTTCGTCTTCGGGACATAAAGAAAGCAGCGATTCTAGTTCTCCGGTCTCACGCGATGGTTGGCATGGAAAATTCAGTAAAGGGAGTGCCGAGTCACAACGCAGCCTGCGCTTGACAGCAAAGCTCCGCGACTTCCATAAATTTGCCAAGGTTAGTAACATACTTAAAAACATTGAAAATATAAATTAAGATGAAGTCTCACATATAGATGAATGATTTCAGAAACAATTAACTTTCCATGTACACTATACGACTAATTTCATCTCAAATGCATGATTCCTGTTGTTCTATTATTCGTATGTTGAGCAGGTTGATGCTGAATCGAATAAAGAAATGGAACAATGGAATGAAATGTTGCGGAATGATGCCGTCAAACTATGCCAGGATAACAATTTCAATACTGGATTTTTTGAGGGCAGTGACAATAATTCCGTCATTGATGCCTATGAATTGAAGGTAATTTTCATGTCGAAAGTTAAAAATAACTCCGGTACATAGAACGCTATACTTTAAGACTTTCATTGCTGTTGTTTGGGAGGCGAACAATTCAGATCACTATTTTTGAGTCCGATATAGTAACCAAAATATTTTCTCCTTTAGTTTGCTCTCTCCAACATATTTAGCATGATAACAGGTCAGACTTGAGCACATCCTCGAGAGGATCGCATTGATATCTGAGGCTGCGAACACGGAGAGGCCCTCGTCGATCACAAGTAGCCTGTTCATTGGTGGTTCCCTGGCCGCGAGATCCATATTCACTCTACAGCATTTGGGAATCACACATATATTGTGCTTATGCTCCAACGAAATTGGGCAGTCCGATTCTCAATATCCCGATCTATTCGAGTACAGAAACTTTTCGGTAAGTGCTATTGGTTCTTGAGAACAGGTTACTTTCATTGGTTTGAAACATGTTTTTTCAGGTTACCAAGTAGTAATACGTTCATCTTCTGACAGATAAGTGACAATGAGGATGCAAACATCAGTAGCATCTTCAATGAAGCTTCGGATTTTATTGATCATGTCGAGAAAATAGGTGGGAAGGTTTTAGTTCATTGTTTTGAGGGAAGAAGTAGAAGTGCCACAGTTGTGCTGGCATACTTGATGCTCAGAAAGTAAGTGCAAACTACATTTACATGTTAAGAACATAGGACGTAGTTTTGACCTCTAGGGTTTTTAGCACCGACATCCCCCCCAGAACGTCTTATGGTCTGGTAATTCGTCTGTTGGAGTTACTCTATTCTTTTACTAGTTGTCAAGAAAAATAGTTTAAAGACGAAAGTGAGGTATCTTGAAAAGTTCGGGGGTACTAGTGCTAAAAACCCTATTCTGTATTATATCCATGTGTTTTTTGTTTTTTTTTTTTGGTGAATTCAATTGATTCATTATCATTTGAGGAAATGTTCTATATTTGATTGTGTATCCATCTTGCAGAAATTTTACTTTACTAGAAGCCTGGAAAACTCTTAAAAGAGTTCATCGTCGGGCACAGCCCAACGATGGCTTTGCAAAGATCCTCTCAAATGTCGATAAGAAGCTGCACGGGAAGGTTTCCATCGAATGGCAACAGCGAAAGCCGATGATAAAGGTTTGCCCGATCTGCGGGAAGAATGCTGGCCTGAGCAGCAGCTCACTCAAGCTTCATCTGCAGAAGTCTCACAAGAAGCTGTCATCAGGTAGTGTTGATAGCGCCATGATGATGGAGATACAAAGGGCTATAACGGCTCTCAAGGTTAGCCGGGGTGGGAGCGTCAGCCCTACTCAGAGGCAATCTGAATTTGATGTGGATGATTAGGAATCGCAACCCTTTGGTGTTTATGAGAATTGTTATTGTTCCTCAAAATAATGGAATGAAACAGGACCCCGGAAAGACAAAAAAGGGTCCTAAATTAAGTTTGAAAATCAGTAGAACAAAAAGCTACTAGAATAATAAGCTACTATAAATATTTAATACTGTGCAAAGGGTAACAAGCATTTGAAATAGCCAATAAACTAAAATAATCTGGCTTCCAATTCCACCACCAAATATAGTCTATTGAACAAACTGTCTATAAAAAAAAAAAAAGTTCCCAAATAAAATATAAAATGGAAAATAACAAAGGTAAAGGTTAACAAAAAACCGAACTGGTGTGTGTTTACACTGGAAGTGCCTCCGGAAGAGACTCGGGTGAGCCACTGCTGCCATTCAGCACGGTGACATTGCCATCGGAGTCAATATCCACGATCACAGAATCGCCCTCTTTGATCTCTCTGGCGAGCATCTTCTCGGCCATGCTGTCCTCCAAGAGTCTCATGATGGCTCTTCTTAGAGGCCTTGCTCCATAGCTCGGGTTGTAACCTTCGTCGACAACTCTATCTCTGAATCTCTCCGTCACTTGAAGCTCGATCTCTTTGCCCTTCAGCCTTTCGAAGACTTCCTTCAACATGATATCTGCAATCTCCTTGACCTCGAGCTTGGTAAGCTGTCTGAAGACAATCATCTCGTCCAGCCTGTTTAAGAACTCCGGCCTGAAGTACTGTTTAAGCTCTTCCGTCACCAAGCTCTTGATTCTGTTGTAGCTGCTGTCCTTCTCGTCGTAGTCGAGGTCGAACCCTATCCTGCGGCCTCCCTTCTCGATCACACTGCTTCCAACGTTAGATGTCATGATTAAAAGTGTATTCTTGAAGTCTACGGTTCTTCCCTTGCTGTCGGTCAATCTTCCATCTTCGAGAATCTGAAGCATCATGTTGAAGACATCGGGATGAGCCTTCTCGATCTCATCAAAGAGGACTACAGTGTAAGGACGGCGTCGAACTGCCTCAGTCAGCTGACCACCCTCGGTGTAACCAACATAACCTGGGGGAGAACCAATAAGCTTGGAGACGGTGTGTCTCTCCATGAACTCACTCATATCAAGTCTAATCATGGCATCTTCCGAGCCAAAGTAGTAAGCAGCCAATGCTTTTGCAAGCTCAGACTTCCCAACACCAGTTGGACCAGAAAAGATGAAGCTGGCAATGGGACGGTTGGGGTTCTTAAGCCCAACACGGGCTCTACGAATGGCACGGCTGATAGCTTTGACAGCTTCATCTTGACCAATGACCCGCTTGTGAAGTGTCTCTTCCATCTTGAGCAAGCGGTCGGATTCATCAGTTGACACTTTCTCAACAGGAATTCCAGTCCAAGCAGACACGATATGCTGGATGTCAACTTCAGTCACAATAGGACCAACATCTCCTGCTTCACTTTCCGCCTTGCTCATCTCCTTGCCCTTGTCGACAAGAGCCGAGATCTGTGCCTTGAGGTCCATTTCTCTGTCACGCAACTCCCCAGCCTGTTCAAGATTTTTTTATGAATCATTAGGACACTAGACAAGAGTTTGATGGTACAAAGAAGCAAACAGGGAAACAAAAAGCATACACCAAATTGCAGTATTCACAAACCAAAGATGTGGAATTTTTTGAAGAAGTTTTCTATTTCTTTTTTTTATTTTTTAATTTAACAATTGCAGCATGTAAAGCTCTTTTACTGGTTTCCTTTAATAATTAAAAAGAAAGTAATATTTTGTAAACCAAAAAGCTAACAATCTGAAATCTCTGATGTAGTTACACTGAAAATTAGATCTTGCAAGTTGTCTAATTTCTCTGAAGTAGTTACACGTGCATAAGATTTACCTTTTCAAAGTCTTGGCTCCGAACAGCTTCGTTCTTCTCCTTGGTGATCTGCCTAAGTTCCTTCTCAAGCTCCCGTGCTTCCTCAGGCAGCTATAAATGAAACATAATACAAGCGTCAAACTCAGAGAGGTTGCAAGACTCCACAAGAGTATGACCAATAGAAAGGACCAGTACCTGTGCATGACGGAGGCGAACTCGAGAGCCAGCTTCATCAATCAAATCAATTGCTTTATCAGGCAGAAAACGATCACTGAAGCATGGAGCATAACCAATCAGTCAAAAGAAAATATTAAGCACAGAAAAAGGAGTACTTTTAAGAAAATTCACATAACATTCTACTTTCCAATCAACCATATTTAAGAATCTGTACCTGATGTACTGGTATGACAGCCGTGCAGCAGCTATAAGTGCATCATCTGTATACCGAAGCTTGTGGTGAATTTCATAACGCTCACGAAGCCCTTTCAGAATTAGAATAGTCTCATCAACAGATGGTTCGGGCACTTTGACTGGCTGAAAACGTCTTTCTAAGGCTGGGTCTTTCTCAATATGCTTTCTGTACTCATCCAGTGTTGTGGCTCCGATACACTGCACAGTTGGAAGTGAAACTAAGATTTATTAACCAAGTAGCAGAAATTGACACAATTTTGGAGGTCTAAAAAAATATAAACAGCTGTAAATTCACCACATCGATAGACTCAAAAGATGCACATAACCATTACATCGAGCAATATGCATTTTATCATGTGAGAACAGTAGTCGAGGAAGATTTACTTCAACTTGAATTCTCAATCAAAAAGACTAAACAGAGATCTTTATAACTCCTGATAGGTTACAATATTGAAATGTGGTGTTGACCCCAACCACAAATTCTAACATTTCGAGATCATAGGGATAAGTTTCACTAGTGACACCCCAATCACAAATAGTTACACCATCTAGTTACGCGACCACACAATAACTTCTCAACTTAATTTTGGAAAGAATGAAAACTAAACCCGCTTTATATACACATGGCGAAAGTGTTACCTGCAGTTCACCTCTTGCGAGAGCTGGTTTCAAAATGTTAGCAGCATCAATTGCCCCTTCAGCTGCTCCAGCTCCAATCAAAGTGTGAACCTCATCAATGAAAAGAATAATCTCATCACTTTGCTTGATTTCCTCCATCAGTTTCTTTAACCTTTCTTCAAACTCTCCACGGTACTTTGTGCCAGCAACAAGAAGACCCATATCCAAAGTTATAACCTGATGAACAAAAACCATTTGGTCAAGTGCCATTCACAAGAATGCCGAGCCTACCCGCATACTGTAAATACAAAACTGCAAATTATCCACCCTGTATACCAGTCTACTAGAAATCAACAACAGTTAAAAAAGAGCACTATGCAGATTCCAACACATGCACCAAAGTTTTAGGACTCTACATAAGCTCATTATTTAAATCAACATCATAAAACGAACTGATGCAAGCCATACATGTTAATGCAGGGCAAACATCTATTATTTGCTATTGAGATAACAGCGTAAGTTCTTCACACTTGAAGAACATATCTTGCATCCCAACTCCCAGCCAGGAATCTTTTTTACATAAATCATAGAAACAGCAGAAAATCTCCAACACGAAGACGTTATACATATTACATAAACCGTCGCTACCATTCTAACGTATAAGGTTAGCTATGTCAATTCCCTAAACTGGCAATTTAAGTATGGGGCTCACCTTCTTTCCCTCTATTGTTTCGGGAACGTCACCACTTGCAATCCGCTGGGCAAGTCCCTCGGCTATAGCTGTTTTCCCAACACCAGGCTCTCCAATAAGGCAAGGGTTGTTCTTGGTTCTCCTGCCTAGAATTTGGACAACTCTTTCAATCTGCTGCTGCCTTCCAACAACAGGATCCAACTTACCCTAAAAAAAGGCAAGAAACGCAACTTACAAAACAGCCCATGACAAGCACAAAACCATGATTCAGCAATACGTCAAAAAAAAATATATATATATATGTGTATATATATGTATATATATATATATATATATGATGACCGCAAAATTACCTCTTCTGCTAGCTTAGTCAAGTTGGTACCATATTCTTCCAGTGTTGGCATCTTGTTACCACTGCTGCCTCCTCCAACACCAGCACCAACAGCTTCAGTGCTCTCACCAACCATACGAATAACCTGCCCACCAAACGAAACCATAAGCATTGTTTTTCAATTATAAGGAGAACTAATTTGGAAGAGACACTGATTTGATGCTTGCCTGGGTGCGAATATTGCTTGGATCAGCACCCAAATTTTCAAGAACACGAGCTGCAACACCCTCACCCTCACGAAGAAGACCCAGAAGCAAGTGCTCAGATCCAATGTAATTGTGGCCTGAAACATTGAAGATTTATAAACAAATTAAGCAAGTCTGATAAGTTAACCAGTAAAACGATTGCAAAATGCTCTTCGGCACATAGCTTATAATGCAAGCTAGTTACTTTCGAGTTAGTCGTTTTTTAGCAAAGCTATTCAAGCAAGCAGCAAACGAATTCAGTAGCATTGCACTTCTGAATCTCAAAAACAACTTTAAAGGCATGTTACAGAAGGGATAGAAGAAGAACTTACCAAGTTGCCGAGCTTCCTCCAGTGAGAGCTCCAAGACGCGCTTTGCGCGAGGAGTAAATGGAATCTCCACGGCAACAAAACCACTACCTCTGCCAATTATCTTTTCGACTTCAACACGTGCGTCCTTAAGGTTAATTCCCATGGATTTAAGGACCTTAGCAGCAATGCCAGTTCCTTCACCAATAAGACCTAAAAGGATCTGCTCCGTGCCAACGAAATTGTGTCCCAACCGCCTTGCTTCTTCTTGCGCGAGCATGATGACTTTGATTGCTTTCTCCGTGAAACGCTCAAACATGGCTTTAGGCACACACCTGCTAGCCTTTTGGCGCCGGGAAGATCTCGTAATCGCCACTTTGGAATAGAAGTCCTGCCCGGGCCTCGTTATAGTATCTAGAGCATTAAAGCTTCTTAGTCCTGAGAAGCTCCTCATTCTCAACCCAGGAGCCTGTATACAGCTCATCATTTTCACCACCCTCTTCGATTTTCCGGACCCTTTCGATCGGCCATGTTTTAAGTCAGAAACTAATCCGGGAACATTAGTCGACTGAACCAAAACCCGCGCCATGATTTTTGCTTAGCAACCTACATATTGTTGAAGAAAACAAACTATAAGAAGCTTTGTTTACACAAACCCACAATTTTCACCAATAATTTAGCATTCCCAATTGGCAAAAATCATGAGTTACTTATTCCAATAACGACACAAACATATTTATTCCTAAAGACAACAAAAAAAAATTAAAACTTGTTTCGACACACAATCCAAATCCTACCATTTCAATCCAATTTTTGTCTTTTTCCCTCCGTTTCACTAATCACACAGTTTTATAACTCAAACTTTAAAAGGCCATAACTTTGCTTAGACAAGTCCAATAGACAAGTCCAAATAAGATGATTTTTTAAAAAAAATTACATAGAATTTCAAGACGAATGAAATAAACTCTATTTTGATATTTTTTTCCCAACACAATTCAAGTTTTTACACTTTTTAACTCCAGCAATTAAAACGCCTCCATAAACGTATAATCAATTCAATCCCAAATTCTACAATCCACCAATCGCATGCTAAGTTTTTACTTTAAGCAACCAAAAAAGTTGAAACTTTTGCATCAAAACCAGAATACAAGAAATCAAAGCGAATCAGAATCACTAACAAGCTGATAAACTAAATTGAAAGTCACTTGAACACGATGTTCAAATAAGAAAGTAATGAACCAAAGAGATACATATGAAAAAAAAAATCCAAATTAATCAGCTTTAACTGATATAGATAAGATAAATCAGAACCCAACACCTTAAACAGACATACCCACTTCCAATCGCACTAGCTCAAAAACATAATATATATATATATATATATATATATATAAGCTCTCAAAAAGCTTATAAATTGGGAACCCTAAACAAAATCATAATCGGAGAAAAAAGAACCCTAAAATTGACCCCAAAAAAATTAAGCTACAGAATCATCCAAAAACCCTAATTCCTCCACAGAGAAGAACATATCGTAACACAAAACTGGAGAAAACGAATCTGAAGCTGGAAAAGAGTGGAACTTCAACGAAAAACTCACCTGAAATCCCTCCGATTAAATATGGAAAAAAAAAAAGAAAAAAAAAAAAGAAAGATAAGGAAAAAGAGAAGAGAGATGGAGAGAGAGAGAGAGGGTGGGTCTTCCTTCCTTTAGAGAGAGAAAGAGGAGAGAGAGACCCGACTGCTCCAATGAGGAAGAAGAGGAACAGATATATAGATGTGGTCGACAAAAAAAAGCTCTTACCTTCCTTCCGTCTCTCTTCTTATTATATATCTCTCTACTTTCTCTCTCTTGTTTGGCTCTCTACTTTCTCTCTCATCAGATTCTCCATCCTTCTTCATGCACCGCCATGTACACTCATCATCACCGTCTATCACTTTTGATTTTTGATTGACTCCTATATACTGTTCGATTCATATACCATGGTTTTGATTCAGAATGCTGGGTTTTCAGATGACGACACGTGTTCGCTGACCTTATCTGCTTGATGACATTGTCACTGCGCCAATCTTACTCCAGGATATTTCGTTGCGTGACTGTTTTGCCCTCAATTGCTGCGTCTTGATTGGACGCTAGGATGTGGTTCTGTGGACACGGGAACAGAGGGTTTCGTAGAGGAAAATTCAACACGTCCCTGTTGATAAAGCCGTATACGAGACTTTCTTCTTCTTCTTAAAGATCTTTCTTTTTTAAAATTTTTTTACGAAAAAAATGATATTTGTTTAAAATTTTTTTGTTTTCTCCATTATGATTTTCTTGTTTTGATTTTCGATTTTTTTTTTTTGGCAAAGTTGAGGAATTGTTATTTTTGATTTTGCTACAATTGGATATTTTTCAGAAAACTATAGATTAATATTTGTGAGGTATTAAATAAAATTATTTTCTCTATTTTGATTTTCTTTTTTTTTTTTTTGTAAAGTTTAAATATGTTCATTTTAATATTTTGTTACAATTGGATATTTTTCAGAAAATTATTGATGAAGAATTGTGAGGTTATTTCTAATCGGAAATAAAGTGATTTGGATGTGTGTGTAGAGGCTAAAAATATCAAGAACAAACAAATACTTTGGCCTTGTTGTCAACTTCATTACCATTCCGATTTTTCTTTTTCTTCACTTCAGTATCTTCAATATTGTAGACGACAAAAATCTAAAATCAACTTACTAAAGATAAGAGTAAAATTCTTACCTTCTTTGCATTTTTTAGTACTTATTGTGAAAAATCTAAATATCTTTTATAAATTATTACTGTTTCACAGGTATAGTCATTACATTATTTTTGTTTTACTATATATATATATATATATTATTTGATACTATAGAAGTAATTATCACATCTAATGCTCGTTACATTCATGATTAGTTGGTAGGTAATTTTGTTTTTACTAAGAAGTCATTTTTAGTGGAGTGAGCTTTTAAAATCAATAATGAGGTTATGATAGGACTATCAAAGACAAACCTATCAAGATCCGAGAGAATTCATGAGAAGAAATATTTATTTTTATAAAGCGTCACAAGGTGAAAACACTCATATGTTTTGACTGTGATACCAGAGTTTGAGTTAGTTTGATTAGATTTGAGTTGAGTTTTGAAATTGTGTTTTGGTTAAAAATGAACTATTTAAAGTTTTTTTTTTTTTAAGTAAAAACTTGAAATGTATTTTAAAAAAATCATTATAGAACTTGTTTTATTTCTTTCGAGATTCTATAAATTTTAACAAAAAAAAAATCATTTAATTTTAACTTGAAATAATAAAGTTATGAAATTTTAAATATGGAATTTTTAAATTAGAATTGAAAATGAGAATTTTTTTTATCAACCCCTAAATTTTACAATATCCATTGAATAAATAACAGTAAACTCAGTCATAGTTTCAATGGGATCTAATCATTTGTAAACACCCCTAATGTAAATAATCTACAGTAATCCGATTATTATAATCTCCCCAACCACAGGGTGTCCAGTTGCTGAACACTGACAAAATTTGTATTCCAAATTCCCTCTATTTATTTACCTCTTAACTTAGAAACTTTCTGATCCTATTTTTAGTCATTATTTTGCAAGATGTTAACTTAGAAACTTTCTAATACTGTTTTTAGTCATTATTTTGCAAGATAGGGCAATAAAATATAGGAACAAATGGCCAAAATAAACCTCCCTAAACCATATTCATATTTCATTGTAACAAGTTCCTTTCATGCGATTCAAGCCAAGTGAAATCAAGGAAATCGAACACCTCTTTCTCTCTGTTATAATTCATACTTGTGGTAGCTTTTGTTCCCTGTCATTAAGCCATACGTTGACTTTTAATGAAATGTCAACAATCAATTGTGTTGACGGCGAATGACTGATACAATTGATTTAGAATGTTTTGTGGATGAACGAGAAAATTTAATACAGAAAATCAATGTAAAGACACAAAATTTATATAGCACACCGAATTTATCATGAATGTACTGATTTCTGCCGCTTCCGTTATTACTGCTGGATTGGCCGTAGGGCTGGCTTCTATTGAACCTGGAGTTGGTTAAGCTACTGCTGCGGAACAAGCTGTAGAAGGGATTGCAAGATAACCAAAGGTAGAGGGAAAAATGGGAGCTAATTTATTACAAGCTAGTTTTATAAAAGATGCTTTCTGATAGAATTCAACCTTTAAATCATGAAAATACTTTTCATATCTTGAATTTATGTAACTTCACTTGTTGAATACATAGCCACCAAATCAGGAAGGTTGAATGCAAATAAGATATGTACTTGAAGTCTAACCTCAACATATACAATGTTTATGAAGTCTAACCTCATAGTTTCAAATGGACACATGTACGGTGAGAGATAAGAGATAAGAAGTCTAACCTCAACATATACAATGACGCTATTTCAGAGGAAGTTTCAAGTAGTCACCTGTTAATCGAGAGACCCGTGTGCAGCTGGAAACAACATCATATCATTGAATCGAAATCGTTTTGATTCAGCCAGCAGTGTCGACCTGCAACCCAAGATTAGGTCAATTCAGAAGAATCTCAAACCAGTGGTGGAAAAAAAATTTCAATTACTTTCCCAAGGAACTGGACCATAAACTTGTAAGCCACAGCCGTGTGTGCCTTTTCAACTCCAATGAGGATTGGAAAGATAAGAAGAGAAATGACTAAGAATTAGGATTGCTACAACTACAAGAGAGAATTTTTATCTATGAGCACATTTATTAAAACTAAAAATATTGAAATCAAAGAAATAAGCTCTCTTATGTTGCTGAAAGAGAACGAGAGAGTTCTGGAGAGAGAATACGGAATGAGATTTATGAATTTCTAATTTCCGTGATTAGTTTTGTACAAGCTTGAAATATACTGAAAACAACTCAGACATCCACAAAACATCAATTGAGCTAGCTCGTTTCAATCAGCAATTCCTTTAATTCGTAAAATGTACGGATCGGTTCCCATGAGATTGGACGGAGCGAAAAGGGCAAAGCTGATCCTACAAAGAGATGAGAAAATAGAGATAATTTCTTTTCAATGGGAATATCATGGATTAGTTGCCACCATAGAAGTTTGTTACACAAGCGGGCTCTTTGTCGCAGTTGGCGCCTTTTACAACGGCAATAACAAAAGTGAAATCAATTGTGAGGACCTAAGGGACGTCCAAACAACTTCTACCAATCACAAATTAGTATGTTACCATAGTAATTTAAAATTCGTGTAAATAAAACAAACAAGCTACCAAAATACCGTATAGAGATAGTTTAACAGTAATTTAAATAAATTAAAATAAATAAATAAATACTTAAAAAGGATCAAGGTTTTTGTAGTTCATCGCAATTCTAAGTCCATAGATAGGCAATTAAACAAAAATAGGAAACTAAAACTAGAATGAGAAACTATAACACAATCAAGAAAACATATTCTTTAAGAATTTTGTCAAACTATACCATAATAATAAATCTAAATAATCCTAATCAATTAAGGACAATACTTATTCATGAATTGTAACTTTCCTATTTCACGTCAGATGGTAGTTCCTCCGAGCTCTTCATCCGCTTCATCTTCAACTCTCGGTGATATTGCTGCGAATTGCTTTTCTTTTCACTTGAAACCAGGTCGCTTTCCCTGAAACTTGATGCTGAATTCCTTGAAAGCTTGTTTAGGAGTCATGTCACGTCTAAATTCATCCAATCTGTCAATGCGAATCTCCTTATTCTTGTAAAGCTAATGTAAGCGCGCGTCCTTCAATTGGGTTGCCGATTCCAGATCAGATAACCTACTTGTTCTATTTTTCGTTTCATAATGATGTTGATGACCACTACTATGTTGAGTAGTTCTTTCAAATACTCCCCTCTTTTTAAGAAACTTCAGTGAACCAGATAATACTTTCCTAATCACAACCTCATGCGAAATTTCTAGACCATGATGATGATGATCTTCTTCTTGATCAAGGTTTTTGATCTCCTATATCGGAAACAATGTTGTTGTCATCATAAGAAAGTTATCGTCTCTGTAAACACAATTTCCTCATCATGTGACTCTTGAGTACTACTCCTTACAAGAGAGATCTTATCAGTACCAACCATGTTTATGTTCGTAAAGACAACGCCAATTAAGTTCGAAGATAGAGAATAAAGAGAGAGTAAAAATAGGCGGCGTGGCACCAAGAGGGTCAATTAGAAAACCTACCCTACCTAGATTGTGATTCAATTTGTGTGTACGTATACATACATATATATATGTGTGTGTGTGATTCAATATATATACACGAATTTGTATGTATCTAGGGTTATATCTAAGAGCTTTTCCAAGAAAAAAAGGGTTAATTTATTATAATTTTTTGAAATAAAAATAAAATATTTAATTTTTTAACAGAATAATTATATTATTATATCACGATGTAAAAAAAAATTTACATACTTCCCCGAGAAAACATAATAATTTTTTCTTAAATACTTTTTTTTAATGGAATCCTCTCACTACTATTTTTAATAAATATATATATATATATATATATATTTCTAATTAGGCTTTGTTCGAGTAATATTTCTCGTGGCAGGGTATAATATATGCATCTCCGTCCTCGTGCATTTTAAAAAAATTATTTTTTTAAAAAATTTTTCTCTATTGAACAACTTTTCTCAAATCCGTTTCTATTTAAAGTTTAAGCATTATTTCCCGGGCATTCAAATAGAGTTTTCTAATATATACTCCCTAATAAATTTACTATCATATTTATCTCACTAATTTTCTTTTCCTAAAATGTGTTCTGATTATATCTTTTATTTTAAGCATGCCTGATTGAAAAACCTTTTCTCTTATTTGCCCATGTATAAATATATATATATATATATATATATATTTTTCCAAGTGTGTCCCTATTTAGTTTCTCATTCATGTCGTTTTTGTGAAGTCATGTATATTTCCTCAGCTGTCGTTTCTCTGTTTTTTGTCGTTATTCTGAATTCTAATTCTAATGATAGCATTTGTTTTTGTCATCGTTTATAGAAAAAACCGTCGTTTTTCGTGTATGTCGTTTAATGTCATCTCGTCCAATAATTGTCGTTTAATGTCCGGTTTTTTTTTTTTTTGAAGTTTACATTGTCGTTCGATGTTTTTTTTTTTTTCCCACACAGCAAATGTTGTCGTTTAATTCTTGTGGGCCTTTTGCCCCAAGCTCAGAGTTACCGCCAAAAAAAAAAAAATGGCGCCGAAGAAGAAGACGACGACGAAGAACAACCAAGGCTCACCGCCACCGGAGATGGCGTCCGCCGGCGGCGGTATGTTCTCCGGCATGCTAGTCTTCTTAGTCCCTATCGGAGTCCCTACCCGTCGTTTGGAGGTGAAACTCAAAAACTCTTCTCGTTTCGTTTACCTTTCTTCCAAACATGAAAACTAAACCGAAATACGGAAACAATCAAATCAGATATGGAAGCAGAAATTGCAGCAAATGGGAGCCGCCATTGAAGACCGCCTCACCAAAAGCGTCACTCATGTCTTCGCCATGAATTCCGCTTCTCTTCTCCGCCAGATTGACGCCGATCGCTTGTCCCGATTCCAGGGAGTGAGTTTTTGTCTGGGTTTTAAGTTTTTGAATCTTTCTTGTACATCCTACGTTGTTGAAATCCGAAATTTTCTCCTAGGAATGAGCTTTTTGTTTGCAAAATTAGAGTTTTGTAATTTTTTTTAATTGTGAATTTTATTCTATTCTATACTTCATTGCTTGAATTGCAAAATTGGGGTTTTGAATTTGCTTATTTTGAATTATTCACTGTTGAATTTGGTTATGGTTTTGTGATATGGGGAAAAGGAGAGTTTTGCTCTACCGTTGGTTGGAAGACAGCTTGACCTCAGGGGAGAAGGTGTCTGAGGACACGTACGACATCAAAGCGGAGTCCGAATCCGAAGCCGAAGCTGAAAAAGCGACGAAGTGCAAGTCTAGCGATGAGAAAGAAGAGCAGAAGGAGCAAGAGGAAGGCTCGGATAGTAAAAAGATCAAGTCTTGTGATACTAACGTTGATAGTGAAACTAAAGCTTTAAGTGAGACTGTTTCGAGCAACTATAATCCGCCGGACTTGAACAAGAACATAACCCAGATATTTGGAAGGCTCATTGACATATATAGAGGTGAAAACCCAAATGACAGAAACAATTTGTTTGCATATTTTACTTTTTCAAGAATTATGTGAAAAGGTAGAAAAGAATAGGCTAACGGAATTATGCAATGTTGGACCATTAGATTAAATTAGAATTAGAAGAATATGCAACTTAGCATAATTTGATGAAGATCTAACGGCTTCGATCTGTGCTTGTATTGGTGGGGTTTTTTTTAACATACCAAAGAATTCTCCTTATACCTTGCTTTTGCTGATTAAGATTTTTGTATCTTGGAAAAGCTTTGGGTGATGATAGGAGGTCGTTTAGCTATTACAAGGCGATACCTGTTATCGAAAAGTTGCCTTTCAAGATTGAGAGTGCAGAGCAGGTCAAACACCTGCCATCCATTGGCAAGTCCATGCAAGATCATGTCAGTATATGTTTATATAGCCCTTTATTTGCTTAGCCATGAGATTTATTCTTGTTGTCCAATTAAGTTTTGTTGGTATTTTCCTATTTGCAGATTCAAGAGATTCTCACCACTGGGAAATTATCTAAGTTGGAGCATTTTGAAACAGATGAAAAGGTGTTGATACTGCAAAGGTTCTCTGATTCAAGAACTTTATTCGTCACTTGGTACTTTGGTTGTCAATGCTGTGAATATTATTGTTGGATATCCTCTATGTTGTTTCTATTTTGTTCTCTGATTTCGCTCTTATCGGCTTGTGGGCTAGTAGTTGTTTTCAATTTAGATATTTACTAATGTTTGCATTAAGTTACAAAATGTCCAATTTTTGCTGCTTTCATGTAATGTTATTTGCTACTCATCATAGTTGAGAGGTGGAGGGAAATTGTTGATGATTCATTTCTTTACAATAATATGAGTAGAAGTGGAAGTGCACTTTTCAATCAGTTTTGACTCTGAATGGCTTTTTGCACTTAATACTTTTCAACCTTTTTGTCAATAATTAATTAGGTACGGACCATCAGCTTATTTGGGGAAGTTTGGGGCATTGGTCCTGCCACTGCGTTGAAATTATACGAGAAAGGACACCAAACCCTGGATGACTTGAAGAATGAAAGTTCATTAACAAAGTCACAGAAACTTGGTCTAAAATATTTTCACGACATCAAACAGAGGATACCACGTCATGAGGTCTGTTTATTACTAGTTTTCCTAATATATTTTATGGTCTTATCTTTACCAAGATTTAATCAGTACTATCCGTATATTATTGAATTTTGATATATTAGGTTCAAGAGATGGAATCCCTTTTAAGGAAAGCTGCAGAGGATATTTTACCTGGGGTAAGATCAATATCTTCTGGACTGAACTGTTGTACTAGCAGACCTGAACTTAAATTTGTTTTGTGGATGTCCACTTTTTTTTCCCTACCGTAGACCACCCACACATGGCTGTCGGCAGGTGCACCATCTAAAATTCTAATTGTCTCTTTGTATGGTGATGCCGTTGGATAAAGTTTAAAGAAAATATTAATTATTTCAGCCTCATTTTTTGCATAGTAAGTCTTGATTGTAATCTCTATCTTTGCTTTTGTTTTTCAATACGTGCAATGTCATTTGGGAATTTGAGTGTGGTAATTAGTACATGAGCGCTGTCCCTCATTTTCCTGGGAGAGAAAAATCAAGCATGAACAAATTGCATGATTGCAAACAAAAGTGATGACCTTTAGTTTGTTACTGGCTTTCGAAATCGGGAAGATATTTTGCAAAAATAGGTGATGTAAGTGAGAAATACGGAAATTTGAAGTACCATTTTATGCATTGCAAAGAAGTTTCAAAATTATTAGGTTAATCTACAAGGCTCGTGCTGTGATTATAAATATCTAAAACTTAACTTTCTGATCATTCATTATCGAGCTTTTTTCATTTTCAGAAAACTATGATCTGGTTTCTTTCTTCGGTATTTTATTCTTCTAGGAATGCTAATGCATGCACAAAATCTCTAGTACACTTGCATGGATTCTTGTTAAGCTAAAATTTGAATTTGACGTTTACTATTGCTTGGTTTGAGTATTGACTACCAAGAATTTAAGAGATACTGTAGTTGAAAAATAAAGTTAAGAAGTAGAAAAGATACCCTTTAGAAGAGTAGTAGAGAACTACCGGAATGTAAATCAAGTTGCAAACTATCAACCTGTAAGCTGAAATGCTAAGCCTTACCCAGAAATTGAATGTGCAGTCTACCATGCGACTGATCTTTTGATGGAAGTCATCTGCTGTTTGCAGGTGGCAGTCATCTGTGGAGGATCATTTAGGCGTGGGAAAGCTTCCTGTGGGGATATGGACATTGTATTCACACATCCAGATGGAAAGAGGTACAAACTCTATGTCCTCTCTCTCTTTTATGGTAGCAGAAAAAGGTGGTCGTACCTCGACTTTTTACGCACTTTTTTGACATAGTTTTTGATCAACTTAACTACTTGATTTAATTTTTTGTTCTTTCTAGCCATAAAGGCTTTTTACCAAAATTTGTCAAGCGTTTAAAGGACATGAGTTTTTTAAGAGAGGACTTGGTTTTCAGCACTCATAGCGAAGAGGTAATTAGCTTTTGTCTGTTTAATTTTTCTTTAGCTCTGCATTTCAATTACATGTCTCAGTATGTTATACTTGCGCTGAAAGTTTTGTATGCCTCGAGTTGTATTGCCCATGTAATGTTTTTGTTATTTACTTAGATTTTTCTTTTCTTTATTTCTTTTTTCCGGAGGAATTTTTTTGTTTTTTTTAATTGCTACAATTTGAAATGGTCATAATTTGAAGAAAAAAGGAAAACACAGTTTAAAGTCCGAAACCATTGGCGACAAATTATCACCTCAACATTTGACGCTCTCGGTCTAGACTTTGAAATGGGAGTGCCTATAGTCATGGATAAAAACAAGGGTAAAGTTTAAACTTGCAAGCCAAAATAAAATTTTCTTTTAAGTTACTAGATGTTCCCTCTCTACTTGGATATACCATTTAAGCATTCTCCTCCTGATATTCCATTCATTCATTTATATGGACGTGCCATAGTTTTTACTCTTTTCTGTTTGTCATGCCGAGAGTATAATGTGACACTTTCAAAGGGTACTGATTCTGGTGTTGACACGTATTTTGGTCTTTGCACATATCCTGGAAGAGTGCTACGGCACCGCATTGATTTTAAGGTTCATGCTGACATCTGATACGTTGGGCTTGCATTAGTTTGTTGCTCTATCAAGAAATTTTGTAATTGATTTAGTGTTTTCATAATACGATAATCTGTGCCATTTTTCTTAAGGTGTATCCCCATGATATATTTGCGTTTGGGCTGATAGCGTGGACTGGAAATGATGTACTGAACAGGAGGTATATCTCCTACCCGACACTCGTTTCTCATCTTTCCGATCTTCAACGGAGTAAACTAATTACTTACCGTTTACAAGTTTATGGTCTAATACCTATAATAAGTGATACAGTTTCCCACCATTAAGCAGAGATTCTTCCAAGTTGATCTAATCCTCGGTTGCAGGTTGAGACTGCTGGCTGAATCAAAAGGATTCCGGCTCGATGATACGGGGTTGTATCCAGCCACACACGGATCTCCTGGTAAACGGGTAAAAATACTTTTGAACTTCATCATCTGAAATAAGCAGCTATTTTCGTAGTTCATTTACTGTTAAATGTTGGTTCAATGACAGGGAATAAAAGCTACCGCGAGTTTGAAATTCGATGAAGAGAAAGAGGTGTTTGATTTCCTTGGTTTCCCTTGGCTTGAACCGCATGAAAGGAACTTGTGACACTGAAACTTCAATGGTTGTTGTGTAGGCAGTGTTGGTATATAGAAGAAGTCCCACTTGATTTTTGTAGCACTGCTTGGGGTTGGGGCTCACACCCCCCAACTTGTGATGGTGGGGTTGGAGTCGGAGTCGGAGCCTCTCGGCATTTTTGGTTTTGTAAATGTGTAAAGCTCCTAACCCTGTCGGATTCGTTGGGCTTGCATTAGTTTGTTGCTCTATCAAGAGGGAACTCGGTCGGGAGGATTATTTTGGCCTCTTGTCCTTGAATTTCCTCTTTGTTTTTTCTTTTTTTTTTTTTTTGGGGTTGTAAAATAATGACTAGAAACATAACTAGAGAGTTTCCAAGTTGCTATATGTTATAATGTTATGTATTAGGGGTTATATCGACAATGATTTATGCTTTCTTTTTTCCTTGACGCAAGCCCAAAATTATATGTTTTCTTGCTTGATATTAAGAATAAACAACTATGTACATATACATGTAAATACATATATATTTTGGGTTCTAAAGAAACAACTGTGTTCAGAATATTGATGAAATTACTGACGATTTCGTTGATATTTTCCAGAAAATATTAGTAAACAATAATAAACTGTTAAATTTTGATTTTTTGTATATTTACCAAGGTACATATACTAAAAGATAGGAGGAGATTCGACTGACATAAATATTTGGAATCCTTTTGGTTCATATGTTTGCTTTTGAAATAAAAAATTTTATTGTTTTAAAAGGAGAAGTCATTTAAAAAAATAAAATAAAAAATAAAAAGAAGGAACAATGTTTGGGTGTGTAATTTTTGTAATTATGAATAAGAAGAAATTTTTGAAATTTTTTGTTTGGATGGATGGTAGAAAAAATCATTTGAAAATTAGTTTTTTTTTTAAACAAATCTAATAAAAATCTTATTATATTTTAATAGGATATTGATATAGATTTGTTTCTTTTTATAAATAATGAACACACTCTAAAAAATCATCTTAATTGGAGATAAAATAAAAAAAGTTATGGAATTTTAATGGTTTGTTTGGAAACACCATTCATCCTACGTTATATTCAAATGTAATGCGATGTGTGTTTGGGTACTTATATATTCTATTCAAATGAAAATACTTTTGAAAATTTGAATCCAATATGATCACTATTTGTCATTTCATTTTTCTATTTACTTTTATCAATCCCCGAATAAATGAAGAGAGAATTTAACGACGATCAAGTTAGAATACGACATCTGAACTAGGTTAATATCCCTCTTGTAAATAAATAAATAAATAAAAGATCTATAAAGTGGAGGAGGAATATAAAAAGTACACAAAAAGAAAACACAAAACAAAAGCCGACCACATACAAAAAAAAAAAAAAAAAAAAAAAAAAAAATTGGTCGTAAAGGGAGCCAAAACTTGATGAAACCTCAAAGGGAATCCCTCAAGGATCTGAGAAAAAGACCACCACATAACCAGAAAAATCACATTCGAAGACACATAAGGAAATCCTTTGAGGATCTAACAATCCGCTATACATGATGACGAATAATATTTGGTCCAAAGAGAATTCCATTTAAAATTATTGGCTAATCAACTGGCATCAAAAGCATGAGAAATCCCAATAGGAATAGGAAAACGGCCGTTGAAAAATCCTTTATATGTGCAAAAAAAAAAAAAAAAAAACTCCCACCGCAACCGGTGACACTAGGACGAGTCCCGGCCTGAACTAAATTCGATGATCTTCGGAGCTGATGAAAGTCTTTGTTGAATATTCGAACACCGAAGAATAAACAAATCATCCAACGTATTATTCATAATAACCTGATCTAATTAACGAGTTAGTGTCGCGAATACCTCTACATAAAAGCTGCAAAAAATATTCCCATTATGCTTCAAAATAGTCCAGAAGCACTAAAAAGCTGCAAAAAAAAAAATATATATATATATATATATATAAAGGTGTAAGAAATATTCCCATTATGATTTTACGTTGTTAGTTTTTTAGCTTCTTCTTCTTGTTTTGAAAGGGGAAAAAAAAAAAAAAAAAACCTTAATAATTACATGTTTTCCATCTATTAACCGACATAACATAAATTTTCCATTATTCTTGACTAAAATGACACAAATTCTCCATTTTTGATCAACATGATACAAATTTTAGTTAACTTTAGTTTAATTTTGTGTCATATTGATCTAGTGTTAATTTTTTTGTATCATGTTGGTGCATTAATTTCTAAATTTATATCATTCAAGTGCTTTATCCTTTGAAAAAATTTGTACCATACAACACTCATATTTCGAACTTAGAAACTTCTATCCAAATTCCTCTCCTCCTCGACTCCTCCCACCATCACCTCCTATTGAAACATGTTGGTTTTCTAACATGTTGAGAAATACAAGCATCTTTGTTTCTTTTTGAGAGAGAGAGAGAGAGAGAAATGACAAATCCTTTTTTATTCATATGAAGGACAGGAGTTTTTTTTTTAATATTTAATAATCTAGCAGAATTAGAGAAGCAACATCAGGCTAAAGAAATAGAAGAAGCAACATGAAAGAAGTTTAAACAAGAAAATGCGGCTATACGAGCTAAACGTAAAGAACAAGAAGAAGCCTTTACGAAGAAACTCGTTGAAATAGCAGAGCGTGCAATTCAAAAATCAGCACCAGAAACTCCAGTGTCAAATATAACGGGTTCAGAAAATTATGAAAAATATGAAACAAATAAATTTGACGAATATTATGGACAATTCATGAAGGATAGTCAGATTTTTCAAGAGTCGGTACTCGAAAACGTGAAAAAGGTAAACAATTTTATTACCCTCTAATTAATTTCTTAATAGTTTGCTGATCATATGTTAATTATTAGTCAGATTTTAGTTAATGTTCTATTATGTTATATCGAAGTCTAAATTTTCACTTATTTTTCATTCTTAGGTTGAAAAACAGACGTGAGAACACGAAGGTCACCGAGGCTGAACTGGACATGTAAATTTGTGATACTTTCTATGCAAGAGATAATTATTTTTTCATTTTTTATGGTTACTTTAAAGTTTCTTCTATTTTTTTTAATTAAAAAAATCCATTAAAAAAAAGTGTACAATGAGTAGCTTAATTTGCTAAGATTTCCAGGATTGTGTTCTTTTTTTTATTTATGCAATCATGATCGGGTAAATTAAAGCTCTTTCTTTTTTTTTTTTTCCCTCCTCATCCTTCATAGACCTAGATCGAGAAGTTGCAAAACAAGTAGCCAAGAAAAAACATAATTCCCATTTGGGTTTGAACTTTCTTTTCGTTCAAATTAGCCAAAATAATAACTAAAATTATTATTAATACGCTCAACATGTTATTTAGATAAAAGTTGACCTAATTATCCCAACATTATAGCCTTTTATTCAAACCATTAAGGACATGTTTGGCTCGCTGTATTGTATTGTATTGTTTAACATGTATTGTATTGTATTATTGTTATTTAATATGATGTTTGGTTTTACATTGTAGTACAATGTTATACTACACAATAAGATGTTTGTTTGCCATCGTATTATTTTATATTAAGAATTGAGCTTTCAAGTGATAAAATTTCAGTCATGATCTCAGGACCAAAGTCGAGTTTTGGGACAGGAACTGATATCAAGTTTCATGACCCGGGTCATGGTCAAGATTCATAATCAGGGTAGGAGCTGAGGTTGGGTTTCGAGATGGGAATCGGGGATGGGATCGTGTCTCAAGACGATTTGTGATGAAGAAAATCTAGCAGTATTAGAGAAGCAACGTAAGGCTAAATAAAGAGAAGAAGCAACTTGTAAGAAGCTTAAAGAAGAAATCGTGGCTATACTAGATAAATTTAACAAGAAGAAGCATTTGCGAAGAAACTCAACAAAGAAACAACAGAGTGTGCAATTTCAAAAATCAACGCCAGCAACTCCGCTGTCGACTGTAACCGGAATTGGACTTGAGGAATATGAACAATTCATGAAGGTTAGTCAGATTTTTCAAGATTCGGTACTCAAAAACTTGAGAAAGGTCAACAAAAAAAAAAATACTCTAATTAATTATTTAGTCAATCAATAGTTTGTCATGTTTGTGTTTTAAACATATGAAGAACGAATTTTCAGTCATAATTAGGCTGCAGAAAAAACAGAAGCGAGAATGAGAACGAGAAGATTGCTGAGGCTGAATTCAACTAGTAGTACTATCTAGTATCAAATCTCCATATCCTTAATTCTTAGTTCGATATATATACATATATATATGCAATTTTTTTTTTTTCCATTGCTGCTCTTTTCGTTTATATGAAAAGCTCTTAACCCTAAAGTAGAGCTAGAAATAGAGAAGCTGGGAGGATTATTTTGACCTTTTTTTTCCTTAATAATATATTGTTGCTCCTCTTGTAGAATAATGGCTAGTAGTATGTAAATTTTGGGAGCTTAGGGGTGTTTGCATATTACGAGTCAATTCAAAACCTTACGAGTCAATTCAAAACCAATTACCTGAAACTTTCGTATTGGAATTTTTCCAAACTATTATCAATTCAATAGTCCTTCAATCCAACCCAAAAGTATCGTATTTCGTGGATTGGTTGCATTCGGCAGATTGAGCCTAGGATATGATTTTGAGCGTCTGAATTTAAGACTCTTGAAGGCTCATTTCAGCACTAACCTTATTAAGTGTAATCCTTCAATTTTTGTAGGAAGAAACTCAGGTTAAGTTCCATTAATCATAGTTTTTGCTAATAAATTGAGCTAAACAAATATAGGTTTGAAATCACCTAAATACCACTAAAAACTAAGACATGTGCCGTGCACATGTTAAATTTCATCCAAAAAGAAAAGAAGCAAAGATGATATATTTAGTCGTTGGGGTAAGGGATGGATGAAACAAATTGAAGGTTGAAGTTGGAAGGCATATTGTTTCAGTCCTACGGTTCAAGAGAATTTTGTGAAACTAATCTTTTTTTTTTTTTTTTAATAAGACATTAGAAAATTAAACTTTCTTTCAAAAAAAAAAAATTCAACTTTCGCATTAGGAAGGAGTCCCATTTTGAAAAAACAAGTTTTTTAACCGTCTAATACTTTATAAAAAAAAAATCATCTCATTACTTTCTTGTAAGTTTATTCATGTCGATTTCTGGAAAAGCTGGGGCTTTCATTCCGAATAATGTCGAGGTTAAAGTGATGTAATCTTGTCATGTTGTTTTTAACACCTCATTCATCAAGTGAAGAGTATTTTTAAGCTGTATACAAATGTCTGAATTTTCTTAAAGATCTTTGAGTACAGCATTTTTCCAGACATGGTACCAGTCAATAACTAGTGCTAAGTCGAGACTTGAATATAATCAGTTATACAAAAAACTTCACCATTTGAACAGAAATAATCCTTTTTTAAACATTGCAATCATAAAATAACTAAACATGAGAAAAACTCTTCTTATGAACCAGTCGAACTCATCAAGCTTTTGGGCTGCTACTTCTTGTGAGTTAACTTGAAAATCTTTTAAGAGAAGCATAATATAACATTGTTGTTTGTTAGTTGTTGTAATTAAAGTTATTGTGTAGTACTAATGAGAACATAGATTATGAAATTAGTCTTTTTATGCTTGTAAATCCTTTGATAATGAAATGAATGGGATCATAATTTAACCAGAGAAAAAGAGGTAAATAGCTTCTTTTTTTTTTTTTTTTAATATTTAAGATAAGCAACATATTTGAGGTAAATAATATATTTATGATAAATGATTTAATTATGATGAAATTACCTTTAAAATATTCTCATAAAAAAAATTGGTTAAAATAATTGACATATGATATTTATAGAAAATATTTTTAAAAAATTGCCTATTTGTTGTAATTTCTAATGGATATAAATAAAGGTTAGACGTCTTTAGCACCAAAAAGCAAACAGACGGAGGTAAATTAGAGTTGGGAGTGGGGAGGTGAATTAGACAAATGGCCAAATCATGGTAGTGATTTCTAAATATGGGCAAAAATGAAAATAAAGCTCATGTTACTGACATAATCCTAACAGACAACAACTCCACCGAAATGGAAAACTTAATGAAGTAGCTTGCTCAAGAGTATGAAATTAAAAGACTTGGATGATCGATCTTAGGTTCTTTCTTGGAATTGAAGTTTTTAGATTGAAAGACGATATTTTCTTGTTACAATGAAAGTATATCGCGGATATTCTTCAAGAAACCGGGGATGTTGGGTTGCAAGTCGTGTGATACTCTGACAAATGTAAATCACAAGATTGGAGCAATGGCAGATTGTTTTTTGGTTTTTGCCCTTCCTTAATACTTGCTCGGATTTTTTACCCCCGTATTTATGTAATTGGAGGTCTAAAAAACTGAAGTTATTTAAAGATTAATTGGTAAATACAACATGTGCTTGATAGAAAAAATTTTAGTTGCCTGTGGTCAAGAGCAATGTCATATCGAAACATAGCCTAGATATCACTGACTACAAGCGAAAAGCATTACAAATTCCTCAAAGTATCAAGGGGATCCGAAAATGCGCAGGCTGGAAACGATGCTAGGAGAAGTCCAGCATCTCACATCATCAGAAGGACGAGCTCAGTTTCCAGAAGATAAAATAGCCTTTACAGATATTTTCTTGCCAGAGCACGAACTTTGGTATCAAAATGCGACGACGTAACGCGGGAACAAGGCAAGTAAAGGGGGTTAAGAAGAATCTGAAAATTCCAAAAACTAGTCAAAAACCAATGTCCCCTTGAAAAGCATGACGGGTTTATTCAGTTAATTATGCATAAGGGGGGAAGAAGATGAATCAAAACAACATAACCAGTAAAGTTCCTAAAATTCGCAATGGCTGATACATAACGTTCATATTTTCCATTTTGTCTGGTACGGTCACAAAATTCTTGTCACTAGTGATAATGTTTTATTTTCAAAATTTTCACCTAAGTTGCAATATCATTTTCATGTTCGGGAAATCAAAAATTACTTTTTCAAGCACGAACATTCAGTTTGACAAAATCAAGCACTCAAATGCTAAATCCTATAGTTCTAGTTTACCAAGGAACCTTTATACAGTAAACAGTCAATACGTCCAAGCATAAATTTACTGTTTACCAACAAAAAAAAGAAAGAACATAAAAATCTCCTCCCAACAACAACAACAATCCCCTATGTCTACATGAGCAAATCAAAAATTGCAATGCAAAAAATATGTTAATGACCTTTTTATTTTTGCTTGAAGATAATGCCCATCCAATTCATTCATCACATAGTACCCCAAGGCCAGATGACCGAATTGGTGGATTCTTGAAAAAATTAAATTGTACAATAACATGTCCAAGTATAACATATTTGCGAGCGAGAAAAAAGGAACACATAAGCAACTCCTTGAGTGTACCAAAAAGAAAGAATACTTTGAACCTATCAAGCTAGCGAGTGAAAGTGAATAAACGAATTCATCAGGAACCAAATCAGCCAACATTTTTAAACGGAGAGCAAGAGTATAACATGTAAAATGGAGTCCATCTACCGAAATGAACAATAATGAAAGGACTAAGGAGAGCACAATATCAAACTGGAAGAAACAAACTATTACCTTTATATAGATTTCGTGAACCTCTTGGAAGAAGCTCTTAATGCCATCATCATTCCGGGAGTCATGAAGTAGCATAAATCTAGTATGTAAGGTTCTAGTTAAGAAAACAACAAACTGAGAAGTTCGAAACACGTGTCACCACAAAAAAGTACTACACTTACAAATGTACCATCTCATTCATTAGCTACTTCCAGTTTGAGGCAAGCATTGAGAAATGTCATTGTTAAACATATGCGAAGGTCCTAAATATAACATGGAAACAAGAAATAACAAACACTTGTAGCATGCAATTTAGAAATTAATCCATAATTTGTGAGGATATGACAAGCTGTAACATATACTGAAACAACCAGATCGTTGAATCGGTCTATTGCCTTCAAGAACCTGCAAGTAATGAAAAGGACAGAATCTTTAGGAGGAATACGGTAGATTAAGTGGCTAACCACAACAAAACAGAAGGTTGCCTTTTGGAAAACCAACATAAAAGAAAAAAATAAAGAGGGCGTGAAACGGACATGGCACTTGTTGTCCATGCAAGGTCCTGAACGATATCAAGAGCAGCATGTAAAACAAACTGATGCAGCTGAGCAGCATCTTCTCTCTGTCATGAGGTCATGTAAGTGAAGAGTCAATCACCAATATTTAATAAAATCGATCCACATAGCACATTCAGAACTCACACTTAAAGCTAAAAAGATGAAAATAAGTACACAAAAAAGAGGACAACAAGTGCATCAGTTGTCCATCAGAAAAACAAACTATAAAGAATGAGATTAGTTCTGAATCCACAACGCTTAACCAAAACTACGGTTGTTTTCAACTTCCATCAGAATTTAAGCCAACCCCCTAAAAAATTCGCTTAATTCTTCAGAGCCGAATTGATAAGTACAGTGCTAAGACTGCCGAAATCCAAATCAGTCTAATCCTACCCTCTTTTATTACTGGAAGGAGGTGATGCTGTTATTCTCAGTCACTAAAGCAACAAAAATAATTGAATTCAACAGCTTCAACTATTTTTTTTATTTTTAACAAATGATATGTAATAGTCACTAGAGTTTTAATAAAAATCAGTTCGAGATCACTAATAAAATATCCAGTCCAGTTTCTTTACATTTCTGTAAATGGGGTTTTTTCTTTTTCCCCTTATTGGAATGAGAAAATGCTGTTAGTTTCAGTTCTATATATAAGAATTTTTCCAACACACACACACACATATATATGTGTGTGTGTGTGTGTGTGTGTGTGTGTTTGTGTGTGTGTGTATTTAACATACCATAACTTGAATGGTAGCTAGAGCTTTTAGAATCAAACATTGCAGATAGAAATAACCATCAACAGAAACTGAAAATCGTTAAAAAAAATTTTTTTTAAAAGAGAGACAGACACAGAGACAGAGAGAAAAAAAATCGATCTTTAATTGGAAGTAAATACGAAATCGTGAGTAGAGCTATGAAATCAAAAATCAAAGATGACAAAGAAAGGGAACAGAATCAAAAGAAAGGGGGAAATTGAAAGGGCGAGAGAATTACTTTAGGAGCAGATCCGACTTCAGCTTCGTAAATAGGGATGTCGTTCCTGCTGACGATGATGAAACAAGCCGTCGTCGCCATTTCCAAGCCCTCTGTAAAACAGTGTCGTGTTGTTTGGTTGGTGGGAAAATTTGAGAGAGAAAAGAAAATCACAGGAAGAGAGGTAAACCAGAGATCGGAGAAAGTGATCTCAAGAGGAAGATCACAGAGCTTTCCCCTCTATTTTACGATTAGAAGTCTTCTAATTCCACGACCGTTTAGCATAGATCGGACCATTTGGCATATGTTTACACAAACCCACAATTTTCGCCAATAATTTAGCATTCCCAGTTGGCAAAAATCATAAGTTACTTATTCCAATAAGTACACAAACATATTTATTCCTAAAGACAACAAAAAAAATTAAAACTTTTTTGGACACACAATCCAAATCCTACCATTTCAATCCAATTTTTTTTGTCTTTTTCCAAAAATTTCACTATTCACATAATAACTCAAACTTTAAAAATTTGAAATTTACATATACAAGTCCAAATAAGATAATTTTTTAAAAAAATTATATAAAATTTTGAGACGAACGAAATAAACTCTATTTCGACTTTTTTTTTTCCGACCACACAAGTTTTTACACTTTTTAACTCCAACAATTCAAACACCTCCATAAACAGATAATCAATTCAATCCAAAATTCTACAATCCACCGAACGCATGCTAAGTTTTTACTTTAAGCAACCAAAAAAGTAGAAACTTTTGCATCAAAACCAGAATACAAGAAATCAAAGCGAATCAGAATCACTAACAAGCTGATAAACTAAATTGAAAGTCACTTGAACACGATGTTCAAATAAGACAGTAATGAACCAAAGAGATACATATGAAAAAAAAAATCCAAATTAATCAGCTTTAACTGATAAGATGAGATAAATCAGAACCCAACACCTTAAACAGACATACCCAATTCGAATCAAACTAGCTCAAAAACATAATATATATATATATATATATATATATATGAAAGCTCTCAAAAAGCTTATAAATTGGGAACCCTAAACAAAATCATAATCGGAGAAAAAAGAAACCCTAAAATTGACCCCCAAAAAATTAAGCTACAGAATCATCCAAAAACCCTAATTCCTCCACAGAGAAGAACATATCGTAACACAAAACTGGAGAAAACGAATCTGAAGCTGGAAAAGAGTGGAACTTCAACGAAAAACCCACCAGAAATCCCTCCGATTAAATATGGAGGAAAAAAAAAAGATAAGGAAAAAGAAGAGAGAGATGGAGAGAGAGAGGGTCTTCCTTCCTTTAGAGAGAGAGAGAGGAGAGAGAGACCCGTCGGCTCCAATGAGGAAGAAGAGGAACAGATATATAGATGTGGCCGAAAAAAAAAGCTCTTACCTTCTTCCTTTTCTTATTATATAGCTCTGTACTTTCTCTCTCTTGTTTCTCTCTGTACTTTCTCTCTCATCAGATTCCCCATCCTTCTTCATCACCGCCATATACACTCATCATCACCGTCTATCACTTTTGATTTTTGATTGACTCCTATCTACCGTTCGATTCAAATACCATGGTTTTGATTCAGAATGCTGGGTTTTCAGATGCGACACGTGTTCGCTAACCTTATCTGCTTGATGACATTGTCACTGCCCCAATCTTACTCCAATTATTTCGTTGCGTGACTGTTTTGCCCTCAATTGCTGCGTCTTGATTGGACGTAGGATGTGGTTCTGTGGACGCGGGAACAGAGGGTTTCGTAGAGGAAAATTCAACACGTCCCTGTTGATAAAGCCGTATACGAGACTTTCTTCTTCCTCTTAAAGATCTTTCTTTTTTTTTTTTTTTTTATAATTTTTTTAAGAAAAAAATGATATTTGTTTAAAATTTTTTTGTTTTCTCCATTATGATTTTCTTGTTTTGATTTTTGATTTTTGATTTTTTTTTGCAAAGTTGAGGAATTGTTAGTTTTGATTTTGCTGCAATTGGATATTTTTCAGAAAACTATAGATGAATATTTGTGAGGTATTAAATAAAATTATTTTCTCTATTTTGATTTTCTCTTTTATTTTGATTTTTTTTAATTTTTTGTAAAGTTTAAATATGTTCATTTTAATATTTTGTTACAATTGGATATTTTTCAGAAAATTATTGATGAAGAATTATGAGGTTATTTCTAATCGGAAATGAAGTGATTTGGATGTGTGTGTAGAGGCTAAAAATATCAAGAACAAACAATACTTTGGCCGGCCGCCTTATTTTGGTCTTGTTGTCAACTTCATTACCATTCCGATTTTTCTTTTTCTTCATTTCAGTACTTCAATATTGTAGACGACAAAAATCTAAAATCAACTTACTAAAGATAGAGTAAAATTCTTACCTTCTTTGCATTTTTTAGTACTTGTTGTGAAAAATCTAAATGTCTTTTATAAATTATTACTGTTTCACATGTATAGTCATTACATTATTTTTGTTTTACTATATATATATATTATTTGATACCATAGAAGTAATTATCACATCTAATTCTCGTTACATTCATGATTAGTTGGTAGGTAATTTTGTTTTTACTAAGAAGTCATTCTTAGTGGAGTGAGCTTTTAAAATCAATAATGAGGTTATGATAGGACTATCAAAGACAAACCTACCAAAACCCGAGAGAATTCATGAGAAGAAATATTTATTCTTATAAAGCGTCACAAGGTGATAGTAGAGTTTTAGAGTTATTTTGATCAGGTTTAAATTGAGTTTTGAAATTATGTTTTGGTTAAAAATGAACTATTTAAAGTTGTTTTTTTTTTTAAGTAAAAACTTAAAATATATTTTTTAAAAATTATTATATAACTTATTTTATTTCTCTCGAGATTTTATAAATTTCAACAACAAAAAAATCATCTTATTTCAACTTAAAATAATAAAGTGATGAAATTTGAAATATTAACGTTTTAAGTTAGAGTTGAAAATGTGAATATTTTTTAAGAGGGGAAAAAAAAACAACTAAAGTTGTTTGGTTGGAGCCAAACACGTCACCCCCTTAAATTTTACAATATCTTTAGAATAAATAACAGTAAACTCGTCACAGTTTCAATGGGCTCTAATCATTTGTAAACACCCCTAATGTAAATACTCTACAGAAATCCGATTATTATAATCTCCCCTACCATAGGGTGTCCAGTTGCTAAACACTGACAAAATTTGTCTTCCAAATTCCCTCTATTTACTTATTAACTTAGAAACTTTATGATCCTATTTTTAGTCATTATTTTGCAAGAAATTAACTTAGAAACTTTCTAATACTGTTCTTAGTCATTATTTTGCAAGATAGGGCAATAAAATGTAAGAACAAATGGTCAAAATAAACCTCCCTAAACCATATTCATATTTCATTATAACAAGTTCCTTTCATGCGATTCAAGCCAAGGGAAATCAAGGAAATCGAACACCTCTTTCTCTCTGTTATAATTCATACTTGTGGTAGCTTTTGTTCCCTGTCATTAAGCCATACGTTGACTTTTAATGAACTGTCAACAATCAATTGTGTTGAGGGTCAATGACTGATACAATTGATTTAGAATGTTTTGCGGATGAACGAGAAAATTTAATACAGAAAATCAATGCAAAGACACAAAATTTATATAGCACACTGAATTTATCATGAATACACTGATTTATGCCACTTCCGTTATTACTGCTGGATTGGCCGTAGGGTTTGCTTCTATTGGACCTGGAGTTGGTCAAGGCACTGCTGCGGGACAAGTTGTAGAAGGGATTGCAAGATAACCAAAGGCATAGGGAAAAATAGGAGCTAATTTATTACAAGCTAGTTTTATAAAAGATGCTTTCTGATAGAATTCAACCTTTAAATCATGAAAATACTTTTCATATCATTGAACCGAAATCGTTTTGATTCAACCAGCAGTGTCAACCTGCAACCCAAGATTAGGTCAATTCAGAAGAATCTCAAACCAGTGGAAGAAAAACATTTTCAATTACTTTCCCAAGGAACTAGACCATAAACTTGTAAGCCACATCCGTGTGTGCCTTTTCAACTCCAATGAGGATTGGAAAGATGAGAAGAGAAATGACTAAAAATTAGGATTGCTACAACTACAAGAGAGAATTTTTATCTATGAGCACATTTATTAAAACTGAAAATATTGAAATCAAAAAAATAAGCTCTCTTATGTTGCTGAAAGAGAACGAGAGAGTTCTGGAGAGAGAATACGGAATGAGATTTATGAATTTCTAATTTCCGTGATTAGTTTTGTACAAGCTTTAAATTAATATATTGAAAACAACTCAGACATCCGCAAAACATCAATCGAGCTAGCTCATTTCAATCGGCAATTCCTTTAATTCGTAAAATGTGCGGATCAGTTCCCATGAGATTGGACGGAGCGAAAAGGGCAAAGCTGATCCTACAAAGAGATGAGAAAAAAGAGATAATTTCCTTTCAATGGGAATATCATGGATTAGTTGCCACCGTAGAAGTTTGTTACACAAGCGGGCTCTTTCTCGCAGTTGGCGCCTCTTACAACGGCTATAACAAAAGTGAAATCAACTGTGAGGACCTAAGGGACGTCCAAACAACTTCTGCCAAACACAAATTAGTATGTTACCAAAGTAATTTAAAATTCGTGTAAATAAAACAAACAAGCTATCAAAATACCGTACAGAGATAGTTTAACAGTAATTTAAATAAATTAAAATAAATAAATAAATACTTAAAAAGGGATCAAGGTTTTTGTAGTTCATCGCAATTCTAAATCCATAGATAGGTAATTAAACAGAAACAGAAAACTAAAACTAGAATGAGAAACTATAACACAATAAAGAAAACATATTCTTTAAGAATTTTTCAAACTATACCATAATAATAAATCTAAATAATCCTAATCAATTAAGGACAATACTTATTCATGAATTGTAACTTTCCTATTTCGCGTCAGATGGTAGTCCCTCCGAGCTCTTCATCCGCTTCATCTTCAACTCTCGGTGGTATTGCTGCAAGCGCTTTTCTTTTCGCTTGAAACCGGGTCGCTTTCCATGAAACTTGATGTTGAATTCCTTGAAAGCTTGTTTAGGAGTCATGTCACGTCCAAATTCATCCAATCTGTCAATGCGAATCTCCTTATTCTTGTAAAGCCTATGCAAGCGGGTGTCCTTGAATTGGGCAACTGATTCTAAATCAGATAACCTACTTGTTCCATTCTTCATTTCATAATGATGTTGACGACCATTACTATGTTGCGTAGTTCTTTCAAACACTCCCCTCTCTTTAAGAAACTTTACCGAACCGGATAATACTTTCCTAATCGCAACCTCATGCGAAATTTCTAGACCATGATCATGATGATCTTCTTCTTGATCAAGGTTTTTGATCTCCTACATCGGAAACAATGTTGTTGTCATCATAAGAAAGTTGTCGTCTCTGTAAACACAATTTCCTCATCATGTGACTCTTGAGTACTACTCCTAACAAGAGAGATCTTATCAGTACCAACCATGTTTATGTTCGTAAAGACGACACCAATTAAGTTCGAAGATAGAGAATAAAGAGAGAGTAAAAATTGGCGGCGTGGACACCAAGAGGGTCAATTAGAAAACCTACCCTACCTAGATTGTGATTCAATTTGTGTGTACGTATACATACATATATATATATATATGTGTGTGTGATTCAATATATATATATATACACGAATTTGTATGTATCTAGGGTTATATCTAAGAGCTTTTCCAAGAAAAAAAGGGTAAAATTATTATAATTTTTTTAAAAATAAAAATAAAAATAAAAAATTTAATTTTTTAAGAGAATAATTATATTATAATATCACGATGTAAAAAAAAATTATATACTTCCCCGAGAAAACAAAATATTTTTTTTCTTAAATACTTTTTTTTTTAATGGAATCCTCTCACTACTATTTTTAATAAATATATATATATATATATATATATATATCTAATTAGGCTTTGTTCGAGTAACATTTCTTGTGTCAGGGTATAATACATGCATCTCCGTCCTTATGCATTGAAAAAAAAATGATTTTTTTATAAAATTTTTCTCTATTGAATAACTTTTCTCAAATCCGTCTCTATTTAAAGTTTAAATATTATTTCCCGCGCATTCAAATAGAGTTTTCTTATATATACTCCCTAATAAATTTACTATCATATTTATCACAGTAATTTTTTTTTCCTAAAATGTGTTCTAATTATATCTTTTATTTTAAGCATGCCTGATTGAAAAACCTTTTCTCTCATTTGCCCAGGTATAAATTTTTTTTTTTCCCCAAGTGCGTCCCTATTTAGTTTCTTATTCGTGTCGTTTTTGTGAAGTCATGTATTTCCACAGCTGTCGTTTCTCTGTTTATTGTCGTTATTCTGAATTCTAATTCTAATGATAGCATTTGTTTTTGTCATCGTTTATAGAAAAAACCGTCGTTTTTCGTGTATGTCGTTTCATGTTATCTCGTCCAATAATTGTCGTTTAATGTCCGTTTTTTTTCGAAGTTAACATTGTCGTTCAATGTTTGTTTGTTTTTTTTTTTTCCTTCCTCCCGCAAAGCCAAGATTGTCGTTTAATTCTTGTGGGCCTTTTGCCCCAAGCTCAGAGTTACCGCCAAAAAAAAAAAAATGGCGCCGAAGAAGAAGAAGACGACGAAGAACAACCAAGGCTCAACGCCACCGGAGATGCCGTCCGCCGGCGGCGGTATGTTCTCCGGCATGGTAGTCTTCTTAGTCCCTATCGGAGTCCCTACCCGTCGTTTGGAGGTGAAACTCAAAAACTCTTCTCGTTTCGTTTTCCTTTCTTCCAAACATGAAAATTAAACCGAAATACGGAAACAATCAAATCAGATATGGAGGCAGAAATTGCAGCAAATGGGAGCCGCCATTGAAGACCGCCTCACCAAAAGCGTCACTCATGTCTTCGCCATGAATTCCGATTCTCTTCTCCGCCAGATTGACGCCGATCGCTTGTCCCGATTCCAAGGAGTGAGTTTTTGTGTGGGTTTTAAGTTTTTGAATCTTTATTGTACATCCTACGTTGTTGAAATCCGAAATTTTCTCCAAGGAGTGAGCTTTTTGTTTGCAAAATTAGAGTTTTGTAATTTTTATTTTAATTGTGAATTTTATTCTATTCTATACTTCATTGCTTGAATTGCAAAATTAGGGTTTTGAATTTGCTTATTTTGAATTATTCACTGTTGAATTTGGTTATGGTTTTGTGATATGGGGAAAAAGAGAGTTTTGCTCTACCGGTGGTTGGAAGACAGCTTGACCTCAGGGGAGAAGGTGTCTGAGGACACGTACGACATCAAAGCGGAGTCCGAATCCGAAGCTGAAGCTGAAAAAGCGACGAAGCGCAAGTCTAGCGATGAGAAAGAAGAGCAGAAGGAGCAAGAGGATGATCAAGGCTCGGATAGTAAAAAGATCAAGTCTTGTGATACTAACGTTGATAGTGAAACTAAAGCTTTAAGTGAGACTGTTTCGAGCAACTATAATCCGCCGGACTTGAACAAGAACATAACCCAGATATTTGGAAGGCTCATTGACATATATAGAGGTGAAAACCCAAATGACAGAAACAATTTGTTTGCATATTTTGCTTTTTGAAGAATTATGTGATAAGGTAGAAAAGAATAGGCTACCGGAATTATGCAATGTTGGACCGTTAGATTAAATTAGAATTAGAAGAATATGTAAATTAGCATAATTTGATGAAGATCTAACGGCTTAGATCTGTGCTTGTATTGGTGGGGTTTTTTTTAACATACCAAAGAATTCTCCTTATACCTTGCTTTTGCTGATTAAGATTTTTGTATCTTGGAAAAGCTTTGGGTGATGATAGGAGGTCGTTTAGCTATTACAAGGCGATACCTGTTATCGAAAAGTTGCCTTTCAAGATTGAGAGTGCAGAGCAGGTCAAACACCTGCCATCCATTGGCAAGTCCATGCAAGATCATGTCAGTATATGTTTATATAGCCCTTTATTTGCTTAGCCATGAGATTTAGTCTTGTTGTCCAATTAAGTTTTGTTGGTATTTTCCTATTTGCAGATTCAAGAGATTGTCACCACTGGGAAATTATCTAAATTGGAGCATTTTGAAACAGATGAAAAGGTGTTGAAACTGCAAAGGTTCTCTGATTCAAGAACTTTATTCGTCACTTGGTTCTTTGGTTGTCAATGCCGTGAATATTATCGTTGGATATCCTCTATGTTGTTTCTATTTTGTTTTCTGATTCCGCTTTTATCGGCTTGTGGGCTAGTAGTTGTTTTCAATTTAGATATTTACTAACGTTTGCACTAAGTTACAAAATGTCCAATTTTTGCTGCTTTCTTGTAATGTTATTTGCTACTCATCATAGTTGAGAGGTGGAGGGAAATTGTTGATGATTCATTTCTTTACAATAATATGAGTAGAAGTGGAAGTGCACTTTTTAATCAGTTTTGACTCTGAATGGCTTTTTGCACTTAATACTTTTCAACCCTTTTGTTAATAATTAATTAGGTACGGACCATCAGCTTATTTGGGGAAGTTTGGGGCATTGGTCCTGCCACTGCGTTGAAATTATACGAGAAAGGACACCGAACCCTGGATGACTTGAAGAATGAAAGTTCATTAACAAAGTCACAGAAACTTGGTCTAAAATATTTTCACGACATCAAACAGAGGATACCACGTCATGAGGTCTGTTTATTACTAGTTTTCCTAATATATTTTATGGTCTTATCTTTACCAAGATTTATTCAGTACTATCTGTATATTTTTGGATTTTGATATATTAGGTTCAAGAGATGGAATCCCTTTTAAGGAAAGCTGCAGAGGATATTTTACCTGGGGTAGGATCAATATCTTCTGGACTGAACTGTTGTACTAGCAGACCTGAACTTAAATTTGTTTTGTGGATGTCCACTTTTTTTTTTCCCTACTGTAGACCACCCACACATGGCTGTTGACAGGTGCACCATCTAAAATTCTAATTGTCTCTTTGTATGGTGATGCCGTTGGATAAAGTTTAAAGAAAATATTCATTATTTCAGCCTCATTTTTTGGATAGTAAGTCTTGATTGTAATCTCTATCTTTGCTTTTGTTTTTCAATACGTGCGATGTCATTTGGGAATTTGAGTGTGGTTATTGGTACATGAGCTCTGTCCCTCATTTTCCTGGGAGAGAAAAATCAAGCATGAACAAATTGCATGATTGCAAACAAAAGTGATGACCTTTAGTTTTGTTACTGGCTTTCGAAATCGGGAAGGTATTTTGCAAAAATAGGTGATGTAAGTGAGAAATACGGAAATTTGAAGTACCATTTTACGCATTGCAAAGAAGTTTCAAAATTATTAGGTTAATCTACAAGGCTCATGCTGTGATTATAAATATCTAAAACTTAACTTTCTGATCATTCATTATCGAGCTTTTTTCATTTTCAGAAAACTATGATGTGGTTTCTTTCTTCGGTATTTTATTCTTCTAGAAATGCTAATGCATGCACAAAAGCTCTACTACACTTGCATGGACTCTTGTTAAGCTAAAATTTGAATTTGACGTTTACTATTGCTTGGTTTGAGTATTGACTACCAAGAATTTAAGAGATACTGTAGTTGAAAAATAAAGTTAAGAAGTAGAAAAGATACCCTTTAGAAGACTAGTAGAGAACTACCGGAATGTAAATCAAGTTGCTAACTATCAACCTGTAAGCTGAAATGCTAAGCCTTACCCAGAAATTGAATGTGCAGTCTACCATGTGACTGTTATTTTGATGGAAGTCATCTGCTGTTTGCAGGTGGTAGTCATCTGTGGAGGATCATTTAGGCGCGGGAAAGCTTCCTGTGGGGATATGGACATTGTATTCACACATCCAGATGGAAAGAGGTACAAACTCTATGTCCTCTCTCTCTTTTATAGTAACAGAAAAAGGTGGTCGTACCTCGACTTTTTATGCACTTTTTTGACGTAGTTTTTGATCAACTTAACAACTTGATTTAATTTTTTGTTCTTTCTAGCCATAAAGGCTTTTTACCAAAACTCATCAAGCGTTTAAAGGATATGAGTTTTTTAAGAGAGGACTTGGTTTTCAGCACTCATAGCAAAGAGGTAATTAGCTTTTGGCTGTTTAATTTTTCTTTACCTCTGTATTTCTGTTAAAATATAAAACTATTGTTGGCCCACCTCCTAATAGCTTAAGCTTTTGGGAGAATTGGTAAACTAACATGGTATCAGAGCAGGAGGTCCTGAGTTCGAACCCCTGTAATTGCACTATTTAACCCCCTTTATTATCATTGCGTGTTGGGCCTTTAATATGTTTCGGGTTTCTTATAATTTGTGTTGGACTTTCAAATTAATATTTGTCCGCACGTTTGCCCATTGTCTGGCCTGCACGTGAAGGGGAGTGTTAAAATATAAAATTATTGTTGGCCCACCTCCTAACAGCTTAAGCTTTTGGGAGAATTGGTAAACTAACAATTTCAATTACATGTCTCAGTATGTTATACTTGCGCTGAAAGTTTTGTATGCCTCGAGTTGTATTGCCCATGTAATTTTTTTGTTATTTACTTAGATTTTTTTTTATTTATTTCTTTTTTCCGGAGGATTCTTTTTTTTATTGCTACAATTTGAAATGGTCATAATTTGAGGGGGAAAAAAAAAAGGGGGTCGGAAAACACTGTTTAAAGTCTGAAACCATTGGCGAAAAATTATCTCCTCAGCATTTGATGCTCTCAGTCTAGAGACTTTGAAATGGGAGTGCCTATAGTCGTGGATAAAAAAAAAATGGTAAAGCTTAAACTTGCAAGCCAAAATAAAAATTTCTTTTTAAGTTACTAGATGTTCCCTCTCTACTTGGATATGCCATTTAAGCATTCTCCTCCTGATATTCCATTCATTCATTTATATGGACGTGCCATAGTTTTTACTCTTTTCTGTTTGTCATGCCAAGAGTATAATGTGACACTTTGACAGGGTACTGATTCTGGTGTTGACACGTATTTTGGTCTTTGCACATATCCTGGAAGAGAGCTACGGCACCGCATTGATTTTAAGGTACATGCCGATATCTCATACGTTGGGCTTGCATTTGTTTGTTGCTCTATCAAGAAATTTTGTATTTGATTTAGTGTTCTCATAATACGATAATCTGTGCCATTTTTCTTAAGGTGTATCCCCGTGATATATTTGCATTTGGGCTGATAGCGTGGACTGGAAATGATGTACTGAACAGGAGGTATATCTCCTACCCGACACTCGTTTCTCATCTTTCCGATCTTCAACGGAGTAAACTAATTACTTACCGCTTACAAGTTGATGGTCTAATACCTATGATAAGTGATACAGTTTCCCACCATTAAGCAGAGATTCTTCCAAGTTGATCTAATCCTCGGTTGCAGGTTGAGACTGCTGGCTGAATCAAAAGGATTCCGGCTCGATGATATGGGGTTGTATCCAGCCACACACGGATCTCCTGGTAAACGGGTAAAAATACTTTTGAACGTCATCATCTGAAATGAGCAGCTATTTTCGCAGTTCATTTACTGTTAAATGTTGGTTCAATGACAGGGAATAAAAGCTACTGCGAGTTTGAAATTCGATGAAGAGAAAGAGGTGTTTGATTTCCTTGGTTTCCCTTGGCTTGAACCTCATGAAAGGAACTTGTGACATTGAAACTTAAATGGTTGTTGTGTAGGCAGTGTTTGTATATAGAAGAAGCCCCACTTGATTTTTGTAGTAGTGCTTGGGGTTGGGGCTCACACCCCCCAAACTTGTGATGGTGGGGTTGGAGTCGGAGTCGGAGCCTCTCGGCATTTTTGGTTTTGTAAATGTGTAAAGCTCCTAACCCTGTCGTAGAGCTAGAAAGAGGGAACTCGGTCGGGAGGATTATTTTGGCCTCTGGTCCTTGTATTTCCTCTTTTTTTTTTTTTTTTTTGGTTGTAAAATAATGACTAGAAACATAACTAGAGAGTTTCCAAGTTGCTATATGTTATAATGTTATGTATTAGGGGTTATATCGATGATGATTTATGCTTTCTTTTTTACTTGACGCAAGCCCAAAATTATATGTTTTCTTGCTTGATATTAAGAATAAACAACTATGTACATATACTTGTAAATATATATATATATATATATATATATTGGGTTCTAAAGAAACAACTGTGTTCAGAATATTGATGAAAATACTGACGACTTCGTTGATATTTTCCCGAAAATATTAGTAATCAATAATAAATAAATGTTAAATTTTGATTTTTTGTATATTTACCGAGGTACGTATACTAAAAGATTGGAGGAGATTGGAGGAGATTCGACTGACACTTAAATATTTAGAGTCTTACATAGTTAGAGTCCGTTTGGTACTAAAAGATGGAGGATATTCGACTGATACTTAAATATTTAGAGTCTTATAGGTTAGAGTCCGTTTGGTACTAAAAGATAGGAGGAGATTCGACTGATACTTGAATATTTAGTCTTACATAGTTAGAGTCCATTTGGTTCATATGTTTGCTTTTGAAATGAAAAATTTTATTATTTTAAAATAAGAAGTCATTTAAAAAAATTAAAAAAAAGGAACAACGTTTGGATGTATAAGTTTTTGTAATTATGAAGAAGAAGAAATTTTTGAAATCTTTTGTTTGGATAGATGGTAGAAAAAATCATTTGAAAATTAATTTTTTTTTTTAACAAATCTAATAAAATCTTATTATATTTTAATTAGATATTGATATAGATTTGTTCCTTTTTAATAATGAACACATTCTAAAACATGGTCTTAATCGGAGATAAAATGAAAAAAGTTAAGGAATTTTAATGGTTAATTTGGAAACCCCATTCATCCTACATTATTTTCAAATATAATGCGATATGTGTTTGGATATCTTATATATTATATTCAAATACAAATACTTTTGAAAATTTGAATTTAATATGATCACTATTTGTCATTCCATTTTTCTATCTACTTTTATCTATCATATCACACACACACTCTCTCTCATTAATAACCTAAACACACATTACATTTTAATACAATGTAAAAAAAAAAAAAAAAATCCAAACGCATATTTTGTTTTATTGTATTATATTGAATATAATACACAATAAATGTAGTTTTCAAACGAACCATAAAACTTAAAATAAAGGAGAGAAATTTTTTAGAATGAAAATATTAATATGTAAAATAGATTTGAAATGAAAATAAGTGAAAGAGTTGATTTTTAGATTTAAACAAACACTATTTTTATTTCATTTTTAAAATGAGATGAGCCAAGTATACAAAACAAACGTCACCAAAAAAAAAAAAAAGGAAAGAAAAGAAAAAGAAAAAAAAAACTCGAAATACTGATCCGTTCGTGACTCCATCAACTTATTTTGGAATAAAGAGTGATTTTCTTATCTAAATGTAACAATTTGATTCTGATACTTGAATTTGACATACTCTAAAACGTGTATGACATGTAGCTTTTGTCAAATAGTACCTAAAGTAAAGTGAAAGCAAACAAAAAGCAAAAGCAAAGCAACACATTTACAAAAGCCAACTTTAAAAAATAATATTAAAAAAAATCTTTAAAAAATGAAAATGAAAAATGATTTGTCATCGATTTGAGATAAAATTTTTAAATTAAAGTTGGTTAATTTTTAAAAAATTAATTGTAATTTTTGTTGACTTGTTATAAAAAAAAAACAAAAATTAAGATGAAAATTTGAGTTGGAATCTAAGCTCCCAACAAGTTTCTTTGAGTCCAAGGAGAAGTCGAACAAAAAAAGAGAAGGAAAAAATAAAAAATAAAAAATAAAAACACGTTTTTTAGAACGGAAGAACTTACAGAGAAAGAAAGGATGCAAGCGACACTCACGTCGTTTACAGGGAATTTTTTTTTTTAAAGAATATTCTTTATTGACGTGTCCTTAATTTAAAAAAGCCTGTCGTGTTTCGTCAGGAAAAAAAAAGGGACGAGAGCAAGCAACCAAAATAGCACCTCAGAATATACTAATAGAAATAGATTAGAAAAATTGAATAGAAGTAGAAAGATAATAATATGATTTAATTACTCCCAGTATTCTAATGCGGCTAACTTAACAAGTAAGAAGAGAGGAATTTAGATAGGATTTCTCAAGTTTAAAATATAAAAGTGTTATATATTTTTTAATAAATAAGAGTCATAATTCGTACCGTAATATATAAATATATATATATTCCTAAAGTTTGTTTCTTGCTTATCTTGTGTGTAATGTAAGCAAAACAAAATAGTAACAGCTCTATATCAAGGATGTCATAAGAAAGGTAAAGCAACCTACCAAAACTACATAAAAACTAAGCAAAGCTACAAAGGAGCCACCATTCAGTTACTTGACTATTTTCACTCCTAGAAATCCTTCATGTGTTGACCCTAAGGCTATGTTTCGTAGAAGGGAGAGAAAAGTGAAAGGAGGAAATAGTAGATCACCTAGGTGAGGAAGATGAGTAAGAAGTGAGAGGTCTATTCTTTCATAATGTTTGGTATGATAAGAAGGAAAGAAAACAAAAATCATCTCTCTTGTTTGGTACTAAATATAGGAGAAATCAAATAATAGATTTTATTTATAAAATGCCTGTATAATTTTTAACCAATGAAATAGATTAAATTCCTCAAAAAATCTCTCCATTAATTTGGAGGGATTAAAATTGAGGCTTTTTGAAGGATTAGGAGTCCCCTTACTAATCTCTTTCTTCCTCTCTTCTCTCTTACCAAACAATTATAATTGTCAAAATCCTTCCACCAATCTCTCCACCTTTCACCTTCCTTTCATTTTTCTCTCCTACCAAACACAATCTAAGTGCTAGGGTTGTGCTTCTGTATACACCTGTCTGTTTTGGTCGGCTCAATAAAGGGGAGCTGAAGACCGATCACCAACCACAGTGGTCCGGTCAGTTAATCGACCGACGGCATTAGTTTTTGGCGGTGGGTTCTTGGTCGGGTAGAAGAATGATAATCAGATAGGTTTTCATTTTTTTTAACATGTAAATATGTATTGATAAATTGGATATTAATAATCTTGAAACTTTCGTTTAATCTAATTCATTATAATAACGAGAACAATTATGACATATGAAATTAACCTTTTATTATATGATAAATGTCATATGTATATAAAATGTGTTTGTTTTCAGACACTAATCCTAACCAAAAAGGAAAAAAAAAAAAAAAAAAGAAAGAAAGAAAGAAGGAAAGAAAAAGGTTTTTTTTTTTTTTTTTTTGGTCGACACTATCACCGCCGTCGACTGAATCTTTCCTCATACCGTCTGAAGGAGATTTTGATGGTAAGTTTTTAAGTTTTCAGGTGAAAATAGGAGATTGTGCATGTGGCTTTTTTATTAAGTTTTTTGTGTTGCTTAATTAGATTTTAATGAGATTTTTTTTATTAATTCTTTGAGTATATTGATATTATATATAGGCAATGGAATAATAAAATTTTTACAATATTTGCATGTGATAATTTTGTGTTTTTAAATATAGGGTTGTTTAAAACATGAGAAATTGGTTGTTTATTTGTGTATTCAATGAATTAGGTTTGTTTCGAATGAAATTGGTTGTGAATTTGTTTGTTAAGCTTGCAAAATTGGTTACGTAATATGAATAATGTTAAATTTTTGAAATATTGGAAATTGGTTCTTTAGATTGTGTATTATTTTATGACCTTCGGCCACGTGTCGTCTGGTAATTGGTAAAGAACATATTCTAACTTTGCCCATTTTGACATTGAAATATTCCCAATTAAAGTTAAAAGATAAGGCACCAAATACACCGATTGGTTCACAACATATTCTAACTTTTCCTATACATTTTACAGTATTCCCATTAACTTTATATATATATATATATACACACACACACATATATATAGCTAAGGCAGCCAAGTAAACCACACGCACTTCTCCAAATCCCAGATCCAAATTCCTCTGGATCATTTTCTAATCATAGAATGGTAAGGTCCTCATGTACCAGCTATTATAAGGATGCATATATATATATATATATATATATATATATAGCGGTGGAGCTATTAGGGACGAGTGAGGATATCAGCCTTTATTGACTTTTTTTTTAATTGTTATTTCTTTTTTTTTTCGAAAAAAAAAAATTATATATGCCCTCACTTTAGAAGGCCAACTTGGTTGTTGTACATATATAATATGTTTATATAATTGAACACTAATTATACGTTGTCCCTTGAACATACATATATATATATATATGAATATATGTATATATGTATATTGTAGGTGGGAACAGGTGGGAACAGGTGGGAAAAGCCAGACGATAACAGTAGGAGCATGGGGAGGGAGTGGTGGAAATGGGTGGGATGATGGGTCCTACACTGGTGTTCGAGAAATAGAGCTTTCCTACAGAGATGCCATTGGCTCCTTCAGTGTCGTCTACGACTTGAATGGCAAGCCCTTTCCTGGACCAAAACATCCCAGTAAACATTCCTTCACAACTATGAAGGTTAGTAACTAAATTACTTGTTATTTATATATATACATATAAATATAAATATATGTCTTTATACGGTCCTTCCGATGGGAGGTCACTCTCCATGGATGTCTCCATCGTGATATTAAATGAGTAAGATACAATTATAATACAAAAAGTACGTAGTTACGTAACACATGATGAACTTAAAAATCTGAATTGTTAATGAAAATCATATTTTTTTTATGGTTAACATATAAAACAGATTTTTCAGATATATGATGTGTTATGTTACGTTTTTCTTGAATTAATATTTATGTTAGAGGCACCCTGGAGGGGCTTTTGACCAGAGAAAGACCGTAGAAACATCTATATATATATATATATATATATATATATAATATGCATTAGTAAATCGCGATATGTGTATAGATATTAAAGACCGTTAGATTGGCTAACATTTAAGACCAACAAGAGGACCTTCGGACCATATGGAGCTGAGCAAGGGACGCCTTTCACTTTCCCGATCGAAAATGGTGTAATCGTTGGTGTCAAAGGAAGATCTGGCGAACTCCTCGATGCCCTTAGCTTTCACTTATCACTTTAAGATGATAATATAATAATATCATAAAATAATATATAAGATCATGATGACGACGTCTCTCTAAGATGTCTTGGCTTTTTTATGTAATCATAAATAAAATTGCAGTGAGCTCTCTAGAGCTGGTTGTATAGTGTGTTTGTAACATATAGTGATGAATATGCAGTGTGATGTATTGAGCTCTCTCTATTTGTATAAATTGAGAGATTATTATATAAATAAAACTCACATACTATGCAGTTTTTATCCTTTTTATTTTTTTATTTCTATTTTTTGGCTCTCATTCTCACCTCCAATTTTTTTTTTTTTTCCCTCTCTCTCGCTTGCTAGGGATGATCCTCACCAAATCCAATACAAACCAATAAACTATTTTGATTAAATATTGCCTGAGAGATTGTGCTATATATGATGTTGATCAAGATCGTTTACGAGTTAAATCAAAATAATATATATATATATATATATAGAGATATATATATAAATTAATGAAGACAAAATTATCAAAGCCTACACTCAAATTTATTGAAAAGAGAGGGATAAAAGAGAAACAAAATAGTGAAAATCAAAACTAACGTTCATGAAAAATTAAAATAAATAAATAAAAAATAAATTAACCACCCTTCACATAAGGTAAACAAACACAACATAGTTTTTTTTTTTCTCCAAATGAGCGACTATATGTTTTTTTTTTTCCCTCTTTATTGCATGTTATTAAACTTCTCTAATTTATTCCAAGAATGTTCATTTATCTCCCTTTTCTTCACTCTATCCAACTAAGAAGAATTAATACCAGTTTTGGAGTTCTTACTTACAGTCCTAAATACAGAGACATATAGACAAAGCCGGTTTCGTTTGAGTTATCAATATTGACTACTTCATTAGCTATTATTTCAAGTCAAAAAATTTAGTACATGCAAGTTGAATTCTCAATTTATTTAATTTTTTTCAATTTCAAATACTGAGTTTTAACTTGCTGGCCGGTACAAATTGAGTTATTCAATATTAGCTAGTCTATTATGTGTGAGTTACAGCTGCGCGCAGTTGCTCACTTCGTGTGTGTGTGTGTGTAAAAATATATATCACACAATTTTTAACTAGAAATTTGTACATCACTGGTTTGAAAAAAAATATAAGGCCGGAAAAAATTCTTAAATATTTTAGAGTATCTCTCTCACCAATTTTGACGGTAATAGTTTTAATTTCCCTCGAATAAATGAAGAGGGAATTTAATGAGGATCAATTTAGAATACGACATCTGAACTAGGTTAATATCCCTCTTGTAAAAAATTAAAAAAAATAAAAAAAATAAAAAGATCCATAAAGTTGAGGAGGAATATAAAAAGAACACAAAAAGAAAACACAAAACAAAAGCCGACCGCACACAAAAAACACAAAAAAAGAAAAGAAAAGAAAAGAAAGAAAAAAAAAAAAAGGTCCTAAAGGAGCCAAAACTTGATGAAACCTCAAAGGGAATCCCTCAAGGATCTAACAAAAAGACGACCACATAATAAGAAGAATCACATTCGAAGACACATGAGGAAATCCTTTTGAGGATCTAACAACGCTATACATGATGACGAATAATATTTGGTCCAAAGAAAATTCCATTTAAAATTATTGGCGTAATCAACTGGCGTCAAAAGCATGAGAAATCCCAATAGGAATAGGAAAACGGCCCTTGAAAAATCCTCTACATGTGCAAAAAAAAAAAAAAAAAACCCCCACCGCAATCGGCGACACTAGGACGAGGCCCGGCCTGAACTAAATCCGATGATCTTCGAAGCTGCTAAAAATCTTTGTTGAATATTCGAACACCGAAGAATAAACAAATCATCCAACGTATTATTCATAGTAACCTGATCTAATTAACGAGTTAGTGTCGCAAATACCTCTACATAAAAGCTGCAAAACATATTCCCATTATGCTTCAAAACAGTCCAGAAGCACTAAAAAAGCTTACAGTTGACAGCGGAGTTGCTGGCGTTGATTTTTGAATTGCACGCTCTGTTGTTTCTTTGTTGAGTTTCTTCGCAAACGCTTCTTCTTGTTTAATTTATCTAGTATAGCCACGATTTCTCCTTTAAGCTTCTTACAAGTTGCTTCTTCTCTTTCTTTATCCTTACGTTGCTTCTCTAATACTGCTAGATTTTCTTCATCACAAATCATCTTGAGACACGATCCCATCTCCTATTCCCATCTTGAAACCCAACCTCAGCTCCTACCCTGATTATGAATCTTGACCGTGACCTGGGTCATGAAACTTGATATCAGTTCCTGTCCCGAAACTAGACTCTGGTCCTGAGATCATGACTGAAATTTTATCGTTTGAAAGCTTAATTCTTAATACAACATCTTATTGTGTAGTATAATATTGTACTACAATGTAAAACCAAATAATATATTATATAACAATAATACAATACAATACATGTTAAACAATATAATACAATACAGCGAGCCAAACATGTCCTTAATGGTTTGAATAAAAGGCTAAAATGTTGGGATAATTAGGTCAACTTTTATCTAAATAACATGTTGAGCGTATTAATACATAATTTTAGTTATTATTTTGGCTAATTTGAAAGAAAAGATAGTTCAAATCCAAATGGGAGTTATGTTTTTTCTTGGCTAATTATTTTGCAACTTCTCGATCTAGGTCTATGAAGGGTGGGGGGGAAAAATAGAGCTTTAAATTTACCCGTTCATGATTACATAAATAAAAAAAAGAACACAATCCTGGAAATCTTAGCAAATTAAGCTACTCATTGTACACTTTTTTTTTTTAATGGATTTTTTTAATTTAAAAAAAAAACAGAAGAAAGCTTTAAAGTAACCATAAAAAATGGAAAAATAATTATCTCTTGCATAGAAAGTATCACAAATTTCCTTTAGCAAATTAAATCACAAATTTACATGTCCAGTTCAGCCTCGGTGACCTTCGTGTTCTCGCGTCTGTTTTTCCACAGCTTAAGAATGAAAAATAAGTGAAAATTTAGACTTCCATATAACATAATAGAACATTAACAAAAATCTGACTACTAATTAACATATGATCAGCAAACTATTAAGAAATTAATTAGAGGGTAATAAAATTGTTTACCTTTTTCACGTTTTCGAGTACCGACTCTTGAAAAATCTGACTATCCTTCATGAATTGTCCCTAATATTCCTCAAATTTATTTGTTTCATAATTTTCATAATTTTCTGAACCCGTTATATTTGATACTGGAGTTTCTGGTGCTGATTTTTGAATTGCACGCTCTGCTATTTCAACGAGTTTCTTCGCAAAGGCTTCTTCTTGTTCTTTATGTTTAGCTCGTATAGCCGCAATTTCTTCTTTAAACTTCTTACAAGTTGGTTCTTCTATTTCTTTAGCCCGACGTTGCTTCTCTAATTCTGCTAGATTATTAAATATTTAAAAAAAAAAAAAAAAAAAAAAAAACTCCTGTCCTTCATATGAATAAAAAAGGATTTCCAATCTCCCTCTCTCTCTCTCTCGCAAAAAGAAACAAAGATGCTTGTATCTCTCAACATGTTAGAAAATCAACATGTTTCAATAGGAGCAGGTGGTGGGAGGAGGAGAGGAGGAGAGGGATTTGGATAGAAGTTTCTAGGTTTAAAATATGAGTGTTGCATGGTACACATTTTTTCAAAAGGGTAAAGCACTTGAATGACATAAATTTAACACAAAATTAAACTAAAGTTAACTAAAATTTATGTCATGTTGGTTAAGAATGGAGAATTTGTGTCATGTTGATCAAAAATAATGGAGAATTTGTGTTATGTTGGTCAATAAATGAAAAATAGGTAATTATTAAGGTATTTTTTTTTCCCCTTTCAAAACAAGAAGAAGAAGCTAAAAAACTAATAACGTAAAATCATAATGGGAATATTTCTTAACACCTTTATAAAAATTTTTTGCCCGGAATTGGACTTAAGGAATATGAACAATTCATGAAGGTTAGTCAGATATTTCAAGATTCGGTACTCAAAAACTTGAGAAAGGTAAAAATAAATAAATTTACACTCTAATTAATTATTTAGTCAATCAATAGTTTGTCATGTTTGTGTTTTAAACATATGAAGAACGAATTTTCACTCATAATTAGGCGGCAGAAAAACAGAAGCGAGAATGAGAACGAGAAGATCTCCGAGGCTGAATTCAACTAGTAGTACTATCTAGATTCAAATCTCCATATCCTTAATTCTTAGTTCGATATATATACATATACATATGCAATTTTATTTTTTTTTCCCCTATTGCCGCTCTTTTCATTTATATGAAAAGCTCTGAACCCTAAAGTAGAGCTAGAAATAGAGAAACTGGGAGGATTATTTTGACCTTTTTTTTCCTTAATTATATATTGTTGCTCCTCGCTTAGGGGTGTTTGCATATTACGAGTCAATTCAAAACCAATTACCTGAAACTTTCGTATCGGAATTTTCCCAAACTGTTATCAATTCAATAGTCCTTCAACCCAACCCAAAAATATCGTATTTCGCCGATTGGTTGCATTCTGCAGATTGAGACTAGGATATGATTTTGAGCGTCTGAATTTAAGACTCTTGAAGGCTCATTTCAGCACTAACCTTATTAAGTGTAATCCTTCAATTTTTGTAGGAAGAAACTCAGGTTAAGTTCCAATCATAGTTTTTGCTAATAAAAATTGAGCTAAACAAATTTAGGTTTGAAATCACCTAAATACCACTAAAAACTAAGACATGTGCCGTGCACTTGATAAATTTCATCCAAAAAGTATAGGAGCAAAGATGATATATTGAGTCGTTGGGGTAAGCGATGGATGAAAAAAATTGAAGGTTGAAGTTGAAAGGCATGTTGTTTCAGTCCTACGGTTCAAGAGAATTTTGAGAAACTAATCTGTTTTTTTTTTTTTTTTTTTTTTTTTTAAATATAAGACATTAGAAAATTAAACTTTCTTTCAAAAAAAAAAAATTCAACTTTCACATTAGGAAGGAGTCCCATTTTGAAAAATACAAGTTCTTTAACCGTCTAATTCTTTATAAAAAAAATCATCTCATTACTTTCTTGTAAGTTTATTCGTGTCGATTTCTGGAGAAGCTGAGGGTTTCATTCCAAACAATGTCGAGGTTAAAGTGATGTAATGTTGTCATGTTGTTTTTAACACCTCATTCATCGAGTGTAGAGTATTTTTAAGCTGTATACAAATGTCTAGATTTTCTTGCTACCAGTCAATAACTAGTGCTAAGTCGAGACTTGAATATAATCAATTATACAAAAAGCTTCACCATTTGAACAGAAATAATCCTTTTTTTAAACATTGCAATCATAAAATAACTAAACATGAGAAAAACTCTTCTTACGAACCAGTCGAACTCATCAAGCTTTTGGGCTGCTACTTCTTGTGAGTTAACTTGAAAATCTTTTAAGAGAAGCATAATATAACATTGTTGTTTGTTAGTTGTTGTAATTAAAGTTATTGTGTAATACTAATGAGAACATAGATTATGAAATTAGTCTTTTTATGCTTGTAAATCCTTTGATAATGAAATGAATGGGATCATAATTTAACCAGAGAAAAAGAGGTATATAGCTTCTTTTTTTTTTTTTTTAAATATTTAAGATAAGCAACATATTTGAGGTAAATAATTTATTTATGATAAATGATTTAATTATGATTAAATTACCTTTAAAATATTCTCATAAAAAAATTGGTTAAAATAATTGAAATATGATATTTATGGAAAATATTTTTAAAAAATTGCCTATTTGTTGTAATTTCTAATGGAAATAAATAAAGGTTAGACGTCTTTAGCACCAAAAAACAAACAGACGAATGTAAATTAGAGTTGGAGTGGGGAGGTGAATTAGACAAATGGCCAAGTCATGGTAGTGAGTTCTAAATATGGACAAAAATGAAAATAAAGCTCATGTTACTGACATGATCCTAACAGACAACAACTCCACTGAAATGGAAAACTTAAAGAAGTAGCTTGCTCAAGAGTATGAAATTAAAAGACTTGCATGATCTTAGGTTCTTTCTTGGAATTGAAGTTGTTAGATCGAAAGACGATATTTTCTTGTTATAATGAAAGTATATCGCGGATCTTCTTCAAGAAACCGGGATGTTGGGTTGCAAGTCGTGTGATACTCTGACAAATGTAAATCACAAAATTGGAGCAATGGCAGATTGTTTTTTGGTTTTTGCCCTTCCTTAATACTTGCTCGGATTTTTGACCCCCGTATTTATGTAATTGGAGGTCTAAAAAACTGAAGTTATTTAAAGATTAATTGGTAAATACAACATGTGCTTGAGAGAAAAATTTTTAGTTGCCTGTGGTCAAGAGCAATGTCATATCGAAACATAGCCTAGATATCACTGACTACAAGCGAAAAGCAATATAAATTCCTCAAAGTATCAAGGGGATCCGAAAATGCGCAGGCTGGAAACGATGCTATGAGAAGTCCAGCATCTCACATCATCAGAAGGACGAGCTCAGTTTCCAGAAGATAAAATGACCTTTACAGATATTTTCTTGCCAGAGCACGAACTTTGGTATCAAAATGCGACGACGTAACGCGGGAACCAGGCAAGTAAAGGGGGTTAAGAAGAATCTGAAAATTCCAAACACAAAAACTTGTCAAAAACCAATGTCCCGTTGAAAAGCATGATGGGTTTATTCAGTTAATCATGCACAAGGGGGAAGAACATGAATCAAAACAAAATAACTCGTAAAGTTCCTAAAATTCGCAATGGCTAATACATAACGTTCATATTTTCCATTTTGTCTGGTACAGTCAAAAAATTCTTGTCACTAATGATAATGTTTTATTTTCAAACTTTTCACCTAAGTTGCAATATCATTTTCATGTTCGGGAAATCAATATTTATTTTTTCAAGCACAAACATTCGGTTTGACAAAATCAAGCACTCAAATGCTAAATTCTATATTGCTAGTTTACCAACGAACGGTTATACAGTAAACAGTCAATACATCCAAGCATAAATTTCCTGTTTACCAACAATAAATAAAGAACACAAAAATCTCCTCCCAACAACAACGACGACGACGACAAAATTGCAATGCAAAAATATGTTAATGAACTTTTTATGTTTGCTTGAAGTTAATGCCCATCTATTCATTCATCTCATCGTAGCCCAAGGCCAGACGACAAAATTGGTGGATTCTTGAAAAGAGTAAAATGTACAATAACATGTCCAAGTATAACATATTTGCGAGTGAGAAAAAAGGAACACATAAGCAACTCCTTGAGTACCAAAATGAAAAAATACTTTGAACCTATCATGCTAGTGAGTGCAAGGTGAATAAACGAATTCATCAGGAACCAAATCAGCTAACATTTTTAAATGGAGAGCAAGAGTAGAACATGTAAAATGGAGTCCACCTACCCAGATGAACAATAATGAAAGGACTAAAGAGAGCATGATATCAAACTGGAAGAAACGCACTATTACCTTTATATAGAGTTCGTGAACCTCTTGGAAGAAGCTCTTAATGCCATCATCATTCCGGGAGTCATGAAGTAGCATAAATCTAGTATGTAAGGTTCTAGTTAAGAAAACAACAAACTGAGAAGTTCGAGACACGTGTGTCACCACAAAAAAAGTACTACAGTTACAAATGTACCATCTCATTCATTAGCTACTTCCAGTTTGAGGCAAGTATTAAGAAATGTCAATGTTAAACCTATGCGAAGGTCCTAAATATAACATGGAAACACGAAATAACAAACACTTGTAGCATGCAATTTAGAAATTAATCCATAATTTGTGAGGATATGACCAGCTGTAACATATACTGAAACAACCAGATCGTTGAATCGGTCTATTGCCTTCAAGAACCTGCAAGGAATGAAAAGAACAGAATCATTAGGAGGAATACTGTAGATTAAGTGGCTAACCACAACAGAACAGAAGGTTGCCTTTTGGAAAACCAACATAAAAGAAAAAAATTAGAAGGGCGTGACACGGACATGGCGCTTGTTGTCCATGCAAGGTCCTGAACGATATCGAGAGCAGCATGTAAAACAAACTGATGCAGCTGAGCAGCATCTTCTCTCTGTCATGAGGTCATTTACGTGAAGAGTCAATCACCAATATTTGATAAAATCAATCCACATAGCACATTCAGAACTCACACTTAAAGCTAAAAAGATGAAAATAAGTACACAAAAAAGAGGACAACAAGTGCACCAGTTGTCCATCAGAAAAACAAACTATAAAGAATGAGATCCAATCTCCCAATAGCTCTGAATCCACAACGCTTATCCAAAACTACGGTCGTTTTCAACTTCCATCAGAATTTAAGCCAACCCCCTAAAAAATTCGCTTAATTCTTCCGAGCCGAATTGATAAGTACAGTGCTAAGACCGCCGAAATCCAAATCAGTCTAATCCTACCCTCTTTTATTACTGGAATGAGGTGATGCTGTTATTCTCAGTCACTAAAGCAACAAAAATAATTGAATTCAACAGCTTCAACTATTTTTTTTTTTAAACAAATGATATGTAATAGTCACTAGAGGTTTAATAAAAATCAGTTCAAGATCACTAATAAAATATCCAGTACTCATTTCTGTAAATGGGGTTTTTTCTTTTTCCCCTTATTGGAATGAGAAAATGCTGCTAGTTTCAGTTCTATATATAAGAATTTTTACAACATATATATATATATATATATATGTATATGTATATGTATTTAACATGCCATAACTTGAATGGTAGCTAGAGCTTTTAGAATCAAACATTGCAGATAGAAATAACCATCAACAGAAACTGAAAATCGTTAAGAGAGAGAGAGAGAAATCGATCTTTAATTGGAAGTAAATACGAAATCGTGAGTAGAGCTATGAAATCAAAAATCAGAGATGACAAAGAAAGGGAACAGAATCAAAAGAAAGGGGGAGAGAATTACTTTAGGAGCAGATCCGACTTCAGCTTCGTAAATAGGGATGTCGTTCCTGCTGACGATGATGAAACAAGCCGTCGTCGCCATTTCCAAGCCCTCCGTAAAACAGTGTTGTGTTGTTTGGTTGGTGGGAAAATTTGAGAGAGAAGAAAATCACAGGGAGAGAGGCAAGCCAGAGATCGGAGAAAGTGATCTCACAAGGAAGATCACAGAGCTCTCCCCTCTATTTACGATTAGAAGTCTTCTAATTCCACGACCGTTTTGATATAGATCGGACGGTCATGGAGGTGAAGGTTCACTGGCTATACGCTGCATCCACGTTCAGTTTTTTTTAAGGAAAATGATCTATTAGCATTAAAAATTCAAATGATTTTCGCTTTTATTAATCGGATTTAATTAATCAGTAAATCAACTAACAGTTAATCTAAAAATCACTTATTAATATTGGTGAAAATGATTAATTAGTGATGAATCATCTAATCAATTCCACCCACAAGTTATCAATATCATTTACCATGTTTCATTTGTTAATTTTTCTTCTGTGATTTTATTATTCTTATATCTCTTCGTAGTTAAAAAATAAAAAATAAACCGCCTGACTCTTAGTATTATGTAAATATATTTTTGTATATTTTCCCTGACCAGACGGCAGAAGATTTCTATATGTTCATTGGTTATATATTGTCTTAAGTAGAAATGTTTTCTATTTATTGCGTCACCTCGGGTCCTACAAAACTCAGCTTAATTTGATTGTCGTTTAGAAATAAAGCTACTACTCGTTTTTTTTTTTTTTTTTTTAATGCAATGATGGTAAAATTTTGGACTTGGATAAGTTCAAAAAATAAAAATTAGTGGACTTTAATCTTCAAATCATTAGGGGCTTCAAAGGGCGATCGGCCAGATTCCTAAAGTGCACATTACAAAATTTCTGCCACACCAGCATCTGACTTTCAACAAGATTAACCAAAAACATCAAAGGCTGTAATCAGCTCGTGCCATAAGGTGTTGGGTTAAGTCCCACAACAACCCTCGTATTTAGTCACCACCGTTGAGTTTGTAATCTTGACCAGACAGCAGTTGATAAGCCGGAGGGAGGCAAGAATAACATCAAGTCATCATGCCCACTTATGCCCTGGGCAACACGTGCTACAATGACCAGGATAAAGGGTCGCGATCCCAATCGAATTAACCGCAAGATGCATCCTAAAAATAAAATTAAAAGAGAGAGAGAGAGTGATGCAAGACACGAAATTTACACAACTACAATACTATATTTACAGCAATTGATATCTTATCAAGAACAGTCCATCGAACCTCTAAGGAATTTTATAAGTAGTGCCACAATTAAAGTTACAAAGGATGACAAATGACGTCTATAAGATATGCCGATGAACCCCTTAATTTCCCTCAGGAATGATAAATCTTTGCATCAGAGAAAAGTACCAAGAGGGACTTTGGCCGTCCACAAGATGCATCATTTAGTTCGACCGGGGAAAATTCCCGAGTCCACGGAGCAAACGAATAAAAAGTTTTAAAAAAACAAAAAAACAAAAAAAACAAAAAGGGGGCAAAAAAGAAGTCTAATTCAAATATCTAACATCTAGTATTAACGTGTGCCCTCTTTTACCTTTCACTACCACTACTTGTAAAACCTGCAAGATAGCAATACTACTGCAAAACCCCACAACACCTTATGACTAACATTGCAAAGAGTATAGACCGATACTCGTTCCTAGCCCTCCAAAATTGAAAATACTACGAGTGTATGAGCTTTGCTTTACTTACATTAAACGGTCGGGAAAAAAGGAAGAGGAGGGGAAACTATTTACATGGTAGAGAATTGTTTCGAGAATGGCAAGGTTACGTCACCTTGCTCGAATCGTGTACATATTTTATGTATTTAACAGGACACTTCAAAATACTAACTCCAGTACACGTCAAAAAACGGATTCATGTATTATACTCGCTTGTGCCATCCATTTCTGACTTTCTAAAGAGTCGAATTTGTATTCCGAAAGAGGCTCATATCCAACTTGGTTAGTTCACGATCCAAACTTAGAATAGCTCGATAGCAGTTTCTAATTCTTTAGCACCATAAACCCTGTAAGAAACGGTGAATTGAACCCCATAAATCCTGATGAACATTCATTTATACTCCATGGCCCCGTCATTTGGGGATGCAGGATTGTAAAAACGAACATTTACAAAAAAGGTTGAGAATATACCTCGCTTATACCTAACATCTCGAGAGCTGAATCTAACAGTTCTCTGGAATAGATGATAAAGGAAGCGTCTGAGGCTTCTCTTTAGCATCCATAACCTCGGCACTTGCTTGGTTTCCTTCCCCGTGTGAATTTAGGGTCCCTGGGCTCATCTTCTGGACCTCCTCTCTGGTGTAGATGAAAATCTTTCGAACCATGCAACAAAATTCCCTGAATATATAACAACAATTTAACAACACTTCATACTAAAAAACCGAGTAGATTGTGGAAACCAAAATGATATCAACACCAACGTACGATAACTGAAAGCATTTTCAGATCAAGGTAAACAGAAGCACTTACGGCCATGGATCATCTCCAACAAGCATCATATCGCCCTCATCATCTGTGTACACAATCAACCAATTCTTTTTGGGAGCCATTAGTTCACCACCAAATTCGAATAGCCGGTCCAACTCAGCTACCAGTTCTGCATAGTTGTTGAACTTTGTAAGATCTACAGATCTACCAAGTGCAATCCCCTGCTTGTGAACCTGGAATCCACAGAATTCATTAAGCATGTTCTTTACCATGTTGCAAAGGAACTCTGGAGTCTACGAAAATTCAAAGTACGAAAATTATACCTTAGTACAACTCCTAGTTGAACCACTCTGCGCTTTTCCTTGAACCTCTCTCAAAGGTTGCTGACTAGTTTGAACTCGTTTCTCCTGCTCGTTTACAGGTCCTGGGTTATCCGCTGATTTTGAGCCACCTGCCTGTTCTGACTTCTGAGTAAACTCAAATTTGTGCGCTTGGCTAGACACGTGATTCGTCTGCCCGGCGAATTTTTCCACTGGTCTGATAAGAGAATAACCAAAGAGCTTGCAGTTTCCTTCTTTGGGTTTAACAGCCTCATATTTTTGTCCCGATGCAGGTTTTGAGAGCAACTCTCTTGAATGGGCAGAGTTTTCCAAACGAGGAGAGGATGGTGGTGGCATAAACCAGTTTCCATGCGGGTGCTCAACCCGATGACCATGCAGAAGTGGATGGTCGTCAAATCCCACATATCTCCCTTGTGCTTGGTGTGATATACAGCCACTTTGAACAGAACCCTTCAAATTATTCTCCAAGCTAAGTGATAGAGGCGGAGGCATCATTGACCGAGGGCTACTATGCAAGTTGAACCTGCCATCCTGGTCTAGTGAATGTTTTCTCATTGTATTAGCAGGTACAACAGATTGATCAGCGAAGGGCTGACCAATACCACGGGAAGAATCAGCAGCAGCCCCAAAACCTGACAGTAAATCTGTATAAGTCGGTTCATGCCTCCCAGAGGAAACCCAGTTCTCAGATCCATATCTTCTTGAAGAAGCAGAGACATCAACCTTCTCGTCATCAAGAGAAGGTGGCCACATAACGGGCTTTTCAGCAGTATCCGATTCATTACTCTCAGCATAATTTCCTCTCAAGGTCGAGTATTCTTGACCTTGCAAGACCCTTGATAACCCACTTGGCAGTGAAGGGTCTACAGTTACTTTTGATGAACCTAATCAAATTACAAGAAATATGTAACTCAGTGCAACAAATACAAAGTCAAAAATCATTAGATAAATACATGTACGAGATCCACTCATAATTAGATATCATAATGTCATTCCGGGTACCTTCTCTGGTTAGAACAGATGAGTCCGGAGACGAAGGCACAATGTTTGAACGAGGCCTCTTTGACCTGGGTACTGGAAGAGGATTTAGTGCAGGAGGAGCAAGAGCAGGTTCTATTTTCCAAGGAGAAACTCTCTCTGGACGTGGTATCGTCGAAGTTTCATCCCATCTCACCTAACAAGAGAACAAAAAATAACAGCTTTAGCATACCAAATAGAATTATTATAATATACATGTAATATCTCATGTTAATCTTAGACTTCATGATACCTTCAGGCATCTCCATTTGGAATCTTTCCATCTTTTGGAGTCAGCATCTTCAATACCAATTATGGTGCCAGTAAACCTGCCAAAAAGAAAAAAGGGCGTTAGAAAACTACTTTGTATACTTAAATCAACTCTAGATTGCTGGCAGTAAGACAGTGACCCCTTTAAAATAAAAGGTGTTGAGAGGAGGATTTAGAAAACTCGTTACAGCTAACCTACAAAACGACATATAATCTTCGTCTGGAACATCCTACCTTTGTTCTGGCGCTTCTTCGCCTTCAAATCTCATTTTAAATCTCATTCCAATTGAATAGTTACTCTTAGCCGACTCCATGTACCGATCAAATGGAACAATAAACTCTGAAGGGCTTGTCCTGTTAAGACACAAATACAAGAGTTCACATAGGCCATAAAAAGAGTAAACAATTCAAATTCACTTCCTTGCTTTAACCATTAGATTTAAACACTTTATTCCCCTAGGACCTTTCAACAAACAGCCAACGGGAAAAATTGTCGAATGTGAGAGCAACAAGTGTCATAATGTTACTCAGAAAAAGTTTACCAATACAGATACACTACCAAATCCAAGTGAAATTATTTCAAAAAATAGAGATAGAAAAATCATGCATTAATAACCCGTCCAATATATAAGATGTGAACAAATCAGCAACGCTACTAAATTAGAGCACTGCTATGTACCACGAGTGATAAGGATTACAGTTAGATTTTAATCAATAACACTCACTTGCCAACTCTAAACGCACAGATTAGACAAGGACAAGCAAAGTTTTACATACTACTTTTTAATTGGTAGAAAAACTATTGGTCATGCATAGCTGTTTTCATGAAGTTACTGACCATAAAATTTTACCTCACTGTAAAAATTATACGGCATAGATGAATGTGGTAAAAAAAACACACACCTTGGCTTGTAGTACACTGTGAACATGGTTCCTGTTTGGATAGCATGCCAGGCAGTTGCAAGAACACCGAGATGCATGCTATGACTTGATATAACAGATGAGGGAACATTATCTTGCTTTCTCATAGCTCGTCTAACACCAACACGAAGCTCCCCATTCTCACCCCTAAAGAGTCACATGATAACCACAATCTTAGACAAATAACACGAGCCACTGGAACGCATCTTTACTTTTCCGGAAAAAGAAATCAACTAACCTGAGAAAAATGAAGGCATCCCCTGCAACGAGCCTCTTGGAACTAACAAAAACACTCCAACCACTTTGTAGCAAGTGCCTCCGAGGTTGACCTGGCAATCACATTACATGTTACTATACAAGAGAACGCTACGAAAATAAATTACCCACCAGGCAAGTTTGAAGGGGAAAGGAAAGGGAAAGGGAAAAGTTACGAGTTGGACTAAAAGCGCCCAATACATTCACAACCTCCTAATCACAAAAATTCATCAACTCTCCATCCGTATCACTAGTATAAAAAAGAAAAGAAAAAGAAAAAAAGATGATAATACCACTATGCATTACAATTGGGAACGGCCAAGTTAATATCAACAAACACCATACTACCTCGGAATATGTGCCGGAAGCGCCATTCATTTCCATGCAAATCCTTGGCAACCAACTCCTGAGTTGGAGGCTGCCGAGACATGTCCTGCCAGGAAAAAGAAAACAAACAGCATCCAGAATTCAGTTGTTACGAACAAAAATAAACTGAAAAACATGTGTCTTAACTACAAGCTAAAAGGCACCGACCAGTGGGGGAAGGCATTCATCTGCGTGCCGCCTTAGCACTGAAAATCCACCATGAGTGCTCGTATCCGAAGCAGTAAGTGTCTTACAAAATGAATGTACTTGAAATCGGGCCGGCGGGGCTGGAGGAGACCCCTTCTCCACTGAGTTCTCATCTTGCTGGTCTCCCCCAAAAAAAAAAAATCAAGTTGATTAATTTCAACCCAAAAATAAATGGCTTATAATCAAACTAATCCACAAATATCAAATGGGACTTACGTGTTCAGGCAGCAAAGTGATCTGTGCAAATACCTCGTCTGTGTCTGGCTCAGCCTTAAAAGCATACCAAAAGATCCATTATTTCAGCAAATCAAACCAAAACCTTAATTTCAACTCTAGTTATAATTTTTGTTGGAGATGAAATTTTTAAGTTGGAGTTGGTTGATATTTTAAAAACTAGTTATAATTTTTGTTGACTTTTCAGAAAAAGACAAAAATTGAGATGAAAAATTTGAATTCCAATTGGAACACCAAACAAAAGATATATGTATGTATATAAATATATATAAACCGAGAAACTAAAAACTCTTAATTCTCATGTATAATTATTACTTTCACCTACACAGAACTTAAAAACCTACTAATTGTCATATAATAATTGCAGAATCATTACCTTCAACTCAACATTCATCACCCGGCAAAGGATCTTCGGCGGGAGATTATAAACCGGCATCTGTTGATCTGCCACCTGATTAGTCGATGCCTCCACCTAAATCAGAGCCCAAAAGAATTAAAAATAAAATAAAATGAAAAACGCATAATCAACAAGCGAAAACCGAAAAAGAAAAACTGCAGAAACTTTCTAAACCAAGTTAAATTTTCGACTGATCAATAATACTTAGGCGTTAACATTAACGTTAATAAAACAAAAACCAGAATTACCAAGCAAAAATCCCTTTAAAAATTGCAGAAACCTTCCAAAATAAATTAAAATCTCTAAAAAATTAAAATTGATTAATCAAAGTTACGGCGAAGAGATTTTATATTCACCTGTTCGATGTGCCCCTGAGGGAAGTAGAAGACCCGCTCGTTTTCACGAGGCACGGTCACCAGAGGCCCAGCGCAGGCGTGCCAAAGCTCCTTGTAGAGCGCAACATCATCAGCATCTACAAACACAAAACCACACACAAACACCAAATCAGAACAAGTCCAACCTGTAATCGGAAACCTCGCCGGAAACAGACCAGAACCAGCCGGAATCGTCCGTTCCGGCGCCGGAGGGAAAGAATCAACGACATACCTTTCACGGACTTTCTACCGTCGTTTTGGTCGGCGAAACCGGAGGAGGAGAAGCTCTCCCTCTCTCTCTCACCTCCCCTCGGGTTTCCTGAATTCCCCTTCGCCGAAACCTCCGACGAAGACACCATCGCCATTTCTCCGACAAGCTCAGCACAGATCTCTCATAGGAAGCCTTTCCTCCAAGCTCAGAACCACCAAACTCCACCACAGAAATCCACTCTCTCTCCTCTCTCTCTCTCTAACCTCGACACAAACCCTAACTTCCTCAAAAAAGCGATGAAATTCCGCCTGACTCAGACCATTCCACAGCTGAGCCGCTGCATGAACCAACCAGAACGAAGAAGACGAAGGAAGCAGAAGGACAAGCAAAGCTCTAGCCTTTCTCTCTCTTCTCTGCTCTGAGCGTGGATTTCTCTCTCTAGAATGTGTGTTTTCTTTCTCTCTCCTCTCTTGGTGTGTGTGTGTCTGGGTGTCTGAAGAGAGACTTAACCGGGGGAGTGGGTCAAAACAGCATTGCAATGATTTCAACCGCGGTCAATTTCTAACCCACTCACCAACTGGCACCTCACCGGTGGACTCGGAACTCCCCCAAACCCCTTTTTCATTCAATTTACTACTTATAAATTTTTTTCTTCCTTTTTTAATTTTTAATTTTTAATTTTTTCAGTGATAGAAAAAGAAAATTATGGGTGTGATCCGACCTTTAATTAAAACTACTTATAAAAGAAATCTTAGGCTTATCAATGAAATTAAAAAAAGTCCGTCCAATTCTACTTAAATGTTTCACACCATATTAATCTAATAAGACCTTTTATATTAGAATTATTGAGTATCAAAAATGAGAAGTGCTACTATTGATATATTAATTTTAATATCAAATTTTAAATACTAATTCGATATTGAGTTTTTATTCTTTTAGTAAAACATATGATCAATTGATTTAATAATTCTTTAAAAAACTTTTTAATAATTCACATGATAAATGAGTTAATATTTAAAAATTAATATTAAAATTTCTATTACTAGTATTTTTTTAATTTGAAATAAGAAAATTTATGTGTTTAAAAAAGATATTTGTTTTTAAAAATAAATTTTAAAGAACAAATAAATATCGAGAGTATTGTCCCCGTCTGCTCCACATCGGGTAACCGGCTACAGCCGGTGGGGGTGGCTCCCGAAGTCCCAGAAAAGCGACACGATCTGAGAAAGAACTGTGTCATTTTTCAAAGATTATTTTATTTTTAATGTAATATTAAAAAAAGGCGGCTCCGAGACAGGGAGAAGGGTACAAACGCCGTCAACGGCTTGAACTGAAGCTAGAGCGTGTCAAGATTTTATTGGGTAAAGATAACGGCCGTTAGTTGGCAGTGAATGTTTTTATTGGGAAATGGGTTTGTCTTTGTCGTGCTATTAACGAGCAGCGGCAAGGGAGGATGGAAAAAAAGGCGAATGGGATAGGGGTGCGTACTTAACGCAATACCTTTTTGGAAGCGGCGCACGATAGCACCTGCAGGAATCAGGCTTTTTCTTTCGTGCGCCGTTGTGGGCCACCACTCCACTATTGAATAGCACTTGTCATCCCCCTCTTCTATCAATCGTCTTCTTTTTCTTTTTTATTTTTATTTTATTTTTTTATTTTGTGGTTAGATAACCTTTTAACATTGTTATTTTTTTTTAAGGTCATATTGACATATAAGTTTAACTTAAGTTAAATTGTATTTTTTTTATCTTTTTTTTTTTAAAAATTTTGTCTTTTTTAAAAAATCAATATAAATTACTATTAAAATTTAGGGGGTGTTTGGTGTATAAGTTGAGTTTGAGTTGAGTTGAGATTTTTAAGTTTAAATAGTAATTTTTGTTGACTTTTTCAGAAAAGACAAAAAACTTTTTCAGAAAAGACAAAAAACATGATGAAAAAAGTACAGTTTAGTTTAAAATGAAAGGGAGAACCAAACACCCCCTTAAAAATCTTAATTCAAACTCATTCACCAAACACCCCTAAATTTTGTTGGAATTGGATGTTTTAAAATTATGAATAAGCAAAAACAAAATATAAATTTTAATATTGTAAAAATTATCTTTCGTATTTTAATAATGTTGTAAGAGATTTGATAATATAGTAAAAGATAAAAGATAAGACAAAGAGACTTTATTGAACAACTTTTTACTATATAGCAATTAATTTTCACTTGTTAGATCAGGTTTTTAAAAAATTTAAAATTACTACAATAATAGATCATATTATCGAAAATTTACTGCAACAAATAAAACAACAATTTCTGTTAATATGTAAAATATCAAGTCCTAATGTAGGAATTCTTTTAAAATTATATCCCATTTGGAAGCTTTTGTTTCTTATTCCATTAAAGAATCTTAACAAAAAGTACAAAAAATAACATTAATAAAATATTTTAGTAGTATTTATCAATATATTATTATGTTTACAGAATATTTAATTTACTAAAACTGACTCTCTTTTTTAGATAATAATTCTGAAATTATTTACCTTGAAAAAAAAAAAAACAATGTTTAAAAGCAACTTACCCATTTGTATAAAAATCATCAAATGAGACATTTTTCAAAATGTTAAATCTAATTAAAATTATTAAAATAATAATTTCATATCTAATTCTATCATAAAGGGTAAAGTTTTAAACCATCAATCCTCAAGTTAAAAAAAAAAAAAAGAAGTTGTAATGACTTTTCATTATAGCTAAATGATTTCCACATTTCCCTAAAGTAAAAAAATGATACTCATATCAATTATCCCGAAATTTCTTCAACAAAATCAATTAAGCTGATTGTATTTAGTGAATAGTCTAATATAGAAACCCACACACTTTATTTCTCCATCTTTTTCCTTTTTGTTTTCTTTTTTCTTTTTTATTGTCTCTATTAGGCAAAACAGGGTTACTTTATACATTTTTTTTTTCTCACCATAAGTTTAAAAATTTATATTTTCTTACCAAATTTGTTAAAGTGTCCAAATCAACCATTAGAGTCTGAGAATGTGCTTGAATACCCTAAAAGGAAAAAAAAAAAAAAAGAATGATCTTAAATTTTGAAATAAGTATCACAATATTTGAAAATATCAATATTTGTTTCGATGAGAAAAATATTTTATTTAGGCTATTAGCACTTTATCCTCCTAACATTTTGATACTTTTGCAAATTATCTTCTGAACTCTAAAGTTTGACCACCTTACATTTTTCCCACCACTACAATGTGATCAAATTGATAAAGTCCGTTAATTTGGTGACTCAATCTTACTAATTCGCAAAATTAAAAATTCAGAGCACTTCGCAAAAACACAAAAAAAGTTGAGGGAAAATAGTGTTAAAAACCCAAATTCACTAAAGTGCTTCAACCTAATTTTCAAGATTGTGAATCCAATTCTAAAGATGAACCGCCTAGCTAGTCAATTCTAACTCTTAAGATTTCATTATTCTTTTTATATCTAGATAAGTATGACAAACTATTCAAAGTTGACCAATCTAATTGTTTTTCATTTTTTTTTTTATTTTTTTCTTTTGCACCATAGTCCAATTTAACCAAAACTTTTTTGAATATTGGTCTCTCTCTCTCTCTCTCTTTTCTTTTTTTTCTTTTTTTTTTTTCCACTTCAAAAAGCTTTCTTACCAACCATTCTCAAACATTCAAGGTTAATAGTGGTGGGTATTGGGTAAGGAGGGCAAGGCAAGGGAGGGACACATGAGACAGTGAAGGTAGATAGCAAAGTATACAAAAGAGTATAAGACACTGGAGTGGGTGGGACCCACATGTGTTGTCCAATAGCAGCCAATAAACCAATAATAAACAGTCTATAAAAGCACCAATGGGAGAGGAATCTTGAAATTACTTTCAATCCTTAGGTATATATGGAAAGAAAGAATAATTCTTGAAATATACAGTTTTAAAACGACGGATAGAATTAAATTTAATAATTTAATAAAAGCATAATTAAAATCAGATATTTTATAATTGTGTCATACTTATTGGAATTTTTTTTAAAGATTTAAGAATAAAATACCTTCTAAATTATGATTCTTATAACACTTAATCTCATGAATTTTAAAACATAATATTGAGTCTCCCGATCTATATTATGTTAATAAAAATTCTCTTTCTGTTAAGGTTTTTGATGACAAAGACATATGTCAAGATTTTAATATATCATGTAAAGGTTTTGCGATAATCCCCTATTTAAATTTTAAGATTAATTATCAAGAATCCGAATCATGATCCTTGTAACATTTTACTCCTTGAAGTATTTAACAACAATCACTGTTTATACATCCTTCTGTTAAAACTTAATTAAAGGATATTTTTTGTAAACGGTCCGTTTTTCATTTGAAACCAATACACGTTTTTAAAATCAAATATTAATTGTCATAAGAACTATAATTTAAAGTGAACATTTGTACTTAAACTTTTTTATGTTCTACAACAATTTTAAATTGTCACGCACATTTGAATCTTCAATTTGTGACATAGATAGCATTTTATGTTGTAATTCTGATGAAATTAAATAGAAGAGCAACTTTCTTTAATTAAATAGCCAAGTAAAAAAGAAAAGGAAAGTAAAGAAAAATATTTAAAGAATATTGCTTTTATTTTTTTAGAATAATGACATATAATCCTTAAAAAAAAAAAGAATAGAAATATATAATTTTTAATTATGAAACAGAAATATTGCTTTTGAGTTTTGACTACTTTTTTAAATGAGAAAAACCCAAAATTTCTTTTACAAATGATTTGAGCAACACACGTTTTGAAAGGAGACAATTGACCAAATTGAATAAAACAAATTGGAAAAAAGAATTTGACTAATGCGTACGTGGAGGAATTATATTTAACAAGTGGATTACGTGAAATGAATGGAAAGAAAGCATTAATTATTACTTTATTTAAATAATTAAATTCAATAAAGAAAAGAAGAAGGAAAAAAAAAAAAAAAAAAAAGACAGCGTCGGTAAGGAAAAAAAAAAAAAAGCCCCAAAATCCTACTTTGTCTCCAACCGAGCAAACCTCCCTCTCCGTCTCTTTAATTGTCTAGTCTTTCTCTCTCTAATTTATCACTATTAAATTAAAAAAAAAGTTTTTCAGGGATAGGGACCCACAATGTGTCCCCTAATAAGATAACAGACAACCAAAGGAGTGGGCCCCACTCCCCCTCAGTGGTTTTGCCTCCGTTCCCCTCAGCAGTCGGCCCAATCACCACCAAACCAACTCATTACTTTTTTTTTTTTTTTTTTTAACATTCTTATTCATTTTCTTTTTTTTTTTTATTTAAGGATGAAGTTTCAACTCTGTATTATCTATAGAGTGAGATGTCGTATTATTATATTCATATTTTATTATTTTATAAATAATAATAAAAAATTAAAAATAAGATATAAAAAAATATCATATAATAATAATATCATATAATTTTATTTTAAGATATAAAATTTAAATCCCTAATTTTTAAATTAAAAAAATTATGAAAATAGTATTATTGATCAGATTCAATTTTAAACCTTTAGATCAAAATAAAATTTTTTATCGAATAAAAAAAATAACTAAGAAATTTGAGTATTGTAATAAATTAATAAAAAAAATAACTAAAAATTTGACAATTGAAATAATTAGACAAATTCAATGGAAGTCAGTTGAAAATTAATCATTTATCCCGTAGATTTAATTGTTTTTTTTTTAATGAATCAGAGGGTTAAAAAAGGGCAAAAATTAATCATTTAAAATTTTAATTGAATTTTTTGAAATTTCATTTTTTTGAGGTGAATTATATTACAAAAATTTTCCTACAAGTTTGTTAATGTTACCCATGGTAGAACTGTCATATTGTCTTTGCGGACTTGAAATGGAAATTGTATTGAGCTAATAAAGAGATGGGCGAGAGAGAGCAGTAATGGGGGAGAGAGAGAAAGAAAGACAATGACCCTTTGGACACGTGGCAACAGATACAAAAAACCATGTGGACACGCGGCAGAGAAAGAAAGAGAGAGGGAAAGACAATGACCCAATTGGACACGTGGCAGGAAAGAGTCAGGGTCAGTTGTGGGGGAAGAGATGAAAACCTGCATCCAAACAGAGGCAAAGAAAATGATTTTTGCATTTTGGTGTGTGCTTGAACTTTGGACTTTGGACTTTGGAATCCAACCACTCACGGAAGTCGCGTGACTGCCGTTTGGATATGAGAGTATCAAAATCTCACGCCACTTCCACCGTCTTTTGTCTTTTATCCCACCATTCATCGCTTTTGGTGATGCATCGTTATACATATCGTTTAAAAAAAAAAAAAAAAAACTAATGCGATATAAAATAGAATAACGGATTTTATAATGTTATTATATAACAATTTTAATGTGATGTAATTTATAGACGAGAAAGGAGATATTGGAATAATAGCTATTAAGTTCGAAATCTAAAAATACTTTTATTTGTTTTTAATAAAGAACAATATAGGTTTTATAGCATAAGAAAATTGAACCATTCATGTAATAAAAAGTTAAATTTTTGGTAATAATAAATATATGGTGATGCAATAGTGATATGTAACAACTTTTCTTAGGTTTTTTAATGAGAGCAAGCTAAATAGATATAGGGTCCGTTTGGTGAAACGGTTTGAGTTGGAAATTTTAAGTTTAAATAATAATTTTTGTTGACTTTTCAGACTTTTTCAGAAAAGACAAAAAACTTTTTTAGAAAAAGACAAAAAACTGAGATGAAAATTTTAGTTTGAAATAGGAAATCAAACGAACCCATATTTAGCATTATATCAACATGACAAAATATAAACAAATACTTCAAGACAAGTACACTTGGTTCCATAGCATAACTTGGCATATTGTCCCACCATGAAAAAATATAAGAGAGAATTTTTTTTTTCTTTTTTTATTATTAAGCAGAATACTAACTAATATATTTCTTTTTTTTTTTTTTTTAGTGAGGGCATATTTAAAAAATTTTCTTACTAAAAACACAACCATGTGAATAAGCAATTAAAAAATTTAAAATCCCAACAGAACACATGCCACGCATTGAATTTAGTGGACTCGTTGTAGAACTTAGTATGAAAGATAGCTGTGTGACACCCACAAAGTAAAATTCTATAGGGTCTACCAAAGGAGATGTGTTACTTAACCATTTGCTGCCACATTATGTGGTGTTTAACACCAATATTAGTGGTGGTAGGTTTTACCATTTTTGCAATTTTAACCACAAATGCTTGAAATCGCCAAACTTTTTTTATTTTGTAATCATATTAATCAATTTCAACCGTCCATAGTTATAGGTTGTATGTAGTTTTAGAGTAGTAATTGAGGTACTAATTTATTTATTGCATTTTATGTGAATGATTTTTACTCAAACAAGAAGACTTGTATCCCTGCTGAAAACAAATAAGTAGATAAAGCACATGTTTAGTTGTAAAGATTTTTGTGGACGAAGATAAGGTGGTCCTGGTAAATAAGTAAATATATAGGTATTATATATACATTCATTTTTTATTATTTATTTTTATATGATAAAAATAAATAATCGGGTAAATGAGTTACTCTATGAGTATCCTAAATCCGCGATGAAAAAAACCTGTTCCTTCGCCGTCAGCTTAAATGAGTTATGAGACGGATATACTGAATGTTTTTATTTATGGAGCAGATTTGTGAGAAGGCTACCCATCCCGAAACCCACCTCGTTACCTTCCCTATTCAAGCATTAGTTTAGTACAAAATTTTCAAGCATGAATCATTATAATCAGATAATTTCAACACTTTGTTACTTTCTTTCAACTTCTTGAGAATGGATTTCAAATATGAAATGAGATAGTCATTAAACAAAATAATAATAATAATGATAATAAGTGTGCTCTAGTTAATCATAAATTTGAGGAAATGAGCTTAGAGAGAGAGAGAGAGTGATGTCATTTTTTTCCCTTCAAAAAATGAAAAACCGTATGACTCAATGCTAGAAATGACCAAAATATATATATATATATATATATTTTTTTGATCTATGCTATTCTAGAAATGACCAAAAAAGAAAATTTTTTTTTATCTATGTTGATTGATAATTAAGGTTTTTTTTTATCTATGTTGATTGATAATTAAGGGGCTTTTTAGCAAATTATTTACCTAAAATAAAGGATCTAGACAATAATAAACATTTGACAATTTGTTAAAGTTCACTAAATTAATGATTAAAAATGTTATAATTGAAGAATGTAGAATAAAAATGATTGAAAATTTGTGGCCGAAATCCTTTGAATAATGGATGATTCATGAAGATTGTCTTATTATTAAAGAGAGATTATCAGTGTGTTACTTGCGGATAAATGAAAGCCAATGATATTATTTGACTATTTCTGAGATAAATGCTGAGCAAATAGGACCACATGTAACATTTGCTATTTATTACTATTTATTTCAAATATTTTAAAGCCTTATCATTTACTTATTTAGTTTCGTAAAAATGCTAAAAAACTAAAATGTCCGCTAGGCTTATTGTCCATGGGTCGGGCCGGACTGGCTTGTTAATTTACTGGTCGTTCATTCAAGTCGTACGCCACCGTTCTTCTTGCTCGCCATGAACAGAAGTCTAAGTAGATGTTTGGTAAACCAACTCCGACATTAAAAAAAAAAAATTAAACTCATTTATGTCTTTTTTCAAAAAGTCAATAAGTTTTTTAACTAGTTTTTAAAAAGTAAATCAATTCCAATCAAAATATTTCAAATCCAATCTACCAACTAAACACGTAGTAAAACTACGTCGTTTCTCAAATGTTAATTAGGTTTTAATTTCACCAAGCACAACACATGAAGGGATAGGCAACACAAATATATATATTTATATATTTTCCATAAATTAATATAGAACAGATGAGGGGGTAGCCTTAGGGAATCCTTATTGGTGTGAGAAAAAGCAAACCAAAAAAAGAAAAAAAGAAAAAAAAAAAAGGTGGGGGTGGTCAAGCTAAAGTATGACAAGGGCTTGCACTAAAAAGAGGAATGGTGTAGATTGTACAAGAGTTAGAGGACACTAATCTTAATCATATTTGGGTCATCCCAATAACTTAATCTAAATCATGCTTAGTGGAATTAAATATCATATCCATATACATATACATAATGTATGTATTTATTTATTTATTTATATTGGAAACAAAAGAGACAAAAACTTGCACGTCTAGTTTAAATTGTAATTATTAATTTAATATATATGTTTAGAAAATTGAAACCTTCAAAATTCCTGATACATACCCCTTTTCCCTTTTGGTGGGTGGAGAGTGGGAGAAAGGAGAGACAAAGGTGACTAAGTCATAAAGTCTAGGAAATTTCTACACCAAAAATTGTCCCCCTCAATGACCATTCTTGGGGGCGAAAGTTTTATATATGAATGCGTCTCGTTATCGATAATATATATTTCTGAATGTTAAAATTATTAGGTAAGATTGTCACTTTTTTTAGTACACGTACGTTGGTTCAATATAATTTCGTCCCTTTCTTGTTTTGTTGGGTTTCATTTCTTCATGGAATCTTATTTGGCACAACTTTTATTCCCTATATATTCCAACTTATACACTGTATCTATCTCTATCTCGTTAAGGATCTAATTTTTAAATTTTAATTTATTCATAAAAATGGAGGGGAATAGAAACGACAACCACTAAACATTCAATGTTGCCAGATTAACATCGTATAGTAGTTTTAAAACGCAGCCACTAAATAATCGTATAATTAATTTCAAATCTCTCTATATATAAAATTCTAAATTGGATATATAAAAAGACTGTTAATACAACTACGTTATAAGCAGTTAAATTTGTGTTAAAAAAGATCTATTTTATGTATTTTTCTATTTATTTTGATATATATATATAAACATATTTGATTGGTGGTTTCCTTCTTGTTCACAGGGGCTGCCGGTTGGAATTGACAAATTTTGATTTGTTTATTTCTTCTTCATCATGTGAAAAAGTATGTAAATTGATTGAAAAAAAAAATAAAAATCAAAGCTTTTATAATTCAAAGGAGACAAGTGGTGGCCAATTTTTCTTGGTAGTGTGGTAACCATAAGTGAGGGAAAATAAATCTTTTTTTTTTTTTGGGTAAATAAATCCCTTTTTTTTTCTTGGCATTATATATTTATATATATGTATTTTTGCTTGAATTGTCATTATATTTGATCATGACTGTTTTTCATTAAAAAAACAGAATACAAATGGTCTTTTGTATTGTTACAAGACCATTTGTATTCTGATTTTTTAAAAATAAATTTTTTGGTTTCTTGCCAATCACATTTATAATTTTTATATTTTGTTTTGAACAAATTAGAGATCTCAAACGATGGTACTGTAACATGATAAGGAAACTGGACATTTTTCAACTTATAAATGAAAAGTTGACAAGTCATTTGTCATTAATTGATACCCCAAAAATATATTTAATGGATCTTTTGGGCCCATATTATTACTAGGGTCCTTTCATATTTTTTAACATAAATTATATTTTAAAGTATAAAAGGTAATACAATTACCAATTTATAGACAAAGACACTTGTTATAAATAAATCAATATTAATACATAATCGGTTCCATAAATAAACTTAAATGACACACGACTATTTAATAAAATCCTTTATAGTTACTGGAAATATCCAATTAACCAATGACAAGAAGTCCTTAACACTAAGGCTACACAAACAACTACAAAGAAATAGATCTTGGGGACGAAAAACAAAATCAAAGAGTAAACAAATAATATAAATATCCAAATTAATTTGGGTAGAAACCATTGTTATAATTTATGAAAAATGACAAAATCCACAAGTCAGAATATCAAAATACCAAGTAAAGCAGGGCCCCTCAACCCCTCAACATCAGCAAAAGAAAAAGGCAGAAAAAACAAGTAGTTAGCAAACAAGTGCCTTCGACAACAGCAAAAATGACACGAACCTTATTCCTAACTCAGCATCCAATAACAAACTTGTAGATGAAATTTGAAGGTTAGAGGCTAGGCTATATTTTGAATCTAAAATCTCTGGATAAGAATGTTCTTCTCTATCTCTCTCATCCAGTTTCTCTCTCTTTTTTTGGGCCGGCTCTCCATATCATATTCCCACATTTTTAGGTGCCTTTGACATTATTAACGTACACAAACTATCATTTAAAAAAAGTGTGCAAACATAGTTTAGCAACAATTTCGTATTTGTTTTCTTATTAAGATAATAAAAAAATTTTTTTTTTGAAAAGGAACTATAATGGACTCCATTCATGTCACTAAATATGTCACTTCAATCTTTGGTGCATGATTGGATCATAAAAAAATATAAAGAAGTAAAGAACGGTTTGGCTGTAAATCACGGTATAATTTATGGCTCATAAATAGCTTTATGAATTTCACATTAAGTTATACTAAAATCAACATTGTAAAATATAGTCAATTTTGAGAAATATGACATCCAAGAAGCAAAATCCATGTGTTTCATATATATATATATATATATATATATATATGAAACACATGGATTTTGCTATGCACACATGTAAGATGCAAGAGTTCCCATTCTTTTCCTTTAAAAAAAAAAAAAAAAGACTAATGCAGCTTCCTTAAGAAAATTGAGGTTGAAAAAACACATTTTAGACCAATTTTTATTCTTTTGTCCTTGTAAAGTCTCTTAGAATAAAATAAGACAATTATATATGGAATGTGTAAATACATATGAACTTGGACATCCAAAATGAGAAACATGCATATATTTGACCTATATATATATATATAGATTTACTAATAGTAAATTCCATACGAAAAATGAATTACAGTTGTTTCTTGTTTCTTCTTTTTTTTGACTAAAGAACAATGCTAACTTTAATTATTGGTGCAATGTATCATTCACAATATAAATAGTCGTTTGTTTATCGATTCTCCTTAAACGGTAGATTGGACAATCAACAAAAACATGCGTTAATATTATAAACCCGAAAAATATTAAAATCCATTACGTGATGACAATATCAAAGTGTGCAATTATGAGAGAAGAACTCAGAACTTCCTACTCATATACCATATTAGCTTTAATTATGTTATAATTGGAGAACTAGTGCCTTGAAGACTTCATAAGCTCACATACGTCTAAGGTGTGAATTTATCAATGCTCTATAAAAATAAAAATAAAAATTCAAGACATTAAATGACGTTGTCATTAATTGTTTATGATAAGTTTCAACATTTTCTCCGTATAATCGAGGGATGAAAATGAAAAATTTTAAACTTTAAGAGGCATTATTAAGATAAATGCCGTCGTTCATATATAACAACCTTAGTCGTGTCTTTTTGTTTTTTGTTCTTTTGTATTTAATGGAATTGAATGAAGGAGAATTATATATTTTAAAATTTTTAAAATTCAGAAGATAATTTACAACAAATGCATAAATACGAGGGTATATTATAAAAAATTTTCCCTAACATCTAAGACCGACAAAATATTTATCGTGTGACTAAACTTGTATGTTTTTTTTTTTCCTTCTTTTTGGCGGAACAACTATTGCTTACTTTGACCAAACATTATTGAACCCAAAATTACCCAATCAAAAAAAAAAAAAAAAAAAAAAAGAGAGAGAGAGAAACCCTAATATCTGCGTGAATTGTGTGAATTATCTTGACCGTTTCCTTGCCCTTTTTGAAAAACAATTCATGCATGGACAAAACATAAAGTTCTAGTGCAGATTCTTCCAAGTTTGCACCAAAAAAAGAAAAAGAAAAAAAGGGTCACATTTTGCATGTGTATTATTTAGTTATTTATTCTTTAGTTGTACACAACTTAACATTTCTCTAAGTGGCTTTCGTTTTTTAAATCAAATATTGAAAATCAAAAGGCACTGGTGGTTGAGAAACTTACACCCACATTCAAACTAAAGGAAAAAAAAAAAAAGAGAGAGAGAAAAAGGACAAAAAAAAAACTTAAAATATGTGAAAAAAATAAATAAAAATTTGTCATTCTTTGCTTGTACTCCACAAAGGAGACTAATGTTTAAAAATTGGTTAGGCAATTCGATAAGCTTGAAAAAAATGGAGTATGTCATCACCATTGTTTTCTTTTTATGAAAAAAGAAGAAGGGGAAAAAAAAAAAAAAATAGACATTGCAATCCAGATGTTTGTTATTTTGTGACTAAATTGGTCAGTCCTGGCCACCCATATCATCAATTAAAAACGTAAGATTAGCCGACAAAATCGAAATAATTTGTCGTTAGTATATAATTAAACCATAGGTTTAGTTTAATCTAGATCATTTATTTGTTCTAATTATGGAGTCGGGTTCAACTGGTCACACTAAAGCTATAACATAAATTAAACTAAATGAAACATTATTGAGAGGTAATGGGGTTTTAAAAAACTCGAAAATTCATATTAATCCACGGCGGACTAATATTTACATTGGATCCCAATGCAAATGTGGTTATAGACTTAACTGCGAAATCTCAAATGTAATTATAGGCATAATTTGACGATAATGCAACATTGATCCTAAAATTAAACCATAGGTTTAGTTTAATCTAGATCATTATTTGTTCTAATTATGGAGTCGGGTTCAACTGGTCACACTAAAGCTATAACATAAATTAAACTAAATGAAACATTATTGAGAGGTAATGGGGTTTTAAAAAACTCGAAAATTCATATTAATCCACGGCGGACTAATATTTACATTGGATCCCAATGCAAATGTGGTTATAGACTTAACTGCGAAATCTCAAATGTAATTATAGGCATAATTTGACGATAATGCAACATTGATCCTAAAATTAGTCTTGAGTTTGACTTTTTCTACTTGCAAATTCCCAAAAAATAAAAAATAAAAAATTTGACATGCATGTATAGAAACCAAATTTTATGTCCAATTTTTGATATTTTAAATGATGTCTAATAAATAATATTATGACACATCATTTTCAAAAATTTGAAATACTTTATAACTGATTATTTGTATTTTAAAATTTAACTCTATTTAATGATATATTAAAATATAATTGATTAGATACTATTTAAAATACCAAAAATTAGACAGAAGATTTGGATCCGAGAATGTGGGTTCGCATATTTATATATATATAGTTTCTTAAAAATTGGACAGTTTGGTTTCTTATTGGGAAAAAATCATATCCCCACCGCCCTCAGTATATGATTCTTATGTCAGATTATATATTAAAATGAAATTAATGCAAAACTTAGTTTGAGGTAGGTACCGGCTTTGCATCATTGATTAAATTAAGGCATTAACAATTTGATATATACTTTTGATTTGAAATAGGGTTGAAATTTTTCTTTTCACAAGCCTCTATTATCGCACAAGATCGAGGCGAGTCTCGCCCCAATCTATTAAGTCTATCCCTATCTGTTACGATGCTGGAGGCTCGCATAGAGAGAGGGCCAAAGCGGAGATGAAAAGATGACATGAAAACAAAATAAATAACGAAACAAATATGAATCTAACATGCTATACAAATATTGTGGAGATGTTACAAATAGACTATATCAATTAGTCAGGCGTAAGGGGTATTTTTGCTCTAAGCCTAACACTAACATACAAAATTGATATACACTTGCTCACAGCTAAGATTTTCAGGGCACAACAAACCAACTCGCCGGTCATCTGTCTGCGTCTATTAAAAGAGCGAGTAACTCAGTGTCGTTCAATGCCGATCCTGAAACGAGCTTAAGCGGGGTATTGCCTTCTTGGTCGACGGCTTTCACACTAGCACCCCTGCAAATTACAAGTTGATAAAACTTGGGATGTACGAAACATATGTGTCAGCATATTAAAACTGTCACGTAACATAGTGGGATCCGGTTCTTTTATATTTTGTCACGTGACCGTTTTCTTTTAGAAAAGGTAAAGGCAAGAGCGAAACCGCACCTCATTATAAGCATTTTGCCGAGTGCGGATTTTCCTCTCATTGTGCAATAATGAAGCGGGGTCCGACCTATTGCGTCCGAAACGTTTACGTTTGCACCGTATTGTAGAAGCAATTCTACCATGCCTATGTCAGCAGTAATGCAGGCTAGGTGAAGCAAGGAACAGCCTTCGGGGATGTCCTCGATGAGCTGATCTTCATTCTTATCCGATGACGGATTCGTTGAACTTGAAGAATGCTTCTCTCTAGAACTACCTGCAAAAGTAAAATAAGCAAAATTAGTCTTCGTCAGTGATAAAATGCTTTCCTGATCAGCTAAAACCGCTCTATTTTGCAGGATTTAAGGATGTACTTTCAAATGTTTGTCCACCGAATGTACAATTTACGTTCACTTCGGAGCTGACAATGTAACGATAAACCGCTTTCTTGTCATTAACACAGACACCTTTCCACACCCACTGCTCCACTTGATGGAGATTAAAGCTGTCTTTGATGTGGCGGACGAAAGCTTTTTCCGAGTACTGCAATTAAACACGAACTTTCAATGTTACTAGATTGTTCGAAATTCCAGTTCATGAATTACTTTGCACAATCCGATCGTGTAGGTTCACGGGATGATACCGAAAATTTGTTTAGCTAGCCTAGATGAAATGTTGATGAATGTACCTTTTTATTCAAGGAAGAAAATTTCTCAGCGTTTCGTTATTTCGCTCAACAAATGAATAAATTCATCGAAAATACCCGGAGAAAGAGAGCCAATACCTTGGCATGAATGAATTTCTCCTTTACTGAAATGCGATCATCATGACAAGGCTTTCTTACATGAAACAACTTGGTTCTATCAGACTTGGTCGAGCTAAGATAGAAAAAATAAACAAAATAAGCTGAAAGGACAAAGCATAATATATCTTGAGCTAAAAATCAGACTGTTTGTCACTCACCTTGTGAACATGTCATTGGCCTGAAAGGAACTTTTCGAATGCAAAAGCTCCTCCCATATCGAGTTCGTGTAAGTGTTTCCCATCGATTCAAAGAAGGCGATGACAGAATTGTCCCACACTTTCACATCAAGAGTCAATGATCTAACCTAGAAAACAGGTTGTTCGAAACGAGCTGTGTAAATGACCACTAGGTAATACGAATGATAAGCATTTGTTATTACTTACTTTTGATATATGAACACCGAGATTACGATGAACACCGGAACATTCAATGCAAATTAGAATGCCGAGGTTCAAGGATGCCCAGTTTGGATCAGGCGCACCACAATCGGCACATTTTTCATTCCCACTCACTCTTCTTAGTATGTCAATTGGCTTCTCGCTCTTCACACAGTCCTTACGCTGCTGAAAACTTCTCGAGGCCCTTAAATTGTTAGCTGCAGGATAGATCTTGGATGCACGGTCTTGATGAGCCGGTTTCTGATCAATGTCATTCGAGCTTTTGAATAAACCGCTCTTACTGAACGAAAACTGGTCACCGCTTCCCGTGGTACCGGCAGACTGATTCTGACATAGTAATTGATTTAGTATCGTTACAACAAATATGGAAACCGAAACAACATAACAGACGAACATAAATCTTTACATTTACGATCTCAGGTCCCTGGGAATTCAACAACGAAGCAATTACTCCGGTTATTTTTTCGATCCAATCCATTTGGTCAACTGCATTCTCTGCCTACATCACAATACAAAAACAAAGAAACAAGATCAATGCATTTGATAAGTTACCTCGACCCGTGCTGCGATCAGACCGCGTAATTGCTCAAGATATATCTCGAGAAGAGACCTGCAAAGTATAGGTTTTGGAGGGCGAAATAATCCTGAAGCAAAATCTTAAATCTGTTTGATCAGCATCGATCTTTATCGTTGATGTCAGCAAGTTTACGGTATGATGAGGAGTAGATCTTTCATCATGTCCGCTAGAATGATGATGAGAAGAAAGCAACCGGCCGAGTATTCCGTGACCATTCTCAGAGGAACTTTTTTTCTGTGGAGAAGACTGATTTCCAGACTGAAATGCATAGTCAAGAGGTAAATATTATAAGCAGAAAGGAGACGACGAATATATAATTTAAAGATTACCTCCCAGATAGTAACTTACAGAAGGCCGTCCCCACGGTTTGCGATAGTAGTATAGAATCCCTCTGCTGTCAAGAACAAAAAATCTTCTTTTCCAATCACCCCTCAAATTGGAGGAGCGCTTCGAAAGATATCCTTGTCGAATTGTTTGTACCTTGAAGACAATGCAAAATTAAAGCCACTCTCGGATGAAAGCGTAGATTGAGTAAAATCGGGACACCAAATACCTTTCCCTTGGCGGTGGATTGCATCACCGCCTCTATCTCTTTATGCGATCGCCAAGCGAAAGGTTGCATGCTGTCTCCATTTGTAGAAACATGGCAGCTATTTAATGTTTCTCTACTTTCATTATCGTTCTGCTTTTTGTACTCTAGTATCCTTTCGATTAGAGAAACCTGCTCGTGGTTCGAACTTTCTCTCGACTGTTGAGCATGCGTCAAAATCTGCAACACGAGAAACGACCTAAACTTTGGAATAATCCGTGGAAAGAAAAAAGTTGACACAAGGAAACCATTCAGTTTTCGATGACAACATCTCGAAATTCTCTCTTTGCAATCCCTTTAGTCTCTCTAATCTCAATCGGTTCTGTTTTCCATTCTCAATTCAATACGGTTGGTATTCGGTTCTGTTTAACATCAACGAGAAGAGGCAGAAAGAGTTGGTATTTGGTGTAACCGACCTGATTAATATAAGGTTCCATTTGGTGTAACAGCTCATAGCCCTGCAATAAGAGAGAGTGCAATAACAAATCAGAAACGACATTTCTCCGAGTTTAGCACATTGAGGGAATCATCATACGGTTGTCTCGAGTTTTACCTGTTTGAAGTAACGAAGATGAGCATCCATCATTCCGCTGACTGCCTCCAAAAATTCAAACTTCTTTTTGGCCTCAATGTCGGAGAGCGCCCCTACCTGTATGTGGAAAGTGAACCAACAGTTAAGAAGCTTAACCGGTTCAATACGAGAACCTATTTTATGAATCGAGCATATGGTTGTGGAAAATTAGTATTACCAAATTAAAACGCGCTTCATCGAATGAGGACCTTGCATTGTTCATATCCTGGAATCCCTCTCTACCAAATTAGATTTAGTAATGGTCACCCATCGAAAAAGTATCTCAAACCGTGACATATAGAAAAAAAAATTCGATAGTAGGTTAATTTCGATAGAAACTGCTAGTCTACTAATGGATAATACCTGCTGAATCGTGGCGGCAACATCCAGCCTAGTGCTCTTCCTCAATGAAAGAAACTTCTCGCGTGCCTGTGTCAAACAATGGGCGATGAAATCACACGTATCATTAATGGTAATGCGTCTTAGAGCAGCATTTCAAGTTTAGAAAATCAGCGAGTTCTATACAAATTAGCCCTTGTTCGTTTTTACAACTATAACTACACTTTGATCAAATTTGAGTTCGAGACACTCGTATAACTCTGCATGATATGACCGACATTGTATAGTTTTGCATTAAAACCGGCAAGAAATCGAGGTATTTCACTCCTTGGTGGAAAATTGTGGTGGAAATTTTCGATCTGTTCTCGTATTTCAACTCTACTCTTAAAGGGACCATAAATGGGGCAACTATTGATCTGTTCTCTCTTTCTGATTTCTTTTTTCACCGTGCAATGCTTTGAAGATCCTTTTGAAATGAAAATAAACATACTTAACGGGCAATCTAAGTAGATTAAGACATTTCAAATCCAGAGCACTACTAGACGATTTTGAAAAGTTTCGCTTTCAAAGGTCGCTACTGAAATGTTTTAGAGAATCACCTGATCATGCACAAGCGAAGCCTTGTCGAAACGTTTCCGGGCTTCCTGTTTAAATACAAGGTTCATTTGGTGAAAGAATGAAATGTTCTGGGACATGTAAAGAGGGAACTCGATACACCAGCCGATAATGATGGAAAACAGATATCGTGTGTGTTTCCGAAATTTTTGAAGTTGCTCCGACACGGTTTTTTGTTTTGTACGTGCAATTGAAGTATGTACCATAAACACTATACCTTTACGTCTTGAAGGTAGACGTTGACAAACTGTAAAAGCCGGTCATTTAGCACATGCTCTACCTGAGAAAGCCATTCGAAAGAAAGCAAAATTTAACAAAATCAATCGGAAAAAAGTTTCCCCACGCCTTATTTAACCTCGAAACTTCATGGCTAAGGAAAACATAAGCAAAATGGCACATGGAATGGATTACAAGATGAACTGTTACCTGGGACTGAAGCGTTTCCTTATGCATCCCAATTTCCCTTAAGGCGATCGAGAATCTGGTCAGGGCATGGCCTGAGAAGTAGCATGAATTTCTCAAACATTTAAAAAAAAAAAAAAATAGAGAGGTTGAGAAATCAAGTAAAACAGGAAAATCAGTGGTTTACCTCCCAAAGCCATAAAATCCGGGTCACTAGTATCTCCTCCAAAAGTGTCAAGTGCACTTGCAAAAGCAAGGTCGCCATCGAAACCTTCTCCGAGGCCTTCGCTGAGAATGAAAGAGAAACCAAGCACATAAGCCACAACCTATAGAAACACCCGCGATTTTCGTCACAGAAAAAAGCACTAAAACGTTGGTAACTAATGCTGGTCAAGGAATATGAATTTGAAAGTTCTGCTAAAAACAAGTGATTTGAATTTGGTTTTTTCCTTCTTCAACAAGAAAGTGAAAACTTACGTATATTTCCGACATCCCTTGTAAAATTTATAACATCTTCCCCTCAAAGACTCTGCACTTTCTTCCAAGCACTGTATCTGTTCCAACAAATCAATAATTTCCCCGACGTGTTAATTACGTCACTAATCGTGATAAAAAATGTTTCTCTAACCAAACTCGAGAGAGCGACTAATGATTGACCAAACAAATTATTCATGTTGTTATAACATATATGTGAGAATACAAGGTAATGTTTTATCGGCCTCCTTCCAGTAGCTTAAGTTTTTGCGAGAATTAGTAAACTAACATCGTTTTGGAGATGAGGTTGTGATTTCAACCTCGTTTATATATATATATATATATATATACACACACATATATATAAAGATATGTCTACGTGTTGAAAACATGAATATAGGAATAATGATGAAGAATGACAATGAGAAGGAAAAGTAACCTGTTTGCGGAACATAGGGGAATCATCCAGCTTTTCAAAATGCATTTTGGAATCAAAGCTCTTGCTTCTTTTTTCCCTTTTTTTTTTTTTTGTGCCTCTTCTTCTGTTCTTCTACAGAGATAGAGAGAGGAAGAGAGAAAGAGAGAGAGAGAGAGAGATTATTGTTGAAATTGTGAAGCCAAGAGAGAGAAAATGTTGATGTTAATGGCTAGTTAGTTGCATCTCTTTGTTGTTGTTGTCCCTTTTTTTTTTTTTTTTTAATTTCTTTTCAATTATGAAAAATGAAAAAAAAAAAAAAAAATCGAACGGTCAACTCAAGCTCTCTCCCGCCCTTCTCTCTTCCTCTTTCTCTGTATTTGACTATTTCTAGGCAACAATGTTTTTTTTAGAGTTGTTTTTTTTTGCCCCCCCTCTCTAGCCACCATCCAACACGTAAGAGGCAAAATAGCATTGTTTTTTTTTTTTTTTGTTTTTGTTTAAATTCCAAACTGCAAATTATGTTTAATCAAAATCAATATATATATAATGAAGGATCATTGACCCCATTTATTCATTGAAAATATTTTATTATTTTGGCATTAAAGTAAGTGAATTATATGGACCACATTGATACAAAGCCAACGAACAACCATAATTCTTCAAATCCATCCACTAATTCTCTTACTCCGATCCCTCATCCTCTCGCTTTTCCCTCATACCAAACAAGGCCTTGATCCGAAGTTCTCATCTTCTTGGATTTCCATTGATGAGAATGCTCAAAGAACCCCAACGGACTAATGGTGCCGTGACCTCGTCCCAGGTTTTGAGTAGAGTAGTCATATGGCTCCGAGTAATGTACAAGGGAAACACGCCGTTAAATCCTCCCGGCCGCCATCTTTTCAAAAGTACCATTATTTTTGCGATGCCATGAGAGATGAGACCTCAAGCGATGTCGAAAATCCCATGGCAGCATACAATTATTTTTGCCATTTTCTTTTGACCGTTATAAATTGTGAAAATAAAAAGAACAATGATAAGTGAAAAATGCTACTTGAATTTAAAGGCACCCGGTTGAAGTCATCCTTGAAACACGAAAGATCCCGCTGCACGTACGAATCGAGCTGAGCCTTAGAGATCTATCTATGCATAAGTAATTCGGTTGGTGCCATTAAAAAATAAAAAACAAAACTAGTCCGCCCAAACAGTTCGGTTTTGAGATATCTAAATGAGAAATGTCTGATCCGAAAACTAAAAACTCTTAGCAGAAAAAAAAAAGGGCATAGAACTTTTTACTTTTTAAATTAATCTCGCCTCTTGAATGAACTTTCACGTAGATGTAAATTAACCAAAAAAAAAAATTTTTTTTACTGAACTCTCCACCAAAAAGGGAAACCACTCACCATTTTTCATCAACACGCCTCGCTTCTGAACAATAATTGTGAAGAAATCTAGCAGCTCGGGCTCATTTTGCTTCTTCAAGAAACGCGTGTACTGATTCAGGGCTCGACATTTTGGTGATGCTGCAAGTAAAAAAAGAAAAAAAAAAAGGACAGAAAACGGGACTGGATAATAGAAAATTTTGGCGAATTGTTAATGTCTAATTCAAGCATGTTGTCGTTCTTAGTATTTGAAAAAGAACTCGGTTCACCGGAAAAGCAATTACCCACGAGATGTCAACTTCTCGGAAATCCACTCTGGAATCAGTTCTAACAACAAGCTAAGCTGCTGCTCAACTTCTCCTGAACAAAAATGGCAAAGAGAATTAAGCTTAGAAAAGCTTCTACATTACGGAGAATAATGATACGAGAGCTTGTATAACAGCTTACTTCTGTCAACAACATAGAAGGGGCCTGAGTTTGAGATGATCTTTTGAATAAGCCCTTCCTTTGTGATAACAGAACAATCGGTCGACTGGAATAAGAAATGGATCATATTGAAGAGCTTAGGCAGCCTGGCAATCATCTGTTTTCGCCACTTTGCTTGTGAGATGGCTGAATCCTGCTCCTCTGCCGCTTTTCGTTCTCTTCTCTAATCTGTCAAGAGAAAATTGTATTAAACTGGTGTCCTGATAACTCTATGAAATAGAGTTATTTAGCATACTTTTAAGCTTATTAATTGTTATTATTTTAAAGATAATATGCCTTAGCTCTAGTATTTTATTTAATTTTAATTAAATTGTTTTAGTTGAAGAAAGAGTGAAAAGTTGTGAATAATTTTGGTTTTTAGTACTTTTTTAAGCTTGATTTTGTGTTACTTTACAGCTGGAGCCCACTAAGCCAAGAAAAGAGTGGAGGCCCACTGGACCAGAGGATAGGTAGTCTGGAGTTCTTCAGTTTTGCTGCAGAAATGCTATAGCAATGCTACAGCAAAGTGCAGCAGTGAAGAAATAAATTAAAAGCATGTGGACCCAAGTTTGGTTTTACAGCTGGCAGTGGTTCATTTGCCCATTTTGCTTACACACGCCAGCTGTAAAAAGACCACCAATTTGAGCCATAAAGAGGACACGTGCATCTAGGGCATATTTGGGGAGGATTGATACAAAAGGAAAAGTTAATGAATGAAAAAAGAAGCAGCCGTCAGGGAGAGAGAATGGAGGCAGAGAGAAAATACACCATTTTTGGGCAAGAGAGAAAAGAGAGCTCAGCTGAAGTTTTAGCTTCCATTTTTACGCCTATTTTGGAGAGCGAGCTCAGGAGAAGAAGGCCGAAGGATGAGAAGGACCATCTCTAGCCGTTTGGAGTTTTTCTTCTTCTTACTCTTTCTTGATTTATTTTCTGATTTTCATGTGCTGTTGAACAATGGATAATGTTTTTAAGTTTGCTTTTGTAATCCGAAACATGAGCTAAATTTCTTAGCTAGGATTGCTGATGAACCCGAAATTGGGAGGATGATTTGAATGTTTTGTTGAAAATGTTGAGTGAACCGATTCCTGTTCATCCGAGTGTTTGAATGTTTAATTTATGTTGTTGATTGGCCATCAATATATAGGAAACTAGGCTTGCTTAATTCTGGAAAGGTTAATTTAAGCTGGATATAACTTGGATGATGCAAGTTCAATATGCTTTTCAAAGTTTATATTGATTGTGAATGGTATAGGAATATATTATTTACCTTGTATAACCCATTGAAATTGGTGCATGAAATTGTGTTCTGAGAACTAGATTCACATAGGAATATGTTGAAAAAGGTTTAAGGAATTTTAGTCATAACTCATTCGGAAGAATTTTTATGATAAAATCGAATTTCGGTTAACAGGACAGGTTTTGCTGCAGCATTCCTACAGCATTCGGGTCAGACTTGCAATGGAGGGGGATTTGGCAATCCTAGCTTAACTCTCATTCTTGATTTACAAACTCTTGACTGAATATTATTCTTTTTGTCTATTTTAGTGCCTTTTCCTTATACCCATTTGATTTCATTAGTTTAATGATTTTTCTCATTTCAATTTCCAAACTCAAATTGATTTGTGCTTTATTTCTTTTGCAATTTATTTTAGCAATTCAATCCCTGTGGAGACGATACTCAACTCACAATCTATATTACTTGTGCGATTACGTACACTTGCGTAGACTTATATACACTAAATAATCGCGAACAAGTTTTTGGCGCCGTTGCCGGGGATTGAAATCGTTAAAAATATTTGTAAAAGTTATTTTGTTTTAGTTCTTGTTTTTGCATTTTCTTATTGGTTGAGTTTTTGTATTTTCAGGAGTTTGCTTTCTCTGCATGCATAACCAACGAAACCAAGAGTTGCTGCCCTTGGATCCAGAATTTGAAAGAACATTTCTAGCAAGGAGAAAGGAGCAACAAGGTCTAGCGGGTGTGGGAGAAATAGCATAAAGAGTTGCTGTCAATATGGCTAATGATGGGCAGCCCTTGAACGTCAACAATCTATTGCCTCAACCAGTTTTGGTGGATGACAGAGACAGGGCTATTCGAGAGTATGCTATACCTATTCTACATGGGCTCAATCTAGGCATCATTAGGCCAGAAATACAGGCGCCCCAGTTTGAACTCAAGCCGGTTATGTTCCAAATGTTGCAAACCGTGGGCCAATTCAGTGGAATGGCAACTGAGGATCCCCATATGCACCTTCAGCTATTCATGGAAGTGAGTGATTCTTTCAAGCTACCAGGGGTGTCCGAAGAAGCATTGAGGCTGAAGTTATTTCCTTACTCCTTGAGGGATAGAGCTAGAGCCTGGCTTAATTCGCTGCCACCGGATTCAATAGCAACATGGAATGTCTTGGCAGAAAAGTTCCTCATGAAGTACTTTCCTCCAACCAAGAATGCTAAGCTCAGAAACGACATCACTTCATTCCAACAATCGGAGGGAGAATCTTTGTATAAAGCGTGGGAGAGATTCAAAGAATTGTTACGAAAATGCCCTCATCATGGGATTCCCCATTGGATTCAGATGGAAACATTCTATAATGGGCTTAATGGGAAAACACATACCATAGTTGATGCCGCTGCCAATGGTGCTCTTTTGGCCAAAACATATAATGAAGCCTACGAGATTTTGGAAAGGATGGCCACCAATAATTATCAATGGCCAACTGAGAGACTTAATGCTCGAAAGGCTACAGGAATTCATGAAGTGGATGCCATCACCGCACTTTCAGCTCAAGTGTCAACTTTGACGAATATGATCAAGGCAATGAGTATGCCGGCAGATGTAAACTCGGTGCAAACCACGGGTGTCACATGTGTTTACTGTGGAGATGGGCATTTGTATGAAGATTGTCCTTCTAATCCAGCATCTGCTTGCTATGTGGGCAACTTCAACCGGAACAACCCCTACTTGAACCAACAAACTCAAGGGTTGAGACAACATCCGAACATTGCATGGGGTAACCAAGGGGCAAGTTCTAGTGGAGCCAATGCCTATAATCTACCCACTTATCCACCGGGGTATCCGCCTCAGCAACAAAGACCTCAACCCGTGGAGCAAAATAGCTCGTTGGAGAATTTACTCAAGGAATACATGGCAAGGAATGATGCTAAAGTTCTAAGTCATGATGCAACATTGAGGAACTTGGAGAATCAGATTGGGCAGATTGCAAATGCCCTGAATGCTAGGCCTCCAGGTTCTCTTCCAAGTAATACTGAAGATCCACGAAGGGAAGGGAAAGAACATTGCAAGGCAATTTCGTTGAGGAGTGGAAAGGAGTTGGAACCGAGAACAAAGCTCAAGGCTGTGCAAACTGAGCCCACTTCAATCCAAGAACATGGAGATCAAACTCAGCACGAAGAAATTCTGGTGAAAAACAGCAATCAGACTCTGCTGCAGAAAATGCTACAGCATTTACACAGCATTCTGGAGCAGTAGAAAACAGCGAAATCAGACCTCGTCCACCATTTCCTCAGCGGTTTCAAAAGCAGCAAAAGGATGGTCAGTTTCGTAAATTTCTGGATGTCTTGAAGCAGTTTCACATCAATATACCTCTTGTTGAAGCCCTGGAGCAGATGCCAAATTACGCCAAATTTATGAAAGATTTGGTCACTAAGAAGCGTAGATTTGGAGAATTTGAGATAGTAACACTGACCGAAGAGTGCAGCGCAATACTGAAGAACAAACTGCCGCCTAAGTTGAAGGATCCTGGTAGTTTCACGATACCGTGCTCCATCGGGAATCAGTACTTCGGAAAGGCACTATGTGATTTGGGGGCAAGTATAAATCTGCTGCCCATGTCTATCTTTAAAAAGCTGGGAATTGGGGAAGCAAGACCCACTACAGTCACTTTGCAATTGGCGGACAGGTCCTTGGCTCATCCGGAAGGAAAAATTGAAGATGTGCTAGTGCAAGTGGACAAATTCATTTTTCCAGCAGATTTTATGGTGCTAGATTATGAAGCAGATAAGGACGTGCCGATTATACTGGGAAGACCATTTTTGGCTACTGACAGGACCTTGATAGATGTACAGAAGGGTGAATTGACCATGAGAGTTCAGGACCAACAGGTTACCTTCAATGTTTTCAAGGCTATGCATTTTGCTGATGATGTTGAGGAGTGTTCGGCCATCAATGCTCTGGATTCATTAGTGGCTGCTGAGTTTGAGAAGAAATGCTCTCCCAAGATGATAAATGAAGATGATTTGGCTGTGTCAGATGAAGATAAGGAAGCTAGTGATAATCAAGTGTCTTGGATGGAGAGCAGACATACGACAGTTAGAGGAGGGAAGCACTTCGAATCACTGGAGTTGTCAGAAAGGGCCTTTAAATCCCACAAACCATCTGTTGACGAACCACCTGTTTTGGAACTAAAACCTCTACCTACACACTTGAGGGATAGTTGTAGCAGAAAGAAAAAGCGAAAAAAAAAACTGGATTCACAGGGCATCGGCTGCACTTTGGAGGTTTTGCTGTAGAAAAAATTATTTGTCAGAAAGACATGCTGCAGAAAATTCAGGGAGAACTTTCAAAGTTAATGGACAACGACTTAAGCATTACTGGGGTGATGGTTTCAGCTGTCAGAAGACCTCCATATCGCTACAGGATGTTTGAAATGCCGCATAGTCAGGCTGAAGACGTTAAAACAAGCGTTTGAGGGAGGCAACCCTATGTTCTCAATTTTTTAATTACGTTTGATTTGTTTTGTTTGTTGATTTTCAGTTTGTTTTGTGTTCCACTTTGTTCTTGCGTTTTAATTTTCTGTTTCTTTCTTTGGTGTAGGGTTTGTAACAGATTCTGGTGATTTTGCTGCGGGAATGCTGCAGCAAAGCTACAGCAAAATCGGGCAGAACTGGGGGAGCAATCTGTATAGGAATGCTGTGGGAATGCTACAGCAAAGCTGCAGCAAAAATCGGGCAGAGCTGGGGGAGCAATCTGTATAAAAATGCTGCGGGAATGCTGCAGCAAAACTACAGCAAAAATCGGGCAGAGTTGGGGGAGCAATCTGTATAAAAATGCTGCGGGAATGCTACAGCAAAATCGGACAGAGCTGGGGGAGCAATCTGTATAAAAATGCTACGGGAATGCTGCAGCTTTGCTGCAGCAAGCAAAAAAAAAAAAAAAAGTTAATTAAAAAAATTAAAAAATTAAATTTATTATATATATATATATATATATATAACTGCAGCCCTAAAGGATCCCACTTCCTCATTTTCTTCTTTTGCGCCGTCAAACACCCATTGCCGACCCAGCCTTCACCGACCAACCATTACACCATCCCACCCATTCCACCGACTCCTCCCAGCCAATCGCGCCAGCGCTCCCACTGCCAATCCACCGCCCGAGTTCAGTCGCTGACACCGCCCCAACCGGCCCAACCAGTCCAGTCTCTGTCGTTTCAGCCCATTCCTCCTGAGCAGCGCCTCCACCGGCCCACACAGCAACCAGCCATTGCCGACCATCAGATAGCGCCTCCACCTATTACATCAGGGAGCTTCTAAACTTTTTTTTTTTTTTCCTTAGTTGTTGAATGTTTTGCTTTGTTTTGTTCTGTTTTGTTGTTTTTGTTCGTTTTTGTATTGTTTTGTTCAAGCAGTGAGGACACTGCTTAGTTTAAGTTTGGGGGTATTGGGAGGTTTGTTTTAGTGTTAGTTAATATGGTTTTGATATGTGTTTCTCTATTTGTGTTATTTGTGTGGTTTGATTTTTATGGTTTGTGTAGTTTTTCTCGAAAAAAAAAAAGTTTTTATTTTATGTCAGAAATTGCTCTAGTTTTGCTGCTGAGTTGTTGGTTTGAGGAAATTCGATGAAGATTACTAGAGTTTTGAAATTTTCAGCTTATGGATTGACTGAGCTTGAATTGAGTAATGGTGATGTCTGCTATCTGTTTGCTCTTTGAGTGAGATTACTTTTTTCCACAATAGGCTATAGCTTTGTTTGTCTGAGGAAAGCCTAGGGAACTCTAAGTCATCGGGAGAGTTTAGGATTTGAGAACTGGTTGTCAACCCCTTGAGGCGATGCTTTAGGAAGCAAAACATTCTGGGGATAGTGATGTGTATTAAAAGTAATAATGTTCAAGGGTGTCATGAGTGGAAAAAAAAAAAAAAAGAAGAAGAATAATAATAATAATAAAGAACTCCGCTATTCTGAGCTACCTAGTAACCAGGAGTAACATGAGCCCCATGTGTACTTTTGCGTCAAACAGTGGTTCAGAATATGAGTATGCTACAGCAATTCTGAAGTGTGACGTTGCTGAGTAACCGGGTGTCTTCATCACCAATGTTGGCATTCGCGTAAAAAGGTAACAGTGACATGATGAATGTTAAAAAAAAAAAAAAAGTTTAAATACTCATACACCCAACTCAACAAGCAGTGGAATATGTCTATCCCTAGTTTTTGCCCAACTAATGCTAGTGGAGAGGGAATCATGCATCCAGCCTATTAGATCATAAGCTAAGCTTGACGATCGTGATCAGAGGGACATAGGTGATCTAAAGATGCTTAGATATAGTCTTGCACACACACATCTATAGAGGAACCTTACTTGGGAGCAAGCTTATAAAGGATAGAACTGATATTTGATAAAAGATGAATTTTGAAATGAGTTGGAAATTAAGAAGCTCTTTTGAGAATGGAGACTCAACTTGTTTAGCAGCCTGAGCAATTTTTTGTTTTGTGATTTGAGTTTTATTTTTGTGTGTTGTGTTTTGTGTGTTTATTTTGGCATTACTCGAGGACGAGCAATGACATAAGTTTGGGGGTGTGATAACTCTATGAAATAGAGTTATTTAGCATACTTTCAAGCTTATTAATTGTTATTATTTTAAAGATAATATGCCTTAGCTCTAGTATTTTATTTAATTTTAATTAAATTGTCTTAGTTGAAGAAAGAGTGAAAAGTTATGAATAATTTTGGTTTTTAGTACTTTTTTAAGCTTGATTTTGTGTTACTTTACAGCTGGAGCCCACTAAGCCAAGAAAAGAGTGGAGGCCCACTGGACCAGAGGATAGGCAGTCTTGCTGCTGGAGTTCTTCAGTTTTGCTGCAGAAATGCTATAGCAATGTTACAGCAAAGTGCAGCAGTGAAGAAATAAATTAAAAGCATGTGGACCCAAGTTTGGTTTTACAGCTGGCAGTGGTTCATTTGCCCATTTTGCTTACACACGCCAGCTGTAAAAAGACCACCAATTTGAGCCATAAAGAGGACACGTGCATCTAGGGCATATTTGGGGAGGATTGATACAAAAGGAAAAGTTAATGAATGAAAAAAGAAGCAGCAGTCAGGGAGAGAGAATGGAGGCAGAGAGAAAATACACCATTTTTGGGCAAGAGAGAAAAGAGAGCTCAGCTGAAGTTTTAGCTTCCATTTTTACGCCTATTTTGGAGAGCGAGCTCAGGAGAAGAAGGCCGAAGGATGAGAATGACCATCTCTAGCCGTTTGGGGTTTTTCTTCTTCTTACTCTTTCTTGATTTATTTTCTGATTTTCATGTGCTGTTGAACAATGGATAATGTTTTTAAGTTTGCTTTTGTAATCCGAAACATGAGCTAAATTTCTTAGCTAGGATTGTTGATGAACCCGAAATTGGGAGGATGATTTGAATGTTTTGTTGAAAATGTTGAGTGAACCGATTCCTGTTCATCCGAATGTTTGAATGTTTAATTTATGTTGTTGATTGGCCATCAATATATAGGAAACTAGGCTTGCTTAATTCTGGAAAGGTTAATTTAAGCTGGATATAACTTGGATGATGCAAGTTCAATATGCTTTTCAAAGTTTATATTGATTGTGAATGGTATAAGAATATATTATTTACCTTGTATAACCCATTGAAATTGGTGCATGAAATTGTGTTCTGAGAACTAGATTCATATAGGAATATGTTGAAAAAGGTTTAAGGAATTTTAGTCATAACTCATTTAGAAGAATTTTTATGATAAAATCGAATTTCGGTTAACAGGACAGGTTTTGCTGCAGCATTCCTACAGCAATCAGGTCAAACTTGCAATGGAGGGGGATTTGGCAATCCTAGCTTAACTCTCATTCTTGATTTACAAACTCTTGACTGAATATTATTCTTTTTGTCTATTTTAGTGCCTTTTCATTATACCCATTTGATTTCATTAGTTTAATGCATTTTTCTCATTTCAATTTCCAAACTCAAATTGATTTGTGCTTTATTTCTTTTGCAATTTATTTTAGCAATTCAATCCCTGTGGAGACGATACTCAACTCACAATCTATATTACTTGTGCGATTACGTACACTTGCGTAGACTTATATATACTAAATAATCGCGAACATGTCCTCACCAGAGGAAACCGTGTTTAGACTCAAGAGTGCATCTGAATCGATTGGAGGATTCAACGGAGGCCAAAGTCTTGGTATTGGTATTTGGTGAGTGTTCATTAGTTTCTTGGTTGTAGCTTCTAGAGCAAAGTCCCTTGTGAAATGGGAATACTGTGTTTGCAAATGCCATCTCTGATGCCGCTACCGTACCTAAAAACGGTTCAGAATTGGGATTTTCGTTTTCGCTAGATAAAACCGGCTGCATTTCCCCAGAAATCCCATCACACACTTGATCTGTTGAAGGGGGAATCCTAGTTGAATCTGAGTGCAGATCTTGCTCAACATCGAATGGTTCTGGCAACATTGCTACCGGAACTTCACAACAACAACCTTCTGAGCATTAAGAGGAAAAGAGTTGTGTCATTTTCGTGATTTATATCCTCCTAGAGCGTTTAAATCTGTTTTAAAAGCGTTGAACATGCGATGAGATTCCCCGAATGAGCATCGTACGAAGTGGATTAACCAATGTAACCTATCGAAAGTAAATCTTTATATACCTTGGGATGAGATCTTAAAAATCCTGCAAGCCGTGCACGGAAGGCCCTTGTCAAGTACAAATTCCTTAGCTCCATATGTTAGTCACAGGATTCATAGTAATTTGAAGATCTTGCTTCATACACAAAGTCCGCTCATTGTTTACTAGCGTTCTCTTAATCTCGATCGCCTCGGGTAAAAGAAATTTCAACTGAGCCAAGTGGCGATATGTAAATGTCCTGGAATTAAACATTACTAGACAAGTTAACAAATCATACCCAGAAGTAAAAGCAACCAGATTTGAACGGAAGTATATTCAAAAACAATTACAAGTTCGGCCACTGAGAAACGCCCAATGCCACAACAACCCGACTTAATTCATCTCTATCTCTCATTTGTAGGAAGTACAATTGGCAAAAACATAATTTTCTCCTAGAAAACCTCAAATCACAATGAAACTTACAAGCCCTATGTTCTTTATTATATCGATCCAACTCCCATGAGCCAGACAGACGACATTCAAAGTTGTACCTTTTGTGGCGAATCATGAATGCAAAATGCAAATCAAGAGTTTTCAAGACCCAATTTTTCTTCTTCTCTGCTATAGAAAAAAAGGCGATCGATTGGTTTGTTTCTATAGTGTTTCCACATGTCTTTTGAGGCGCAAAAATGAAAACGTTTTCTAAGAAAACAACTAAAACTAAAACTAAAAATGGTGAGAATGGCTATGATGAAGGAAACGGAAAATAGTTGAAAGATGTTTTCTTGATTTCATTTTCATATGTTTTCATAAACATATTCTAACACAATTTTACCTTTTTCTTATACCCAACTAATCTTTTTAAGAACACAAACGATCCAATTTTAGAACAATCTAGACATCATTCCCAAAAAATTCTTATTTTTATCTTCACATCCAAAGCCAAATCATTCTCAAAATGCTACCAAACACAAACATAGAACAAGAAAATTAGCACAAATCAGGAGACATTCAAGAAACCTATCAGTCAAACACTTGATTTTCGGGCATATCTTTCGGAAAGTCGGCGTCAAACGACTCATTCGCATCAACTGAATCGAAAAGTCTAAGCCATTGAAAAACTCGACAAGAATCTCGTATCTGCCAGAACATCCACCAAGTTGATTCAAAACTCTTTTTTGATCAAATTTGACACAAAACTGACAGGCATACAAAAATTCCAAAAAAAGAAAAGAAAAGAAATGAAAAAAAAAATCTCAACGAGAGATGTTTACTTTTCCGGAAACTTAGGTTTCACAAAGTTACGGCACAAAAAGGACAAGGCGGTGGTGTCATCGTCGTAGTCGACGGCATCTGGCACTCTATTGAGCCAGAGAGGAGGCTTCTCTGGGGTCTTAGTTATCAGCAGACTCAGATCCAGTTCTTTGACCTTTAGAGTTGAGCGGAGAGCTTCCAAGGAGCTCATCTTGCTGAGACAAGAGAAAGAGTTGGTTATGGCGGGTTTTGGGGCATTTATATTCAGGTTTTCGTGGCGGGAAAGCATAAGGGAGTTTACACACACACACACATAGCAAATAAAAGGGTATTTAGCTCATTTGCTCACTCGTCCCTAAACTTTTAATTTTTATAATTTACCTATAAACTTTTTAAATTATTGTAGTATATCCGATCTTGTTAACTTTCTATTGAATTGAAGATTTTAATTTCAAAAATCACATTAAGATTTGCATTATATTTAAAAATTTGTGGTTAGAAATAGAATTTTTCATTTTCAAATGAAGTGTATCGGGATTTTCTGTCATTTATTTAACGTGCAGTTAAACCAAACGTGGTACATTAATAATTTAGTAAATTTAGGTGATAAATTGTTAAAATTAAAAATTTAGAGAATAAATTATAAAAGGTGACAAATTTAGAAGGTAACAATGTTAAACACCCTTAAATATAAGGGAAAGTTAATATTTTGTATTTATTTATATTCATTTTGTGGTAAAACTGTGGTAGAGTCTCATTTAGAAACCTTATCGGTAAAGCTCATTTTATAAACCGTTCGATAAATTTTAATGGTTTATATATTACTTGCATATGATAATTATAATGTATCTTAATTCATAGTATTATATATATACTAAAAAATAAGAAAAATTAATTCAAAAGAAATTTAAAAAAACCGGCAAGCTCCCCAGATGCCGCCTTCTCCAGTGAAGTCGCCATCTCCGGCGGGCCCCCCTAGACGCTGTTGCCCCCCTAGCAAAGTCGCCATCTTCGGCGATCCCCCTTGACGTTGCCTCCCCCCAGATGAAGTCACCATCTCATTCGAGCCACCCAAGACGCCGCCCCTCCCCCCAAGCGAAGTCGCCATCTCCGGCAATCCTCCCAGACATTGTCTCCCCCGAAGTCAACCACCCCCTTTCTCACCACAGCCAGATCCCACCAGCCTGTGCCCCCCCCCCCCAGCGACATACAACGAAGTTGCCATCTCCAGCGAGAAGAGGTCCCAAAAAAAAAAAGAAAAAAATCGCGACCTTCAGCGAACACTCCTCCCCTCGGCGAAATGGCCACCCCCCACCAACCTCAGGCGACGCCCCCTCCCTAACACCCCAACCAAGCCGGCACCCCCCCTGAAGGTTGTTTTTTAAAATTATTATTATTATTATTATTATTTAAATTTTTTAGTCTATACTATTATGTGATAATGTGCATTCTAATTTTCATGCACAAATAATATTTCAGCCATTCGATTAGATCTAAACGGTTTAAAAATGAGCTCTACCAGTAGCGTATATAGAAAGGACTCTATCACATATTTACCCTTCATTTTCATGTAATAAAATCTCTTGATACGAAGATATTTGTAATTAGTTTCGTTTTTTTTAAAAGAAATTAAGTGAGTATGTTATTAGAATTTGTACTTATATACCGTTTGAAAAAAAAAATTTGTATTTATATAAAAGTTTATTTACAGCATTTTTTATATAGGAGATCTGTGATAAAGCCCGTTTAATATACCTTATTAATATATCTCTATTTAAGGCCATTGAAATTTAATCTAATGAATGAGATATTGAAGGTGTACGATAATAAAAATAAGCCATGATCTATAGGATTGTAGAAAACAAATAAAAAATTAAACTCCCTCAAATTAAAAAAATTAAAAACTGTAGGAGGCCGTCGGTGTGGGACTGAACTTGGCCGCAAAGGGGTGGAAGCTCACCGGGGACAGCGGAAGGTCGTCGAAGGGCCGGTGGGTGCCCATAGGTAGCGTGGGGGGCGGTTTCTCTATGTGACAATTTCGTAGGTGGGGGGATCGGTTGGTGGGCCGGGGGGGGGGGGGGGTGGTGAGGGATTTTGCAGGTGGGGGGTTTCGCCATCTGGCGATTTCGCAGGTTGGGGGATCTGGGGGAGGGGGGCTAGTCGCCATCTGACGATTTCGCAGTGGGGGCCCTTGGCGGGGACGATTTTGCGAGGGCAGGGGGAGGGGGATTTCGCCTTTTGGTGAGGGCCCAAAGGTCACCTAGAAGGGGGGGTCGATTTCTCAAGTGTGGGAGGGGGATTTTCCATTTGGTGATTACGCACGGTGGGGGCAAGGTTGTTACCTGGGGGCGATTTTGCTATTGCCGAACAGCCAAAGGTTGCCACCGTGGGGGGGTACTGGTAAAGGTTGGCTAGGGGGTGGTTCTAATGGAAGTATTGGGATTTTTTTGTTGTTTTATTAAAAAAAAAAATTTAGTCTATAATACAATGAGCTAATATCCATTATAATTATCATATACAAGTAATATCTTAGCTGTTGAAAGACATCAAACGATCTATAAAATGAACTTTATCGATAAAATATATAAAAAGGGTTTTACCACAACATTTACCTTTTTTATATATAGCAACTTCTTATTAATGTTCCCTAAAAAAAAAAAAAAAAATCATGTACAAGTAATATCTCAGCTGTTGAAAGACATCAAATGATCTATAAAACGAACTTTATTGATAAGATATATAAAAAGTGATTGTACCACAACATTTCCCTTTTTTATATATAGCTTCCCTAAAATAAAATAAAATAAAATAAAAACAACGAGGACAACAACTCCTTATTAATGGATATATACACATACTTTTAATTTGAAGATTTGAGCATCAAAACATCGTGAAGACCCAATTGAGCAGAGTACGAGGGATCAACCCAACGCTTGCCCACTTTCAGGAAAGTTCAAAGCTTTTCCCTTTCTATTGTTCAGAGAGAGAGAGAGATATATATATATTTACTTGTTACCAAACATGGTTTAGACTAGAATCTAGAAGCAAACTGTGAAAGTGCTGATTCCCATTGTTAAAGAGTTTTGATTTTTGATGAAAATTCAGATACTTTTTTATCTTCTGGGGTTTTCGAAAAGCATGGAAAGTAGTGTTAATCTAGTTAAAGCTCTCGAAGAAGTTGAAGAGATTATCGTAAAAAATGATTACACAACTGCAAGAGACGAGCTGATCAAACTGCAGCAGCTTCATCCTGCAGAAATGGACCAAATTGGGTCATTGTTGAAACTCTGTGAAGTCCTATCTGCAGCCGAGTTTCGGCTTTCTGGCGACAGTGGCGGCATTGATCACTATTGGGTCCTTCAGGTCCCTCCTTCCTCAACATTTTCCGATATCGAAAATCATTACAAAAACACCCTTGAGGCCCTCCACCCTTTGAGGACTAGAAACTTTGCTGGTGCCGAATTGGCTCTGGAGCTTGTTGAAAAGGCGTTTGTAGTTCTTTCGGAAAGAGAAAGGCGTGCACAATTTGATTCGGAGAGGAGTGCTGCTCGTAGGGAATCGGGTTACAGAACGGTGTCTTTTGATTTAATGCCAGGTGGTGGTGACAACAAGAAGTTGGTGATTTCGGAACATTTGTTGGACTCGAATTCCGTAGACGGAATTCCTTTCCAGGACTACTATAACTTTGAGAATGATAGGAGGCCAGAAAAGATTGAGGCAGGGCAAATTTGGGCTGCTCATTTCAAAGGAAATTATTCGGGGCGTAATTCTCGGTATGCCCTGGTGTGTCTCAGTTCGGATGAAGTGGTTTCGGTGACATGGCTGGAACCGATCCCGGTTACTGCCAGTGAGAGGAGGTGGTGTGATGCAGGCTTGCCTGTTTCATGTGGATCCTTTGCTTTGGTCATGGAGATGACTTGCAAGGTGACCTGGTCCACAATTTCGTCACACAAATGTGCTTGGGTGCGCGGGGTTGTGGAGGATCAGTTCGAGATATACCCGAGGAAGGGTGAGATTTGGGCAATCTACAGTGATTGGAATGTCGATGAATGGGCCTATTATAGCTTGGACACTCTGAAAGATTGTGAGTTTGAGTTGGTTGAGATTGTGTCGGATTTTTCAAAGTACACCGGCACTGAATGCGCATATTTAGCAAAGGTGGATGGTTTCAAGTGTGTCTTCCAGAGAAAAACGAGTGGAGGGAGTGCTAATACTACTCCAGTCACGATTCATATACGCCCGGGTATGTTCTACATGTTTTCGCACAAAGTCCCTGCATACAGATTTGTGGGCGAAGAGATTGATGGTGTCGTTGAAGGGATGTTTGAGCTGGACCAGTTAGCCTTGCCGGATTACATGATCAATGGCATTAACACCCAAAAAGCATCGGAATTTGAGAATGTGAGCAAGTTTTCTTGCACTACAATTATTCCCACAGGACTCTCTTTCTTCGAGCCCCATTGGTCTGCAAATGACTTTTGCCGAGGCCGGATATGGGCAGTGTCCTGCGGAAAGGACCTTATGCCTCGGCAGTACACACGAATAGACGACGTAGTTTCAGGGAGCCAAGTGTGTGTGACATTTTTGGAACCCCTGCCAATGGGTGACACCGAGATCGGGTGGAGGAAAGAAAACCTTCCTATCACGTGCGGGGTCTTTAAGGCTAGGGGAACCAGTGTGAAAATCGGGTTGTCGCGGTTCTCCTACGTGGTCCGGTTCCAACAAAGCAGGGGAGAGTTTTACAAAATATGGCCATTGAAAGGCGAGATTTGGGCGGTGTACAAGAACTGGAACAGCAAGTGGAAGCAGCGTGATCACAACGCTAGCCAGTGCCAGGTTGTCCAAGTTCTATCGAACTCGACAGAAGGAGATGCCGGGGTAATAAAGATAGCTAGACTTGAGGAGGTGAAGGGCTGCTTGACTTTCTTCCAGAGGAAGCAATGTTATGGTTTTGATCTAACTGGTGTAGTTTCCAAAGCGGAGATGCTTAGTTTCTCTCACCGAATCCCGGCTTTCAGAGTGCCGGGTATCGGAAGGCATGGTGTCCCGGAAAGCGCTTTGCATTTGGAGCCAAATGCTTTGCCTTCCAAATGAGGAAATCAGTTTCAGAAGATGAAATGTATTGAAACCTAAATACATCAATATTGCATTCAAAGTTTCTCAAGTTCTTGGATTGTGGAATATATATATATATATATATATAGACACACACAAACACACACACACACACACACACACACACACACATATATCAACTACTAAAAGAAACCTTGTAAATCAAGCAACCAAGTCGGTTTTATTGATTTTGCTAACGTACCAGTACTTGATTCCAAACAAAAACATAAAAATTCTTCATTGACTACTCATTTAGTCTCAGAAATATGTACACTTAAGGACCACTAAATTATTCTTGAATCGTTTCGAGTAGCTTTGCATGGGTGGACTTACCATCAGAAGAAGAAAAAAAAACGAAAACGTAAACAAAAAACAAAACATTTCAATAACAGAACACAAGCTTTGTGAGTGTGAGGTTGTTCATCATCTAGAATAGAAGTTGATTGTGAAGGTTCTGATTTCCATTGGAGCAAGTTCCACCACAAGCGTTGTTGGATCGACGGGTCCTCCTCTCACCACCTTCGGTTCTTCAGAAGAGCCTTCTACTTTCCACACCAATCTCTTCTTCTCCATTTCTGCTCTTTCTTGGTTTGCTGACAAACTCATCTCTGCTATTCTCTTTATCTGAATTTCGTTTAAAAGCAAAATATAATTAAGATTATGCAAGACTAACAGGAGAACCAAATATTTCGTGCATCGACTCGATCTATACCTTCTTATAGTAGAACACTTTCTTCAACTCGACACTTGCCTTAACCGAAAGATCTTTATCCTCCCCGACCTTCCATTCGAAGAAGTATCGTGACAGAAATTAGTTTCGGAAATACATTGTCACATTGTCAAGTAAGAGTACATGATTGCAAGAAACTTTAATAGTTGTTTAGGGTGCGCAAATAAAATAAAATAAAATAAAATAAAATCCGAACCTCATATAAATGCGCCAAGCGAAGGAGGACTTCCCCACCTTGCAGCTCCTGCAGAGTTCAGAAACATGAAAAATACTTCGACAAGGACTAGGAAAAAAAACTATTAAAAAAAGAAAAAAGTAACAGAGGAGAAAGAGACCTGGAGGGTTAGAATTGCAACATTATCGGGCAATACATAGTAGGGATTCATGCCGTAAAAGGTCGGAACATGAGAGTACAGTCCATCCTGCAAAAAGATAGTCGGTCATCTTCTTGTTACAGATAAACCATTCCGAACTAACAAAAAAAAAAAGGTTTCATAAATTCACCTGTTCTGTGAAGGCTAGAAGGAGGGGAGAGTATACTTCTTGACCGAAAGAGCGACGCCATTTAGCACCTTCTCCTAGAGGGTCGATTCTGAGGTAGTACTTTCCTACAATCTGCAAGTACGAATACAAAACAAAACATGTATGAAAATTAGGATCTGTGTCAAAACCTAGGAACAAGATAAATAGATTCGTTATGATCTTACAGTTAGGCCTTGGCATTTATCACCAATGCAAGCCGTCTCATTCAATGCCTCTGCGACTCCTCGGTCATCGTCACGGAGCAACCTCCTAAAAAAAGAGACAGAAATAGCATTATTGAGAGTGTACCATAACTGGAAAACAATGTTGTTTCATGTATACGAACCGTAGAGTGCAAATTTAACAGAACCTGATGGAAATCGTAAGGGTCCAAAACAGCGCATTACCGGCATTTTTCCTTTTAATTGTTTCGTATTTTTTGAAATTCAGAGTGTAAAAACAAGATAAGAAGAGAAGAAAAAAAGGTTCAACCTGTGAAGCATGAGTTCCAATTGGCCATCCACAATGCTAGAACCCCCAACAGCTCTATCAACCAACACTGAGAGCTCATTGCTCTTGTCCTTCAAATAGATTCCATGATTTATCTGAGACAACAATAAATCCGTCTTTGTCACGTGTTTTCTAACAAATTGATCAAGTAAATCGCGTTGGAATTTTGAAATTAATTTCTGGTTATATAGATTTACATCTCCTTCAGATTCATCTTTTACATTGCTCTATGCCCTTTTCAGCATCTTTAGTATATTGTATAGTTTATCAAATAATCCAATAAACATACCGGATAATAGTTTCCTGCCACGGGTTGATTCACTTCCAGCTTCCAGTCTTTTCTATAATCTCGAATCTGAAGCGGAAAACAAAAAAGATTAAAGATCACAGAAGCAAAATTACAAACAAAATTCAGATTCACCACTTTGAAGCAACTTGAGAAAAACAGAAATATAAAATAAATGCAATATCAGCTGTGAAAAACATTCGACGATGACAACGTTACCCTTTCGATGAAATCCCGACCATTAGAATCTGTGAAGAATTGTTTGTTGTTTTGCAGAGTGCTTGTGATTTTAGTTATAATCTCTTTGCCAATTCCATCATCAATTGGAATAGGACCAATCTGAAATTGGAAAAATTATTTTCCTTGCGAGATAAGTAACATATCAAAATCTTCGGTTCTTCAAATGAATTTAAATTACAAGGTACAAGTACAATAAGCTTACAGTGAACTCGAATTCGGCATGCTCTTTTTCCTTGTACACTCTCGTGACCTGCTCGGCATTGCAATAAATTGACAATGTTAGTAAACCTTACAAGAGGAAAGATCGAAGCATTCAAGAGACGGGATAAGAACCTGATATATCCATGAATTTATTCTCTGATGTACTTCATCCAACAACGGTCCCCGAAAAACGGTGAGAGGAACCTGATATTTTTGAAAAGAATATATTCTTGACTTTCAATTGTGATCAGGTTCAAGCTATTCAATCAAACTACTTCAAAGCATACTTTTACCTGCCCTTTGGATTTGATGGCATACGAGACATTCGGACGGAAGATGTATGCTCCTGACGCCTAGAGAAAGAATCGAAAAATTCTTTTTTCAATCTTTTAACACGTGATCACATTGCAATAATGTATGAACCTCAAAATCGTAAATGGTGGGATTTCCACATGATATAACTACCTGTAAATCGGTGCTTCCATCGTTACCGGAGTAATAGCCAAACGATTGCTCCACTGACTCTTCGACCTTGGATTGCAGAGAAAAGTCAAACCAGATACTTGTGTGCTAATAACCATAAGAAAACGAGCATTTTTTTTTTTCCAACAACACTGGTGATGATGCATTACTACATGTTCGTTGATAAAAGAAAACCGTCACACGACAAAAAGTAAAAGAAACCTAATCCCACTCTACCACAACAACTTTAATATTCTGACACATATGCGGTGATCACATCATTCATAGCATAAATAGCACATTGTTGCTAAGAACTTAAAAAGATATATAATTTGAGAACTGAATTAAAACCAAGTATCGAGACTAACGTAAACTAGCATACCAAGCTCTTTATGTTGATGTATTTTGTAAGTTTTCCATCTTTCCCTGAGTAAACAAGCTTCAAGTTTCCTGGCCCTACTTCTATTGATTGATTTTGACTTCTTTGCGATTCATTCGCCGTTTGTTTCTCAGAAACACCAGCTGCAAACATCGGAATCGAAAATTCTCAGCCAACTTCTCTAAGTTGAACAAGTAATAGGAACACAAAGATGTAATGGGATTTGTACCTGCCCTTTTGGCACTTGAGATGACGTAAGTAGTGAAACCAAGAGGCGGAACGGTGGCAGAAAATGCAAGCCAGTATTTCGGGGTCACTTTTGGATATTTTCCCAAGTATGCCGTTGCATGGTAGTTTCTTATGCTCACAGAAACATCAACCAGAGGTATGACCTGTGATTCAACTTCTTTTCCTCTGAAGTCCCGAACAACGACATTCTTGTCGACGATCTATACAAAGATTGATCATAAGGTGAGAATCTTGGCAGAAGTTAACCAAGAAAGCACCTGAGGCAGTTCTATTCACAGTGAAGGATTTTAACATCGGGGTGAAATGAAATACTCACAGGAATCTTTACAACATCAGTTCTTCGCCATCCCAATGGGTTATAAACAACAATGACCTACAAAAAGAGAAATGGTTGATAAAATTCATATTAATTCAGAGAGTTAAACAGTTAATATCAATGCATTATAAAACGTTACACGGAACTATACTCACAAGGTTCTTTCCCTTCGACAGATCGATTTCTGACGGGGGACAATAGCTGATGTTCAAAAGTGGACACTGAACAAATTAACAAGAAAAAGTAAAGACAAATCAAAGTTAGCAGGTTCTTCCAATATCGAATAAGAAACAGTTAAAAAAAGAGGATAAAATGTAGTTTTAGTTTGCCTGTTCAAATTTAGTATAAGAGGAGCTGTTGCCACCGCTTTTTGATGTCGAGTCCGACAGGCGTGTGAGTGATGCTGCTACAACCTCCTCAGACTGAAACCAAAAATTGAATGGCAAAACATTTGAGATTACACAAGGAAACCAAATGGGAAAACAGGACAGGTCGAGTCTTACCTCGATGTAACCTATCGCAAGTCGTTTCGTGTAATCATCCGCCACATGCTGCTTGGACGTACCACTGACTGCATCATGATGTTGAGCAATTGCTAAAGCATCGGCGAGCGAGTCTGTGTTTGGCCCTAATTTACTCCTCCCGCTAAAGAACTCTAACTGCCTGGCCGCCTGGTTTACAGATTACATGATTTGAGCATCACAGCCTTAAAGTATTGTCAAAAACCGAACGGATCAAACGCTTACCAAATAGTAAGCACTAGTAAATCTAACGTAGCCTTTCAGTGATGGTCTACTCGTAAAATATCCAGTCCAGTATGCATTTACACGGTCTGCGTATCTGATAAGTTCACATGAATAGGGATCAATAGACAGACGAGCCATGGAATCCGCAAAAGGAAATTTTTAAACCTTTATGACATGAACTTACGGAAAGTAGTCTTCGTTCTTAATTGGCCATGCCTGATTCGATGCATATTTTGCATCCGTGTAAATCGACGGGGTTGAGTAAAGGGCATTGACACGCCCATCCTGCAATACTCCACATAGATATTTCAACATGAAAATCAGACCTAAAACAAGATATGAAATAGGAGTACAACGAACTTGATCCGACAAACCAACTTCTAAATCATGTGGTATCGGAAGAAAATAACGGTCATAACTAACTTGATTGACATAATGGATGAACTTGTCCATCTGCCGAAACCATGTATGCGCGTACTGATACCTGAAATCTGTTCCCATTGTCCACATTACATGATTTGTGCGTGTAATATTCGCCTGAAAAAAAGAAAACCCCGATATTTCGTGTAAGATAAAATTTCTAAATGAAGGTAATATTTCTCTGGTTGAGCATGACAAATTCATCTTACTTGGGCTATTGCAGCAGCCACAAACTCGTTAACTCGCTCCGCCACATTGTAGTCAAACAAATTGGTATTATCCTTCAAACCAAATAAAAAACATGAAAAAGAAGATAAAATAGGAGGGAAAGAAAAAAGAGAACTGTCACGTGGAAAAATCACATGCGGTGATTGTATCGTCAGTAGTGATATTTAGCGTTCTTTAATACATCGATATACTTGAAAATTTACTAACCTGGATGATAGGGGAATCCTCATTAGCATTAACCTCAAAGTAGAAATTACTAGGAGGTTCATAATTCTCCGGGAAAGCGCCAGCAAAAATCTACAGGAGTAAATAAATTCGAAGCCGTAAATTTCTAGGGATCAAATGAAACTTTTCAAGAACAGAAAGAGACTATGCACTGCATATTTGATCACTAACCTGTGAAGATGAACCAAGACTCTTAGAACCACGCCATACAACCTCGAGGCTTTTGTCAATCTTCCGTTTAGCTCTGTCTTGGTAGTCGATTCTTCCGAAGAAAAAAGAGTCAAATCCAACCTAAGACGAAGAAAACAAATTGGTTAATTAATTTGATAGAGTAACGGTGAGAAACTTTCGCAGCGAAAAAGGTGAAAGGCGAGGCCATACCTCGGCTCCTAGTAGGTAAGCCTGAACTGCAGAATGTCCAAATGGATCAATCTGCCAACCAATTCTTGGAGTGACATTGAATTCTGCTTTGATGAACCGGTGGCCAAGAGTCGTCTGATCAATCATGTCGATGTAGTGAGTCGCAGCCTCGTCGTGCATGCACATCCCTCCATTTCTACAACCCCACAAGATGATCAAACTCAGATCAAATCACATCAAATTATGATTTGAAAGCAATATGTATGCCGACATATAAATATGTGATTGGTTTAAAACCGGGGATAACAAACAGAAACAGATGAGAATCAATGAAATTGAAAAGTATTATTCAACACGACAGGAGTTGGTCGGGCCCCATACAATGTATCGCATAATGTGGGGCTCAATCATCGTGAGACAAACCCAATCAACCCCGTCGGGTTGAATAAAGTTAGCGCGATGAATGTGCTTAAATTTTTAGTACATGAGCTCTAGTTGACCGGAGCTGACAAGCCTCCTGACTGTGCTTTGGACAGCTTCACTCTGTTCATCCCACCAACGCTGGAAAAATGCCTGCATCAACATATATATATATATATATATATATATACATACATACAATATTTTAATTAAAGGGAAAATAATAAGAAAGAAATTGAAAGAGAAAAAAAAGTTGGATGAAATGAGTTTGCCTGTTCAACATAAATGAACTTGCGATTCTTGTCAGCCAACAGAGCCGGAACTATTGAATCCAACACATTTTGGACACATGCTGCCTGCCATAGCAATTAACATAATTGATCACAACATTTTATTTCTTTTGCTAACTGCATTCGCGGTTCCAGTGATATCCAACACTACACACTACTGGAAAGTGACGGAACCTACTCTCTATGAGAAAAATATTTAGTAAGTACTCTTGCTGATTCACACGGGATTCCATGATACTCGGGACTCATGTTTAATTAATTTTTGGGGCTTTTTAGCCCCACTGATCCCTTTAGTATTATTTTTATTTGTACACCGGTCTTTATTAATGAGTGACGCTCAATTCTATCGGTAACCCGAATATTTTCATTGTAATTGGTTTGTTACATACAACGTGTGTTAATAAATGAACTATCACATGACAAGAAGAACAAATAAAAAAGTCCATAATAGTAATATCGTAATAGAGTTTTTCAACGCAAACTTTAAAAAATGATTAATAAACATGATTGTGAAAGGAAAAAACGAAAAAGGGAAAAAAGATTTTCAACTTTTGTGTGACTTTTTTGACATTATTTTTGAAAGCATTGCTTAGGTTCAGAATTAGAAACGTAGTCTACGTCTCTTGTTCTCAAAGTATTCAAATTCAAATACCAAAAGAGAGAGAGGGGGGGGGAACCAAAAATTTATGTTCCTACACAAGAGTTAGAGAGAGGGACCAGAATGGAATTGTTGGAGGCAAAACTACTCTACATTTTCTAGTAAGGTGAATCTCCTTTTTATCCCCGAACTTTTCATTTTGGTCTTTCACTTTCAAAACGTCGAACAGTAGTCTCCAATCTATAAATATGTCCCATTAAAATCGTTAAACGGCTTAAAAAGTTAACGGAAAAAATACCATATTAAGATCATATGTTATCTATTAATAAAGGGCAATTTTAATCTTCACACTCACATGAGAGTCACATGTATTTTTACATCCAACTTTTAATAGATTTCTGGGAGAGAGACTGTAATAAGACAATTTCACAGGCCAAGTGGTAGTTGTAAGACATTTTAATTGTTAGGGACCAAAATGGAATTTACCCCGAAGCTCAGGGACCAAATATAGAATTAACCTTTTTTTTTTTTTTCCCTTTTAACTTTTACATTGAAAATTACTAGTCTACCTCTGTTATTATCAAAGTACAAATCATAAACAAAAATACACCCTAAACATAATATTTTTAATAACATATACATACACACACACACATACACACATACACACATACATATATATATATATATAATTATATATATAAGAGAGAGAGAGAGAGAGGGACCTGAATGGAGTTATTAGAGCCAACATAGTACTGATCAATGGTCTTCAACCAACCAACATCGTCGTGGGTGTGAGCCACCAAATGGACGTTGATCTTGTCACCGACGACCGACGACGTCGTATTGTAAGCAATGTACCTACACTCTCCCGATGATGACATCATCATCATCATCCCAAAAGCCATTAAGCACACCAAATTAAACCAAGCTCCCACAGCCATGGAAGAAGAAAAGCCGTTTTTAGCTCCCAAAGGAGGCCACTTCTCCATTCTTTTGCTTCTTCTTCTTCCTTTTTTTTTTTTTTTTTTTTTTTTTTTTGTTCTAGCTTGTGAGAAAGAGTAGAGAGCGAGACTGTTGACTATAATATTATTGGATGCCTTATCAGTAGTAGGTTTTTTTTTTTGGTTTTAGCTTGTGAGAAAGAGTGGAGAGCGAGACTTTGACTATAATATTATTGGATGCCTTATCAGTAGTAGGCCCCCATTTTTTTTTTCTTTTTTTTGCTGCTTTGTTCTAGCTTGTGAGAAAGAGTAGAGAGTGAGACTTTGACTATAATATTATTGGATGCCTCATTAGTAGTAGGGGTTTTTTTTTTCTTTTATTTTTTTTTTTTGGAGAGGATGAGAAGTGGTGATATGATCAAGCGAGGATTCCAAGAATGATGTAACACATCCACCAACCTTGTTTTGTTTTCTACTTCTTTGTTTGATTCTGTGTGTATTTAGAGAAATCTGCAATACGTTATCCTATATATGAATTGTTCGCTGTAGTTTTTTATGGTGGGATATCTCGATAAGTGATAATATGTTTTTTTTTTTTTTAATCGATAAATCTAGTTATGTTATTGTCAGTATTGTGGATGATTTATTATGCAGCTAAAAGAATCAGTACTACTAGCTAGCTCTATTATTGGATAAATTGAATGGCTTCTTCTCTTTTTTTCTTTTTTTTTTTTTTCTTTTTTTTTTTTTTCCTTTATTGGATACAAACAAATGGTGTGTTGGTCCTCACCATCCAAAGTCTGTAATTGTTGGTCCACTGATTCCACCAGTCGACTGCTACTATTCATATTCTACCATCCACCAATGGGGTCAGTTACTAAAGTGGCTATTCTTTTTATCAAATGGAATAAGATCGACAATAATATAAATATAATGGAATTTAAATAATAATTAATAAATAAGTCGATCTATTTAATTCTTTTTAATGTTTGATTGAGTATTAGTTAAAGATAGTACTGGAATTATTACTTTTGTGTTTGGTTAGCCCTTGTAATGGATTGCACGGATAAATAATTATATTTCTTTTTCAATAAATTCTCTTAATTTGTGAAGAAAAAGGTAAAATATTAGATTTTCTTTCATATAAGGGTTCAAATATTAGAATTTATCACATACACGTACTATATAACACTAAAAGAATACAAAACTGTTCTATAATAAATAAAATTTTGAAAATGAACAAATCCAATACTTGATCCAATACTAAAAGGAGGTCAAATGACGGTATAGAAAACTATTCTTAAAAATTTTTACTTAATATATTGAATATAAAAATAGATAAGGTCTTCAGTTCAACTGTCATACAAGATCAATAATGTATAGCATTTTAATTAATGATGTATAACACTGATATCATTGATATGTAATAATATTTTTTATTGATATTTATAATGAGTAATAAAAATCTTAAAAAATAATCTCTTCATATAAAAAATTACATAACGATTGATAATTAAACGAGTCTAAATAAAAAGTTATATTTATCATACCAAACAATTTATACTGTACTACTGTCGTATTGAGAACTAATCCTGTCAAAATGACTGTCGGTAGAAATTATAGATTTATTTTTAAAAAAATAAATAAAACAAAGATATGAAGCCAACTAGTGTGGAAGTGGCCATTTTGTCATTTGCTTAGGGCCTGAATCTGCTGGTAGAGATTATGGGGTTTGTTTTTTAATTAATTTTTTATTCATTTTGTTTCTTGATTTCTGTAATAATATCCTCAAGTTCTTGATTCGGTGGTCAAATTTTTGTCTGCTTTCTTGTACAACTTCCAAGGAGGAGATTAAAAAAAAAAAAGGCCACGTGAAGTGGTTTTGTATTTATTTATTTTCTTTAGATATTTTCCCCTAAATAACAGCATTAAATTGGGATTATCACACTAATCCATAAGTAAAATATGTAACCCCAAAACATACTTATAGCGTGTTTGAATGGAGTTTTAACTGTTAAATTGATTGATAATGTCAAAAATAAATTATTTGGATGAAAAGTTTCTTCATTAATACTTGAAAAATAGCTTACTTTATAATATGAATTATATGTAAACATTGTTATTAGAGTATCTTTGATGCAATTCAATGCTAAATTATTATATCAATAGAAAATTTTGATATTTGAATTTAAAAAAAAAGTGATATCTAATTAAGTGTTATCTTTAATGTTAAATTTGTCATATATTAAACTATACGATAAATTTATCATAAGGTATAATCAATGTCAAATTTAGTATTCGATTCTATCTAACAAACATGATCTGTTGATTGATGATAATCATCCATTTAGCTATTTAAGACTCTTAGAATTCTAGTAGTTGATAATAGATTTATGTCCTTCGGTCTTGAAATAATGATGTAAAGAGTTGATTTTACAATTTAAGGTATACAACACGTAATTTATTGAAAAATAAATACAGAAAGAATAAAGAAGAGAAAAACAACGACAAAGTGTACATGATATAGTATAATTTCAGTATTATTTAATACAAATGAAGATATGGGTCTCTCTCTTATTTAAACTTCTTATTTCCTTCTCTTCCGTTGACTCCATTGGAAAGGAACCTCAAGACCGAACATTTTACCATATAAGGTTGGGGCAAATTGGAGACATTCATCATCTATGTATGAAAATCAAACCCATTAATTATTACCTTATACTTGGAAAGAGCATGCATTTTCTCTCACTACAAAATACAATTCCAAATCTGACTGAAAATTTTAATTTCATAGTAGTATAAAGAAAATTAGATGACATGTCATAATTTTTATATGTCTTTATATTCTTTCTGTATACGGATTCTCAACTTGATGGTTACGTCAACAACAGTGATAAATACCGTATTGTTGAAAAAGAATCAGTGATAAAACAATCATAACAGATCAAGACAAACAAAGTACGACTCCATTGGTGCAATCTTCGAAGCAAATGTTCATACAATGGCCAAACTCACAAAGCTTTCTCTTGTGCACAAGGCACATGGCCTTGGCACACCGTGCAATACAAAACATCAACTTGACATTTACTTTTCCTTCTCTAAATGGCTTAAAAGGATTAAACCTGAACGCATCAAATGAAGTATGAGGATTAAGTTCAACAAGTTGTTTACGAGGAAGTGAAAGGAACAAGAGAAGGAGAGGCATGATAAAGCAATATTTCTTGAATTTAAGAATAATATTGGTACAAAAAGAACTAGTTTTCTGATGTTCATATTCGTTTTCAAATATGTGTGTTTTTTCAATTGGTAAAATTCTCTAGTTAGTAGAAAATTAAATTACTTGTTTGGGAAAAAAAAAATCTTAGAGGACCATAATTTATAGGATTTTTGAGCCTCCTACTATTATATGCTTTAATGTTATTAAACATTTAGAGGTTGAAAAAAATAATTTTTTTTTTTTGAAAAAATTTGTGGCTTTTGAAATCAGTGACGGAAGTCGACAAGTTTATTAGATTAATTACTGAAACTAAAAGATTAAGGAACATCATGACTAAGCATGAAAAGATTAAGAAGAGTGCCAAAAACCTTTAAAATTATTATTTTTATCTGTACTTCTAAATTTTAGACCTATCTTCGCTTTGCCCCCAAAATTTAAAAACTCTCAATATCCTCTTAAAATTTTGTTCATTTTTTTTTTCTCCTTTCAAATTGAATGCGAGTTAGTGGTTTAGCTCAAACGACACCATTTCAACACCTTGATTATTATTCTTAAACATCACAACAATCAATTCAAAGTTTCAGAAACATAAAATAAATTTAACTTCTTGTATATCCAGTTCACATTACATGAATATGGTATACAATTACAATAAATACAAACATAAAAGAACAAATATTACATGGAAAAATTTTGGAGCTCTATAAAAACATTAGCTTAGCATTCTTTTTATTTTATTTTATTTTTTCCTAAAGAAAAATGGGTTATAAGGGTAGAGGTTGGAATGCACAGATAAACCTGGAGAGGTGGTTGCCCCCCACGTGATATATGGATCCCGCACAAAGTGGATTGACCATATACCTTAAGTCAACACGATAGTAACGACTCAAACTCAAACATTTATCACGGGAAACGAGCACCCTATCAACCCACTAAAGGGACGTTGTATTAGCTTAGCATTCTAACCATTCTACAAATCAGGGGGAAGAAAATGATTATTATGCCAAAAACTCAAAACAAATGCCTCTCATTATGCAGGTACAGCCTCAAGAAGCCCAGCAATTCGGAGCATGCTTAAGGTCATAAGTTTAATTAAACAACCCAATTGGATCAAAATGATCAGCGTACAATTCTAAACTGACCAAAAACATTTTCCTAGAAAGATCAATTTCAGAGAAAAAAAAAGAAGGAATTTTTGCTTAAACTAATTTTTAATTAATTTCTAAAACTAAATGAAAGTAATAATAAAGGAATTTTCTTACCGGTTAGATTTAGACTATCATATTTGCGTCGTATTTCGTTAAATTATTGTATTTTATTGAGTCTAAAATGAAATGACACTGATTCAATATGCCAATTAAAAAATCTACCTGATCCAACATTTTGAACATAAGTTAAAATAGATGCTTTTGAGCCTCGGCAACCATGGTGGCAGAGATGTCACTAGAGACATAAATGAATCACATATTTACAAGACGTAACTAAATTATTCACCTCATAAATTTATTTTTTATTGTTGTTTACTTCAAATATAATAAAAATATACTATTTATTTTAATTATTTTCTGTAAAACTTCCTTTTCATTAGGGGGAGTAAATTAAAATAAAAATTTAACCCAGAGCTAAAATGTTAAAATCTTTTGTCATCGCTATCTATTTATATCTTTAGAGGTTTTTTTTTTATAATTTAAATGAGCTAAGCTTGATAGAAATTAATTGATTTAAAGTTTCTGAGTTTAAAAAATTTTGAATTTATGCAATAGTGTAGTTGATTTGAGTGAAATTAATTTTTTTTTTTTTCACAAAACTTATGTAAAAATAACTAAAATAATTTCAGAGACAAGTAAAGGATACAGTTATAAAATATTTTATGGGGAAAAAATAATACATAATCATTAGACGTGACTTTGACTATTTGAGGCATAACATGCTATAACACATTAACAAGATAGTTATTTTTTTTTTTAAAGGGAAATTTCAAGATTATTTGACACAAATGATTTCCCCAAAAGACTAAATAAATAAATAAAAGAGATTATTTGATTCAAATGAAGATATGGGCCTCTCTCTTATTTAAACTTCTTATTAATGCCCTTCCATTGACACCATTGGAAAGGAGGAATCTCACATTTGGCGAAGATTGGAGACAGTCATCATCTATGGATCAAAATCAAAGCAATTATTTATTACCTTATACTTTGAAAGAGCATTTTTCATTGCTACAAAATATAATTTTTACTCTAACTGAAAAACTCCCAAAAGTTAGGTAATGTATTCGTTTTATTTTCTTCTGTCCTTCACTAAGGACATTCCTCCAATTCTCCCTAAATTTTAAGTGCTACTATAAGTTCCTATCCCGAGTTTCATGTAAGACCAAACTCGGACCCTATAGGGCCAGCACACAAAGCCTATTTCTCGTAGTAACATAGAGAAAATTAGATGGCATGTCATAACTTTAATATTTTTAGATTTTTTTTGCATAATATATTTATGATCTAGACTTATGTCATGTTGATGAAGTCATAGGGAAGAAATCTTAAGTTCTAAATCTATGGCTGCAACTTCAAAGGCATTTTTTTTGCCCCCCGTAATATCCTTAAAATTTGATCTTTTAATATGTGTATTTATATATTCCTTTTTATATAATATAGACAATTACTCAAATAGTTACAATTTTTTTAATCAATTGATTAACATGATATAAACTTTAGTTTTATTTTTGTGTCATATTAGTCTAGTATCAAATTTTGTGTCATGTTAATGTAGTAGTATTTTTAAATTATTGTTATTTAGTTGTTTCCTTAAAAAATCATATCTCGTTTAATTATTTAACAGTTTTGATATACATATCCTTATCGTGATGGTTGCGCCAACAACATTGATAAATAGCAGTTTTGCTAATATATATATATATATATATATATATATATATGTGGATAAAACAATCATACCAGATTAAGATAAATGAAGTAGGATTACCCATGACGCAATCTTCGGAGCAAATGTTCATACATTTGACAAAGTCGTAAGGCTCTCTCTTGTGTACAAGGCATGTGGCCTTGGCACACCGCGCAATACAAAACATCAACTTGAAGTTTTCTTTTCCTTCTCTAAATGATTTAAGGAGATTAAACTTGAACGCATCAAATGAAACATGAGGATTAGGATCAACAAGTTTTATACGAGAAAGTGAAGGACCAAGAGAAGGAGAGGCATGAGAAAGCAATATTGCTTGCAATAAAAATAATATTGGTACAAGAATTGCAAGTGTTCTAATATTCATACTCATATTCAAATGTATGTGTTTTTTTTTTTTTTTTTTTTCACTTGGTAAAATTCCCTAATTAGTAAGGAAATTAAATTAATTATTTGGGAAAAAAAATAAACGCACCAACATTAGCTTTCAAAAGCCACCAATATTTTCAAATATATATATATATATATATTTTCCTCATCATGAAGATAGAAATTTGCTCATTAGTAAACCACTTCAATCTAAAAAATATTTAATTAGATAAAGAACACGTACTTTTTATTTAATGACTCCCCATTAAATTTCTTGCCGTGACAAACTTAAATGGACTATTTTCTTTTTCTTTTTCTTTTATCGAATATCCCTTTCATGATAGCTTGATTAGCTTACAAGACTTTTATTTTTATTCCTCTTTTTATTTTTAAAATTTCAACAGTTCGTTTGTTTGTTTGTTTTTTTTTTGTTTTTTTGGGTTGGAGCCACAATAGGCAAGTCATCCCCACTATGTGGCAAAACACCACATGCCTGACTTTTATAAATCACTTAGGATTAGAGATTGAATTGGATTTAACGAAAATTCTAAGGAAAAAAAAAAAAAGTTCTTTTTTTTTTTTTTTTTTTTAAAGGATTAACATTTTACTCACATGAACGCTAAAATACAGAGTAAGAAGTTAAAGTATCAAAAACCTTAAAAGGATTACTCGAATTTGTAACCCCTAAATTTTATTCCTATCTCCAATTTGCCCCAGATTTTTAGAAACTCCCATATTCTATCTATTCTAAACTCTAAATTAATCTCACTTAAATCCCTCTTTTTAAATTTCAATTTTTTTTTTTTTTTTTTTACTGAAGCTGTTATGGGGGAGTGGCTTAGGATCAAACGACACCATTTCATACACCTTCACCATTATTCTTACGTATCACAACAATAAACTCAAAGTTTCAGAAACAGAAAATAAATTTACCATCTTGTATTTCCAAGTTCACATTAGTATACAATTACAATAAATACAATCATTAAAAAACAAATATTACATGGAAAAATTTTGGAGCTTTACAAAAAAAGAAAAAAACATTGGGATGAGCATCTAACCATTCTACAAATCAGAAAAAGGAAAAAAAAAAAAAAATGATTATGCCAAAAACTCAAAAACAAATGCCTCTCATTAGGCAGGTACAGCCTCAACAAGCCTAGCAAAGTAGAATTGGGTGGTGATTAGGCCTCTTTTTCTTATTCTCCACCCAACCTTTTGCAAAGCCCTCTCGACGTCCGCCTCCGCGTGGAGATAAGCCCTCGTCGCCTTCGAAGGCCCCGGGAACAGCTCTCCTACCCTCTTCAATAGGTCGTAATAGAACGTCTTCGGCGCAAAACTCAGAATTAGTCTGTTCTCGGCCAAGGAAGCAAGGTGGGCAATCATGCCGTCCGCTTTGCTCTGCGGGTAATGGATCAAGACGTCCAGGCACACCACCGTGTTGTACTTCCCGTCCAAGCTCTCCAGATCCTTGACTTCGAATTTTGGTATCGACACATTTTCTAGGCCCGCTAGTTGTTCCGTCGCCTGCATTGCATTCAGAGCACGCTTAAGGTCATAAATTTTAATCAAACACCCTAATAGGATGAAAATGATTAGCCAACACTTTTTAAACTGATCAAAATGTTTTTCCTAATGAGGTCAATCATAGAAAAAATAATTTCTCCTTAAACCATATACAAATTAATTTCTGATACTAAATGAAAGTTATAACAAAGAAATTTCCTTTAAAATACAGTTTCTAACTGTTACGTTTTCATCAGGCTCTGTTAAATTATCGTACCTTATTTAGCCTATTCTGAAAATGACTCTGATTCGATATCACAGTTAAAAATTCAACTTAATCTGATCCAAAAATTAAACATAATTAAAACAGAATTATCTAAATTAAATAAAAACACAGTTTCTAACTGTCACATTTTAATCAGATTTCCTTAACTTATCGTACTTTATTTGGCTACTCTGAAAATACAAGAATTTGATATGACAGTTAAAAATTCTACCAAATCCGATCCAACAATTAAACATAATTAAAACAGAATTATCTAAATTAAACCTTACTAACTACATTGCAATTATTAAATTAAATTAGAAAAAAAAAAATGGGACAGTTATGACAGTTAAAGAGTTAGTTACTGAAAAACCTGCTTCTCAGCCTCCTCAACCATGGCGGCGGAGATATCGCTGGAGAAGACGACGGCGCCTTCTTTGGCGAGCGGGATCGAGAGCGAGCCGGTCCCGCAGCCGGCGTCGCAGACGGTGACGCCGCGCAGCGGGCCGTCATCGGCGAGCATCTTGAGGGCGTTCTCCACCGTCTTGGAGTGCCCGACACGGATGTCCCTCTGGACACGGTTGACGTCGTCGGTGTCGCCGTAGATCTTGCGCCAGCGTTGGAAGCCGGAGTTGTTGAAGTACTCGCGGACGACCTCCTTGTCGCCGCCGCCGACCTCTTCGGCCTGGAGCTTGCGGCGGCGCTCGGGGTCGGAGAAGGAGAGGACGGCGGCGAGGGCGGCGACGGAGGAACCACCGATGACGGCGAGGGTGGTGGGGTCGACGTCGGAGGCGGTGAAGGCGGCGGGGGGAGGGGGGAGGCGGAGGGGACGGCGGAGGGGGAGGAGTTTTGGGGAGGGAATTGGAGGTGTTGGGGTGGAGGGGAAGCGGAGGGTGGAGGAGAGAGAGGCGGAGAAGGCCATGGTTTTTGGGTGGTGGTGAAATGAAGCTCCGGTGGAGGAGGAAGAGAGAGAGGGACTGAAGGGAAAGTGGTAAAGAGATGATTTTAGGGGATAGAGGATGGATAGAATTCTGACTCTCTCATAGATTTTCGTGGGTCCCACTTTTTTCCTAGTTGGCCTATGTTTGAAAAAATATTATTACCATAACAAAAATTCTGGGTGGCTTTTTTTTCTAATGAAAAATTAGTTTGAGTGATATCTTTTAATCACGTAATTTAAAATGATTTACTTTTTTTTTAATTTAAAAAAAATATTTATTTGTTATTTTTTAAATTGTATCAATCATGATGAGTACTAATAAATTAATAATTAATTATAAAAATTAATAATTTATATTATGATAATCCGTGATTGATTATTATTTGATCAATCACTGATTGATTATTTAAAAAAATTAAATAATTATTAAAAAAAATATTTTAATTAATTTTTACATTATGAAAATTAATAATTGACTCTTACATAATTAATTATTAATTAATTATTTAAAAAAATTTATTAACTATTAAAAAATATATATTTTAACTGATTTTTTAAATACTTCCTTTGTTAAAAAACTTTCTTAAAAAAAAATTATTTAGTTATAAATCCCAAGACATATGCCCAAAAAAAATAAAAAGAGATATGAGCAAGTGCCTTTTTTTTATTTGGAAGGCATGTTGCTGGCTGGCTTTTGTTGTTGCAGAAATATCAGCATCTGAATCTGATTATATTATATTTCTGAGCACCGTCATCTTGTACATTGCAGGTGTTTCGCATGGAAAAGGACAGGATCTATTTGTAGCTCCTTATCTGGCGGCCATTTATGTTCTTGTTCAGAACTCTCAGGTACTCTTTCTAATCATTCTTGGCATTTATCCCACCGGTTAAGCTGCACCAAGATATGTTCCATTACTTTCAATTTCGTTATTTTCCATTTTATTTCTTCTCTTTCATTATTTTGATTAGTCAGATTAAAGTAGGAGGCTGTCGTCGATTTTTGACAATTTGATTAGTAAGATCAACTTTGTTCTTTGCATGCCATATGTTTGACGAAATGCCCCACTGAGTTTAATATCATACTCTCAGGGGTATATTGTTAAGGGAAAAAATTCTAATGTGTAGAAAGAGAAGAAAACAAATTAGCGTTTTATAGTAAGTTTGATTTGGCGTCCCTAAGAAACTGGTTGTTGCATGACAAATGTTCAATGAAATGTGCCACTGAGTTGATGTGGAACTGTCTGGAGCTTATTGTTAATGAATAAAAGCATTTTGTGAAGAAACCAAAAGGCAGGAAAACATTTTTTTGTAGTAAGTTTTTTTTTGGCATCAAAGTTTATTTAGTTGTTGATTAGCTTTGTTCTTACATTGTAGAACACGAAAAACGGTGAATGCCTTTGGGATCAGATATTGTGGAAGTGAGTAACTTGATGAGATTGTTTTTCGAGGAAGAGTGACTTGTGTCTTGTGCTGACATGTTCAACACTGCTTGGAAGTGAGTGAGTTTGGGAAAGAGTAGTTGCAACAATGGGAAGTAGAACTCTCTTTAAATGGTCGAAGAATATCACAACTTCACAAGTTGAGAAGTTATTACGAGCTGAAAAGGATGTGCAGAAAGCCCTTCTCATATTCGATTCGGCAACAGCTGAGTATACCAACGGTTTTCTACATGATCACAACACGTTTGCACTCATGATCTCTAAATTAGTCTCTGCAAATCAGTTCAGATCGGCTGAGGCGCTCCTTAGTAGAATGAAAGAGGAGAAGTGTAAGATTACAGAGGACATATTCTTATCTCTTTTTAGAGGCTTTGGTCGTGTTCATAGGCCCTCTGATGCCATTAGGGTCTTCCAAAAGATGGAGGATCTTCAGTGCAAACCGACCTCGAAATCATACATTACTGTATTATCCATTCTCGTTGAAGAAAACCAGTTAAAGATGGCATTCAGGTTTTACAGGTGGAAAATGATACCTTAAGAAAAATATAATAATTTCAATTTTAGAGAACCTACAAATTTTCGACACCTATGTATTCATGATGTTCATAGTAAAATTTTTTATGGGGTGCGTCATTGCTCTTTACAGGTACATGAAGGAAATGAGTATTCCACCTGTTCTCGCTTCCCTCAATATTCTGGTGAAAGCACTCTGCAAGAAGAACGAAACTATGGATGCAGCTCTTCAGATGTTCCGCGAGATGCCCAGCCGCGGTTTTACTCCAGATTCATATACTTACGGCACTTTGATCAACGGATTGTGTAGGTTTGGAAAGGTTGGCGATGCTAAGGAGCTATTCAAAGAGATGGAGACGAAAGGTTGTCCACCTACAGTTGTCACATACACTAACTTGATACACGGTCTGTGTCAGTCTAACAATTTGGATGAAGCTATGCGGTTATTTGAAGAGATGACTAGCAAAGGCATTAGTCCAAACGTGTTCACGTACAGTTCTCTAATGGATGGTTTTTGTAAGGGCAGGCGGTCCTCTGTTGCCATGGAATTATTGCACAGGATGATTGGCAAAGGCCATTCGCCGAACATGGTCACTTACAGTACTTTGATCCACGGACTATGTAAAGATGGAAAGCTTAGAGAATCTTTAGAAATACTTGACAGGATGAAGCTTCAAGGTTTAAAGCCAGACGCAGGCCTATACAGGAAAATCATAACCGGGTTCTGCGACGTATGTAAGTTTCAAGAAGCGGCAAACTTTATCGATGAGATGGTCCTTGAGGGCGTCATGCCGAATCGATTGACATGGGGCCTCCATGTTAAGGTTCACAACACTGTGGTGCAAGGCCTTTGCACCAATGGCAGCCTGGACCGAGCTTTTCGGTTGTATCTTGGTTCGCGTACTAGGGGTATCACGACTAATCCAGAGACATTCGAGTTGCTGGTGAAATGTTTTTGTAAGAAAGGCGACGTCCACAAGGCAGCTCGAATAGTCGATGAGATGGTGCTTGATGGGTGTGTTCCAGATGAGGAAACATGGAGATTTGTGGTTGATGGGTTATGGGATAGGAGGAAAGTTAGTGAAGCTGTTGAGTTATTGCAGGCTGAGCTGATGAGTGAACTTCTTGAGCTTTGAAAGTTAATTTGGGGGATTTTTTTTTTATTAGCTCTTATGCACCTAATTTTTTTAAGTTTGTGTTTTCATTCTTAAATTTTTTTTATTGATAGTTTAGTCCATGAATTTCAGAACAAGTAACAGTTAACTCTAATTATTAACGTAAGTTAATGATTCACGAACTAAATTATCAAAAATAAAAATTTCTTAAGGACAAAAATTTCAGACTCAGAGAGGGGACGAGAGAGTAAATGTTAATTTTGAATAAAATTTTGAAGTTTGCACATCAAAATCGGTCCCTTTTTTTTTTTTTTTTCTTTAAATAGAAAAATCAACCAAGGCCTTGAAATTTACTAGAAAATTGGTCATTAGGCAATTAAGACTGTTTTTTACTTAAGTAACAATATATTAACCTTTTGCCTTAGGGATGACACTTGTCCCTGTGGGGACGGGTGTCCATCCCTAATAAGATGCGGACGGAGAATTGTTAACCAAATTCTAGTTCCCATGTCGGAGTCATGATGGAGATGAAGGAAGCACTCCTCATCACCATCCCCGTCCCGCCATATATGCATGTTTAAAGAAAAATTGTATATTTTATTTAATTTTTAACATGTGTTTTGGTACTAATTTTAATCTTAATTTTGTTCTCTATCCATATTTTGTTGGACTGTGTTTTGTGAACCATCAAATTTAAAAGGAGTTTCAACTCCTTTTTTTTTCCCTAATTTATAGATATTTATATCAGTAGAAAATATTATGATAAAGATTCTTAAATCCCGTTTCTGCTTCTATTTGAGACAACAATGAGAATGGAAATAGTAATTGCTATAGAAAATGGGGATAGAGATGGAGAAGCACTCCCCCACACTACCTTACCCCATAAGGCCATTACCATCCCTTACGATAATAAACATTTAAATTAATATATATATATATATATATATATCCATTACGCTACTACAACCACACCATCGAGGCAAAACGGCGGCGTTTTGGATCAATTTTCCCGCGCAGATTTTCTATTTGAGCCTGTAAAGGCCAAAGAGAAAACCCTAATTGATTTCTTCCCAATTCCCATTCCATTTCCAAAAGGACGGAGAAGAAAAATGGAGACCGAAGAAGACCAGTCTCTGACCGACATCTTGCGAGATCGCTTTAGGCTCTCCACCATCTCCATCGCCGAAGCCGAAGGTTCCTTTTTCTTTTCTCTTTTCCTTTTCTTTTTCTCGCTAACCAAACAGACATATTCCGACTCTTACGCAAAATCCTCCTCCGCATTATGATGGGACGAACAGCGAAAGCAAACAACATGGAAGTTTCCGAAACTGTAGTAGCTTGCGTTGCCGATCTGGCCTTCAAATATGCAGGTTCCAACTCTTGATTTCTCTTCCAAGTTCTGAATTTTAGGTTTGTAGTTCATTTCTTGCGAGGAATTTTTTTTTTTTGGAGAATTTCTTGTCCATTTTTTTTTAGAATGTGATTTAGGTGAATTCAATTAGCTGTTGGAGGATTACTTTCAGAAGATTTAATTATTAGTTAATAATTCCTGATTTCTTAGCCATTTTTTATTGGCATTTAAGCACTGTTCTGTTTATGTAGGAGATTAGCTTGTTGCGGAGTGTGTGGTTTCGGAGTTTAGGTTGTGAATTTAGTTTATTTAATAACATAATAACAAATTAGCATCGGATTAAACTTTAACAATATAAACTCAATGACTTCTCGCTTGAGTGAAAAATATTAACCACTTTACTAGTCTTGATTAGTAAGATTAAGCTGGACATTATTGCTGATTTTTGACAATGTAGAAGCAGCTTTGATTAGTAAGATGAGTGCAAGAAATTCTAAAAGTGATTCCTTTTTGGCTTGAAATTCTTCCTTTTTGGCTTGAAATTCTTCCTTTTTGGTTTGAAATTCTGAAAGTGATTCTCTATGCTGCCATTTTTCAAATTATTATATTTATTTTCGTTCCAAACTCTTTTTACTACGAGGCGAGAGTTATGATTCATTGCACCGAAATTGTACTTGTACAGGAATTAGGTGTACAAGGAGGTTAATTTTTTGTTCGTTTGAGTTGATGGCCCATTTGGTCCATAGGTTTGAACAGTAAGTTTGAACAAAAAATGCAAATTTTTGTGGGAAAGAACATTATAGAAAATAGTTTTAATTCTGGGTTTAAACTGTAGATCAGCTGGTTTTCCCACTTTTTCTTTTTGTTGAGAAAATACGCGTCTGTGTTTTTGTGTAAACTTGTGTACATTTCATTGAAGATCACAAACATATCCCACATATAAGTACTATGAAACTATCATTATATTGCATTAATTTGCCAAAAGAAACATAAAAATTCTTTGTTTGTATGAAACAATCATCGTGTTTTGTTCTCTCTGAGTGTCTATTTAGCACATAAAGTCAAGGGCTTCTTGCTTAAGTAAAAACTACGACTATAACTCGGACTAAGAATAGTTGTAGAATTTGGGCATTTTGATTAGCAACATTAAGAGCTGGAAAGTCTAAGTGGTTTTTGCACACCCTCTATTTATTTTTCCCTTCAAAGACTGATTTTAGTAAAGAGGCTAGAGGGTGATGGTTCTTTTTTTTTTTTTTTGGTTATCATTGCCGCAAAGCAGAACAGTTGGCAAAAGACCTTGAGCTGTTCGCGCAGCACGCAGGTCGTAAATCAGCAAACATGGAAGATGTCATACTCGCTGGTGAGTTTTGAAGCCCTTTGTCTGTGGAACCTTCAGTAACTTAACTGCATAACTGCTACATTCAAGTGGCATTCTGTTTCCAATTTAATGTTTTTCCACAAATGCGGATTTCAGCACACAGAAACGAACATCTAGCTGTATCGTTGAGGTCCTTTAGCAATGAGCTGAAGGCCAAAGAACCCCAATCTGAAAGGAAGCGCAAGAAAGCGTCAAAGAAGGAAGACAAACTTAGAGTGAGTACAAGTGTGGTGGATATTCCAGACTAGTAGTGACCTCCTTTTCCTGGTCAGGAAAGCTAACTATAATCTCATTTCTAAAGAACTCATAAGGAAGAAAAACGACACCCTTTTGACTAAAGATTTTCTGTATCAAACTCATATACGACATGTATCTAGTATCTACTACGGTTTTATGCATGTTGTAAAATGGTGAAGGGCAAAGAATAGTCAGGATTTAGTTTATAGTTAAGCTGTATAGTTTAGTGTAGGTATTTCGAGGCATGGTTTATCTTTTTCCTTTTCGAATTTGGTTTGCAATTTCAAATTTTCATCATCAATTGTAAGTTCATACTAAAACTACTTGGAAAACATCTAAACAACGTAAATTTTGAGGATAAATTTGTCTAAAAAAAGGTTAAATTAGACTGTTTAAAAATTTATAGTCCAAGAACCAAGAAAACCCAAAAATCCTATAGAGAAAAACTTGTAATGCTTTCCATGTATTTTGGATTGAAGCAATCGCCATGGTCAGGCAATGTGAGGTGGATACACCTACCATTTGGACGTCAGTGATGGGATTCGTTTATTATTTTAGTGGGACCATACATTAAAGATAAAAATTTTTAGAAGGTCTTGTATAGGGATTGTTGATTTTTAGAATGGGTCAAATGAGAAAAATGTAAAGCCGTGAGTCCGCTCCTGCATCCGGGTGATTGATCGTCGTTGTTGTAGAGTAGTCATTCTATGTCCCATCTTTTGGCTCGTGGAGGTTGTGCCTTGATTAGTGATTGAAAAACATGATTATCTTTTCTTAAAAAAGGTTGGATGATTTTTATGTGTCTCGTTCACACCTCACAGTAGAACCCATATTAAGCAACAATAAAAACAGATGATTGCATAAACTCATAATTTCAAAACTTTGCTTTTCTCAACCCGATTTTTTTTTTTTTTTTTTTTTTTGGGGGGGTATGTCCTTATCTATCTTCCTTTAGTTTTGTATAAGATAGAGAAGGACCACCTTTGAGTTTGACCATGGAAGCCAAAGCCCACGCCTTCACATTCCAATAATAATAACAACAATAAAGCTAGTGGAACCACCCACATGTTGAATTACACGTGGCTCAAATTCCTTGCAAATTGAACTACTTATTAAAATCATCAAATATTATTCGGATATATTTATAAGATTTAAATAATAGATCCTTAAAAAAGCGCTATTAGTATGGTTTTGTTTTTTAGTCGTCAAATTTACATCAAAGATTGCATGTAACGGTAAAAGAACATACATTTCTTACATGAGATAATATGTGTGTGTATATATATATATATATATAAGAGAAATGATGGATAATAAAAATAAGTGGAAATGAGAATTTTGCCCATATTGAAGTCGCTTTCAAGCTTGGAAGCATACAGAAACAAAAAACAGAACCAAACCCAGCCTTACCACGTGAACCTTTTTTAATATATCCTTAACGGTTTCTCTGTCTCTCTTTCCCTTCCCATTTACCCCGAAAATCTGTTTCTTCTCATTCATCCTTTCTTTTTCTTTTTTCTTTTTTTCAGCAACAAAAAATAAATAAGTTCATAAATAAAGAAAAATAAACATTTCTTTCATTTAAAGCACTTTATTTTCACCTTTTCTTTCTTTTTAATAATTCAATACAACGTCGAATCTGCAACCTCTCCAAACCAAACTCCACTTCACTGTATTAATGTCAGTTGATTAAGTGATTGTTGTCAATTTAATTATTATGATTATGATTTGATAATACTTTTCAGAACGTTATTAGTAGAATATTGTTTATCCCATTGTGATTATCTAAAATCTACAAAAGAAACCCAGTTTAAATCCTTCACTTTTCTTCTGTTAACTTTTGTAGCAAGTATAAAGGCACATCAATAATGAATGTTTTAATGCACGATTCAAATGGTTTGATTCAAATGTTTTTCTCTAAAATGTTTTATTTTGCCGTGCTTTTCCTAAACAAGCCATAATTTATCATTAAAACTTAAGCTCCGTTTGGTGAATGAGTTGAATTTGAGTTGAGTTGACTTTTTAAAAAGTAGTTATAAATTTTGTTGACTTTTTAGAATAAGATAAAAAATGATATGAAAAAATACAGTTTAATTGAAGTTAAATTTTGTTACCAAACGTAACATTAAATACTCTCCGAAAAAATAAATACCTATAAAATACTGATATGAGAATTATTTAGGGTCTGTTTGATGAATGAGTTTGAATTGAAAATTTTAAATTTGAATGATAATTTTTGTTAACTTTTTAAAAAAGACAAAAAACTTTTTTAAAAAAGATAAAAAACTTTTTCAAAAAAAAATAAAAATTGAAATGAAAATTTTGTATTTGAACACAAGTGCCAAACGTAGCCTAAGTATATGAATTATTATTCTCTTTTTTCCTGTTAATTATATAGATTGCCATTTAATGATGTGACCTGATAATATTTGACTTAATATAATTTGGATAAAAATTTTCATTACAACCACTAATAGAAAAAGAAAAATTAAGTTCTAATTTTTGTTCTATGATTTTTATGTGTCGTCTAGTGCACAGGCCATTGTCATATCACATGGATCATGACCCATAAGTCTGGCCCCACCTATATAAATAATTATTTTTTAAATAATTTAGAGAGATTCTTACATGTGTTGTTTTTCTTAAAAGATGATGTCCACGTGGCACGATTAGGCACCTGCCTGAGATTTTCGTCTTTCTGTGGATAATAATTGAGATTTTATTTATTATCATATCATATCATCTATTCTTCCTTAGTGGAGCTCTCGTATAATCAGGAATTTTATTATTTAGGTATGTGTAGGTGATGAGTTCAAACTCATTATCATTAATTTAATTTTTATCTTTTTTTTTAAAAAAAATTATTGTTTTTAAAAAAATTAATAAAAATTACTATTTAAATTTATAAATCTTAATTCAAATTCATACACTAAATGGGTCTTTATTTAGTTGGATCTAACTTTTTTCTTTTTTTTTCGGCTGATAATATTTTTAATTCTATTTTGAAACTTTGGTGGCTGAATTTTGTTTCAATATTTAGTTACTGAAATTAAAATTGATAAAGGACTTTTGAAATTATTATATGCTAAATTGAAATTCTAAAAAAGAAGAAAAGTTCAAAGAATTCATCATCTTTGGTTATCTGTTTGGATCTAATGAAGTTTCTAACTTCGTGAAAAAAGAAAAAAGAAAAAGAAAATTTAGGTGAAAATGCATTAACTAGATTACAAATTAATTATTGGATTAAGCAACAATAATATTGTTCTTGGCCTTTCAAAAAAAAAAAAAAAAGAACTGTTCTTGGCGTGGTAGACCAGGGAAGAGAAGCTTCCATTTCTTGTGTGAGAGTGGCAAATCGTTTTTGTTATTTTGGTACTTGCAACTTTGAAAAAAAAAATTTCTTATATTGAAAAAAACAAAAAAAAAAATTTATGTTCTTATAATCAAAAAGCATTTCGTATACGACACTCATCACCACCAGCTATATTCCAAGGCATTTGCTTCAAAACCTCCCCAACTTTGGATCTTTTATCAATGTTTCAAGCCCCGTTTTGTATTGTTTTGAAACTGTTTTGTTAAAAAAATCTCCCCATTTTCAATGAAGGGCCCGTTTTAGATGCCGTCTGCAGATTAAAAAAATATATCATCTAGATTTTAAAAATCTTAATTTTTATATTAAATTTTTCTTTTTTTTTATTTTTAAAAAAATTCAAATTTTAAATGTTCATAATTTTTTTTTATTTTAAATCGAATGAGATGTCTTTTATGTTAAAATACTCGTAATAATAAGAGGAATAAGAAAAAATGTATTTTATATATTTTTTTTAGAACACATTTCAAATTTTTGAATTGTTTTTTATATCACAGAATTTTTTTAAAAATTTTTCCCACAAATATATATTTTTAACTTAATCTTCAAAACATCATCCCCACAGATATTCCGCAAATGAATCCTAAGATATTATGAATATAATTCTAAAATAGTGTTTGTTTTGCATAAAATTATGACTATAATCTGATAAGAATTTTAGGATTAGATAATTCAAATATATATATATATATATAATGGGTATAATAACACTAATCCAGTAAGATATTGATCCTAACTGTCAAATTTTTATAAGGATTTATCATGCTTGCAAAATTTTTTTTTAATATTTTTTTTTTCATTTTGTGATTTTAACTAAATCACATCAATGATACTTATTGCAAACACCTCTTAAAAAAAAAGATGATGGGACTTTTAGACAATTACATCACGTCAAAAATATACATAAGTGAAAAATTATTTTCATTCCACGACTTGCTCATGAAAGTTACTGAGTCTAAATCAATATAATAACAACAAGGTGGTGTAGCAGTTAGATGTCTTTTCTTCTTTATCTTTTTTTATAATATATATACCTAGATTATGATATTTTATAGTCTCATATTTGAGTTCTTTGTTTGGCTAATAAACTATACGGTATTGGACTTCTTGTAGTAATGATAGGTTTTAGTAGAAACAACTTTTAGATCATCTTTATTCCGTTGATAAATTCTGATATCTCTTAAAAAGAGTGAAATATTATGCATATTTTGTTAAAAATACATAATGACCCCTACCACCATCCTTCTTAAATAATAATAAATGCAACAATAATAATAATAACTATTTTAAACTTTGTATGTAGCTGAAAGACCTAACCACCCAACAATAGTAGGTTGTTCTCCATTGGACTAACTACTAAACCTCAAAGAAAATAATTTCCTACAAATTCAAAAAGAAAATAATCACTTAAATATGTATGCTAGAAGTTCTTGTTCTATAAAACAAGTGATTTGATGTGAACTTGGATATATATATATATATATATATATATCTACCATTACGTCTCTTCATATTACAGTTCAGAATTATGGGGGTGTTTGATGTATAAATTGAGTTTGAGTTGAGTTGAGATTTTTAAATTTGAATAATAATTTTTATTAATTTTTTCAGAAAAGATAAAAATTTTTTTAAAAAAAGATAAAAAATATGATATAAAAATACAATTTAATTTAAAATAAGATAAAAAATCAAACGGGCCTTATATAATATTGATATATATTCAAAAATAAAATTAAAAAAAAACCCCATTTTTCTAGTAAAATTTTCCGGTATTAAATCTTCCTCTAAAAAAATAATAATAATAATCCCAAAAGACTATTCATTTATTGGAAGCCGCCTTAAGGCTAAAGAGATATTTTAGACGATCGAGATACACAGAGATATAGGTTTGCAGGCAAAAATGGGTCAAAGCGTATTTTTCTTTTGTTTTAGGTACAACCGAAACATAAATGCAGTCTCCATTATCCATCAAAATAAAAATAAAAAAAAACGAAATTATTAGATAAAAAAACAAATTATATTCATGTGATACAATTATGAAAAAAAATATATATATTTATAAATTTTTTTAATGTAGGATATCCCTGTAATAAAATCATAGAAGTTTTAGAAATATTTTGATTAAAAATGTGTTAATATCTAGATACATGTGTTTTGTTTTTTTAAATGAACGGTAATAGTTAAATAATATAAAAACTTGAAATGTGTTTAAAATATATATATATATATAGTAATATGAATCTTTATTTGTTTTTCTTATCATTTTGTATAATTAAAAAAAAATCATCTTATTTCATCTTAAAATAAAAAAATTATAGACTTATAAAATTTGAATTTTTTGAAAATAAAAAAGATATTTAAAGATATAAACAGTGGAATTTTATTTGTAAAGGAAAAAAAAAATTTGGGAAACTCAACTGAAGTGGAGGTTCCAAATTGAAGTAATAAATTATATCTAAATTCATAATCCGTTTGAATAATAAGATCAAATCTATAAAGCACATTCAAACCCTTTTCTTTTACAGTGTTTTATATCCTAAAATTTGAACAAAAAAATTCTATTCAAACCCTCAGGCAATACAGTTGAACCAAAAAATAACACAGAATTGCTAAACTTTTCTTTTACACCCAATTGCAGGAGTAAAACGGTAATCATAATTAATTATTAATACGAAGGCGTACTCATACATTTTTCATGTTAATTTTTGGATGAATAATTTTAAGGACATCAATTTTATTTTTAATTTTTTGAGTACGATGTTATGTGTAATGTAAGTTGTAATTATTTTGTAGTTGTAAGTCTTTATATAATTACTCATACAAATTAAGATTAAAAGATAAAATCTACTTGTATTTTGTAATTGTAAGTCTTTGTATAATTACTCATATAAATTAAAATTAAAATTAAGAACCAATAATCTACCAAACAATATACTGCTACGTGAATTAAATTGATTCTGAAAAGAGGGGGGAAAAAAAAAACTACCAAAGGATGAATAGCGAAAATATATCTTTATAATAGAATAGTGTTTTCGACTGGGGTTTGTTTAAATAGAATATTCTAATAGAATATTCAAAAGATGCGTATCTATACATATACATATATAAGAATAAGAAGTGAGAATACTCACTGCCATAGCCTCTCTTCGTCCAAAACGGTTTGTTTTGGACGAAAAATATTTGTATTTACTTTTTGATCTTTTGGTTTTTTTTTTTTTGGACCAAATTTTTTTTTCATTTTAGTCTTTTTTTTTTTCTTTATGGACCAATTTTTTTTTTTCATTTTGATCCTTCTTTTTACTTCTATATTTATTTTTTGGTCCTTTATTTTCTCTCAAATCTTTTTTTTTCATTTTAATCCTTTTTTCATTTTTTTGGGCCCAACTTTTTTTTTTTCATTTTAATCATTCTTCGTGTTGATAATTTCTTTCATTTTAATCCTTTTATCTTTTTTATTTTTTCCCGTGCCTTTTTCTTGGGTCTTTTTATGTATATTTTTTTTACTTGTTATTTAAAATTTTCTCTACTTGGATAAATTTTCATAATTTGTCCCACATGTGCATAGCACATGCTTTACACTAGTTTAAATATATGCATTAAATGATATATAGTATTTGTATTGAGTTATTTTATTTTAAGGTAAAAATTTATTTAACTAAAAGGTCTTACATATATCAAACATAATGCGGATGACTATGTGGTACATAATACAAAACACTTGATAAAAACCAGTTCTAAAGTGAATTCTGCTGAAGCATATAGAGAACGATACAAGACGAGATCCAATATCAGGAAAATTTCTTAACACATCAATTTGAGTACATATAAGGCTCTTTTTGAAACTACTACAATCGATTGAAGTTTTCGATTCATCGAGAGCATATAACACGTAGCACACGAAGGCCACTAACATCTCCACTAAGACCTATAGTTAGCGGAACTTTTAACTTGCCAAGATTTAAATTTGACGAATCAAAAACAAACTCGAATGGTGAGAGAACTACATCCATTATTAAAATGAAAATACTAAAACTATATGGTGGAAACATCAACACCTTTATTAGACTAAAACATAAAAAAACTAAAGCCTAAAGTATGACCGCCGTAAGCCTTCAATAAAAGTGCAATCGATAAGATGACTATCAAAGTAGGATAAATGTTTTGGGGGACGAGCGGTAAAGCCGAGTAGCTGCCTTCAAACAACAAAATGTGAAACACATGCGCTCCCACCATCAACGTCCAAAGCTGGAACCACCATCTCCACAAGAAGTCTGCCATTGTTGGGAGCAACATCCCGAAAAGAGTGCAATCACTAGACGAGAAAAAGCATCACAAAACGTCTCCAAACTGTACGAAAACCATATTCTAAACAACATCAGATCCATCCCAAGGAAACCATCCCACCAAACTCAGCCACCACCATAAAAAAAACCCACAATAATACGAGCTCTGTAATCAATTTTCAATATCAGAGGTCCAACAACGTGCCTAGAGACTATCCCGATACTCCGACCGACTTACTCTCTCATTTTCTATCTTTCTCATTTCTTTCCTAAGGCTTACTACTTTTTTTCTATTGGGATTTATTTAAAAAGGTATGTATTCAAATGCAAAACAATAAAAACCAAACAAATATTATATTATGATGTAAAAATATTAAAAAGGTAACCATTGGAATATTTTTACATCATAATCCAATGGTTGCTTTCTTAATTATTTATTTTTGATGAATTATTAATTAATAAAACTTTTACTTTATCCATTTCGCACAAAAAACACACAAACCACGCGCCGCGCCCATTCCCCCATTTCTTCTCTCCTCTGTCTTCTTCTTCTCTTTTAATTATTTTTTCTTTTTCTAGAAATACTTTTTCTATTAAATTATTCCTTTTTCATTAAAGTTAATTATTTATTCTTAATCAAAATTCAAAAACCCAACAACTCCTCTTCTCTCTCTTTAAAAACACAATTTATAAAAAAAAAAAAAAAAAAAAACATTTGCCTCTGTTGCGTTGCGTTGTGCTTTATTCTCTCTCTCTCTCTCTCTCTCTCTCTCTCTCTCTCTCTCTCTTCCCCCCGGCGAGACTCTGATCTCGCCGGAATTCCTCTTTCCACCGCCGGAATCTCCATTTTTTTTCCGGCTTCAGAGAATTTCGCTCTGCCTTTTCTCCCTTAGCATGAATTGTTGGAGCTAAAAAAAGAAAACTGAAAGAAGAAGAAGAAGGAAATGTTCTCGGTGTCGGTTTCGATTTCAATTTTCTCTCTCTAGGATTTTCTGCGGGTGAATTTGATAAATGCAGGTTGAAGAAACGGTTCTTCAGAAGAAGCTTCTTTAGCTCTGTCGTAATTCTCTCTTTTTTCTCTTTCTCTCTCTACTACTTTCTGAGAATTTTGCTTCTCTCTCTTTCTGTGGTTTTTCGTTTTCTTTCGGTGTTGATATTCCCGCGAGAAAACTGCCGAGAAAGAGAGCAAGCGACATTTGGTTTTATTTTTTCCTTCTCAATTTTTTTTTTGTTTTGTTTTGTTTTTGTTTTTTTCAGACGGAAATGTCGGAGCTGGTGGAGCTCTGTCGCGGACTTAGGGTTAGATCCTCTTCTCTTTTGCTCTCCTGTGATTTCTTTTTTAATTTTATTGTGAAATTTTTAAACTTTAGTTCCGATTTCTTATTTTTGGAAGAGTCAAATTTTGGACTGGTTCGGAATTACGATTGAATTCTTCCTTTTTCTTCGTTGTTTCTAAAGCTGATCAAATTTCCATTTTAATTAATTTGTTTTTCTTTGGTGTTCAAAGTTTTATCTTTTAATTTTTCCTACCAATTTTCTCGGCAACCAAACAGAAACAACTTCGTTTGGTCGTTGGTAGGTCAACAAAGGGTTGTTTTTTTCTCCTCTCAAGTTCTTACCATGAATTACGGAAAAAAAAGATGACGAAACCAAAAGACTAAATTCTTTTTTCATCGCTTTCAGCTTACAGTCTGATGGATTATTGTTTCTATTCTTCAATTTTTGATTTTGATTTTTTTTTCATTTCTCTGTAGACGGGGACCTTGTAGTTGTAGAATAGAGAAAGTCCAAAAGTGGTTAAAAGGTTGGGAAATTTTATATTCATCCGGTGAATTTCGCTGTTTTGAGCTGCAAAAACTATGCCATCTGAAATAATGGAACAAAGAGGCGTACCTGCCTCCTCCCACTTCTTTGACGAAATCCGTTTTCCTTCTGAGGTACTTGTTAATGTGTGAAGGTTTTATCTATTTGCCCAATTTTCTTATGTTGCAGTTGGGTCGTTGCGATTACAGGTTGTCTTTTGAAATGATAATCGTCACCCATGGCCTAGTTTTAATCCTTTTTGGTATGTAATTATTTTTTCCTCAACTTTCATTTGGCAGAAACAAGTCCGGAAACTGAAAACCATGCCCGATCATCACCAAGGTAAGAACTTGGAATCACCCAGTTGAAGCTTTGTCTGAATTTGATCTGCAGAAACTTGGGTATTGTTGGAATTGGTATAATCTATGTTGCAATTGGGTGTTTGTTCTTAAGAAGTTTGATTCTGGTAACAGCTTAGGACCTTCGGAATGTCTTTTGTTTACTTGTTTATTTTTCTTGAAAGGGGGTGAAGGTATTAGATGCATAGTTTTACGAATTACATTGCATAAGTGACTTATGTGATCAATGCAAAAAGATAGCAGAAACTTGTAGAGGGGTTCCTTTTCTATGAATGCACTTTTAAGTTTATAAATTTCAAACGTAGAGTTTAGAAGCAGCACAAAAATGGTGTAGTAAGCCTTAAAGGAGACATGCTATGAATCCATAGATCGAAATGTGAAAAAATGTTATAAATCCATCAATCAAAATGCGGAAGGTTTTGTTTTTCCTTTTTTCTTCACTTCCCCCCTTTCATTTTTGGTGATACCTCGTCTCCTTGGAGTGTTATAGCATTAAATTCGCTTCTTCAGGAAAATGCGAGGATGTTACTATGTAAACAATTTAGCAGGCTTTCTTTTAAAAGTATTTCCTTTTGTAGGTATAACGATAACAGTTTAGAAAATCTTGGAAGTAAATTCTTTTACTATTTGTCTTGATCAATATTTTTTTAAATTAAATTTTCCTTTGGCTTTTTTCTTGTTGCGTGGATGTTTGTTTGCGATGTCATGTGAATGTTTATTTCCTCTTGTGGGTAAAGACTAGTTTAAGGCAGTAGATGGTCATAACTGATAGGGAGTGGTCTACTATAAGTTATGAATATCTAGTATTTTCACTTGGAAAAATGCTATGAGAGAAAGTATTATCAATTTTCACATTTTGTGCCTTTGTTTTTCTTCAGATGGAATGATAGCAATCCCGGGAGGCAAATTGGATTCTTTGTCACCCTTCGAAAAGTTTTTACCAGTAGTGGGACGGTCAGTTCATCGCTTGGAGATGCCACCGTCCAATCTCACCCGAATTCAAGCAGAAAGGCAAAGCAGTGGTGGAGAAGCAATTGCCAATATCTCCAGAACTTCGTGGAAACCCATGGATCATAATCTAAAGTTGTGGTCTGATTTGTGTACGAAGCCAGCATCTTATAGCTTGGATGGAGAGAAAAATCTCACTAATGGGATTCTGCATGAAAGTAGTCTGTTTTCAAGCTCATTGTCAGAAATTTTTTGTAGAAAGTGTAAGCTACCTATTTCATGTCTATTAAAAAGAATGTTGTAATTTTTCTTTATTCTATGTTGGTGACGGGTCTGCTTTGCAATTTAAGTTCGTTAAGTCATTGTATTAACTCATACGTATTCATCTCTTATCTTATGCAGTGAGATTGCCAGCGAATGACGACATCTATCATCATCCTGCAAAGACTGTTGTTTCCAACTATGAAAAAGAACCTTTGAACTCTTTTGAGGGAAATGAGGGGCAAACTATTGGGAATCTTCTTCCCGATGAAGATGATCTCTTTTCTGGTATGACTGATGTGCTGGTACATGGTGGTCAGGCAAATAGTGGTGATGAATTGGAAGACTTCGATCTCTTTAGCAATGGTGGGGGCTTGGAATTAGGAGAGGATCCTTTATCTGCGGTCCACCAGAAATACAATCTGTTCGGGGGAGTTTTGAATTATCAAGTGGGTTGTAATGGGTCAATAGCCGGTGAACACCCTTCAAGAACACTTTTTGTCAGGAATATCAGTGGCAGTATTGAGGATTCTGAGTTAAAAGCTCTTTTTGAGGTGCTCATACCTCTTTATCCTCTCCAGCTAAGTCACATTAGTTTACCTTGCTTGTTAAAATTGTCGAGTGTTTTTTCTTCTGTCAGAAATACGGAGATATACAGACTCTGTACACAGCATGCAAGCACCGTGGTTTTGTTATGATCTCTTACTTCGATGTAAGGGCTGCTCGAAATGCAATGAAGGCACTTCAAAATAAGCCACTGAAGCATAGGAACCTTGATATTCATTATTCAATACCCAAGGTAACGGTGTCTCCTTATAATCTCACAAATTTACTCTCATTTCAATTATTCCACCCTCCCAACCTTGAGCACTGTGCCCTGATCAGAGTATTTTGCTCTAAATCAAAATTCTGTCACATCTTCATGATGCTTTCTACTCGCAAATATGTTAGGACAATGCTCCTGAGAAGGATATTAACCAGGGAATCTTGGTGGTGTCTAACCTTGATTCATCTATTTCAAATGACGAGCTTCGTCAAATTTTTGGGGTTTATGGAGAAATAAAACAAGTAAGTAGTTCGTGTTTTCCCCTTTTTATCCTGCTTCAACTATACCGGGGTTGATAGACCATTCTATATGTTTTGTTTCCAGATCCAGGAAACTCCAGACAGGCATAATAGCAAGTTTATAGAGTTTTATGATGTTAGAGCTGCAGAAATGGCCCTTCGCGCGATGGATAAGACAAATGCTGGGAAGCAGATTAAGCTTGAAGCAGGCTACCCTGGTGGTGCCAGGCAGAGGTATCGTGTTTATATGCAACTTCCTCTCGATAAACTATAGCTTGTATTACTCTTTTAGGTTGTTGTGAATGTTTACTCATTAGACTTCTAGATTGACTTGGGAACACTTGTTGGGTCGTCATTAGAAACAAAGTCTAAGATATTCTTTTTACCTCTCACTCTGGTTGTCTCTTGCCACATTATACTGCAGCCGTTCATCATTATATACTTGTCTCTTTCTTGTTCTCCTTGTTTGCTTGTATTTTAAATTCAAATTTTGTTGCACTTACTAAAAGAGTTTTTTTAACTCTCTTTTTGCAGTCTGGTGCAAGTGTCCAATCTAAAACAAGATCATCATGAACGTAAACTTTGTCTTAGCTTTTGTGACAACTTATCATCGGGACACAATGGTATTATGTGACTACTAAGAATTCTTGCAAATTTTATTTTTATTTTAAATCTCGTAAGATTTTTTTTTCCTTGCTGATTGCAACTATCTTTGAATCAAAAGTGTCTCCTGGAGGGATTGCAACAACCGGCATGGTTATCAGTTCGAACCAGGACTTCCATTCTGCATTTCCGACGCCTATGAGCTCGTCTGGTGACAATGCTTTGTGTCATCAGAGTTCTAGTCTTCCTAATACGTTGGCCTCTCCAATGAGAATGGCATCCGCTATCAAACAATTTGGTTTTTGTGAGTCCAGTAACTCTCCGGATGAGATTAAGTTTGGTAACCAAGGAATTCACAGTTTTCATCCGCATTCCTTTCCTGAAAATCATGATGGTTTAGCTCATGGTATTCCATGTAACCCTCCGACCGCTATTCCAAACATAACTAATCTGGGCCTCGGAATAACTGAAGGATACATCAATCACGTTCATGGTGTGAATGCAAATCAGCTCCCAAGGGAAGTTAAAGGAGGTATGATTTGTCTTTGTTTTTCATTTGCAGATATATTGATGGTTGCAATCTTTGATCGGTAGTCTAAGGTTTAGACCGTGTTTTGTTTCCTAGTTCTCATAGGTCTCTTTTTCCCCTAAAACATATTCAGTACTACTTTATATTCGGTTTCTTTGGATATCCATAATACGATCATTACCAATTATTATCAGAAAGCTCACTAATTTAATTTTTCCAGCTTCCTGTTAAGTACGCAATATTACCCTTGTTGTTATCATCTTGTGGAATTTGGTGTTGACAGACCATTTAACTTGTAGTTTTTGGATCTTCTGGAAGCGGGAGCAATCCTCTTCATGAACATCATTCTGCATGGAATAATTCTGGCTCATATCAGCAACATCCTTCGAATACCATGGCATTGCGGAACTCACCTTCATTTGTCAATGGTCTTCATGCACATCATTTTCCACAAACACCCGGATATCCTAGAGCAACACCTCCTGTGCTGAATTCTCCTTCACCATTAGCTCACCACATTGGGTCAGCACCAGCTGTCAATCCCTCACTCTGGGAAAGGCATGCCTATTCTCCAGAAACCTCTGGTATCCATCTTGGTTCTCTTGGGAGTGCCGGTTTTCCTGGTAGCCCTCAATTTCCGTTTATGGATGCTTCTTCTCGTAAAATGTTTTCTCAAGTCGGTGGGAATGGCATAGACATGTCTATAAATGCTGTGCAACACTCTTCTCACCATAGCTGTCACATACATCCTGGGAGAAATCCAATGATTTCCATGCCTACTTCCTTTGATTCTCTGCGGGAAAGTACAAGAAATCTCTCTCACCGAAGAAATGAAGCTAATTCTAACAATGTCGACAAGAGACAATATGAGCTTGACATTGACCGCATAGCGCATGGGGAAGACAGCCGAACAACACTGATGATAAAGAACATTCCCAACAAGTATGAGTTCCCCCTACTAAACTGATAACTAAATATCTTGCTTAGTTTTTTTTTATCTATTTATTTATTTTTTGGGTAATTGATTTCTTTCATTTTCGATTCCTAATATGGGAGGCTATTTGGGTAAACCTTGAACAGCTTGATTAATTCCTTTAACATTTTTGTAGTGATTTAGGTTTAAGTAGTATTATTTGATCAATACAACTTTTATTCTGTAGAAGTCAATTGAAAAGGTGTTTTTTTTTTAAATTTTATTTTTTAAATGTGATCCTAGTTCTATAGCAAGCACTGATCCTGCACTTAATTTAGATGAGGCGCAGCATGTGCATGAGGCTTACCTTCAAAATTAAGTTAAAAACTTTGTAAATTGTTTCGCTACAATTCTACTCTGAGAGGATTACTCGATTTTTCTTTGTTCCGGTGGTATACAATGCCTTTTCTGCTTAAACAGATTACTGGTCTTACAGGTATACTTCAAAGATGCTTCTCGCTGCGATTGATGAGTACTGTCGCGGAACTTACGACTTTCTGTATTTGCCAATTGACTTTAAGGCAAGTCAATTACTTGTAAATAATTTTCTCTTCTGGAAATCGAACTTATGTTCGTTTGCTTACTTTGTATCGTGTTTACATCTTTGACAGAACAAGTGCAATGTGGGTTATGCGTTCATCAACATGATCGATCCTCGTCAGATTATTCCATTCCATCAGGTTTGACTCATTAAAATTTTTTTCCTAATAGTTATAGTCACGACTCATTAACAGAAAGTGGTTCCTTTTTCCGTGTTTTTGTGTCATCTACTTACGTTTCTGTATTTTAAGTAAAAGGTGATAAATATAAAGGATATATCTTTTTCAGGCATTCAATGGCAAGAAGTGGGAGAAGTTTAACAGTGAAAAGGTGGCATCTCTTGCATATGCTCGTATTCAAGGGAAAGCTGCTCTCATTGCCCATTTTCAGAATTCAAGTTTAATGAACGAGGATAAACGATGTCGACCAATTCTGTTTCATACTGATGGTCCGAATGCTGGTGATCCGGTAAGATATCTTGCATCAAGTTGAAAGGCTAGTTTTCTTTACGGTTTTCTAGGAATTTTTTTGACGAATACTTGTAGTTTAAATCACTTTCATGTCTTTTCCTAAATTCCGTAAGAGGGAAACTCAAAAAAGTTTTTACACTTTGTTTGGATGTGAGGAAAGGAAAATTGAGTTGGAACGTAATTTGGTGGATCCCATCATTTTTTATCTAATTGGAGTTATAATTGAGTTTTAACTTTGAGCCAAATTTTGATTTAGTAAATTTACTTGTTTGTCCTCATTTCAGAAGAAACATAGTATACGCAGATGGGTAAAGTAGTAATTTTCCAAATCATACATTTTCTTTGTGACTTTGATTTACTTTTTGGGGAGTCGTAGTGGACCAAAAATGACATATCTTTTCTTCTGCAGGAGCCCTTCCCCATGGGCACCAATATTCGGACGAGACCAGGAAGAAACCGAGCAAGCGGCAACGAGGATGAGAACAACCACGGGAACCCTTTGGCACCTGCTAGTCGAGAGGAAAATTCCGGTGGACTCGATTCAGTATCAGGTTCCTCAAAGGATTCTGCCGATTAAGAAAACCGATCAAATGAGAAACTGACTGACTTTGAAATGTAATATCAGGTTCTATTAACTATATCCGCCCCAATTATCTATTATCATGAAGGGTGGTCTATCCATTTTCCATTTTTGTTGGCTATATAGAAGAACTGCTGCAATTTTGGTATTACTGAAAAGCAGGAGGTTTACGAAACAACTCCCCCCCCCCCCCCCTCCCCTAATTATCCGAAATTCAACTTATCGAGGCCAGAGGGTCCAAGTTTTGCACATTTGTGATTGGACGATTTTTCAGTGTACAGAAGATGAAGATCCTCGGAATATCGACTAAGATTCACTTTTTTGTACTTTTGCCCGCCGCCCCTTAAGCTTCTTCTCCTTGTGGGTTCTGTTTTTGGTTGATCAAGGAGAGAGACACTGCAGATTCTGTGACTATATTTGCAATTGTTAAAAATTTTTGTACTTCTCATGTGAAACGACTCATTGTATTTGATTGTCGATTTTTTTCTCGGTAGTTGTATCGGATTGTCGTTTTTCCCTGGCCTCTCTTTGCTTTTTGTAGTGTAGATGCACTATGGTTCTTTTTTCTTACTTTTCTCTTTCCTTTTTTCTTTTTTAATGAATTTATATGATAGCAATATGAACTTAGAGTTTTTTTTTTTTTTTTTCAGGTTATTTTCAAGTTTTTGCATTGTACTTAGTGCCCCTACTTTTTTTTTTTTTGGGGTGTTTTATGCCTATTTTCTGTCTGTTGATTTAATGGAATCCAAGTTTCTCTCAAAATCAACTTGGTGTAAATGGCATTATTTATGTATTTATTTGGTGTAAATTATCAAGAATAAATAGTTTGGAAAGCAACAGTACCAAATACTCTAAATTTTTGTTCTAGAAAATTAATAGAAGCTTTATAACCACTAAATATAATGTTGATAAGTACATGTACATATATAAAATATATAAATGTACGCACACACACACCTACTTAATGTGTAATATCAGAATCAAAGTTCATAGTTGATTGTATCTGTTGTTCTTTCAATAACATAAACTAAGATTCTCGCAACAATTAAAATTTGCAAATTCTTAAAAATATGAGTCACCAACAACACGTATTATTTTAGGTGGTAACTTGAGAGAGAGAGCCTTTTTAATGGTACAATTGACACCTTAGGGCCAATAAAGAGCTCACAAGTCACAACCTAAGGTCAAGCATATTTGATCACAACACAAAGTGTTCTCTACATCTGGTTAAGTGTAAGTAATAACTAAAGTGAAGAGTGTTCTCAACGTCAATCCACTCGACTAGAGGTTGAGCATACCTAGACATAAATTTATAAACATGCGACGTATTTTGGATGCCAAATTCAATCAAAATCACGTTGGAATCCAACTGAAAGAAAATTGAGTTTAAACTGGGCTATCATAAATGGTACGGTTGCAGTTCTGGAATTGATCTGTTTGATCACGACCAAATAAAACCAATCCTTAGTTAATTAGTTTAACCAAAAAAAAAAAAAAAAAAAAAGAAACTTCGTAGTTTTGAGGGATTAAACCCTATTTTCAGGGAGAAATTTGTGCTTCTACACCAATCCACCGTTGCTGCTTTGTTATCCTTTAACAACATTAATGTATATTAGCCATCTTCGCGTTTGAGAACTTCATAAGCTACTGTTCAAAAGTCTTACATAATGGAACAAAAAATTCGTATCTCACTCAATCTATATGAATATTGTCCCACATGTGACTGATGGAAATTGCATGCATTTACTCAGGTATATAAAAGATGTGTTTCTCCCTTCAAATGCATCTTATACCGAAGATTACTTATGCGAAATTTAATAAAAATTATTAAAAAAGAAACTCCAGATATTCGATATCGTTCTCTAGTTATAATTTTAATTTTTTTTGTTGGTTTTTGTCCTCAAGTTGATAGCAGAAACATTGAGGGTGGACTACAAATTCTGAAAGAGTATCACCAAACTATGCTGTTTTAAGATCTTACGTACAAAGTCTCTCCTTGAATTGACAGACATTGAAACTGTTGCTTGTTACAAACCGATTTGAGTAACAGACTTTATTCGGAAACACTTTAATTTGATTGGTCATCTACCTTTTTCCGAAAAGAACTTCTCAATGTAATTATATTTCTAACATGTACTTCATTATCATGTTTTTGAATCATTCATATTTTGAATTTTAGATGAAGTAGTTGACATTAATTAATCGTTTAGTCGGTTAAAGTATTTGACATTAATTCATATAGTTTATCTCTCCCTACATGCAGTTGTATTAAAAAGTATTGTGTTGCTTATTATTTTTTGAACTTGAGGGTAGAGTATTCGAATTCTGTAATTTTAGGTGAAATTAAGTGTCGTATTACCGCTAGGTTATGCCGGTAACCATTGTTTTTCATATTATTTAGTTAGACATTTAGTAAGTGTTTGTTTTCTAAATGCCACTTTCCTATTCATTTCTTCTTTAATACTATAAGTATCTATCATACATATGGTAATTCTATTTTAGAACTCATAATGTTTTTGAATCTTTCATATTTCAAGTTTTAGATGAAGCATTCGACCTTATTTTTTAGAGGAATGTTATGTGCCTTGAGAAGAGATTTTTTTGGACACTCTTTCTCTCTCAAGATGACATATGTTTTACTTTTTGCTTTTTAAAGAACCAAATCAGCATAATAATAAGTCATCTCTCTTTCAAATTATTTATTTATTCATTTAAATGCTACAAGTATCTATCTTCACAATATTTCGGATGGAGAAGGCATTGGTAGGCAAAAAAATAGTCACCTAAAGAATAAACTAACTTACAAGATCAAAGAGATATCCAATATCCCATAAATGAATTAAATAAAAAAAATTCAAATTATGTAATATAAATTTTATTTGGTAGATATTTTTTTTTGTTTGGGGATGTTTGGAGATAGTGTTTTGGAGGTTGGAGATGAGTTGAGTTTTGGAAACGTGTATTTGGTGAAAACGAATTTTTTGGAGTGAAAAAAGTGTAAAAACTTAAAATTTGTTCGGAAAAAAAATATTATTATGGATCTTATTTCGGTTTTCTCGAAATTTTATGTAATTTAAAGAAAAATTATCTCATTTGGACTTGAAATAACAAAGTTATGGACTAAATTTGAGTTTACTGTAGATATTTAGAAATGTGAATAACGAAAAGTAGTTTTGAGTTGAAGAAAAAGACAAAAAAAAAAAAAAACAACATTTTGAGACGTATTTGGAGATCTTCCCCAAACATCCTCATAATATAACTTTATGCAGGTTTAAGATTCTTCTAAATGGAAAGAACTGTGGAGAAGAGTATACCATGGCACAATGGTGCTCGTCAACATCCGTCGCAGGCAAGTGGTGTTTCGTTACGCAGTGGTGCTCCTTAACCTCCGTCACAAGCAAGTGGTGTTCTGTGGTGCAGTGGTGCTCCTCAACCTCCATCGAAGGGAAATGGTGGTCGAGAGCATGGTGGTTCTTATTAACCGCAGGGAAGTGGCAGACTGTGGCATGGTGTTGCTCCTTAACCTCTGTCGTAGGCAAGTGGTGTACTATTGTGTGGTGGTGCTCCTCAACCTCTGTCACAGGCAAGTGGTGTTCTGTGGCGTGGAGGTGCTGCTCAACCTCCATTTACAAAAATATCGACAGATAATATCAATATAGATGTCAATATCGATAAAAGTTGAAAAGACTATGGGTATTTGCATAAAAAAAAAAATAGAAAAATCTCAAATGAAATTAAAAAATATATAAAAAGGAATATTTTTATTCAAATTTTCATTTTTTAAATTGTTATATAATGTAAGTGAAAAAATAAATTGATGGAAATAACAAGTTAAACATTGTAATTTTTACAATCTAACAAAGTTTTACATAATATATTAATACAAACAGACAAAAAAACATAATTAAGTTCAAACATTCTTTATCCATCTAAAATTTAAGACTAATATAAATTTTGCATATGTTATAAGACATAAATTTACATCTCATACTAAAACTAAAATTATGTAATTTGTTATTACTATTGTAGTTGTTGTTTTTGTCATAGAAGTAGAAAAATAGAATATCATATATATATATATATATATATAAATAGAATAGTTTTATTTTGCATTTTCAGTTTTTTCTGTACATTTTGGTGAAATTTGGTTAGAAAAACCATGAATTTTCACTTTGGGTTCGAGCAGGTCTTAGCCTGGATTTTCTAGATTTTGCGACATCTAGTCAATAGGACCACTGTAGCAAAAACCCTTTCCTGGCTTCATTTTTAGCTCATGGAGCTTCTGATTTTAATTTCAATGCTTCTAAACATGATTTATACACCATAAACAATTTAATAATAGATTCGCATACAAAATTTGGAGTATAATTTATAAAATTTACACGTTTTATGAGATTTTGATAAATTAATTTAAAATGTTATTAAGGCATACTAATGAATAAGAAATGAATGCTTGAGTGAAGAATCGTGTTAAATAATGATTCTGTGATTAATGTTTACAGTTCAGTGAACTCCTCATGATTCGTGACGAACAGAGCGATGTCTCGTTTTGTGTATTAAAGTTATCTGTAGATTATTTGCCGTGAGGTAGGATACGTCGAGATCACTTGCCTTGATAGCTATGTTTTAAGTTGTGATTTGACCATGAATGTTTTTATGAAATATTTGAGAAATAAATGGTTTTAATGAAAATATTTGTAAAAGTATATAATACGGTATTTTGTGAAATATATAGTATATGTATACATATTTTATTTTAGAAAGTGATTTAAACTTATGCTGGTAAGGCGTAAACACGTTTTAAATGGTTATAAATCCTACTCGGTTACCCGGTAGATGGTTTTATGCTATGGATCTGTGATAGATATCGGGATATGAAACGGAGTATATATCCTTAGGAGTAGGTCCCGAAACTAGCGCGAGGTGGATACAAGTAATAGCAGTATTTATATTTTCATGTTTAGTATCATATCTATTTAATTTTAATTTGACTTATTCTCTTTATTTATTTACTTATCTGTGTCTATTTAATGTTGGGAAAACCGTATTTTTATAATTTCAAAATACAAATAATAATAATTAGTGAAATTAAATAGAAAGGATCATATATATATATATATTTTAATTTGAGTCACTATCATGTATTATATGTTATTTTTCAATTGTCCCAGTATCCTCATCTGCTGTCCTATAATTATGATCATCGTATTAAAAAAAAAAAGAGTGTGACAAAAATGAAAATTTTGCTTTATTTTATTTATTTATTTATTATTTGAGGAATTGTTCTGAAAATTGTATGCTGATCTATTTTTACTTGTTATCTTTTAGCCCTCAAAATTTCTGAAATTTTCACAATCCCCATCTCTCTATCTCTCACACCACCGAGCTTTCAACTGAGTAGAAGACCACTTTCTGCAGCGAAACTTGGGGAGAGAATTTCAGAAATGTCCGAATTTTGAGGTAGGATTTTTTTCTCTTGAAATTGAATGACCATATCTGAAATTTCGCTATTGAATTGGTTTTTTCTTCTTGAAGTCTTATTGTGATGAAATCTCCTTTTGTTTTTTCGTTCTGATTTTGTTGGAATTTTTCTTTTTCTGCAAAAAGCTTATGCAATTTTTTCCTAAGGAGTTCATTTTACAATTGAAATGCAACTTTTCTATCGGAAGCCAGTATATATATATATATATATATATATATATATATTTTAACTTCTTGTTTTGAATTTTCTCGGGAAAGTTATCCAAACAGAATTTGAAGGGTTATAGGAATTTTTCTGTGATTGAAGGGTCTCATTTTGGCTTTCGAAATTGAAGATGATACAGATGCATAGAAGATTGGTTTCCAGGTTTTCTCATTTGAAGAAACTCTACTGTCAATTCGATCATGCCGTTGGTTTGGCAACACAGAGAATACTAAACCCGGTTGCTGATGACGATCCTCCCTATGCCGATGTACCGAAGCCGCGGAGGAATAAGTCCGAAAGGAAGCCGTACCCGACACCAATGAAGACCCTGATTCGGAGAGCCAAGGAGGAGAGAGAAGCTCGGAAGGCACAGCCCTGCAGGCAGCTTGAACAACCCCCCGAGAACGGGCTTTTGGTCCCCGAACTGGTCGAGGTGGCTCACCGAGTCCACCGAGCCCGTGAATCCCTCCTTTTCGGCGTGTCAAAGTTACTTCAGGTCATTCCCCTCCAACGTTGTAGGTATTTGAGTAATTGGATTGCTTAAAAGTTCATGGCAGATACATGTAAAAGTGAATTTCCAAATTGCTTGCGAACTTGATATGATTCTTTGTTACTTTGACAAGCATCAAGGTATCGGAATCTACGTTATGGACACATTCAATTCGACATCTTGTAGGTCTTGTATTGTTGTGTTTCTCAAACGTTCGTGGCAGATTTTGAATTTCCCTGTACTTTTCAAATTAGTTCTTATAATTGTTGCGTTAGGCACAGAACCTGTGGAATTTAGCTGCAAAAAATAATGCAGGTATTCTAGTTGAATGAATTCTTTCACAAATATTTTTAAAGGGCCAAAATAAGTCGTTCGGATTACTTCCCTGTTGGGTTGACTAGTTAGCAAAGATATGCTTTGGTTAATGTCTTTGCATCTCGGATTCATTTATTTATATTTGTTTTTTGTTCATTTTAGCTTTCAACTTCTCACATTTTCCTACCAAGAAGGGACTGAAAGGTTTTTATTTAATGGAACTGATGGCTTGCCTACATTTATCTGATTTTTAATCCCTTTAATATATTTAAATTTCGCTTCAACTTGTTCATTTCAGATTTCGTTTGATGTTCTAATGAAGAAGAGTGGATGTTTATTTCAGGTATTGCTCTGAGGTTCATGTTGGCCAAGCAGGTCATGAGATCCGAACCTGCACGGGTCCAAATAGTGGTTTCCGAAGTGCAAAACATGTGTGGAGAAAGGGAGGAGATCGAGATGTAATTTTCTTCCCCAAGTGCTTCCATCTTCACGACCGAGTTGGAAAACCAAGAGTAGGGCATGATGAGAGGTACGTCCCACGGATCCCTGCCATTTTGGAGCTATGCATACAGGCTGGTGTGGACCTTCATAAGTACCCTGCAAAAAGAAGAACAAGACCCGTGTATTCCGTAGAAGGAAGAATTGTAGATTTTGAAGCGATGACGAAAACAGATGAAATGGAGATGATCTCAGATTCTAGCATTCTCGGCTCCCCTGTACAATCTGACGCTGGAACCCCTCTTCGAGAATTGATGGATTCGAATTTGGAAATTGCTTGTGAAAACTTAAGGGAGTTGAGCATTGGGACGTTAGAGTCATGGTTAGTGATGATATCCGGAGCGAAGAAGATCATGGAGAAGTACACTGTGTTGACTTGTGGATACTGCTCAGAAGTCCAGGTAGGGCCAAAGGGCCACAAGGTGAGGATGTGCAAGGCGTCGAAGCATCAGTCTCGTAATGGTTTGCACGCGTGGCAGGAAGCAACAATAGACGATCTCGTGGGTCCCAATTATGTTTGGCATGTTCACGACACAAATGAGCCTGCTCTTGACAACAACCTTAAGAGGTATTACGGCAAGGCTCCAGCTGTTGTGGAGCTGTGTGTGCAGGCAGGAGCACCTGTTCCCGATCAGTATAGGAGTATGATGAGATTAGACGTAGTTCCTCCTGATCGAGATGAAGTCGATCTCGTTGCTTGAACTGCTGTTTGTTAGTCATGTAGTTCCGCTAGTCCGTTAGGCGGTTAATGATCGGGAAAAGTCTTGGTGAGCCAAGCAAGGAGAGTGAGTCGTTTCTTTAACTGCAAAAGCCAACTTTCAGTTGAGCAAAGATGTAGTATAATATAAGTTATTGTTTAGTAAGAGAGAAAGAGGTAAGAAGGATTTGAAAAAGAGGATTAATAGATTGATTTTAAGATTTAATGTTGTATGATAAAAGGGATTATAAGAGTGAATGGATTGAGTGAGATTGAGAGATTAACAAAATCCTTCAAAATCATGATAATTCTAAATTGGATTCGTTTCATTTTTGGTCCTTGAGCTATAGGTCGAGTCTCATTTAGTTTATGAACTTAAAAACGTTGTAGAACCAGTTCTTTCTATGTTTCTTTATATTATTCCTTTTAACACGAAAATCTATATTCCATTCACCACATTGTTTAATCTACTTTTGAAGTGATATTTTAATTATTTTTTTAGCGTTTTTATCTTCTATTCTAGACAGTCAGTTTTTCATTAGTTCACGTTAGCTTTTTCATTCGTACAAGACTATGATGATAATAGAAACACTCTGGTTTCATTTGACATTGCTTTTAAGGACTCTTTTTAGATTATTGAAGAATATACAACAAATTGGAATGTTTGATAAACCCTATTTTATCCTGTAGAATTTTGAAAAGCAGGTCAGAGATTGTTTCTGCATAGCTGTTTCTGCTTCTGCATAGCTGTTTCTGCTGTCATTTTATAAATCTACTATAATATCCTTTGACAATAATTCAATAAACCATAATTCTAACCTATCAACTTTATTTATCACCATATCAAACGATTAAATTACATTCAACTATTTGTTTGAATTTTGTAAGATTCTTTTCCTCTTAAAAATAAATTCAAATTGGAAATCAAGTTTTGTAACTTATTTTATAATCATTTATTTTTGAAATTTTTTTTATTATTGTAATTTTATGTGTATTTAAAGATGACAGTAAGTCTTTAAAAAATATAATATTTTTGTTGAATTATTTATCTTTAATAAGAGAAAGTATTACATTTGAATAAGCCATTCATTCATCTTGAGTTTATCAGAAAATAAAATGTATACTAATGTATTTGTTAAACAAAAATATATATGTTAATAATTATTCATAGTTAACTAAATATCTATAATTTTGCTTTTGGTTTTCATAACAACTTTAAAAAAGATTTACCAAAAACCTACTTACTTTTAGTCACAGTATGGACTTACAACACAATTAATCAAAAATTTTCCAAAGCATATAAAATGCCAAACTGACCCTCTATCATAAAAAGACGCAAAAATAACTTGGACAATTTTTTTCCCCCCATTAAACAAGAGTTTGTAAAAAGAAAGAGAGAGTTACTTAAAAAAAAAAAAAAAGAGGGAGAGAGAAATGAAAGTTGATATATATTTTTTTAAATTAATAAAAGTGTTTTTCTTGGTGCCTTGTTGGCAAAACAAAAACATTTGTTGAGCGGAAAATAAATAAAATACAATAAACGGAAAGGGGAAAAAAAGAAAAAGAAAGTGAAGAAATTGAAGAAAAAAGAAAAAGGAAAAAACAAACACAGCACTAAGGGAGGTTTAAATAGAGCGTTTGGAAGGTGGGAAATTTGGGATTTTCATTTTCCTGCGAATTCAAAGAACAACAAGAAGTAGAAGAATCCAGAAGAAAAATCCAGAAGAAGAAGAAAGAAGAAAATGAAGAAGTAAAGAATCAATGAAAATGGAGATCGACAACGACGGAGACGACAGCAGGCAAGAGCAGGAGGAGGCTTTTGTCGCTCTCATCGAGCATCGCACCCGCGAAGTTCAACATCTCCGTCACCGCCTCTCCTATTACCAATCTCAGGTCACTCTTCATATATACATATATATATATATATATATATATATATACGTGTATATATTTACAAATATATATGTATATATTCGGTTTTGGTGGCGAGGGTTTGGGCAAAGAGAAGTTTGAAGCTTGCATCTTTAGAAATGTTCGCTAATCCAGTATCTAAAGTACCTTGTTTCTCGCTTCAATGCCATAAATACAATATTCGTATACATATATATATATATATATATATGCATTAAAATATGTGTTTGTATTAAGATTGCTTGTTCTGAAATTCGTAGAAATCCAAGTATCTGGGAAGTTTGATGCTTGCTTCAATGTTACATTTGTTTTTTTCTTGGAGAGGGTTTAGGCGAAAAAGTTTGATTCTTTAACAATACTAGCAATCCAGTCTCTAAAACACCGTGTTTCTTATGCTTTAGTGGCTAATCAACCACATTTACAGTCCTTATATATGTGTGTGTATTTAATATATAACTATATATATATATATATATATATATATATATTCATTTGCAATATGTATTTGTAGGAAAGAAAGTTTGCTCCTCTTTTTTTTTTTTTTGGTGAGTTCCTAGGAATTTTTCCCCTACGTTGGCTTATATGTGATAATCTAGGACTTCAAAAGCAAAATTAGTGACCTGGTTATAACTAACTCAAACCCTTGCAGCTTGAGGAAGCCGAGAAAAGGTTACAAGATTCAGAGTCTAAGTTGGCTCGTCTTCGAGGCATGGTGTCATCTAAAAATAACGAAGTTAATGGAACCAAAAGTGTCAAGGTGGAGAAAAGGTCAATTAGTCCTGTTTCTAGCAAGCAACCTCAATCTAAAGCAGAACCGGATGATGGAACTAAACGTGTCAAGGTGGAGCGCAGATCAACAAGTCCGGTCCATGTTACCGATGGCCCTTCTAGGAAACAACTCCAGTCTAAACCGGAACTTTTGATTCCTGCCGTCACTCCAAAAGTTTCCCAACCTGTAATATCAGCCAGCACTAAAAGTTCACGTAGTTCTGCTTCCCTGGTGCAAGTCAGCTCATTGGTTTCCAATCACTCCAATGATGCTGTGAAAGAAAAAGGGGATAAGACTCTTAGGATTTCTTCCGACTGTGAAATAGTTCAAAAGCAAGAGAAAGGGACTAAACGGAAGCTTGGTAAGTACTCACTTTTCATTGGCTTCATTGTACTAGTCTTGAGATACTTTGTTCACAACTTTCTTTCTCGTTTTGAGCTCTATTTACTTTCATGTTCATTTTTTTTTTTTCCTTTTTGTTTCACAATTCTTTTTTATTTAATTTTATTTCAGAACGCAAAGAACACAAGGAATTAATTCCATTGGTACGTACTAGCTCTAGACCATGCATTATTCGGTGTGACACAAGCAATCATATCTCGAGTCAGCATAAGAGAAAATTGAGAGCTCTTGCTTTATGTCCAGTCAATGATCAGCTTTTTGTGACAAGGTAATTAGCACGTTTGATTTACAAGTAACAAATCTGTCTCAACTCTGAAGTTAATACAGGTTGCTGCATTACTTAAACACCACTATTAATTCCGGTGGTACGTACTAGTTTTTGTATTGCTGCAATGAATGGTAACACTAAGTTTTCACTGTCCTGGTTCCCTGGTCAATGGTTGTGAGCAAGACTTGATCTCTTTAATTAAATCTTTGTTTATTAACGTATCTAAATCACAAAACATGTGTTTTTCGCATTTATTTAATGTAGCTGAAGGTTGAAAACCTTTAAATTGGATAATGCTGCTTTCTTGAATCTTATGGCACCCTTTCCTATCGTAACATTTTCTTTTTTAAATCAGTATTGCCTATAATAAGTTGATAGTTGATACCACCAATTGCAAGTGCATCTTTTGAACTGAATTGTTATTTGCATAATGATTTGTTTTCAAACTAGCTTTAGAAGGATCTAAGTTATTTATAGCCAGAACGTCAAAATCATTAGTTTGTTTATGATCTAAGTTATTTAGAGCCAGAATGTCAAAACCATTAGTTTGTTTTGGAAAATTTAGTTCTCGAAAATTGCTCAAATAGGAAAGTTCTTGATATAGTCTGCAATAGAAGTGAAACATATTAGCTTGAAATTAGGGCATTGTGGATTTGGTCATAAGATACACACATCATTGTAGCCAACGAACTATACCTTCCTAGATCGTGTATCACCACCCAGTAATATCTTGTAAAGACCAAATGGGCAAGAGGAAGCAATACAAGGATGATCATTGTTTAATCTCTTACCCGGCATGCATATAGAACTTACTTGAGGATTATCCGTTGTCACATCATGTGTTTCCATACTACAAGAGTTCAAGGAAAGGTTGAAGTTTTCATACTTTTTTTATTAGGAGCTATAGTCTTGTAGATTCTGTTTGTCATGTTTCTCGTTTTTCCGCAGGGTTTCTTGTTTTCTTGTTTTATATACATTATTAAATGAATTAGTTTCTAGTTTACTAAAGTGATCATATGTACATCTCATGTGTGTGTCTTTACGCTTGATATTCTTCTATCACAAACTATTGCTAGTTACATGAGCGAAAGAATCATGATAAGTACACCAATGAAGAACCAGTATTTGGTTTATTCTGATCATAATGAATACATCTATCGTTATCCAGTTAAGGAGTTCACTTCAAGCTTTATGTGTGTCTCTTTTTGGCTGACACTCTTTCAACGGTATTTCATGTTATCAAATACACATAAACCATGGCTCTTCTAGATACAAATACTTAATTTTCTTTTCAAAGTAGATTGTGAAATTAGGAATCTAATTTATGGTGGTGTTTTGAATGTTTACAGTGCTTTGGATGGAGTGGTCAACTTGTGGCAAGTTCAATCCAGGGGGTAAAGTGTAAACTTGTTAAAATTTCTCTCCTTACATTTTTTGTCCCCTCACCCATACCAATTTGAACTAGAGCTAAATAAGACAAAAAGACTGTACAAATAGGTTTTACAACTAGCATTTAAAAATTGCATACGGGCTGATAAATTTGCTTCTTGATGATTAAAGAGTTGTCAAGTGCTCTATAGCTAGATCCGGAGTTGGTTTCCTTGCTAGCACTTAGTGATGTAGAGCCCTCACATGATCGCCTTTCAGAGTAGTCTCATTGAAAAAGTGATATAGAAAGTTTTCAGTATTTTTGTACCTTTTAGCAATTGATTTTCCTTTTCGTACTTTATTGGAGTGCAGTTCAGGTGCATCGCTAATAAGTACTACCGATTGTTCATCGCAAAAACAAAGGAGATGGCCTGAAGATATAGCTTGGCACCCGGAGGGAAATTCTCTATTTTCTATATATAGTGCTGATGGTGGTGATTCTCAGATATCCATTCTAGATCTGAATAGAACACAAGGGGTAAGGCGAAACTTGAGCCTTTTAGATATAGACATATATATATATATAGGTATATATGTAGAACAGAATTCCTAATGCATAGACGTGTAAATCCATGTTAAGTACAAAAATGTGGAAACATCCTTCTTAACGTCGTGGTATTTTTTTTCCGAATAGTTATTGTTGACAAGAAGAAACCCTTATTCCTATTTTGTATGCACATTGACAGAGGGCTCGAGTTACTTTCTTGGAAGATAAGCCTCATCTGAAAGGTATCATCAACGGTATAAATTTCCTGCCCTGGGAAAATGCTTCTTTTGTCACCGGTGGCAGTGATCATGCAGTTGTACTTTGGAACAAGAAAGATGACAATGTGTGGAAACCAAAGGCATTGCACAAGCATTTTCATTCTTCTGCTGTCATGGGAGTCGCTGGGATGCAACAAAAGCATATCGTACTATCCGCCGGGGCGGACAAGAGAATTGTTGGATTCGATGTTCATGTAGGAAGAGCAGACTTCAAGCATCAAATAGACAGTAAATGCATGAGTGTCTTGCCAAATCCACGCGACTTCAATCTATTCATGGTTCATGCTGGGTGAGAAAATAACTACTCTTGAATCTGGAACTGTCGTCAATATATCTGCTATCTTGCTATTTAATCCTGTGTGCTCCCAAGAAAAAACCCATTTGCGATAAAAATGTGGGGTAATTATTTGTTTTGACATATCTAATTTTATTGTAATTCAATTTAGAAAGAAGATGACCTCTAAATTTAATTTTAAGGAATTCTCTCCCTTGTTTCTCCCCCTCTCTACCCGACCAAATGATTTTCCTGAATAACATTCTTCTCCATAACCTGTTCCCATTTGTCTCTGGTGCCTTTCCATTATTTGTTCTTTGTTGGTTCTGTCATTGTTATGTTGTTTTCACTTATTAGTTTTGTTTTGTTTTTTTTTTTTCTTGTTCTTTGTTTTCCCTTTTAGCTGATTTTATCAAGAAGGCTGTAACTAGTGCAATTAGTGTGGTTTAATAATGCTTGTTAACACGTGGCATACACAGGACGCTCGAGAGGCAGCTTCGGTTGTTCGATATCAGGCTGAGGCAAACAGAAATCCATGCCTTTGGGTGGAAGCAAGAGAGCAGTGAATCGCAATCGGCTCTGATAAATCAGTCTTGGTCACCTGATGGGTTGTACATTACATCTGGCTCTGCGGACCCCATGATTCACCTCTTTGATATCAGGTACAATGCAAGCAAGCCTTCTCAATCCATCAGTGCTCATCACAAGCGCGTTTTCAAAGCCGTGTGGCTCGAGTCACTCCTGCTCCTTGTTTCTATATCTTCCGATCTAAACATTGGATTGCACAAAATCACATAGGGTTTAAAAAAAAAAAAAAAAAAAAAATCTCTATTCATGCCCATAAGATGAAGGCTTCATTTTTTGTGCTTTTTTTTTTTGAATGGGTTTCAAAGTTTTGCTAATTGCTTTCCAGAAGTACTAGATGTAAAATTACTCTTCTTTTAATTTTTTTTTTTTTTTTGTTAAGAAAAAATATTTTGGCTAGAAAAATCTAAGCTTGGTAGTTCTTACAAAAGAAAAAGAAGCCATGAAATTTTGCCCTTGGATTCTATTGTTGTTTTGTTTGTTTGTTTCGTTTTGTTTTTTGTGAATTTGGTGATAAAGAGATTTTGGTTGGAGGGAAAAGTGGAGGGAAGGACGGGGGTGAGAGGAATAGCGGAAGAATTTTATAACTTATGTTTGTATAAGATGAAGGATTTCAAACCCTACTAAAAGAACCCGAATTTAATCTCTCTCGATATGGAAGGATTAGAGGAGGAATTGATACTATAAAAGTACAAGAAGTTGAGAGGTTTCTCTAAGTTTTCTTTTTCCCTTATTATTAATTTTTTTTTTTTTCGTTTTCCCTCTCATGAAACACAGCTTAAATCTCAAGTCTCAATATTGGAGATGGGTGTGGAACTATTCTTTGCATTGTTTAAAAAACAAAATAAATTGAGAAAACATAATTACATGTTCTGTAGTGATTAGAAATACTGTCATCCTTTTTTTTTTGGTGACAAAAATCACACGTTTCAATCTTCAACAAAGACCACTGTTTTTGGAAAGGTCAAACTCTATACATTTCATGAAGTCGTTAAGAATTAGATATCCAAAACTTTATATTAATCAGAGTAATAATAAAATTACATTAAAAAAAAAAAAAGAACTGAACTCATTGAGTCTAAATTATTATCTTTTTTTTTTTTTGACATTTTTTTCAATTGATTTTAACAGAATTGATAAGGAATTCAATCAGAGATGATTAAAGTTTTCTTTTTCTTTTTTTCGTAAATAATGAAAGTATCATACGTGATATTTCCTCAACGTTTTCCATTTTTCAAAAATTATAGTTTCTTTTTATCTGATTTCAAAAATTATAGTTTAGTAGCATTTGTACAAAACTTAAATGACGTAATAACTTTTTATATATATATATATATATATATATATATATATTCTTTACTCAAAGTTGGCCTGCGGTTTTTTTTTTAAAGAAAGTCTGTCAACTTTTATTTCAAATTATAAACATCTGTCTTTACAAAGGTACTCAAAAATTTGGGTAATATATCAAGCTAGATATGAGAATTACAGAAAGAGAAAGCTAGTCTAGTAAGAAAGCGAGCTACAGAATTCATTTTGTGAGATCCATAGCCAATTGAGTCACTTTCTGAATAAGACAACGAATCGCGAATGTCATCGATGACATTTGCTTTAATAGAGTGCTGAGCCGGTAAAGAAACTACTTTGAAGACATTGATACATCCGTTTCAATTATCCATTTCGTAAAACCACGAGAGAGGGCAAACCATGCACCCTCTTGAACGGCCAAACACTCACCAACATAAGGGGAAAATAGTCCTATCATACGCCGAGACACCGCTCCAAGTACCACACCCCTATCATCTCTTGCTACCGCTCCAATCCCAATAAAGCCCAGAGCATCATCTACCGCCACCTGCACACCAACATTGAGGGGGTTTTGTTGTGTTATATAAAAATAAATGTACTTTTTTTTTCTTAGTATGTGTTTGGTGAATAAGTTCAAACTTAAAATTTTCATCTCAGTTTTTGTTTTTTTCTGAAAAAGTTTGTCTTTTTCTGAAAAAGTTTTTATCTTTTCTAAAAAGTCAACAAAAATTTTGAACTCAAATTTAAAATTTCCAACTCAAACTCATTCACCAAACGGACCCTAATAAAATCTTTCCTCGACGTTGGCCTGCCTTTTTTTTTTTTAATGGAAATTATAATTCAAGATAAAATGAGAAATTATTTTTCTCTTAACGTTGGTATGTGATTTTGTCTCTTATATCATAAGATTGTTTTATTTTCATATTGATATTTGTATCTCGATTTTGTTGTGTGATATATATATATATAAATGTATATATATTTTATATTACTTTATTAATACCTTTGTAATAATCGGAAAAATAAAAATAAAAACCCTCTAAAAAATAACCAAAAAAATTTCAGGCTATCAATATTAAATATCTCCTTAAAAAAAACTACAATTTCTTTTTCTATGTTTGATTTTTTAAAAGAAAGTTACAAGGTCTTTTTTTTTTTTAAAACTTAACTTAACAAGCTTATGTGGTTGTTTGGCATCCCAGTTCAAGATAGGTTTTTTGAGTTCAGTTTGAACTCAACCCGTTTGGCTGGGCAGTTCAATTTGGATGGCCATTTGAACTGTTGCACAGTAAACCGACCTTGGTTTACTGTGCACCGAATCATCTCACATGGTCCCTGACTCACCTCTGCATTCCCCACTGTTCATCACCCTCGTGTTCCTCCCCACGGGCTTGCCTTCTGTTGCTTGTCAGTGGCGCTGTGGTCTGTGCCTCCTAACCCCTCGAACATTTGCTGCTTACCAGAACCTTCGTGTACTGGTCCTCCGTCCTCTCTCCCATTTGCTTATAAAATTGGGCATCTTTTGGCTTTGCCCACTCCCCGGTAAGCTGATGCGTCACCGGACGTGGTCTGCGAAGCGAAGGCGATCCCTTGGGCTGATTACCCACTATTTTCGACTCCGAAAATCCTCTCCCCGGGCCGTTGGCTCCTACCCGAATCCGCCGGCAGGCATCGTTTACTCTTCCTCCGGCTCCAACTCGGTAACCCTAGTATAATTTCTTCCCTTATTAGTCAAACAAATTTACTTAAACATTGAGTATTTTGCAGTCGAAAACTTGGTTTGTGGTTTAACATTGATCTTCGTTTGTAACAAGTCAATCTGACTGGGGTTTGGGTTAGGGTATTTTACTGCCTGACATATGCTGAAATTTTCATGTGGGGGTCGGCTTGCAATGTTCATCCTAATTTGGGTTAACTTCTGGTAAAATTTAGCCCAAAATTCGGACGTTGGTTGATTTTTTCGCCGATTAGCAATGAATTGTGTTCATGTTAGGTGCCTTAATCATGCTTTGTGGTCCTTCCTATCTTTATTATATGACCCAAAACCTGGTTTGTGCTATATTTGTGATGATTTGCTGTTTTATTCTTGGTGTTTTCTAGTTTGTGAGTGGTTTGACATACCCAATACCTCATTTGGGTCACAGCTTGGTGTTTTGGTGCATTAGACATGGTATTAGGTCATTTTTGAGTTGTTTGGAAGACCGAAAACAAAGTTTGAGTCACGACTTGTTGTTTTGGTGCATTTGACATGGTTTTATGGTCGTTTTTGAGTTGCTTTGAAGACCCAAAACCTGCTTTGGGTCCGGCCTTGGTGTGTTGGTGCATTTGACATGGTTTTTGGTCTTTTTTGAGTTGCTTTTGAGACCCAAAACCTGGTTTGGGTCAGGCTTAGTGTTTTGGTTCATTAAACATGGTTTTAGGAAGTTTTTGACTGGCTTTGGAGACCCAAAACCTAGTTTGGGTGCGGTGTTGGTGTGTTGGTGCATTAAACATGTCACGACTTAGTGTTTTGGTGCATTTGACATGGTTTTATGGTCGTTTTTTAGTTGCTTTGAAAACCCAAAACCTGCTTTGGGTCCGGCCTTGGTGTGTTGGTGCATTTGACATGGTTTTTGGTCGTTTTTGAGTTGCTTTTGAGACCCAAAACCTGGTTTGGGTCAGGTCTTAGTGTTTTGGTTCATTAAACATGGTTTTAGGAAGTTTTTGACTGGCTTTGGAGACCCGAAACCTAGTTTGGGTGCAATGTTGGTGGGTTGGTGCATTAAACATGTCACGACTTGGTGTTTTGGTGCATTTGACATGGTTTTATGGTCGTTTTTGAGTTGCTTTGAAGACCCAAAACCTGCTTTGGGTCCGGCCTTGATGTGTTGGTGTATTTGACATGGTTTTTGGTCGTTTTTTAGTTTCTTTTGAGACCCAAATTGAGACCCAAAACCTTGTTTGGGTCAGGTCTTAGTGTTTTAGTTCATTAAACATGGTTTTAGGAAGTTTTTGACTGGCTTTGGAGACCCAAAACCTAGTTTGGGTGCGGTATTGTGTGTTGGTGCATTAAACATGTTTTTAGGAAGTTTTTGACTGGTTTGGAAGACCCAAAACCTGGTTTGGGTCAGGTGTGGGTGTGTTGGTGCGTTGAACATGATTTTAGGAAGTTTTTGATCGGTTTGGAAGACCCAAAGTCTGGTTTAGGTCAGATGTGGGTGTGTTGGTGCATTAAACCAGAAGTTGTGCATTATGGGCAATTTTTGCATTTATTTTGGATTGATTTTGCTTAATTTGTACCCAAATCTGGTCAGGCCTGATTTATGGTGGTTTTGGTCATTCTCATATCTTCTCTTGGTCAAGTTGGGGCTGCCTTGGCCATCCAACTGCTGGTTTGGTAGAAGTTGTGCATTTTGGGTAATTTTTGCATTGATTTTGGCTTGATTTTACCGCTTTTTTTAACCCAAAATGGTCGGCTCTGGTTTTGTTGGGGTTTTGATAATTCTCATACCTTGTTTTGGTCATTTAGGGGCTGCCCAGATGATCCACCATGCCTTGAACTGAGAGATGTTGATTTTGGTCACTTTATGCTTGATTTTGCCTAGATTTTGCAGTTTCCCCATCCGTTTGGCTATGATGATAAATGCCCATCAGCATAGATTGTAATTTCATCTGACTGGTGCGTCCTTAACCCGATATCATATAGGTAGTTGCCGGTGTTCCATGCCATGGTAGCTGCCATGGTATCGGGTCATTGACATGCTTCAGATGTAAAATGTCAATCACTACACACTGAGCCAACTTTACATTCCAATCGTTGACTTTTTTATTATTATGTGGTCGTTTTTTTACCGCGTTCTTAAGGAAATGCCTCGGAAAGCGACGGGTGAGGCATACCACTGGGATCATGCGAAGTAAACAGTATTCCTTGAAAAGCTTGATTATTACGTGGCATGCAATTCCGGTAGACATCCTCCACTTGTAACGCTCGATAGCTGGGCCAATGAGTTTAACTCTGCGTATGGAGGGGTTCCTGCATACGGCTTAACATTACAGCAAAAGAAGGATAGAATGAAAAAAATATATAGGGGCTGGAAGGCGTTGCAATGTCGGACCGGACTAGGATACGATCCGGTGACTGATCGAGTCATCTGCTCAGACGATGCGTGGCAGAGTTTTATTCAAGTAATATAACATCGCACTACTAACTGTTATGGGGCTAATACTTTTCCTTTAGCCGTTATTATTTGTCATTTAAGTTGACAAACCTGGTTTGGTTGCAGGTCCATAAAGAGTGCAACCATCTCCAGTACGAGGGGTTTCGAAACAAGGAGCTCTATTATAACATATTCGAGAAGAAGCATGCGGCTGGTGCCTCGGGATACGGATCAGTTTCGATGCCAGATGATAGCCCTGCGCCCGTCGACCTGGACGCCTCACAAGACAACTCCGGCATCGGACCGGTGACTGGAGATGACCCAACAGCAGGTGTCGGGAGCCGGAGGTGCAACAACAGAAGGGCCGGGGCCCTTGCGGGCCCGTCTCGATCTAGAGGCAGCTCTGGCAAGAGGAAGCAGCGCGACGAGACGGATGAGATAACTTTCATGGCTATGCAGGAGATAGTCAGTCACTACCGTGGCCGATCAGAATCTGGCCGATCTAATTCCCAATCAAGTCGCACGGATCACATGCTGATCTGTATGACCACAATGACAGATATGGGTATTCCACCCAATCAGCGGGCTATGATGTGGCAATACTTCTCAGCTAATCCAACGCTCCAGCGTACCTTTCACCAGCTGCCTGAGATCGATAGGCGAGAAATAATTGCGATGGTTCTTCGTTCGCAGCCACCCCCGACCGATTGAGTTTCATTTTCGGAGTTTTTTTATTTTTTTTAACCATTTGTTTGACATTATTCTTATGATTGGACTGTGTTTATTATTTCATCTCTGGAAATATTGTAACAAAACCTTTTGCATGTTGATGTTTTTTTAATTATTGCATATCAAGTAACGTTAAATATGATTGTAAAGGAAACAAATTTTTCTGACTTGTTCCACAACAAAAATTTGAATACCAGGCAAAACTCAAACTGTAGAGCATATATCAAGCTGTCGGAAACATGAATGAGCATAGCTCCGCTTCAGAGCAGGAAGACCAGGGCGTTTACTAAGAAGATGAGAATAGCGACGATGACAGATATGACACGATAACAGTTGTAGCGGTGACTCTCAGGAGGCGTCGCAGGCGTCGGGACCCGCAACCAATGCATAATTCAAGCTTGACGGGCAGCATGCGGGTTGAAGAGATTTTAAATGGTCATAACGGAATTTGTCAAGACCTGATAAGTATGAAATCTGAGACATTCAGATCACTCAGTGATCTATTACAACGACGGAAATTATTGAAGTCAACGCGTAATATGGACGTGAATGAGCAGTTGTTCATTTTTTTAACCATTTACGCACAAGGCGCTACGAACCGACACACTTCTTACTTGTTCCAGCATTCTGTAGAGACAACCTGCCGTTGGTTCTATACAGTGCTGAAGGTTATATGTTCGCTGAAGGACGAATTCATCAGACCGCCAGACTACACGGCTGTTCAACCTTTGATTGAAGAGCACTCGTACAAATATCGACCATGGTTTGATGTACGTTTTTAATGTTCTCACATAATATTATTGCATGAAAGAATTGTTACAACTGTTGGAATTCTTTATGATGGTACAAAGTATTTAAATTCACTCGTAATGATCCAGGGTTGTATTGGGGCTATAGATGGCACACACATCCCATGTGTGCCACCGCGGGATAATGCGGACGCATGGATAAATCGGAAAGGGCAGCACTCACAGAATGTATTAGCGGCATGCTCGTTCGACATGAGATTCACATATATGTTGGCCGGATACGAGGGATCTTGTCATGATTCCAGAATGTTGGACGAGGCAATAGCATTCTACGGTTTCCCAATACCGCCACAAGGTAAGCATAATTAGCTACTTATAGTAGTATTTTAATATAATAAAGTTTTAAATACATACACACACGTGTAACTCAAATGTTTATTGGAATTTTTGTAGGAAAATTTTACTTGGCAGATTCGGGCTACGCAAATAAGGACGGTTTCTTGAGCCCATTCCGACGAGAGACGTACCATTTACCGGAATACCGAACACGTCTGGGCGGGCTACGCAACCGCATGGAAGTATTTAATTACACACATGCATCTCTGCGGAACTGTATTGAGAGAACATTTGGTGTCTGGAAGGCACGATTTAAAATTCTTAAAGGCATCAACAGCTACCCGATTGAAAAACAGAAAATGATCCCGATGGCGTGTGCAGTTTTGCATAATTTTATCAGGATGGTGCAGGTTGGGGATCCTTGTCTAGAAGAGTACGCGTCAGATTGTGTGCCTGTATATGGGAACGATGATGTGAATGACGATTACGTGCTTGATGATGGGATCGATGGGGCTGGCCCACGCAGCAACATGGCTCGAGGAGGGGTGCAATGAATCAGTTGCGAGACATGATGGCTGATAATATGTGGGTCATATATCAATTATCGCCGTGGTACAAAACCACTTGAAAGCCCGCAAGCTTGTATTTTGGGCTACATTAGGACTGTAAGTATTAATTTGTAGTTTTTAATAATATAAACACAATTTGGTGTTTTAATTGCGCGTATTTTAATTATTAAATTTTCCGTAGCTGGCACCTATAGTAGAATGTTAAATTGAGTTGGGTTCGAGTTGAATTGAAATTTTCAAGTTAGATTAGTTGTAACTTTTGAAAAAGTATTTATAAGGTTGTTGACTTTTCAGAGAAAGGAAAAAATTGAGGTGAAAAAGTGAAGTTTAGTTGGGGTTCAGATAAGTTACCGAGGATATCAAACAAATTTTAATAATGTAAACACAATTTGGTATTATTAATTGAGCGTATTTTAATTATTAAATTTTCCGTGGCTGGCACCTATAGTAGAATGTTAAATTGAGTTGGGTTCGAGTTGAGTTTAAATTTTCAAGTTAGATTAGTTGTAACTTTTGAAAAAGTATTTATAAGGTTGTTGACTTTTCAGAGAAAGGAAAAAATTGAGGTGGAAAAGTGAAGTTTAGTTGGAGTTCAGATAAGTTACAAAAAAAAAAAATGGAAAAAATTGTTTCTCTATTACTTCACATCCAAACAGGGCCCTTGTTTTTTTTAAACTTCTCAACTCAAACTTTTTTACCAAACACCCAACTCAAACTAAACTTTTTTTTCAAAAATTTTACCAAATACTCTTCTTCTCATCTCAACTCAACTTAACTCAAACTCAACTCAAATATTTTAACTCCAACTGACGAACCAAACGGACCCAATTTTTTTTAAAGTATTTTTTTTTGTTTTCTTTTAAAGTATTTTTTATTTTATTTTTGAAAATATTTCCTCAACGTTGGTCAACAGTTTAAATACTCCACCCTTTATCATGTTGAACTGAACAGAGACCTCTGTTTTCTAGAGAGAGAAAGTACGTCCAAAATCCTCTCTCTCTCTCTCTCTCTATATATATATATATATATATATGTATATATCCATTTCTCCATCATCATCCGTCTTCCTCACTTCAACACCATACATTCCTCCTCCTGCTCCTTCCTCTTCTTCTTCATCTTCTTCATCATCAATGGATGGAACTCTGTTCCCCTCCCGCCCGGTCTACCCCGTCCATGGCAGCTCCAACACCCGACCCACTCACCCGCCATGGAAGCACCTCCACCCCACCACCACCACCTCCTCCACCACCTCTCTCCCTCCTCCGCCCTCCTCCTTCCCCATCGACTCCCTCCTCCACCACCTCTCCTCCAACCCCCACTACCCTTCTCTCCAAACCTCCTCCCACCCCAAAACCACCTCCGTCTTCGCACCCCAGCTCCACCCCCACCTCCCCTCCGACCACGCCTTCCTCGATTTCCTCACCACCAAGGGTAAGCTGATCTTCAACTCCATCCTCGACTCGTCCTTACACGATTTGAATCGCTTTTTCGACTCTGCGAAATCCGATTTGGTTGAGATTGATTTGATTAGCTTGTTGAAGGCTTTGGATCTTTCTGGAAACTGGGAAAGGTCTCTTTTGTTGTTTGAGTGGGTTTTGGTTAACCTTTGTCCTGATTATGTGAAGTTGAACACTCAGGTTATTGAACTTATGGTTAGGATTTTAGGTAGAGAGTCTCAGCATACTATTGCCTGTAAGCTGTTTGATGAAATTCCCGTCGACGAATTCTCGCTCGATGTTCGAGCTTACACTACGATTATACACGCCTACTCGCGTACGGGCAAGTATGGACGTGCCATTGCCGTGTTTGAGAGGATGAAGGAGAGTGGGCTGTCGCCGACTTTGGTGACGTATAATGTTATGCTTGATGTTTACGGGAAGATGGGGCGCTCGTGGGGGAAGATTGTGGAGCTTTTGGATGAGATTCGAGGGAAGGGACTTGAGTTCGACGAGTTTACTTGTAGTACTGTGATATCTGCTTGTGGGAGAGAGGGTTTGTTGAGCAAGGCGAAGGAGTTCTTTGCTGGATTGAAGCTGCAGGGCTATGTCCCGGGTACGGTTACTTATAACTCGTTGTTGCAGGTTTTTGGAAAGGCGGGGATATTTTCGGAGGCCTTGAGCATCTTGAAAGATATGGAGGTTAACAATTGCCCTGCTGACTCCGTTACTTACAATGAACTTGTGGCGGCTTACGTGAGGGCGGGGTTTTATGAGGAAGGCGCTGCTGTTATAGACACAATGGCGGAGAAGGGAGTGATGCCGAATGCTATTACATACACTACTGTTGTAAATGCATATGGCAAGGCGGGGAAGGAGGATGAAGCTTTGAGGTTGTTCAACCAGATGAAGGAGACGGGCTGCGTCCCTAATGTTTGTACGTACAATGCTATTTTAGGGATGCTAGGTAAGAAGTCACGGTCAGAGGAGATGATACAGATACTTTGTGACATGAAAGCGAGTGGGTGTGGCCCTAATCGTATTACCTGGAACGCGATGCTAGCCATGTGCGGCGACAGGGGCAAGCACAAGTATGTGAACCGCGTGTTTCGGGAAATGAAGAACTGTGGTTTTGAGCCAGATAGGGACACATTCAATACTTTGATCACAGCTTATGGACGGTGTGGGGCAGAAATTGACGCTACGCTTATGTACAATGAGATGATCAAAGCGGGATTTAGTCCGTGTGTGACAACATACAATGCGCTCCTCAATGCTCTGGCTCGTCGAGGGGACTGGAAAGCAGCTGAATCTATTCTCCTAGACATGAAAAACAAGGGATTCAAACCTAATGAGACGTCGTACTCATTGATGCTCCAATGTTACGCTAAGGGTGGAAATCTGAAAGGGATACAGCAGATCGAAAACGAGATCTATAGCGGCCATATTTTTCCAAGCTGGGTTCTTTTGAGAACACTCATTCTTGTCAACTTCAAATGTAGATCTCTAAAGGGCATGGAAATGGCATTTCACCAGTTGCAAGAGAACGGATACAAGCCTGATCTAGTCCTGTATAATTCAATGCTCTCGATTTTCGCAAGAAACAACTTGCAAGACCGAGCCCATGAGATGCTGCACTTAATCCGCGAGAGTGGCCTGCAGCCCGATCTCGTCACCTACAATAGCTTGATGGACATGTACGCTAGACGGGGAGCGTGTTGGAAGGCGGAAGAAATCCTCAAGGGGATACAAGAATCTGGTGGGAAACCAGACCTTGTGTCCTATAACATTGTCATCAAGGGATTTTGCAAGCAAGGCATTATGCAAGAGGCTATAAGGGTTCTCTCCGAGATGACGACAAGAGGGATTAGGCCGTGTATCTTTACCTATAACACGTTCGTGACGGCGTACGCCGGGAGGGGAATGTTCTCGGAGGTCGACGAAGTGATTAGGTATATGACTGAGAACAATTGCAGGCCAAATGAGCTGACATACAAGATTGTGGTTGATGGATATTGTAAAGCAGGAAGGTACAAAGAAGCAATGGACTTTGTGTCAAAAATTAAGGAGGTTGACAATTCTTTTGATGACCAATCTGTACAAAGACTTGCTTCCAGAATTAGGGTAAATTTGGAGTCCTGAGTATACTTTGTGGTAATCCCAATTATAGTTTTTTTTTTTTAAAGCAAAAAAAAAAAATTATAGTATTTTTTTGGGCACAATATGTGTGTATATGGTGGCAGGTCAATTGTGACGAAATAATTTTAATTCAGTTCTTTAAGTTTAAATCCAAATTTATAAACTCTAGTTTATTTTGGTTGTAAATTTAAAATGTTGGGTATAATTAAAAGCTAATACTAATGTTGTAAGTTTTATTTAGTTAAATTTATATACTCTAGTTTATTTTGGTTGTATTAAATTCTTTCATCGGCTTTTTGTTTGCCATTTCAAGAATGTGCGCTTTGCCATTTTTCTAGGCCACTTGGAAATTCTGATGCATCTATGTGGAAATTGAAAATCCTAAAAAAAATTCAAATTAAATTAAATTAACTTAAATTTAAAAAAAAAGGAAAAAGAAAAAGAAAAAAGCAGCAAGCATTAGACAGTGTCTAGTAGCTATTTTTTTCCAATGGCCTAAATTATATTGTTAGAGAGCTTGAGAAACTTTTGTGCAAGCTTGAGAAACTTTTGATCTTTCCCTTTCCTATTACCGAGCTCCAAAGGGCAAAAATGGTGTCCTAAAATGCAAGATATAAAGATAGGGAGCACCAAGAAATTTAAGGAGAGGTCGGCATGCAAGAAGTTATGGATTTGAGTTGAGAGATGATCAAAATAAATGAAAATTTTATTTTGAGAGAGATCCATATATCACGGAGATAGAGACAGCGCTACTAAAGGCCCAATAGAACTGCAGCCCCCAGGCCCAACTGGCTCCGTTGGGGTTTTTTTTTTTTTTTTTGGTATGCGCATGTGTTTTTTTTTTTTTTTAGAAAAATCAGTAGTTCACACTCATTTTGTTGTCGTATTTAGTCTCCTAGAATTTCTTAATTCCAAACTGAATGCTAAATTTTTAAAAAAAAAATATTTCATTTACACCCTTAAATGTGATCTAAAATTTAATTTTTAATTTTGTGTAAAATTGTTTAAAAAGTTCCAGTTTACTCTCTAAATTTTACCACAAAAACAAGACATCGACTTCAAGAGAGATCCATTTACAAAGAAAACAGGGATGGAGCCAGTATAGGCTTTGCGTAGCTATAGCCCCGAGGCTGAACCGGCTCCTTTCGGCTTTTTGAATTTTCTAAAAAAGGTTTAATTATCTGAATAGTCATATTTTTTCATCAGTTGACTAATATGATACAAATTTTACTTTAATTGTATCAAATTGATCAAAGAAATTGCTCTACATAGGTCAATTAGGATGTACCGGTTCGCGGATTATCCTAACCGTTTAAATGTAATAGAAGTTAATCTATCGGTTGAATAAGGCTTAGGGACAAAATGGAAATAATCAGACTTAATATACGACACCTTTGGTTTGTACGTTCTGTTAAAGAAAACCATCAATGAATAAAGTGACTACAATCAAAAAAATCTTTATCAAAAGATCTTGAACAGGCTTCTGAACTTCCAATTTCGAAAATTTGGAAAATTAGTTAGGTAAATGATTATTGCTGACAAGAAAAAATATTTGTTCTTTTAATTCAAAATTTTGATATTACTTAAGAAAATCTCTATCATTTTCTTTCACTGAAAACACGTAAAAATTGAGTCAAAAACCTCATCAAGCATGACCTTAACGAGTAAAACTCTGTATCAATTTCAATCTTAAAAAGAAAATTTTTAAGAGAAATGATAAACTAAAATGATTTAGAGTACGAGGTATAGAGTTCATACTTTTTAAACCGCACTTTCTTGTTGTCGCATGTTGATTTTTTAATATCTTTTAAGTTTACAATATTTCACATGTTGGGCATGTTCAAAGAATGATTGCCCACATATTGTTCATTGTCTAGACCACATGTACCAAGTAGTAGAACATAAAAAACTTAAAATATATTTACTATTTTTAAATTAAAGTATGTGTTAGATTATGTCTGTTTTACTTACTTTTTATTTTGATTTGATTTTGACTAGAGTTAACGTACGAGAACGTGCATAACCAATGAAGAAACAAATCGTAAAAAGTTCATATCATCACCTCCTATGAGCTAAAACTTTTAAGAAAATAGGTCAGGTCTGCTATTTTGATTTTCCTATCTAATTGACCATCTCTTCAATAATAGTTTGACAACTCATCTAAATTTAAGAATTTAATCAAATAATAAATATTAAATACTAAAAATACTTAAAAAATTAAAAGAGTTGTTAAACTAATATTTGAGAATAGTCAATAAGACATGAAAATAGAATAACAGATCTAAACTTACTAATAGGAAGAATAAAATCAAAAGGTAGACACTAATCCAATAGTGCTCCTTGAATCTTCATGGCATCAATTTTTTAATGTCTTTTCACATGGAATATTTTTGGGACATGATAAAGATTTACATGAGATTATTTGGATGCCATTACCTCAAAACAAACTCTACCCTTTAGATAGGGGTGATAATGCAAACATTTTTGCCAAAAGTTATCCTATAGTTATTCATTTTTAGAACCGGCTATGCAAAACAAATCCTCCTAGACAATACTGTCCCCATTTGTTCATGGCACCATACATACCCAATTATAATGTATAATTTTTTCAACTCTCTCTCGAAAATTACAATAGAAATATAATATATAGATTATATTGTGGATAAAGTATATAACATATATATAGATATTTGTAAGTAAGTACATAATACACGTAAACAAATAGATTTATTCATCATTTCTATATGTTTCTACATATAATATATATACAATATCTTTAGTCCACTTTACTTTTTATTTATTATTTAATTCATTGTTTCTATTTATTATTACCCTTTTTTTTTTAACTATTCTAAATATTTTCTAGTATTTGTATGTTAGAAATTTATAATCATGAAACTTTAATAGAAAATTGAATAGTTTTACATTATATATGAGATTTTAATATATATATATAAATTAATTAAAAAAAAGGTTTCTTACAAATTAATAAGCTCACCTATGTATCAATAAAATTAAAATTCAAATAGAAGTTTTTCTAATATCTAATAAATTAATGATGTATGGACTATTTACATATATGGCTGAATTGGTGTCCTATTCTTAAAATATATCCACATATCAACTTATTTATAAAAATAAACAAAACTTACAACTTTTTAAGTATATATTGATAAAAATGCCCCTTACTCAAAATTGGTGGGAAAATAAATATCTACTTAAATCCTAGTTTTTAGGCACGGTTTATGGTATCAAAATTTGAGGGATTTACATATTAAGAAATCCTCAAATTCCTAGTTTATAGTTCATTCAAAATTAGGAAATCCCCGAAATTGAGGGATCTACATATTAGAGAAACTACAAATTGAGGGATCTATTATTTGGATTGTGAGAACAAATAATAATATTAAAACCCAGGAATAAAGAACCTGGTTTATAAGAATTAAATAAAAAAAATGTCTTAAAAACTAATTTCATTTAATTAAACAAAACAACACAACAAGCTAAAAAGAAAAAAAAAAAATCATTTGTTCATTACAGAAAAAAAAAAGAACAAAGTTGCCAAAAAAATATAAATAACATTAAAACAAAAATAGTCTTCCCTTAAAAATAAAACAAAATAACTGAAAATATCTAATCAATTTAGAAATCGAACTTTCAAAAAATTTCCATGAATCATGCATCCATAAAATAAGGGATTGAGATTTTTTTCCTAAAAAAAAAATTTGAAAAAGAAAACGCACGAAATAAGGGATTGAATTTTTTTCTTAAAAAAAATACCACTAATTGAAAATTTAAAATTGAAACATGCATTCAATTCAGTAATTAAAGTTTTTTTTTTTTTTTTTTTCAATTGATCTGCAAACACATATTGTGGAAGGGTAGATGTGGAAAGAAAAATCATTGAAATTCAAAATCCATTCGAATTTGTTAATAAGTTGCTTTGTAGATATATTTTGAAAGGGAAACTCAAAATAGTCATTTTGTGTAAATACTTCATGATGTATTTGATATAGTTTTTACTTTGGCTGTTTAAGGTAGTAGAAGACGAGAAATGTAAACTATGATCTTTCGGTTACTCTTTGAAACCAATTATATATTAATATGAAAACTTTAGATTTCTTAATGAGAATTAAGAAGTGTTAGATTAAACTTTGTAAAACCTTATTAAAGTTGTGACACAAGTTTAAAAGTCGTCTAAGAAGATTTGGTTCCCCCCCCCCCCCCCCCAACAAGAAATCATGTTTTTGTGTGGTTTTGACTGAAAGCTAGTATTAAAAGTATCCATATTTTATCATATCATCTAAACATATTCAGAGTTAATTTTTGGACCTAGAAAGTCGAAAACAATATTTAGTAAAGCCACGCCAATCATGCCCTAACAAACCTATAGAATGGTTATTCTAATCTATGACAAATCCCATTACTAATTGCCCATTCTAAATAAAGTAATAAAAGTACTATTAGATATGGTAAGGATCAAGCAACACAATATAACATATACGTGGGTAATTGGGATTAGTACTAAAAGTTGACTTCACATTCAACTTAATGTCAATGCACACGTATTTATTGGAAATCATTGAGAGACCCCAAAATCAAGGTGTCTAATCTTGGTTATTATCAATTAGAATAATTATGATGGACAATGGGGTCCTTTACACTACACTCTCTATATGTATTATCGTATTATATTATATGCATATGCAGGGACAGAGCCACTCATGATCGAGTATGGATTTCTGCCCCCAGTGATTTATTTTTATTTTATCTTCAAAAACTATATATATTTTTAATTTTACTCTACTAAAAATCGATTATCCTTATATAAATCCTCCTTAAAACTTCTAGATTACTTTATTTTTTAGTGTATGTCTTAATTAAGATGCTGAATTGATTCCGCCGTTTTATATATATATATATATATATATATAGGGGTTGAGTGCACTTGTAAATTATGATTTTACTTTACATGTATGGACGTCTCTCTCAGAAGTCACCAGTTAATCCATGAAGATATTTTCATGGTCTTAGTGGTTGACTTGAACTTGACCTGAGTCGTTGACTCCCAAGAGAATTTGGAACATCAAATCACATAAATATGCTATTATGTTCCCCAAAATGTTATTGCTCTAAAATCTTGTGATGTGTGTTTGAATGTGTGCTTGCATCAGAGTTGCACCATTTTTATTTTCATATCGATGTTACAAGAGCAAAAAATAATATCGATATTGGTGAAAAAAATTTCGTTCCACACTAAATGAACATCCTTGAACATGTAACTTGGATTGAACAAAGCACTTGACCCAAAACATTGTATGAACAAAAGTTTAATTAAGTAGTAATTAAAGTTTTCTTAACATGTATTGATTATCCCAAAACCAAGATGGTCTTATAATATAAATATTATTGATATTTGTATCAGAGATGGTCTTATAATTATAAATTATGGATTTTAGCTCTTAGTTTAGCATAGTGTATAGTAGAGAAACATACACCTTTGTCCATGATGATGATAATTTGCGCGTAGTTGAAAAACCAATAGTAAGTTCCCCCACAATTTGCTACATGACATGGTTAAAGAAATAATGATTCGAAAACAAGAGGACGATTTGATGAGATCGTATTCGTAAGTATGAAAAATACTTAGAGATAATATCGGTGTTAAATACCTCATCTTATAACAAATGAGTCCCATCTGTTGATATAATATCGTTTTGTAATATGAAAAATGTTTGGAGGCATCACTTATACTAAACACTATTACTAATAGAATGTGAGCTCTATCTGTAAGTCTCATACCGTCGGACCCACTTTTTATACGTGGGTGGGTGGTGAATGTATTTAGGGGTACAAAAGGTGATTTAAGTGGGACACAAAAAGCAGTGTTTGCTTCTGTACCACGCGCAGAAAGCATTTTGATTGAAGTATCTTGTTATGATGCCTTGCTTTTGGGGTTGTTTGCTTTTTAGGGAGATGTGGAATTGTGGAAGTAGAAGGAAAAGTCGTCCCCACTGTGCTTGCATAAATGGAGCCCAAAACATTCTTTGGAGGGCATTTTTCTAAAACCACAGCCATGACTCCACACAGGCATGCAAAGGACATTGGACATTTCTTCTCCTTCTATTGTCATCATTGCTTTGCTTTGTCTCCCTGTTTTTGTTTTTGTTTTTTTGTTTTTTTGTTTTTTTGGGTTCATCGGAGACTTATTTTAGAAATAAAGAAAATTAAGGTCGTTCAGTAATGCTGTGTTTTAACTCACAACACTAGTGTCGGAATGTTTGGACCGTTCACTATTACGAAAAAGGGATTATATGTTTGTTCTATCATTTCCTTAATTCTTATATATACATATATATATAAATATATATATTCATAATTCATTTTGTTATGTATCTGTGAACTTATTATGTTCTATAGCCGTTTTTACAACTAAATAGATGATACATTTTACCCTTATATATATAATGAATTCTAAATATTGCTGCTTGAAATTTTCCTTCTAGTGGAACTTCCAAACAAAGAAACGAACAACTTCCTTTTACATAATTGGTTTCCTTCTTTTTCTTAATTATTATTATTATTATTATTATTTTGTGAATAGCTTCCTTTTTTGAAAGAAAATTTAGCTTAAAATATAGCATTTAATTATGACTTCCGTATAGCTATTATATGTACGTATGTAGTTGTGTATACATGCACATGTGTGTGTGTATTATCTTTTTTTTTTTTTTTTCCTTCCCTTTAGTAAGTGTAATTGCTTTAGTGACACACTTAAATAGTTTTAGCAATTTTATGGAATAAGTGAACTTTGCACGCGGAGCACAAATGATTATAAGGATTTTTGAGAAGGAAAGATAAATAATTATTAATATCCATATTAATGCTTACACAACTGGCATATGATATGGCATAATATCGTCCTTTTCTGTTGAATTTTATTGTTTTTCTTTTCCAATATACAGGTTTTTTTTTTTTAATATCTCATTTTAAAATTTTTGAAGCGTATTTTTTAAAATTCATTTTTAAAGAACTGTATTATTCTAAATAAAGTTTAAGAATGACTAAGTAGTTCATCAATTCACACGTTGTAGAACTGTATTCTAATACTTCATTGTAGCGTACAGCATCTAGTTTTTATATTAAATATGAAATGGATTATCTCTAATTCCCTGAAAAAAGGATCTCTAATTATGTACTTAACTTGAATTTTTCTTATGAGGTGAAATGATAATTTATTGATAAATCTATTTTATAGAAATTTATAGTATTAAACATTAATTCATACTCACACAACACCTTATTATAAAAAACATAACACCGACAAACAATTGGTTTCATATGTAAATTGGAATGAAACACTTAGGGTAAATAGTGTATGATAATCATTACAAATTGAACTTTAACCAAAGAGAAGTATACAAAATATCGAGTACACACATTACTCTTATAAATCCTCTATAATCGTTGAAAGTATATCCAATCAACCGATATCGAAAATCTTATAATACAAAGGCCCAAAAAAAAAAACACTAAGAAACAAATCTGCCTGACAGGAAAACTACGTACCAAAGACTAAACTAAAGAGAGCAAAACCCAAACTAGTTAGGATAAGAACCACCGATATTACAAACACAAACTAAACTCAACAATAAATGGGAAAAAAAGTATTAAAAAAAAAAAACTTAATGAACAACTTAAAAACTTTTATGTACTTTGTCATTCATTTAAAATTAATGTCATAAAACTACTGGCTATATCTCTACATATACACTAGATTTAGTAGCAGCAAAAAGTAAACACAATATTTTAAGTAATATGAATTGATATTATTGGATGATGGATAGCCGTTGAGAAGATATGAAAGTCAATCATTGTGTTGAAACTTTTGGCGTGAATTATAAGACTTCTTGATTCAAGTCATCAAAAAAAGTGAACATTAATTAATCTTAATCTACTTCCATTTGCCATGCGATGGACCCCCACTAATTGCCTTCTATTATACAGATGTACCAAGACATATATATATATATATATTAAAGTGATGCTATGATTCTATACTTTTATTGATAATATCATAATTAATGTAAAATAGTCGTGTGTGTGTGTTCCTATATATATATATATATATATATATATATGTATGTATGTATGTATGTATGTATGTACCAAGGAAGCATTGCATGTGATGAATATTTGAGCAGAAGGAATTGGCTTATCTAAAATATTTTAACTTTTCCTTTTGGATTATTTTGCCAATTAGTTCGAAATGATGACTATTTGAAGATACCACTCACATGTGGCAGGTATGGCAAAGATATAAACGACATATATACATATTATATGTCGTATATATATATAGATGCATGTGCATGGTCTACACCAATGCAGAATTATTTTAATTGGAGTAAATTTAATAAAAAAATATGGATGATGAGTGATAATAAATTATAAAATTAACGTGTTGCTTTTCAGTAAAAAGACAAAAAAAAAAAAAAAAAAAAAAAAGGGAAAAAAAGTTAACGTGTTGACGTGATTATTTTGGAAAAATATTCTCCTTCCTCATGATATACGCAGAAGTTTTGTTTTCTCCAATTGGCAAAAAGAAACAAATATTATATATTGAATTGGTTGACACTGGTCAAAATTCTTCAGCCGAGTTACTAATCACTCCCACCAAAGAATAAAACATAAACAATAAAATCCTTCTATCAATCTCTCACTTTTCTTTTATCTGTATCCTTCTACGTTTCTTTTCTACCAAACAAGCTCTTAATTACATTATGTTTGGTAAGAAATAAAGGAAGGAAAAGATTAAAACCCAAGTGAAAGGAAAGAACTAGGTTTTAATTTCTTACATAATGTTTGTTAGTAAAAGATAGAAAAAAAAAAAAAAAAAAAAGTGGAGAAATTAATTGTATGTAAAAATTTATTTTACTCTCTTGTACCCTTAAAAAATGAGTGAATAAAACGATGTAAGTAAGGGTAAAATAGTTATTTAACGTCCTTGTATTTTGTGTTATCTTTCATTTTCTTTTCAAAGTTGAAAAGATTAAAAATAGTGGGTCCTATGAATTTTCTACTTCTTTGCTTCCCAATTTCCTCTCCACCAAGCCCAACCATTTGCCACATCATTTTGTGAACTTCCATGAATGGCGAATCGCCAACCCAAACCGTTGCACCTCCGTAAATCACAACTAAGCCTACCGCCTAGATCTCGCTATCTCAGGCCACCCCACCCTTAGATTCTGTTGCCGCCGATGTGAATTTTAGTTGGAGTAATTTGGAACCAGCTGAAAACAAAAATGTACCATCGTTTTCATTTTTTTTACCCTATAATTTGAGCTTGATTCCAGCAAAGGTTTTTGTTTATTGATTCCAAAACAAGTTTTTTTTGCGGATTTTTGTTTTGTTTGTTTCTGAAATCAAATAAACGAATCCAGAGTGAAAACCAAATGGACCTTATATTATTTTTCTACTCTAAAATCCCTCCAATAATTTCTTTCATTCCAATTTTCTACTCTATCAAACATAACATTAATAATCAAGTCACCTTGCTCTATGGGTCAAGAACATTGTCCACTTGGTAATTGCCCCACAATTTATCCATGGACTTAATCTCCTCCATCATACATACATATATATATGTATATATTATAATATATATATATATATATATATAAACTAGTTCTAACAAAAAACTAGTTCTAACATGAAACGGCAAAAACTATTGAAATATAGGAATAATAACAAACAAAATAAAAGAATCTTCTCTTAAAAAAAATCTCATGGAAATGAATTAAAAAATAACAACAAAATAGAACATTAAAAGAGAGAGAGAGAGAGAGAGAGAAATATGTATAGGGAATTAAACTGTAACGAGAGGAGAAAGAAAAAAGTAAATAATTTATTTATAAGGGTTTTTTTGAAAAATTAAGGAATGAAATAAATAGTTATTTAATTCTAAAATTAATATGGTAAGTAGTTTTTAAAAATGCATGAAAAAAAGTAAAATAAAAGATATCAATAAATCTATTTATATATGTGTGTGTATATATATATATTATATCTGTGTGCGTGTGTAGTAATTCAATAGTCAGTCACGCTATTGCTTGGAAACCATTGCCGGTAGACACCCATAACTGCCCTTGACCACGACTCCCACAAGTCCTCTAGATAAACAAATTTCTCGGAAAAAAAAAAAATAGAAAAATGAAAATGATACACTGTAGGGTACGTGCCCCTACCATCGGGGTATAGGACCACTTATGCTGATAGCATAATTAAAATTAGACGGTGTACATTGTGTAAGACTATATTCTGTGATGAAAAGTTTTTGAATTATACGGTCATTTTTATGTCACAAGTGTTGTATAATTAAAATGAGTTATATGTGATATATGAACCCATTATTTTAATATAATGTTGTTTCCCAATATAGAATATCCCTTTTTTTTTTCATTTAGTGATTTTGCACATTTGACTAAAATGGTAGTATTTTGATCGTGGTGGACGGCCTTCCATACATTAAATTTGTTATTTAATAGAAGTGTAAATTAAAAGTTTTCAAGAATATTATGTACAAATGTCAAAATTTTAAAATCTCAATGGAAACACATACTCCATTTAATCATATATATATATATATATATATATATATATATATATATACCTCCCGGCGGAAAATGAACGGTACATGTAAAATGATTCCAAATAAATATCTCTTAAATATTAAACGTAATAGTATGGCATACGTCGTTAGGTTTTCAAATTAAACATAGAAAAAATGAATTCAAAAATCTTATTATTAATGGGGTTGTAGGTTTAATCTATCAATAAGTCAAACACCATTTATCCACAAAAAAAAAAAAAAAAAGTTAACACACCCATGTTTGATAATAAGATCTGGAATCCTTATAATAACACAAAATTCTCATTACTAGTGGAAAGATGCCAAAGCTTGTAACTTCCCGGAACTCTTCAAGTCCATGACTAGAATTAAAAAAACACAAAACAAATTACAAGTATTTTTTTTTTCCCATTTTTTCGTCTTTCTATGATAAGACTTCACTTTGATAGTACATGTTTCTCATCATTAAATACGATCAAAATCACATAAAAATATAATTTTATTAATAATATATTTTTTAGGTTCTGTAGTAAAAATCTTTGGAGAGACAAGATTTTCCTCAACTTATCACAAGTAGGGGTAGTAATACGGATCGCGATACGACGACACGATTCGAAAACGATACGAATTTCACAGATTCGAGTTGGAAAAAATAGAGGTCGGATCAAATTCAGGTCACCCGAAATTGACACAAGAAAAAACAGGTTGTGTTCGGGTTGGACCCGTAGAACCCGAACACGACCCGTTGTTTTGTGTCAATTTCAGATCAAATGTCGTGTCAATTTCGTATCCCGGGTTAATTTCGGGATAAATGTCGTGTTAATTTCTTGTCGCGAGTCAATTTCTGTTCATGTCGTGTCAACCTATGACGGGTTCATGTCACGGTTTGAAGTCATTTTCGTGTCACGGGTCGTGTTCGGGTTAGTAAAGAAAAAAATCGATACGGCTCTAACACGACACGAACTCGACACGTAATACGAATTGCTACCCCAAATCACAAGTGGATGGCCTGTTATTTATCCTTACCAACAAAAGAAAAGGAAAAAGTTCCTTTTTCTGAAAAAAATTAAAAGGGCCTACTCTTCTACTTCTTCTTCTTTTTATTTTATTTTATTTTATTTTATTTTATTTATTGAAAGTGCCTACTACCTAATTTACTAGTTTGAAAGATTTTTTTCTTTTTCAAAAATATAAAAAACAAGAAATCGCTTGTGGACGAGGAGTGGTGTCAAAACAAACTTTGAAAAGAAGAAGGGAAAAAAAAGGACGCGCTTTTATTTATTTTTTTAGCCACTGGTAACAAAGCGCGTTTTTTTTTTTATTTTTATTTTTATTAACTTGGCTAACATAGATTATATTCTATTGAAAAAAAGAAACATATTCTATTGGTTTGAAATTAAAAAAAGAAAAAAACATATATTCTTCTTGAGAATATAAAAATCATACATGACTACGTTTTAATAACACAAAACAAATAATGTCTTTTTTTATTTTGAGCAAAAAAAGATTTACAGTGCCTTTATATCTCCGTTCAGTCGATCAAAAAATCTATTATAATTGTAGATAAAATCAAGAAGATCCTGATATTAAGCCATCTTATTGACGCCAGTTATTCGAATATTTGTTTTTCGTTGTCATGTTACTATTACTGGTTGTTAAAAAAAAAAGTGCATTGAGATATATTGTATTTCTTCATATTTATGATACTTTTTTCTAGATCAAATTTGTTATCAAATCGAGTACTATATACTGACTTTACCAACTCAACTTTTGTTTTTTTTTGTTTTGTTTTTTTACTTGCTTATTTTCTACTACACATCTTTTCGTTGTTACTTTCTTTTGACGAATTTAATTTTGTTTCTTTAAAATTTTGAGCTTCATAATGATATTAGTCTCTGAATTTTGAAATGAAACTTTCATTCCTTTAAATTTTGCAATTATAGTAAAGTTCGTCATTCTATAAGTTCACATGTCAATTGTATAGTGAAAGAGTTAAGTAAAATGGTGTAAAATGGAAAATTTAGGTGGAAGATAGCACTCAATGGCAAAAAACTAAAGGATTAAATCTAAAATTAGGTCTAAATTCTAAATGGTCAAAAAAAGATCCAACACCAATGAAGAAAAAGTTTAGTAGTTGAAATTTGTGTTCTGAATTGAAGTGGAGAGTATTTGAATTCAAGAACTCAACGTTATAAGAAAGGGTGTAAATAACCATTAAATTATGTTTATAACTTCCGACAATTGATATGACGGATATCGTCGTCGTCTTCTATTCCTATATTTATGTTTTATTGATTGTGCCTCAACTCTTTAGTTATCAGGTCGTTTAAAATTAACAATTGTTTCATTTAAATAATAGATAATACTATAAAATCCAATAAGATTGAAAAATAAGACAAAAGATGTGAGCTATAATTTCATACTGATTTAACCACAAGACGCGTAGAATTCAGATACCCAACTCTAAAACGTATATATAGTATATATATATATATATATATATATGTATATAACTATGAGACCGTAGCAATCAAGTATCAACTACCAAAATGGTCATAGTCATAGATTACAACAAAAGTAGGATCGTCTGGTGGGAGTAAAGACCAAAGACGAGTTGTTTTTCTTTTCAAACTTTTTTTTTTTTTTTTTTTTTTTTTTCCAAGACGCTGGGTGAGTACTTTCCTCACAATGACACATAGAGTAAAATATTCAAGCAAAAAAAAGAGAGAGTAAAATATTATATATAAAAAAAAAAAAAAACCAGAGAGTAAAATACTAGTTCAAGTCTTTTTTCTTCATTATTTATACATGTATATAGTATAAAGTTGAAGTACTTAAATAGGAAAATTTTGAGAACAAAAATTAGATAATTAGCAAAGTCGGCAAGCGAGAACAACGAGACAAAGAGAGTTTGCAGTTTTTTTTTTTTTTTTTGGGTCCAAAAGAAGAAGAAGAAGAGAAATTGAGAAACGACATCGGAAGTGAAATGGGAAACTGCTGCTCCGACGACGCCGGTGGTCGTACGGCGGTCGGCGGCACCTCCGCTTCCCTCGCCAATCCCAACGCCGCCGCATCTAACGACGCCGTCGAGTCCTTCCTCCGTTCCCGCGGTTACCTCGGCCCCTTCTCTCAGATTGAGGTCCTCCTCTCTCTCCTCTCTCTCTCTCTCTCTCTCTCTCTCTCTTATGCATTCCTCTTTTCTTCTCTGTTCACTATTCGTGCTTCCCCGAGCAATCGGAGTTTTTTTCTCGGATTTTTCAGCTCAATTTGTTGCCAGAGATCTGTGGCATTATCAATTTGGAGAGATTTCTCTTCTCTCTAGCTATTTTACAGTGGCTTTGTCAAATTTCTTATCCTCGGAATGCGATGATTTCTGAGATGCGGAAATTCTGAGCAAATTGAAGTACGACCTGATGAAATTTGACTAAATCAGCGTCCTGTTTGACTTGGATTATTTACAAATTCTTTTTCCTAGTTCATCATGAGAAGTTCATCTTGAGCAGATTCAGTTTAATTTTTGAATGCTGAATTCTTTACACTGCACTCATTTTGTCAGAATTATCATAAATTCTCATAAATTTAGCATTTTCTTTGACTGAAGCGTTTACGAATTCCTTCTCTCTTCTTGGTCATCATAGTTTTTTGTGTACTGAAATCTGTACACTCAATTGTCAAAATTCTTATCCTTGGAATGCGATATGTCTGACATTTGAAGGTTATGAGCAGAATTCTAGCTATCCTCAAGAATTTTGACTAAATTTAGCGTCTTGTTTTGGCTTAGAGTAGTCACAAATTTCTTCTCAATTCTTGCTCATCATAATCAGATTCAAGTTATCTTTTTTATTTTGATTTTGGTTTTTTCCCCCTTCTAATGTTCCTGAAAAAGTTGTTCTGCATTTGATGAATGAACAACAAGTAATATTAATATTCTAGTTCATTACTAAATCTTGGACTCTCATTTTCTTCTGGTTGAAAAATTTCAATTTGCAGTTATCGTTGTCTGCTTCCAGCTTGCGAGATCGAGATGTTTTCTCCAAGGTTTGTTGTTCTAAACTCAATATTGAATGAGAGTAACCATTGATTCATTTAAGAACTAAAACACTAACCGATAATGTTGGCATTTGCACCTAGCCTTGGACTTTATCCTCTGCCTAAACTATCATAGTTTCATTGATAGAAAAGAAAATGTGAACTACGTTAATACTTAATAGCAAAATCTCAACAAACAGAAACAATCTAAAAGACAAATCGTAGAGAAGCTGCCCTTTAGAGGACTTGGTTAGCCGAATGGTGAGGCCATAAGGTCGGGCCAAAATTCCCCTTTGAAAATTACAGATCTTGATCGGGCTCATTAATAATGGTTGCAGGCATAGAGTGGCGATAATTTCACACTTGACTTCACCATTAGTTGTAAAGTTCGAATCCCCCAACTCCCAAGTTCAGGAAGGGAAAAAAAAACCAGCTCTTACTGTTGAACCAACTAGCTACTTATGATCATTAATGGTTGTCTACTCCATTAATGTTAACGTTTCTGAACATTTGCAAGAATTTCTTCAATTCCAATTTTTTTTATTGCTCCCTCGGATACTGTTCCCTTGTACCGCTGAGGTTGTTTCTTATCTTCTGGTCTTGCCTTTCCTTGATTAATAGTTTTCCTTTATTTTTTGTTATTTTTCTTTTTTATATTTCTAGTTCATTTTCTCATTGATCAACCTCGAGTGTACATGCAATTTTTTTGTCGTCTCCGTCACCTCCTTACCAGAAACAATAATCTATTCAATCTATCTGGGTGGTGTACCTCATTTTTAATTAGACATGAAATGTCTTGATGTTATTGAGCTGGAAAAAGGAGAACGCATAACAGAGTTAAGACTAAGCTAATATTTTGTGCTTAACTGTCTGATGTTTGGCTCATCCTATGCTTGTGATATAATTTTCAAAGAGAGTAGAATAGAAATTTTTAGGGGACTGTCAAGGGACAATAGAAGACATGAAGACATACTGCAAATTTTCAAGGCACAACTGCTAGCAAACATCTATTAGAGCAATCCATAAACAGTTATGATCGTTGACCTCTGGCGATAGCTTGAGAGCAGAAATATTTTCTACTAAATGTGTCTAAACAGTGGGATGGTCGTTGTGGAAAATAATTTTCTGACAGTTATTAATTAAGCGATGCCAGTTTAGTTGCCCTTTTTTTTCTTGGAGAAACTTTAGGCTGTATTTGACAGGCAGGATGTGATACCCATCATCAGGAGGTAAAATGTATAAAGGATGTGATCATGCTTGCAAGATTTGTTGCAGAGTTGCAACTTGCGTCATATACTGTGGAAGGAGAAATTTCTTATCAATTGGAAGGTGTAATGGAAAATGTTCACACGTGGGACCTATTTGTGATATATTCATTTGCTTTTAGGAAATCATAAAAAATATGTTTAACTATCTCAAATCTGATATTATCATAGCCGTCTAACAAAGAAGATGAGATGAAATTTTGTGCAGAGTCTAGTAATGTATCACTTACCTGACATTTGATGCAACTCAAGCCAAATTTTAAACCTCATTTTAATATTCATAATGAATACGGAGTACTTCCAAGTTACAACCTTCATAGAAAATTTGAAATGAATATTCTGTCTTACTCTGACAACCTCATAGTAGGGCATTAGGGGAGAATCTGTACAGCTACCCATAAAATAAGTAGTGAATTTTTCTATCTTGAACAATAGTAAAAATGTTGCTTCAGCCATCATATAGTGCAGGTTTTCCCGTGGCCCTGCTTTTGATAATAAATCTTATCATATGCTAAACTCTACCATCATGCGCTACATCGTTGGTGGCTAAAGGCTACCTCCAAATTTTTTTTTTTTTTGGTTGGGGTTGTTCTGTTATCTTTTAACCTTTTACGTTTGTCCTTTTTTTTTTCCCCTGGTACTTTAGAGTGATCCTATGGTGGTTATTTATACGAAAGGAAGGGATGGGACACTTGTTGAGCTTGGCCGTACAGAAGTAGTTTTGAATTCAATAAATCCCACATGGATAACAAAACAAACCATTGCTTTCCATTTTGAGGTTGTGCAGATTTTGATGTAAGTTCTGAAATTTCACATCTTTCTACATCAAAAATCACCTTAAGTGCATCTTATTGGTTTCATAATGATGTATGACTAAAATCTTCTCTTGTTACAGATTTCGTGTTTATGATATTGACACTCAGTTCTACAACGTTGATGTGAAGGTACAGTTTTATGATGCTGGGTTTGCTTGAAACAAGCTATATATGATCTAATTTTTTCACTAGTGGTAGACACAGTGAAAGTAGTCGTTGCTTCCTTTCCTTGTAACTATCAATGTGGTCGGATTATTTGTGCAGATGCTTAAGCTGGAAGAACAGCAATTTCTGGGTGAGGCAACTTGTGCACTCTCTGAGGTATAACAAAAATCATGGGTTTATATTCAGTTGCCTTCTACTGCAAGGCTCACATAATGAGAGCCTTCAGATGGTACTACCGGGGAAAGAAAAAAACGGAAATGTGTACTTGATGAAAAGCCATCTATGCCAGTCCTTATGCAATGAAAAACCTACTTAACTTGATGTTGTGTGTTGAAAATATATATCTATTGGGACTTTGAGACCCCGTGATGCCAATTAATTATAAAATACAATGACAACCTCGTTTATAGTGCCCTGATGGGTCTTTGGGACTTGATGACCTGTGGGAAGCAAGCTTGCTGTTTTTATTTTTATTTTTATTTTTTATTTTAAAGGATCTCTCTGTGTGAGAAATAAGCAACTTCAAAACTTTTTATTCTTTGAACTGCCTTGTAAAACTAATTATGTTCACAATAATCTAGCGACAAGTGAGTTGAACTTATTTATTCAAAATAACTTCCTCTAAAGCTCTGTCATCTAATGTGATCTACAGGAAATCGCAAATTTCAAGTCCTTTTCCATAAATATTCTTTCTATCCATGCAGATAATTAGTGCACAAGGCAGGACATTGACAATAGATCTTTTAAACAGAGAGGAGTCCAACAGGGGAAATCATCCTCGAAACCGTGGAAAAATTACTGTGCATGCTGAGGAGTCTGTTAGCTCGAAGACTACAGTAGAGATGATATTAAGTTGTACAGACTTGGAATATAAAGATCTCTTCTCAAGAAGTGTAAGGACTACTGGTTTCTAATTTCTTCCTCTCTTTCTTTCTTTTCCCGTTCTGGTTAGCTATTAAGTGGAGTTAGTTCTAATGTTTTCCACACGTGATTTCGAAATTAAAGAAATTCAAGTGGATGATTTTGCATGTCTTGTAGGACCCGTTTTTGGTAATATCAAAGGTTGTGGAGGGTGGGACCGTGATTCCAGTTTGCAAAACAGAAGTAATTAAGAATGAGCTCAGACCGCATTGGAATACAATCTTTTTGAGTATTCAACAAGTTGGAGGCAAGGTGAGTTATGTGTCATCAAAATACTTCTTTCCCCACTAGATTGTGTTCTATTCCCTTCATTGTGCTGTTTGTTTAATTAAGGCCAAATGTTAAAGTTTCCGGATGCTTGTTGAGTTTTATTGCCAATGTGTAATATGAGTGTTACAAATTTAGACTCACAGTTTTTTCTATCTTATAAAAGTTTCTTGGCACTTATTCTATTAAGTCCTCTTCTGCTATGCATTTGATAAGAATGATCCCTTCCCCACTGGATCTGGGACTACTCCCTTGCATGCTTTTTTCTGAACTTTCATTGAGTATAATTGGCAATTTGACTTGGCAGATGTTGCTAGCCCAGTTGGTAAGGGTGGGGAGGGTTAAGAGATAGATCTCAGGCTCAAATCCTGAGAACAACTAGCAATGTAGCAAAAAGTAATTGTTATTTTGACTTTTATGACATTACAAGTCCATTTTGTAAGTTTTTCCATCTCGTAACATATCCATTGCACTTCTTCGCGCCAGATCTTTTTTCTCTATAGATTATAATGAGAAGTCTGGTTCATTCAACTCTAATTCTATGTTGCTTCTTCATTTTGAAATGCACTGACAATCGGCGATCCATGCAAGGCCCCCATTCAATTTATGCTTTTTTGGTGCTACTTTTTTGTTGGAAAATTTTCAACGTGCTATCAAATCCCAACTCAATAACTTTGCTAAACTTGTGACTGAATTGGCAGATTTCAGTAGTATGCTTCCTTATCTGCTTATCCACGGGTTTCATTTACTTTTTTTTCTTGATTTCAACAGGACCAAGGACTCATAATAGAGTGCTTCAATTTCAATAGCAATGGAAAACATGATTTGATTGGGTAACCTATTCTATTTCTTCTAGCTTCCTGGTTTCCCGATTCAGTTGGAGGGACACTAAAAAAGTGAACCGATTATTTGCTGTTGAATTACCAGAAAAGTTGAAAGATCACTAGCAGACTTGGAAAAACTTCACTTAACTAAGCAAGGCGAACATTTATTTTTACCAACTTCTGTCGGTCAAGGTCATCCTCTGGAAACGAAGGTTCTTACAATGAAAGCTAAGCCGTTTTTTATTATTTAGTTTCCTTTTGCTTTTTGTTTGCTTATTTGCTAGCTTTTAATGCAGGTACTAAAGAGTCGTCTGTTTGTCGACAAGTTTACAGAGAGCGTTCAACATACTTTCCTGGATTACTTGGCCGGGGGATTCGAATTGAACTTCATGGTGGCTATTGATTTCACAGGTCCTCATTTACAGATACTATCAAAACTACATTTTTTTTCCATTAGAAAATTCATTTAATCTCTATTCAAATCAGCAAAATTAATGTTGTTTGGCAAAAGAAGAAGGTAATGTTAGAGGCATGCAGTTTGTTGTTAGTAATCTAAAATATATTTGTTTACGTTCACACTTTCTAAACAAATCACACATTATTATCACATGGTTGAGTGTTTACTATTGCAATCTAAATTTTGACTACTACAACGAGCATGTAGTGACAAAACTTGCACTATTCTATTGAACCCAAGTTCTTTTCATCGCTTTATTTTTTCTAGTATTTTCATCATCACAAAAGAAAAATGCTCTTGTTATCAAAGTTTTTGAAGCCTTTCAGCTTCAATATACTCTAACCAAACTTGTCGGATTCCTTGTTCATCAGCTTCCAATGGGAATCCTCGCTTGCCTGATTCTTTGCATTACATAGATCCTTCAGGGCGGCCAAATGCATACCAGAGAGTGAGAATGAGTCCCTCTTTCTAAACTTTTTGAAGAATTATCTCCTATAAAGAATTATCTCGTAAAAAGAACCCGCATAATAGTTTCCCTACCACTGTCCAGGCAATCTCAGAGGTTGGCGAAGTGTTACAATTTTATGATACAGATAAGCGCTTTCCTGCTTGGGGATTTGGAGCCCGTCCGATTGACGGTCCTGTGTCTCATTGTTTCTTCTTGAATGGAAGTAGTCATTACTATGAGGTTGATTGGTTGAAGACCTAAACTTGCTTTCTTGTGTGGATGTTTAATCTTTTACTCGCAGCACGTCTCCCTTGCTAAGCATACATATCTTTATCACAGGTCGAAGGCATCCATGGAATTATGATGGCCTATACGAGTGCCCTGCGCAATGTTTCTCTTGCGGGGCCAACTCTTTTCGGACCCGTGATTAGCTATGCTGCATCAATTGCGAGCCAGTCCCTTGCAAACAGCAGCCGAAAATACTTTGTTTTATTAATAATCACGGTATGAATTAGCAATTTCAAGCACGTTCCACTTTACCGTGTTCCTAGTGCTGTTCTAAAACTTTAGAGCTCTTATAGGATGGAGTGGTAACGGATCTCCAAGAAACCAAAGATGCCATCGTAAAAGCATCCGATCTGCCACTTTCCATCCTCATTGTCGGGGTTGGGGGAGCTGACTTCAAAGAAATGGAGGTATCTTTTTCACTTCTTTTGGTTCAATACAAAAATCTTCGGACAGAATTCTACTGCATTATGTGTGCTTGACTGGAAACTGATTGGTCTCAACTGCGTTGTGATGTAGATCTTAGATGCTGATAAGGGAGGCAGACTTGAAAGCTCAACGGGACGTGTTGCTTCGCGTGATATAGTCCAGTTTGTTCCATTGCGAGATATACCCGGTGAGTCTCTCATGGACCAACTTTATAAATGGAAGTTTTGGCAATTGTTTCCAGGCAAGGGGTTGACTTTTCTTTTTCAGGTGGAGAAATTTCTGTTGTTCAAGCACTTCTAGCAGAATTGCCTTCTCAATTTCTGACCTACATGCGAACGAGAGATATTAAACCGAATGTATAACTTTTGAAAAAGATTGTACATGTTCAAATCAATTTTCTACTGTCGATCTTCATGTATTCCGAAAACATTCTTCTCGGATCGCGTGGTGAGATCCCAGGTTTAATCAAGAAGAATAGTTTCGCGTTGTATAATCAAAACATTTGGGATCAGATAAGAGGGGCTGCACAGATTTCCGGGGGCCTTGTGCAGACTTGGTAAAAAAGTTCCACGTGAAAAAATCATTTGATCCAACCGTTCTCGAAGGAGTACCGGCATGAAAACAACGAAGAAGGTAGGATAGAAAGATAATTCATCTCTCGAAATCGACAATCAGAGAAAAATTGGCAAAACGAAATCGGATATTTATAAACTTCCTTGAAGCGTCGACAAGAGCTTTTAATCAAATATATTTTGATGGATCTTGTCACGAGTCAAATCTTGAAGTTAGCCAGTGTTATTGCTGAGGCAGGCATTCATTTTCGATTTTTCTATTGTACACCAGACCTTTTGCGTGCATATTTTTGAAAATGGAATTTCATGAATTTTGATTTAAGGTCAATTTCAGTTACAAAGTTATACACGAGCCGTTTTTGCTTTGCAATTGCAAAGTTTGCTCCTGTTAAATGCTCATTCCAACAAGTGCTTGCAGATAGTGGCAAAAAATTAGTTTTTAGTTTTCAGTTTATTTATTTATTATTTTTTTTTTTTCAACTTTGCAAGTAATGAGTAGGAGTAGGTGCATTAAAATTTGATTTTTACATTTAACCTTCGTTTAAAATTCATTCGTGCCCCTACTTTATAACAAGAAAATTTATTGATTGGGACCATACTTGATTACTAAAATACATAACTATGTTCCTTTAATCGAAAAATATCCAAAACACTCCATGTGCTTAGTCTAAATCCGGCTTTTGTCTTTCTTTAATATACCTTGTCTAAAAATAACCTCTGTATTTGTAAAATCAGTCACAAAGTGTCCCTTGAAATAATTAAAATTTTTAATATACTAAGTTTATTATTCCTAGCCTATATTAAATACTATTTAAAACAATATTAAACTATTACTAAGGGATATGTGGGGGAAATGAACTTTTTTTTTTAACCTTTTTTTTAAAATGTTTTATGTTTTGTTAAACTAGGAAAATTATTGTTTTTTAAATAATTATTAACCATTTAGTATATGGTCAAGAACAGATTGACTGCTATCAATATATATTTTCACCTCTGATTGACTATGATCTATGGTCAATCAACATTTTAATGGTTACTAGCAAATTTTTTTTTTCAAAAAAAATGTTCGCTCGTTTTTAAAAATAAATATCGAAAAATGTCCATCTATCTATTTTTTTCAAACTATTAAATAAAACCAATCTTAAAACTCAAAAAATCTCAAAATAATTGAAATATTTATTTGATGAAATATTTGTTTGATATTTTAAAAATTTTTATGTTTTTTTTTGGGTTGTCATATTTGAAATAGCTTTTAAGATAGTTTGAGAAGGTTAATCTTGATGTCGTTAAAAAAATTTTCAGTTTCAAGAGTATTATATGATTGATTTTACAAATATATGTCGCTTTCATTTGGTTTGACATCTCCAACTCAAATTTTTCATTTTAATTTTTATCTTTTTCTAAAAAATTAATAAAAATTATAATTAATCTTTTAAAAGTCAATCAACTCTAACTTAATAATTTCATCTCCAATCGGCGAACCAAACACACCCAAAATGCTTCAAATAATAAGAAAGAAAAAAAGTAGTATTTAGACTAAACATATGCATGTTTTCGGTATTTTCCCAAAATAATCTCTAATTTTTGTACTCACCAAACATATGCATGAGTTGGGTTGCATAGTCGTTGGTCTGGCGAATTGGGTTGCCGTACTCCTAGGCTTCGGTATGTGCCATTTTTCTCAAGGTACAAAATTCAAAGCCCAAAAACAAAAAAGCCTGGTTCCAAAAATATGCAACCCATTGTGTGCTATTGAAGTTGGAAAGAAGGTTTTAAATTTTGGGATGAGTTTTCATTTACATATATATATGTATATATATAACAGATTAAAAATAAGCAAGATATGCAGTGATTGATATATGGAGGAGTTCAATGTGCATGTTGTTAGATTCTTACACGTCACTGCTCATGGACACGGGGTGTGGTAGATAGGTGACACTTGTACTCAGCATAAAAAATATAATCACTTGCAAATGACACTTCTAATACTTATTAAATTAAAAAAAAAAAAAAAAAAACTCCTCTGTTTCTGGATGTATGAAAAATTTCAGAAAGAGAGACCAACAAAATGATTATTCTAATACAATCTCAACTATTATTCCCTTTCAGTCAATCTACCACCTCTTCTCCTTCTAGTCCATTTTTTGTTCAGATCATCACTGCTGCCGAAATCAGTTGGCTCCTCCGATTACCAAGCCGGCGAAAATTAAACATCCGCTTGAATCGTTAATTAAAATTAAAATTTTTAAGTTAGAATTAAAATTTTTAAATTAAAATTAATTAAATTTTTAAAAATTAATTATAATTTTTTTAAAAAAAATTAATTAAAAAAATATAATTTAATTAAAATTAAATTAATATACCAAACAAAACATAAAACATAAAAGATTTCTAGAAATGCTACAAGGTCTTGCCTCTTTATTTCCCACTGTTGTGACATTTGACCTCTTAGTTATTTACATTTATTTAGTTACGCATTCATCGTCTTGATAGCATAATTCAAAACTAAATCACTTTTTTAATTTGTTTTCCTCGTATACAATGTACATAAAATTACTTCCGTACCCTTGTTGTCTATATAATACCATTTTTTATGCTGACATTTATAGGTATTTGTCTTGTCAATCAAAATTATTTATTCACTAACCCCATCAGTTCAACACGTAACCTTACACTGACGTCAACCTACTGCCACACAAGCGCCGTTTCTGCACAAAAATTAAATAATTTATTTTTAAAAATGACTTTCTCCTTCTTAAACAAATTATTTACTGTAAATATTGTGTTCTTAAAATATTTTAAATCATCTTATTTATTTCTTTTAAGTACCGGAAAAATGTTTAGTTCTTTCCAATAAAAAATACAGGGGAGGATTTTGGAATCATCCTTATCTTTAGGAGAAAAAAGGTTAATTCCTCGATTTATATTCTATCGATTTTTTATAATGCCATGCTCATTAGTTTGTTTAATTTATTTATTCACTTATTTTTGACAAATGACATTTATTTAGTCCATTGCAATTAGTCAAAAATGCCGCCACAAGTTTCATTTATTTGAATATGTATATGAATATTCCCCTATGCAGATAGATTATACCTGATAATTGAAATTTTTTGATAAATAATTTATAATTAATTGATTTATTTATTTATAACTTTATGAAAAATATATATATAACATGTCACTATTTAACAGTTATAAAACAAAAAAACAAATATCATTAAAAAATGTTACAATATTATTAAAAAAAAAATCAACTGTCAAATAAGAAAATATATTTTTATATGTGAACATTTTCACTTGTCTAATATACTTTTTCGAGATCTATTTCTTTTGCCTCAAGCACAAGAGGTTGGTCGTCTTCAATATCATCGTAGTTCTTTTGTTTTGTTGCTCTAACTTTGTAACTTTCTTGAACTCATGCTGTATTTTTTGTGAACTGTCCCTACACGTGTCTTCAACACTTCTATAAGCTATAAAAGGACCCCCCAAAAAAAAAAACCACCCGGAATATAATAAAGAAAAAGAAAAGATTTTAAAAAATAATAATAAAGAACTATACGGAATAATTGCATGCGCTAATTTCAGTCAACAAGTTCACACTAGTCAATAGTAGGTATATATAAAGAAATTTTGTAGCAAAACCCTATCTTCTTTTCTACTCCTCTCTTTCTCTGTCTCGATCTTCTTCTTTCATAGCTTAATAAAATTATCTATTGGGAGGAATATCACTTGAATTTGATATTGGCCTTGATTTTAGATATATTTGTATAGATATATACTTGTTGATCATATACATATAGCAAATCAAAATACAATATTTATTGTAGTGCTAAAAGGTGTTAAAAATAAGCTAAAAAAAGTGGATCGAAGGGCACATGGAAAGAGGCCCTTTCCTTCCGATCATAATGAATCGGAGGAGAAAGAGGCCGCCGCCCCCTCCGAAGATCATCTCCTCTTCCCGGTCTACTCGGCACGGTCTCAACAAGACATGTCCGCCATGGTTTCGGTCCTCTCAAGAGTGATTGGAGGCAATGAACATATGGTTGATCATCGCCAATCTCACCCTCTTCAAATGCATGGAAACCCTTCAATCACAACCGATTCCGGCATGGCGGGGTACGATCAATCTCAACCTCTACAAGAAGATCAAGGTAATTAATTAAAACATATGATTAAGATCAACTAATTAGTGAGATAATTTTCTAATTCAATCCTTTTCTTTGATGCATATATGTTAAATATTTATCATGAATATTGTTTATAATAATATTGGACTTATTTATGATGATAATCCCCATAACTCTAATAGGATCTAGGGTTTTATTTGCTTCTTTTTCTCAGCCCCCATTTGTTTATTTCCTTTTCAGACCTAAATGTTCTCCTAAGTGTAAAACACCTCTTCACATTGAAGTTCATCATTTGAATCTTTTTATCCTTTTTCCAAAAGATCTTCATATAATTTGCATAAGATATTGTTAAAACTGTTCGCTCATGGGTTAATATTTTATGCACGGATTTATTTCTACTTTTTACACTCTACAATGAAATCAACAGAGTTTTTAAAGTTATATTCTAAGTTTAACTTGCATTTTTCATAAAAGAGTTTAGTGCAATTCAATCCGAGCCATCCTAATGGTATTTATAAACTTCCCTTTGTCTTTATGTCTAATAATACTTCAGTTAGTACCTAAAATAATAATAATAATAATAATACTTTAGTTAAGGATCCGATGGACAATTAGATAGCTAGTAGGTACCGAACTAATTATCATGTGCTAATTATATTTGATATCAGTTATTCTCTCTATTAATAAAAAATGGTGCAATTCAAAACATCTTGTCCCTTGTATTTAGCCTAAGTTTGGTACTACATTTTATTTTGAACTAAACTATATTTTATGGCTGGTTTTTTTATCTTTTTCTGAAAAAGTTAATAAAAATTATAAATAGTTTTTGAAAAGTCAACCAATTTCACCTTTAAAATTCTATTTTAATTCAAACTCAACCTGAACACCAAACACATCCTTAGATTATTGTTTCTAATAATAAGAAAATTGTAAGTCATGTTTAATGAGAAAGTAGCAAAAGAAGATAAAAAATATTATGCGAGTATTTGATGTATATATGGAAATACCAACTAACCCTACTAATAAGGGGACGGTTGAGTTCAAAGTTATACACGTATATTATATATAAATTCCTTTTTGGAAACACGTATACATCACATGTTGAAGGGAACACAGGGAGTATTACTACTACTAGAAGGCACTACAGAGGAGTGAGGCAAAGACCATGGGGAAAATGGGCGTCGGAGATTCGCGATCCAAAGAAGGCCGCGAGAGTGTGGCTAGGTACATTCGACACAGCGGAGGCTGCAGCACTGGCCTACGACGAGGCGGCTCTAAGGTTCAAAGGAAGCAAAGCAAAACTCAACTTCCCGGAAAGAGTTCAAGGCAGAAGTAGTGGTAGTGCTAGTAGTACCGAATTCGGTTACAACTTCGGTACCACAAACAATATTCTTCAAGACACTACAAGTACTACAACTACAACTACTCCTTATGTGGTTCCAAATATTTCTCAACAAATGGTACAATATCCTAATCAATATCACACAGCTAATTTTCAAGGTAATTTCTATGGAAATTATAATGCTAGTGTAGGTAATTGTAATATGAATCCACAAGGTAACTTCTATGGAGGAGAATATCAAAGGTTGGTTAATCTTCCTCCTCAAGCTCCAACAATACTAACTCCTCAACAACAAGAGGAGCTTTTGAGATTGTCCATGCAGTTTGGTTCTTCTTCTTCTTCCACAATTTCAGATCCTTTCAGGAGTACTAAAAGTGATGATCATTGGAAAGGATGAGAGAGAGAGAGAGAGAGAGATAGAGAGAGAGAGAGAGAGAGAGAGAGAGGTTGGATCATTTGGGAATGCTTTTTTATGTTAAATTGCAATTTTCTTGTACTTTGTTATTTATTTTTCTTGTTTCTTTTGTAATTTAAATTTATGTATTAACTTTTTTTTTTCTCTTAATGTTATCATGATCAAGGGTTTGCTCAAGATGAGAGCTATGTTTTTTATGTTAAAATGTAATTTTCTTGTTTTTTGTTATTGATTTTTCTTGTTTCTTTTGTTATGTATTAACTTTTTTGTTAAAATGTTGTGATGATCAAGGGTTTTCTCAAGATGAGACCTGTTTTTTTTTTTTTTAATGTTAAAATGTTGTTTTCTATTTTGTTTATATTTTTCTTGTTTCTTTTGTTATTTAATTTCATGTATTAACTTTTTTTTAATCTTATGATGATCAATGGGTTTGCTCAAGATGAGAGCTATTTTATCTTTATATAATAGAAGAGTTCTTGTTATGAAATTCTTAATCAGATGTGTGGATATTCAATTGCATCTGGATTGTTTGGAATGACTTTAAAATTAAAAATTAAAAAAAAAAAAGGAAGGAAATAAAAATAAATGTGAAGCAGTACTCTTCTGACTAAGTCTAATATAAACATGATATTTAGTGTGTACGTATATGTGTACATGTAAATGTATGTTTATGTAATGCGAAAGATTAAAGTATGGTTTCTTGTGTAATATTTTATGCAACAATGTATAGATGGTTCTTATTGTTGCATGTTGATGAAAGCATGATAATTAAGCTGATTAGAAGTTGGTTCTAAGATATGCACAGCTCACTATTCAAAAATTAATTATAAACGTGTTCTAAGGAATAAAAATTAATATATTTAATAAGAATTTGAAGAAAAGAAATATGTATATATTCAAATATTACCTTGAATTTCCCTATCGTAATATATAAATAGGAGACAAGAAATTAATACCTTGTAATATACACACACATATATAGATGTGTATGTCTACAGCTTGTATGATCGTGGTAGTTTTGAGTTATAACAAGAGCACAACTTCATGTTATGACGTGCATCTCGTGGACAGAAAAGATATATATATATATATATATATATATGAAAAAACATACATATATATATAATATACACACACATGTATATACACGTGCAAAAGATGGTATAGCTCCATATATACATATAAGAAAGAAAGCACAACAAGTTTAACGCGTCAAAAGATATTGTCACACACACACACATATATATATATATATATATATATATAAATGTATATGTATAAATTGGTCATGGAAATCGGCATTGAAGTGACAAAATATTTGAAAGCTTTTGATAAATTTTTAAGAACACGACAAAGTGGAATTTGGATTTTTTGAAGGAGTTTGTTTTTCAGTGGGTCGAACACGTTATAGGACAGCCGAAATTCGGTTTTGTTTTCTTTTTCTTTGTTTCTTTCTTTCTTCACTTGGTTTTTGACTAATATTTGAAAGTTCCTACTAGGAATTCCATATTTTGAATGAAAATGGTTTTTATTACAATAATATTGCCAAACCTTCGTGTTCAATGTGGAAGGCATTTATACATTGCCCATGAGTTTGTTTTTTTATTTGATAAAGAAATGTCTAATTGTAATTTATATATCATCTTATTGAATAGCTAGGTACATATTATTATTATTATTCCCATGGTTATACGTGTGAATTCTTAGGACCATTTGTGTCATTTTACTCCCTATCTGTAAAAGAAATCCCATGATTTACATATATAGCAGAAAAAACCTGATCTAATTCTATTTGAGGGCCACCATCATCATCAGTCAAATATTACATAATTTATTAATTAGGCAGGATCTTTGAAAATTAAAGGTAGATCGAAATATTGAACATGGACGCATCCTGAAAAGTTGAGTTTCCACCACATTGTTATTTATCAAGTGAATGCCTTTCTACTTTTAATTTATGATAAATTAATTTGGTCATCGCCTTCTTACTAAAGATCACATTTATAATGCATTTGACTTAATTGAGTCTTTTGTTTAGGGTTTAATTTGCCTTTTCCCAATCTGAACAAATATTGAAAAGACAAAAGTGTATCACGATTGTCAGTTTTCTTCTCTCAAGTTATTAAATTGATCTCTAGTTCTCTCTTAGTCGCCAATATCTTCTCATAACTCTAGTGATCAATATTGAATCTGTTACAAGATTGTGTTATCAAAAGTTGTGGTCATATGGGAAAATGCTATTAATTTTACAAAGCACTATTGATTAAGATTGTGTTAGATACTTAAATTAATATCAAAACTGACTCTTTATTCGTCCTTCCTTCTTTCTTTCTTTCTCCTTTTTCTTTTTCTTTTTTTTTTTTTCTAGGGACTTGTGGAGAAAGTGGGAAACGAATATATTGATAACTTGAGGGTAAACATTCCAATTCAGCATCATTTGACTCAACTACAATATCAATTTTTCAGATTCTTCAAGGTTTAAGTGTATTTTTTTTTTTTTTTTTTGGCATTTGTTCTTTATGCTTTGCGGCGCATACACGTTTTTGTTCAATGCATTTTGTGTGTATATAATTAATAAAATAAAAAAAGTTGAAACCCTAAAGAACTCCGTGAATGTGAAGGAACCAAACACGCAAATGAGATGAATTCGTTAGGCCTTTTATAAATTTAGGTAAATTGCTTGTTTATTCCTTGATCTTTTTATGAAGTTGCAATTGGATCCCCAATTTTTTTTAATTTTGTCTTAAAGGTCCCTACAATCTTTAAAATGTTATAAAATGGTCCTTTTTAACTTAAAAAATTTAAAAATTACATGGTAATGAGTTGAATCATATATGTATTTTTATAATTACCCTTAAATAATAAATTATTTGTGATTAACGTGACATTTTATGTCAAATTTTTAATTTGCGTTAGTAAAAAGGATCATTTTGTACCTTTTCAAGAATTTAGGGACCTTTTAGCAAAAAAAAAGTTGAGAATCAAATCCCAACTTCCTAAAAAAGATTAAGGACCAAACGAGTAATTTACGTCATAAATTTAGGGGTCAATACTTTTTAGGCTAACATGTATTGGAGAAATATTCTGCAGTGTGATCTGCGAATATATGAAAACAATTTAAAACTGTCTATTCAACCACTAGTATTTTGATTTTATTGTAATTAGACAATTTAAAATCTTATCAATTAAGTAATTTTCGTATGAAGGCAACGACATTTCATATATCAAATTTCAAGACACTGCGATGAGTTTTCTTTGTGTACAAGCTCACAAGCATATGGGTACGTATGAACACTGTAGGAGAGCATGTCAAACCTAAACTATCTCTCGATTGAGATAAAAGTATGTATGGAGCTTTTTAAGATAGGGTATTCATGTCGATAATATGCGTTGATTAAATCTCATCAAAATCACATTAATTACGAAGTAGTTAATTTATGATCCAGATTGAATAGTGGAAATAGAACTTTAGTGATGAGATATATTTTTTATTTCATATCCTACCGCAGTGTTCTTATATATATAAATACATAACACAATTGACCCCCTAGGCCTAATGTAGTTTATATATAGAAGATGTTGCACATAAACCTCCAAAAATGAAAGAAAGATACAACAAACAACACTATTAACGACGATAAAATGTCATCATTAATAACGCTCTTGTGACTACATATCGTCGCAAATAAGTCGTCGCAAAAGTTTTATTAACGACAACATGGCGCCGTCGCATATACTATTACGACGACAGTCGTCGTTAAAAAAGTTGTCGCAATTAATCCATCCAATTCCATCAAAAATGGCATGACACAAGATTATTTGTAACGACACTTTTAAATTTTGTCGTTGTTAATATATCGTCAATTACTGACATGTCAAAGCATATTTACAACGACCTTTTAAAACTATACTGTCGTAAATGCTATTCATCTCCTAATTTTTTTGCGACGACACCATGTCGTCGCAAATATGAAAATAATTAATTTTTATTTGAATTTTTAAATATTATAATATAATAAAAATATAAAATGTCAACAAAAAATAAATGCAGATTAATTTTAGAATCAATATTACAAATAAAATTAAAAATTAAAAAAAATTATCCATAATAAAATAAAATTCGTAAATACATTATTAGATATGTCTTAATAATTTTAAAAAAAAAAAAAAAAAAAAAGCAGGCATCTAATTGACTCAGGATATTAGAGACAATTTGTCGTTCTAAATTATTGCTTATTAGCGAATAAAGTCGTCGCTAATGGGTGTAAATGTAGTAGTGAAAGAAAGAAAGAAAGAAAGAAAAAAGGCCCCACAGATTACTCAATGGGAGATGTATGACTAATTTTGAGATATGAAAATAATGTGTGAGTGAGACATATCTAGTCATGTACAATAATGCCAATAATATTATGTCAAAAATGCAATAGCAATGCCGAAATCCCACTCTTAATCCATCATTATTTTTTTTTTTTGGGTCAAAATAATAATAATAAATAGAATCGATGTCTAGTATTATGACAATTTTATTATAATTTTTATTTTTACGAAGCAATCATAATTGCACACGTGTATATCATACGTATATGTATGTTTACGTATGTTCGTCACAAAACACAGAGACGTCTGGTTGATGATAAGTTAAAAGTTCTGGAAATGGAAGAAAAGAAGAATATGGTCTGGTTGACTTTGTTAAATTAAAACAAAAATAAAGTAAATGAAATAAAAATAAAAATAAAAACGCAGAAACATACATTCAATTTTTTCGGTGGGTTCCAACTACTAAAATTTCTGACTTCAAACTTTTCGGCCATCTCTCTTTGTGCCAAAAAAAAAAAAAAAAATTATAATGAAAAACTTCAATTCGCTAGTGAAGGTTTATACGGTCTTTCTGTGGTGCAAGTAATCCGTTTCATTACAGATATGTCTGTTTCATTTATTTTTTTTTTTTATTTTTTTTTTTTTAGATAGTGTTCAGATAATTACACATTTTGATAAAGTTTTGTTTTAAATTGTTAGATTATAGAGCTTGAATAGATATAACGAGATATTTTAGCGTGGAAAGGTAGAAAAAAATTATTTTTTGATCCTACTAGATTGCCAAAAAGAAAAAAAAAAATTTGTGAAAAAAATCGTTGAAAATCATATAGTACTCCACGAATTTATTCCCATTTATTGTTTAGTTTTATGTATATAATATTCAGCATTAATAATTGATATTATTTCCAACAATTGTTTGTCTAAAACAGTATTTAATGAGGACCCAAAGGAATTTGGAAGTAGTAGGATTTAGCACATTCGAACTGTTGGAATTTGAACGATTTTGATTTGGATCAAAATTTTAAATTGGTTGATTTTCATTACCAGACATATTTTGATTAGATATACAGATAGATATCTGTTCATTTCGTTTCACTCTGAACAATAAAAAAAGAACTGTCTCAATTGGTTTTAAAATGAAAGAAAGACTTTTTAAAATTTAGATAGAAGAGTTTTTTTTTTTTTTTTAAAGAAAATAAGAAATAGAAGACAATTTAGCAAATATATTGGAATTTTGAAAGCACCAAATTTGAGCAGGAGTAGGGAGGGGAATATATATATATATATATATATAGGGGCGTGCATGTAATACATGATTCCGAATTGAATTAAATTGTTAAGAAATATATTTTAATGGGAAAGGAATAAAACAGATAATGGGAAGGAGTTAAAAAGAGAGTTTGAATCATTCAAAGTAATTGGGACAAAAGGATTAAAAAAGAAAAGGGGCGGTGGTGTAATCATTGCAGCTTTTCATGATGCATATGTATGTGTTGGAACTTGGATCTTCAAGTGTTCATATTTGTCCACTTAACTAATCAAAGTACTGTTTGGTTCCTGGGAAAATGGTCTTTCTCGTTGCCCATAACATGCTGCCGAATTAACAAACGCGGCTAACAAGCAATAAAACGATAGATCAAACGAAAGGCACACTAAAGCAAAGTCTTTTTTTATTTAATAAACTAATTTTATTTTATTTTCAAAAAAAAAAAAAAAAGAAAAACAGAAAGAAAAAGAGAAGAATATGTAAAAACTTATTGGGCTAGGCAGGTTGTTTCAGCGCAAAAGGCCTAGACAATAAGCCGACCCATGAGTATATTATCTTGGCCCAAATGGACACTTTTCTTTTAGGGAAATAATAGTAAACAACATTTTAAATAAAATGATTGTATGGACGTGTTTATACCCTTTAGCTTCATTTCATTCACATTCTAACTTGGGGCTAACTCTGAACTTGCGTCTCTCTTTTTTTTGGTCTCCAATTTGTGTGACTCTCTCATTCATGAACCTCAAATTGACGATGCCGGCGTGAGAGGGCGAGATCGATGTGTTGGCACTAGAGGTGAAATCGAAAACAATTTGATTGGGAGGAGATCATGAACGACATCTTAGATGAGGTCCCAATGAGATGTCAACGGCCACAACATGATATGCTCACGCTGAAGTCCCCATTGCAGGATCTCCCTTGTTGCCTGACAGTTCTTCGTCCTCCGCCTCTTAAATTTACATTTATTTATTTATTTTTGTGATTATTTTTAGTGTTTTTGTGATAAATCCCCAGTACCACATGAATAATATACCAATATCATGGAAGGATACCGTCAGTAGTACAGTAGACTACCGTCACCTGGTCGGCTACTATTAAATCCTTGTATACACTGTTAGCAGCATTTTTCATATTTGAAATGTGTTAGTGTGGCATTTTTAACAAGAGTTTTTTTTTTTTTTTTTTCCATTTTTGCAAAATAATCCAAGGGCTGTGGTAGTCGTAATTTGTGTAAAATCCCCTTTTGAAAAGACAAAAAGTTACTTTGTTTGCCCCTCTCAATATTCGGATATATTAAGGACATTTCTTTATATCTACTCAAAATGAGAAAATTATAACCTTATTTTTCTAAAAATAACAAAATATCCTTTATGTTTTCAAATAAATATGATTTCAATGGAAGATTTAGGTAATTATAGAATACAAGCACAAGAACATGGCCTTGTTATGAGCCATAATTTTTACATTATGAAAACTTACATATATGTGCAATTTCATAGGGTAATTTTGCGGTATGTGTATCTGATATATATCTAGTGATGAGTTAGATAATTAGATTTATGATTCGATGGAGAGAAAATATATATATATATTTCGAAATTAAAATTTTTTTAAATAGCAAAAAAGTTGTAATTAGTTATGGAATTTGAGAATGATTAAGCATTTGAAGAAAGAAGGATGAAGAAAAAAGTCGTAATGAGTTCATTTTTAAGTCTCTTATAGAGGAAGAAAGCGAAGTTTTCGAATTTTTACTAAGCTTTCGTTTGTATTACAACTCCAATTCAAATTTTTCATCTTAGTTTTTATCTTTTTCTGAAATGTCAACAAAAATTATAATTAGTTTTTGAAAAGTCAACCGACTCTAATTTAAAATTTTGACTTGGAGTTGTAATACCAAATGAAACTAGGATAATAAGCTAAAATCATACTGTTCATTTTTAAGTCTCGTTAATATTTTTAATGTTTATTTTGATATGAAATATCAAATCACGTAGAAAATTTAGTTACACAGTAATAATAAAGGCTTCCATATTCAATATAATTTTGCACATAGGACAAATATTGGTTAAAACTTAAAAGGTGACAAAATTAAGATGGTTATGTAATACCAATAATTAACCTGCAAAATTTGATATCATATATATATATATATATATGTAACAAAAACTAACTTGCACGGTCAAAATTAAGTCACAGAAATAATGTAGATAAGATGCATATCACGTAGAAAATTTGTGAGTTACCCCTTACATGATAATATTTTAATTTAGAAGGATAAATGGGGATGATGATCATGATGAGCAGAGGCGGAAGCAGCAGTGACAGGCGCGGCGGCGGCGTTGCGCTCGGCGTGGCAGAGCTGGCGGAGCTTGGTGGGAACGTACCATATGGAGAGGCGGGGGTGGGCGTTGAAGATGGAGTCGATGTCCCAGGCGGCCTGGCGGGCGGCGATGGCGACGAGGGGGTGGTAGCAGGCGAGGCGCCACGACCCAACGTTCTCGCCGCGCTCCTTGTAGGCCCGCCGCAGTGCGTTGGAGCCCTCCTCGTCGAGGCAATGGAGGGCGTAGCAGTGCACATAGTGACGCATCTTCGGCTTATTTATGTGGCTCGCCCCTGCCTTCTTTGCGAACCTAAACACTTCGTTTGTCACCTACATGCATGCAAATATACAATGCAATAATATTTACATATAATTATACTCCTTTTTTTACCAACATTATTAACATACAATACTACTCTTTTTCAGACTTACTAAAATCAAATAGTATGTATACGTACTATATATATGTATGTATACATATTCTTAGTTGAATTTGATGAAAATATGTTATTTAGCATATTTATTGCTACTCATTTTATTACTAAGTCTTTGAATCCTTCTTTTTACCCATTGAGTTAGCCTAAACGGAATTCCAAACTAGATGAAAAATATTGTTTAGCATATTCATTGCTACTCACTTTATTACTTTAAAAGAAAAATCTATCAAGTTTTGAACTAAGACTTCAGACTTTAAATCCCTCTTTTTATTTGCTAAGCAAGTCTCAACGGGATTCTGATATCTTTTCATTTTTTATTTCTCGTTTCTCCTTACTATTCATAGGGGAAAAAAATGAGAAAAATAAAGATTAACTTTGAAAATATGACATTTTTTGGTGGTCATGAAAATGAATTAGTTGACGCAATACCAATTCAAGAAATTCTGACCATGAGATTTCACTCTGTTAGAGTTGAGGAAACTGTAAACACCTCAAGAAATAATTTATTTTAAAAGTCCTAAACACGTGGCAGTTTGTAAGTGGAGGAAGATTTTAAACGTATTGCAGCAATAAAACAATATTATGTTTGTTTTGTTTTTTTTTTTTAAGTTTTGTCTCATGGCACGTGGTAATAAGAAACAAGAATTAATGAAGTGCAAAACTACTCAATCATCTGACTACAAAAGGGGACAAAGTTTGAGTTGGCAAATATTCTAACACCATCAAACTGCTATAGGTCAAAAAGAAAAATTTAAAAAAAAAAAAAAAAACTACATAGGAATCGATCCAGGTGTCAAATTCCTGAGGCGACGCGTGGCATGACAGACTGTAAAAAGAAAAAAGCACCTCTGAAGTCTCTACGAAAGTAGCTAATAGGCCACTGCCAACACTGCCAACTACCAGCCCTACGCTATATGCTAAGTCGTACGTACAAAACCACAAATGCATGGCTTTCAAGTTTTTACATTATTTTTCATTTACAAAAACAATCTTCCTTACCAACTGTATTTGTAGGTATTATTAATTACATCAACTTTTCAACTATTTAATTTATAATTAATAATAATTATATCTATTAAATTATATATTTTCAATATGAAAATTTATATATTAAATCGCTAAAAAATAAATCAAATATCTAAATTAACAGTATCTATTCTATGCTCTCAGTTTTCTTCTTGTTGATTTTGTGGATTAGTCCAACTCCAACCAGGCCAGTTGAGTTGTCAAGCTGAGCGTGGAACAGCTTAGCTTTGCTTAGTTATTAGTACCCACCGCTCAGAAACTCAGAAAAGATGGGTCCCACAGACACATGGCCCCATCAGTCAGCAGTCGACACGTGACCCCACCCCCACAACTCCTGAAGTGTTAACAAGTTACTTCTCTGATCCCACCTCCGGGTGAAAGATAATCTCATGGGAAACTAGCATTTCTTTTCTTTTCTTATTTCTCTTTATTTTCTGTTAATTTTTCAGCTTTGTGACGTTTGAAGAGACGTATATATAGTACTAACTATACCAGAGTATATATATATATATATATATATTTTAAGTTAATATTGTAACATTTGAAAAAATTAGCTTCCGTTTTATTTTCAGACTCAAGTATAAATTTTCATCTTTAAGTTTTATATTTTTCTAGAAAATTCACCAATTTCGATCTAACAATTTCATTCATTCTAAATTCGTACGTTAAACAAAAGCTTAATTTTGATGACAAAAATTATAGTAGGGTTACCTTGGTGGGGCATTTTTCGCCACGTTCCTTAGCCATGGCCTGGACCTGAAGCAAGAACTCACGGCACTGCTCGTAGAGGTGGAAGAGGTAATCCAGACCGTTCTTTTTGCCACGTGCCACCTCCCCGGGCTCCGTCACGATGAACGGGTGCTCCCGCTGTCTCTCTCCGCAACCGATCACCATTCTTTGTTTGCCACTAGTCATATTGTTGCTGTTGTTGTTGTTTCCTCCAACGTGGTAATTACTCTCGTCGTCCTCGTCACCGTCGTCCTGGTCCCCAACGACGTCGTTTTCGTCAAGTATCATGTTGTTGCTGTTGCTGGCGTTGTTTTTGTTGATCTCCAACATCACCATGTTTCTCCTTATGTGGGCCCCGCTCTTTGAGCTCCGCCGCCGCTGTTGCTGTTGCTGCTTCTTCCTCCTCTCTCCGCCTTCTCCTCCTCCTCCTCCGCCGCCGCTCCCCGCCATCTCCTTCTCTTGCTGCGCTGGCTCCTCCGACAGCCCTGTTTCATTATTATGTTAATACTTGTGTCAAACAACAAACACATATAGAATACACATATATATATATATTTGTATATATGTATGTGTATAATTTGGACGTGACATTTTGTGACAAAATCAGTAGTAAGCAAATAAAACAGTGCTTTGGTAAGTGCTAAAATTTACATGCAAATAGACAGGAAATTGTTAATATTTGTATAAGAAAAATAGGTACCAAGTTTTCGTAGTAAGCATTAATAATTAAAAAAAAAACAAAACAAAACAAAAAAAAAATACAATAATTCATATATATACACACACAGAGACACACTCCTATGCCTAGCCTATATATACCAGTTGACTATATGAATGCTCTCTAATAGCACCAGATCGAATGGTTTTTCACATCAACTAGGTTTCCATTTTAACCTCCAATTTTTTTCCCCTATAGTTACAAAAAAATATACACACAAACAAATATATTTACAAATACACATTACGAAGAAAATTGAATTATTTGACCTACATGTATAGGGACAACAAGAGGTACTGAAAGATCCAATTATATAGGGTTTTATAAATTCATGAAAAATAAAATGCAAGAAAGAGAGAACAGGGAAATGAAAATGTTTTGTTTTATATAAATACATATATATATATACACACGTGTGTATGTGTGTGCGTGTTTATATACCTTCCTGAGAGAGAGTGTCGATGACGTTGGTGGGGGTGTCGGCGGCAAGGCGGCGGCGGAAGGAGTCATCGGCGCCGTCGTAGTAGAGAAGGTCAAGCTCGAGGCGGCGGCGCTCGGCCCGGACGGCGGCCTTGACTCCGTACCTCTCGCCGACGAGGAGGTCCCAACGGAAGATGTGGGAGAGGCTGGTCATCATGTCGTCGAGCTCCTCGTCAGTCATGTTGACGAGAGTCCTCGCCGTGAATCCGAGCTCCGCTATCTTCGCCGCCGTGTAGTACCGGATTCCGTAAGCCTGGAACAGCTCCTCCAGCCCTCCAAGCTGCTCTCCCCACCCCCCGCACCTCATCATCGCCGCCGGAGCCGACACCGCCGCCGCCGGTGGTGGTGGTGGTGGTGGTGGGGTCACCATACTGCTGCCGCAGCCGCGTGGGTCCCACTTGAACAAGCTCGCCGTGAACGCGTCGGGATCCATGTAATACGACGTCGGAATTTGGGAGACAAACTTTTTTTTTTTTCTTTTGGTCGCAGCTGCCAGTAGTAGCTATTATACAGTGATACTACTGTTCTGATGATCTGTTTGGTTTTTGTTTGGGGTTCGGGTTTTTGTACTATTAAAGGTACCAATTTTTTGTGTTCCCCAAACTGCCCTTCTTTGATGTTGTCAGGACTACTTGGATTGATATTTATCTTATTTTATTTTGTTTTGTTTTTTGAAGAGAAGATATCTTGGTTCGAGTCTCAGACGTCCTCGTGGATCTGATCATGGTGTGTTTGACAGTCGAATATTAAGGCCAAAAACCAAACTGAAAAATTCTCGGGACTTAATAATGAAAAAATAGTGCTTGTTTTATCAATAAACGTTTCGTTTTTCTACTGTTATTATTATTTTTTTTAATAGTAAAAGAACGTTTGGTTTAATTTTTTTTCACAATTTCTCTCATATCAAAAAAAGGTGATCATCTTATTCTCAAGCTTGTTTTGATGGTTATAAAATATAGTCTAACAATAATATCATATATAACTTCACATAAAAGTGCAGAATTCGAATCATTCACCTAAAGTTTTTTTTAAAAAAAAGATTTGTTTTGTATAGTACCCTAATTCTTTTGGAATATTTTGGAAACTTTTTGTAATGGACTAATCCAAAAAATATTTCTTCTCATCTTGAGCATGAGATGACTTTCTAAATTGATATTTCAAGAGTGAAAATTTATTACACATCTAAATGTCATTTCAAAACTAAGATAAAATGATACTTTCGTTTCAAAAGCAAACATACAAACCAAATGGATCCTAAATTCTATGTCCTTAGATTTGTTTTTGATTTTATTAGTTTTTTATTTTTATTTTTTCATTTTTTTCGTTCAAAAAACCTAAAGAAAATTGTTCTTTTTTAATATCAGTAAGAAATACAATTTAAACGGTTTATATTAATTTTTAAGTGATCAAATATTATATGTTATAAATTTTTAAAGAACACAATTTTTGTGTGATCCAACAATTTAAGCTATATTTTTCTTACGACAGTGAAAAACAACAATTCTACTTTAAAAGCTCCCTACAACTAAACGCAGAACAAACTGTGTGATTGCTGTTTTGATTGTGTGTGTATATATATATATATATATATATATATATATATATATATATTTTTTTTTTTTTTTTGGTGATTTTATTAGTTAAGATGGTCATTTTTCCCGAGGAAAGACAGGAGACTTGTCATGACCTTGTCCTTGCGGAGCTGAAGATGATCATGTTGCGTTTGACGGTCGAAGGGCTAACTTTAACTAAACAACAAACACAAATCTCACAACTCAGAAAGTCATCAGAACAAATTTTAACTATACTTGCTCTGGTGGGTCCCACTACTCTCAATCATCTTGCCACGTCTACTTTAATTACAAAAAACAAAGTTTTTTTTTTTTTTTTTTTTTTTTTTGGGTGAACAAAGAAATTGAAACATGTTGATTGTAAATGTACAAGAAGGAAAAGAAAGAAGTCACTAGACATATATATAAAATTGGGAGTCAAAATGAGGCAAGAAATTTGGGACACGAAAGTAGAAGGAGAGAGCAAATAGATGTTGACAGTTAAAAATGGGGGAGATCAAAGAAAGAAAAGGAAGTAAGGGAATGTCAACTACTTGATGGGTCCAACTCCGACAAGCTTCCTTGACATTGAGAACAAAAGTGTGTGTTTGTAGTAAAGCAGGCTTAGGCTCATGGATTGCATGGCGTGTAAGAGCTATATCCAAACCCCCCTCTTTTTTTTGACATTGTTTGTGCAATTCATGGTAAAAGATTTTCTTACGGGGATCTGTTTGGAACATATGTTTATTTTGTATAACATTCTAATATGATAGATATATTGGATATCCAAATGTATCGCAATGATATATATGAGAGATACCCAAATGCATGTTGCATTGTATTAGAATATAATATATAATTAATGTATGATCCAAGCACACTATAAAATTTTTTATAAGTGAAAAGGAGATTAGTTGTGACTTCACATCTTCACTGAGTGTCATTATAAGAGTTAACTATTAGGACCTCATGTAAGATGACAAGGATCATAATCCTAAACCTTCATCAAATGTAGAGTACTTCAAACATATAGTCTCCATTTGGTAAGTTAGTTGGAGATGAAATTTTTAAATTGGAGTTGTTTGATTTTTTAAAAACTAGTTATAAATTTTGTTGACTTTTTAGGGAAAAAAAAAACAAAAATTAAGATGGAAAAATATAATTTATGGAGTTAAACTAACTTACCAAACGGAAACATAGTTTATGTCAAAGACATACTCTAGTATGTGAGAGCATGGCCATACATACCATAGTTCACACTTGGAAAAGATAGACAATTACCTAGAGTAGCAGGTATTGTGTGAAACTAATTGTCAAACAGTGAAAATCGACCACATTAAAATTATCTTTTAAGAAGGTCTATTTGATACTTAAAAAACCGCTCAGCAACACATGAGCCAAGAAAAATATTTAGAAATTTAACGAAAACTAAATGAAAATTTGAAGTTTTGAACCATCAGTAATAATAGGGCATTTTTGATTCCTTACTACAAAGAATAATGCTATTTATCATTATTGATAAATCCACATTAACTGATTACAACAGAGTATGGTACATGTCGGACAATGTTTATATCTCAATCTTTAAGAGGATGTTTGGTAACAAAATTCTATTTTAATTAAATTATATTTTTTTATCTGAATTTTTATTTTTATTTAAAAAATTAATAAAATTTATAACTGTTTTTTAAAAAGTTAACTCAACTTAAATTTAAAAATTTTAACTCAACTCATTCATCAAATATCCTCTAACAATTAAAAAAAAAAAAAAGAAAAAACTTTTCGTCACTCATCACTAATGAGAATTAAGTACTTCTTTTGAGCTATAAAATCCTCTTTAATTAAGAAAAAAAAAAGTAAAAAATAAATGAAGTAAGGCAAGTACATGAGGACGTTGTAGATGTTCAGATGGTGTGGGTGGTGGTCTGCAAAAGGCTGATTTTCTTCTGTACTTTCTAAAGACAAACACCCATCAGAAAATTTCAGAAAAAAATTCAGACTTTACCCCCAAAAACCCCAACTTACTTGGGCCCAACCCCAAAAGCCAATTTTCCAAAGCCATCTGATATTTTATTATTATTTCTTTCTCAGCTTCCGAATCCACTGCATCTGCTTCCACCTGCACCCGACACGTGGCACTGACACACTTGATTCCCCTGCCCCATTTGAACACGTGTCGCCGTAGGGTCGCCTGATGCTCATCAACATGCCTTTGAAAGTCAAATAAACCACCAGAATTTCTCTGACCGTTAAAAAAGGATAATAATTTAATTTAAAAAAATAAAAAACGAAAATGAAAATGAAAATAAAAAAGAGGAGGGCGCAGAAAATCTTCTTTTATGAGACTTTGATCTTCTTTTCTCAGTCTTCATCAGAGGAGTAAAAATCTGTAGTCAAACCCAAATTGTACTATGATGTGGGACATGGACGAATGAGGTGACACGTGGAGGTCTTTAATGGAAGTTCTGGTTTCAAAATTTATATATATGTGAGCTAAAAGAAGCGTCAGCACTCAGCCAAAGCCTCACAGACTGGCTTGGGGGAACTGCCTTTGCCCTTTCTTTTGCATTAAAGTCGTTTTTAACACTAGTATTCCGTTTACTTTGTCCTATGTACATTTGCATCTTTTTCAATTTTCTTGTATTTTTTTTTAATTTTTTAAAAATTATTTTCGAGAGAAAATTAGGTGGAGAATCATATTTTGAGTATCTTTTTATAATTTTATCTACTCTAAAATTTAAGTTAATAATTTAATATTTTTCATTTCATAACATTAAAATTATCAATTTTAATGTTATAGTGAACGTAAATATAAGGAAATATCAAGTTTTATGACATTCTTGCATATAATCCTTGTTTTGGTAGGGTTGGAAGAAGGAAAATTTTTTTAATTTGGTAAATACATGCGAATGGTCATGACCTATATTTTATAGGTAAAATTGTTGTTTTCATACATAATCTTTTAAGAAATAATAAACAAAAATCACTATATGTGGTTTAGCAATATAGGCCTAGAACCTCGACCCCGCTCAACTCAGGTGCTAGGCAAATAACTGAGCCTTGTCGGGTGAGTCCTCGGGTCTATCCGTATAGCCCATCTCTTTTCTAATTGAAAAGAAGAAAAGCACGTTAATGATATAAATTTAAATATAATTATATTAATATGACATAAAAATTTGATATTAGATCAATATGATATAAAAATAAAACTAAGTTTGTGTCATGTTCATCAAGATGAGAAAATTTGTGTCATATTGGATAATTTTCTCATTAAAATAATACTTGGAATACTAACTCTAATCCTAACTTTTGAACTCCAACCTCTATAGCATGTGAGTTATTATTATTTTTAATTAGTAAGTATTTAAAGGACTACTACATTATGATTGTAGCTACCAATAAAAAGATAACAAGTTATTATCACATGAGTTAATGCTCAGAAATTTGAATTAAAATTGATATCCCTGATATTACTTATTGTAATTTTGAACCCTCAAATTTTGATCACTTCTCCTCCCTTTCTATTTTCTATCGTTTAAGCTCCTTTAAAAAACTATCGTTTAAGCTCCTTTAATGCTCAGAAATTTGAATTAAAATTGATATCCCTTATAATTTTTACCCTCAAATTGTAATAACCATCGTCTAAGCTCCTTTTAAAAAAAAAAAAAAACGTCACAAATGAAATAGAAATATTAATCTAATACAATATATAAATTATTATAATTGTCGTGTAATGCAATATATTAATCATTATAATTGGCATGAAAGATGAGTGTCGTAAAAGAGGTATCCTCACATCTTACGTTTAGGTACCATGAAAAGATGTTGGCTAACCCAATACTTTGAATTACGACTTATGCATTTAACTAACTTTAACAATTTCCAAAATTCGGATTTATTTAATTCATTGCTTTAAGGGGTTAATTATTTAAAAAAAAAAAAATTTTGGCCAAATAAGGGAAGAGAATTAGGAACAAAAGAAAGATTATAAAGGCTTTACTAGAATATGGAGAGGCAATGAGTGAGTTAAACTAATCCCACCACGTATGCCTAAAGAGAAGGATATTAGTTATTATTGGTTGTTTCAATTATCTTGAATTGCCCAATGATTGCGTGATGTCCTTAAACATGAATTATTGAACAAATTAGGCAGTGCAAGGAATTTTACTATAAATTACTTTATAGACATTTTTTTTTTCCTACTGAAAATATGTGCAAGATGAAAATGAAGAGAAAGAGCTATAAACCCAATATGCATGTCCGAATCTTCGTTAGCTTGATCTTGATCTTCTTCTTCTTCCTTTTCAGGCATTCAGGTTAGTTTATGTGTCCAAATCTTCTTTTTTTACATTTTGATTAATTCTGTTAGGTTACATATCTTATTGGGTTAATTACATAAATTGTACCTTCTAGTTTTTAATTATTTCTCAATTTACTATTCTATTTTTAGAAACTACAGAATGTTGTATTTGAATTTAAAAAGCTGATTTAAATTTCATCCCTCACGTTTATATTTTGTGAATGGATATTTTGCATATTGAGCACGAATGATTCTACTTTTAATTTTTCCTTTTCTTAATAACAATAATTTTGTTTCCTTAATTAAACAAGCTAGACTATATCTTGACAAAGTTTAATCTATTTTTACTTTCTGAGTGAACCTTTATTAGTGTCAACAAGTCTATATTTACTTCTTAACAACCATATGAATTCATACATATATGTATATGTATATATAAATCTAAAAATGTGCTAATTTGCATTTTTTTAAGAGCATTGAAGTTTGGTTATTTAATTTAATTTAAATTTTTTTTTTGTTTGTATCCAATATTGCTAGAATCAATTATTGCTAGAATCAATTATGCTAGAAGTTTGGTGTGCCATGTAAGAACAAAGAGCAATGTACAAAGTCATGCCTAAGAAAGTTCCCAACTTCGAAACAAGGTGCTTGCAAGAGGATCCATGGGGGATTGGGTTTTTGTGTTTGCAAAGTTCCTAGGAAATAACCTCTCTCTCTCTTTTAAGCAAAAAACAAAAAAAAACAAAAAACAAAACAAAAACAAAAACCCAAAAAAAAACCCCCAAAAAAAACCCACAAAACAAGACCCCTCTCTCTCCCTCTCATCCATAATTAGCAACATTAATAATGTTTACTAAATGGTTTTACTTGAATATTTGAGTAACGATTTCACTATTTGACGTTAATTACTTACTTGAGATTCAATTACCTAATTTTGTATAGGCTGCAATGGAATATTTGGTTCTATGTTGTCTCAATTTATATCATTTGCGATAAGATTAATATTATTAACATATGTCGAGACCAAAATATGATAGAATCAACTTTAGAGGACGGACGACTTCCTCCTTTTTTTTTTTTTTTTTTTTTTTGCAAGCAATTTTTAGAGGACTGTTTATCTTGGCCTCACACAAACGTAGAATCGAAGAATGGAATGTGGAATGTCGCATTCCAATGTCCCCATTCGGCATAAAAGACTTCAAACTCTACTAGTAACATTATTTCACTATCTTACCTCTGGTTTCATTTTGAAATCTTAGATATGTACAAGGAATGCAACATATATATATGTTTGTAGCTTATTTAGTAATCATTTCGTATACATATGATTATATATACAATCCTAATTATCATCACCTTCAAAAATATAAAGATCGATAGAATAAGATAATATATCTTTGTTTTTGACACCTTATTTTTTATCTTACTAATTTAATCGACACGAAGATAAAGGGTGTCGAATTAAATTCATGAAAATACGAAGGCCAATATGGATGTAGTAATATATTAAACTTCATTAATCACGGGATTACTTCAGGAGATGGTCTATCAACAGCAATTCAAATGAAGCCACGAGACAAGGATCAAGATATATAGGAGGACTATCCAATAAACCAGCATCAATATCTATTTCAACATTTTTATTTAAATTTTAATATACAATTTATGTTTTATTATATAGCTATATTTTAGTTACTTGTGGTTTTAAGTTTGAGATATGAGCTTACTTAAAAGTCTAAACTTGGAGTATAATTGAAAATTATAAAAATAAAATTATATATATATATATATATATATAGTGAGAGAGAGAGAGAGAGAAGGGGGAATTCTAGAAAAATTTTGAAAAAAAAAAATTATTTAGTTATTTATTAGGGGGGAAAATGTATAAGGAGCTCTTGAGTCAAGGGCTCGCGACGTAAGGTAGCTCGTCCTCTGATTTCAATAATCATTAAATTACTAAGCAGCCGTTTGGAAGACCAGCTCTAGCTGGTATATTTCAGTTCATTTCGAACCGAATGTGTTTGGGCTTCCAGTCCAGCTTGAGTCAGCCTTTGAACCGTTGCACAGGGGACTGAGATGGGTTTACTGTTCACCCGCGTTCCCTGCAACGCTGCTCTTGAGCGTGCCTCAGCTCGTCTTCCAAACACTCGATTTCCTCCCCACCGGCGCCCATGTGCTGGTGTCAGGTTTGCTGGGGACTCTGACCGGCAAAGCCAAATCTGCCAAACTGCTGCATCGCATGAAGGTCTGTTGAGAGCCCGTTTGAGTTCCTCTTTCTCAGGTAAGCTTAAATCCGTCCTTCGGGCTTCGCTCACCCTCCCTGCATGTAATGAGGCGCCGGTTTGGTATCTCGAACCGAAGACGAACTATTGGCCTTCTTACCCACTACTTCCGAGTTCGGGGATCTTATCGGAGACCCAATTTTTCATGCCCTAATCAAGAGTCTGCCCCTTTATACTCCTCATCCGGTTCGAATTCTATATCCATAGTATGTATTTCATCCCCTAACTTTTGATCGCAAACTCCTTTAGTGCTCACATTGTGTTTGGTATCAGTTTCCACCTACATTTTGGTTGATTATTTGTGCGATTTTATAGAAATGAGATATGGCTTTACTGCAAACACCATTTTCGGATCCAAGGGAAGGCTTTTGCCTTGTTTTGACATATTGCAGGTGTTGGTTAAATTACATTGATATTTGCGACTTTGTTCATGCATTTTGGCACTACTCTCCGAACCTCTTTACCCCAAAACAGGGTTATTGTGGTTTTTGTGTTTTTGTGCATTGTTTTTTCGGAGAAATGGCTTTACTGCAGGCAGTTTGGGTGATTTTTTCATGTTTTTGGCTTGATTCAGCTGGTTTGTTGACCCAAATTGGCATGTCTCTGGTTTTTTGGTGTTTTGGTCCTTATTAAACCTTGTTTAGGTCATTTTGAGGCTGCCTCACTGGTCTAGCCGACCTTGGTCTGATTACATTGCATTTTTGGTGATTTTTGCATGTTTTTGGCTAACTTTTCAGCTGGTTTGTTGACCCAATTTGGCATGGCTCTGGTTTTTTGGTGTTTTGGTCCTTGTTAAACCTTGTTTAGGTCATTTTGAGGCTGCCTCACTGGTCTAGCCGACCTTGGTCAGATCACATTGCAGTTTGGGTGATTTTTTCATGTTTTTGGCACTTTTCAGGTGGTTTGTTAACCCAATTTGGCATGGCTCTGGTTTTTTGGTGTTTTGGTCCTTGTTAAACCTTGTTTAGGTCATTTTGAGGCTACCTCACTGGTCTAGCCGACCTTGGTCAGATCACATTGCAGTTTGGGTGATTTTTTCATGTTTTTGGCACTTTTCAGGTGGTTTGTTGACCCAATTTGGCATGGCTCTGGTGTTTTGGTGTTTTGGTCCTTGTTAAACCTTGTTTAGGTCATTTTGAGGCTGCCTCACTGGTCTAGCCGACCTTGGTCAGATTACATTGCATTTTTGGTGATTTTTTCATGTTTTTGGCTAACTTTTCAGCTGGTTTGTTGACCCAATTTGGCATGGCTCTGGTTTTTTGGTGTTTTGGTCCTTGTTAAACCTTGTTTAGGTCATTTTGAGGCTGCCTCACTGGTCTAGCCGACCTTGGTCTGATCACATTGCAGTTTGGGTGATTTTTTCATGTTTTTGGCACTTTTCAGGTGGTTTGTTGACCCAATTTGGCATGGCTCTGGTTTTTTGGTGTTTTGGTCCTTGTTAAACCTTGTTTAGGTCATTTTGAGGCTGCCTCACTGGTCTAGCCGACCTTGGTCTGATTACATTGCAGTTTGGGTCATTTTTTCATGTTTTTGGCACTTTTCAGCTGGTTTGTTGACCCAATTTGGCATGGCTCTGGTTTTTTGGTGTTTTGGTCCTTGTTAAACCTTGTTTAGGTCATTTTGAGGCTGCCTCACTGGTCTAGCCGACCTTGGTCTGATTACATTGCAGTTTGGGTGATTTTTTCATGTTTTTGGCACTTTTCAGCTGGTTTGTTGACCCAATTTGGGCCGGCTATGGTTTTTTGGTGTTTTGATTCTTGTTAAACCTTGTTTAGGTCATTTACAGGCTTCCAACTGCTACCAAACTGATCCATCCATTTGGCTATGATGATAAAGGCCCACAATCCTAAATTGGATTTGCATCTGACTGGTGCGTCGATAACCCGATATCATTTAGGTAGTTACCGGTGTTCGATGCCATGGTAGTTGCCATGATATCGGGTCATTGACATGCCTCAGCTGCAATATGTCAATTAATACTGTCTGAGCCAAAACTACATTCCAAGCATTGATCTTTTTAGCATAAATTTATATTTTGATTCTTCGTGCCTTAAGGACATGCCTCGCAAAGCATCCGGTGAATCATACGTTTGGACTGATGCCAAGGAAAAACTCTTCCTTGAAAAACTTGATGAGTACTTATCCGAAAGAAGCGGGAAGCAACCATCAAGCTCGGTTCTGGAGCTTTGGGCCACTGAGTTCAACACCCGTTTTGGCGGTGTTCCGGCGTTTGGTTCCACTTTATCTAAAAAAAAAGAGCAAATGAAAAAGATTTATAGGGGTTGGAAGACTCTGCAAACCCACACAGGTCTTGGATATGATCCGGCGACGGATACGGTTGTTTGCTCAGACGAAACATGGCACAACTTCGTGAAAGTAATACAACGTTCTCCATGCATTCTATAATATCGTAATAATAACAAACTACTCCTGTACAGTCACATGTTAATCTTTTGGTGTTTTTTAGGATAACAAGGAGTGTACCCATCTCCGCTACGAGGGACTTCGGTACAAGGAATTGTATTACAACATTTTTGACAAAAACCATGAGCAGGTGCCTCGGCGTATGGATCTGTTACGATGGGAGGTGGAAGTATGCCATCGTTCGATTTTGATTTGTCCATGGACCAGTCCGGAACACAACCGGTTATGGAGGACGATATTAACCCGAGCGTAGGTGCGCGAAGACAGGCTAACGCGAGAGGTGTTAACGACGATGGAGGTCCATCACGGTCACAAAGGAGTGCTGGGAAGCGGAAACAAAGGGAGGCGACGGATGAGATGACTTACTCGGTCATGCAGGAAATCGCGAATCATTTCCGCGCTCGCTCTCAATCGACAATCGGTTGTGAGCAAAACAACGAGATATATTGTATTGTGGACTGCATGAATATCATGAAGGAGATGGTTATTCCACAATATCAGCGCACGATAATGTGGCACTACTTCGATGCTCATCCGCGGCTTCAGCGGCCTTTCTGCCAGCTTGACGACGACGACCGGAGGGGCATTATTGCATCAGTTGTGACCTCCCAGATTCCACCGCCGATTTGATTTTTATGTTATTTGCTGGTTTTTTTTTTCCCCGTCCATTTCAGTTAGACATAACATTGACAGATAAAGTTTTTATTATTTTTTTCGATGCCATTTTTATGTGTTATATGTATGAAAACATTATGCTGACATATTGTTAACCCTTGTATCATTTGACGTTTCATAGTCACGGTCATTACGATAATGTTAATTTTTGTGTCTCTAACTACGGGTTTGTAAATGATCTATGAACAGGTAAATTAGTGAATTTTGGTACGACAACAAAATACAGAAATGAATAGGTTTGGTTCCGTACCTCGTCATAACGCGAACGCCCAAGCCACATCTAACGAACAACGTGAGGATGACGACATGTGTGCAAGGGCAGTGGTGGCCATGGTAAATAGTCGGCTGAACAGGCGCCGGGTTCCACAACCAATGCATGACTCAATTCTCACTGGCAGCATGCGTGTTGAAGAGATACTAAATGGGCATGAAGACGTAATTCACGCAATGATCAGTATGAAATCATCAACCTTCAGAGTACTCAGTAACCTATTAGGTAGTCGGGAGTTATTGAGGCCAACGGCTCACATGAATGTGAACGAACAACTATTCATTTTCTTAACCATTTGTGCACAAGGGGCTACAAACCGACACGTTTCGTATTTATTCCAGCATTCTCAAGAAACAACATCACGTTGGTTTTTTAGAGTGTTGAAGGTTATTTGTGCGTTGAAGGACGATTTCATCCGACCACCTGAGTACACGACGGAGCAACCTTTGATAATGGAGCATGAAGGACAATATAGGCCATGGTTCGATGTACGGTATCCTTCTTCTTGACCCAAAATATCTTCCAAATCGATTAAAATAATTGCGTCTAACCGTGGATGACTCAAACAGGCATTGATTGATTTTTTAATATTTTATGCAGGGTTGCATTGGTGCTATTGATGGGACACACGTTCCATGTGTCCCAAGGTGCGAGAATGCTGACGGGTGGATTAATCGTAAAGGGTTCCACTCGCAGAATATATTAGCGGCATGTTCGTTTGACATGAAATTCACGTACATGTTGGCCGGATATGAGGGATCATGCCATGATGCCAGAATGTTGGACGAGGCAATAGCATTTCATGGTTTCCCAATGCCCCCACCTGGTAACGATATGATTAATATTATTGCATTAATTACATATACGGAATTAGGTAAAAAATACTGGACTTCTACTCATACCCCGCGTTTTTTTGCAGAAAAATTTTACTTAGCAGATTCCGGTTACGTCAATAAGGATGGTTTCCTGAGCCCATTTAGACGGGAGACGTATCATTTACCGGAGTATCGAAGACGTCGTGGTGGGTTAGGCAACCGCAGGGAGGTTTTTAACTACACGCATTCTTCGCTCCGGAATTGCATTGAACGAACCTTTGGCGTCTGGAAAGCAAGGTTCAAAATACTTAAAGCCATGAACAACTATCCGATGGACAAACAAAAAATGATCCCCGTGGCATGTGCTGTTGTACATAATTTCATAAGGATGGTGCAAGTTGGGGACCCATTTATAGAAGATTATGTAGCTGATTGTGTGCCTGTACGTGCGAACGACGATGTTAACGTGGATTACGTGTTGGACGAGGGGGTAGATGATATTGGGCAGTATACAGGAACGGAACAACATGGCTCGAGAACGGGGACGATGAATCATATGAGAGAAAGGATGGCGGATGCTATGTGGGAACGTTACCAAATGTATCCATGGTACAGAGTCACGTGAACGCAACCGTACATTTTATAATTGTGCCAGAGTCGGAATGTAATTGTTACTTTATTTATATGATTTTTACATTACGATCAATGTACATTATGTTGGGGTATAATATTACGCTCAAGAAATTTTACGCAACCTTATGCTGTCTCATATTGATTATGAATTATAATCCATCATATTACTAATCGTATATTTTAGTTACAAAATTATATGATAGAATGTTTGAAAAAAAACTAAAAAATTGAAACAACTCAATTTTTTTTACCAATTGTACGCAACCTTGTGCTGTCTCATATTGATTATGAATTATAATCCGTCATATTACTAATCGTATATTTTATTTACAAAATTATATGATAGAATGTTTGGAAAAAAATTAAAAAATTGAAACATCTCATTTTTTTTACCAATTGTACGCAACCTTGTGCTGTCTCATATTGATTATGAATTATAATCCGTCATATTACTAATCGTATATTTTATTTACAAAATTATATGATGGAATGTTTGGAAAAAAATTAAAAAATTGAAACAGCTAATTTTTTTTACCAATTGTACGCAACTTTGTGCTGTCTCCTATTGATTATGAATTATAATCCGTCATATTACTGATCGTATATTTTATTTACAAAAATATATGATAGAATGTTTAAAAAAAATTTAAAAAATTGATTCAGCTCATTTTTTTACAATCCAAACAAGGCCCTTGTTTTTTCCATTTCAACTCAACTTAAACTTTTTCCACCAAACACTCAACTCAACTTAAATTTTTCAACTCAAACTTTTTACCAAACACTCATCATTTAAACTAAACTTAACTCAACTCAAACTGAACTTAAAAATCTCAACTCAAACTGGTGAACCAAACGGGCTCTAAAACTTAATTGTGATTAAGCTAGAATATTGCCAAAAAAAAAAAAAATTGTAACTTGCTGACAAATTTTGCTATATTCCTTCCAAGTAGACTACTAGCATTATTAGATAACGATCAACAAAGTTAAAACGTTCTTATATAAACACGTACATATGTTGATTAATAACATATATTTGTTAATTTGCATATTTGTAGACCATTAATTGAATTAGTTGAGTTAATTATATATGTTTACTTGTCTTAATTAATTCTAATGTTCATATACTCCAATATTGCTAGAATCGACTCGCACTCAGAAAATTCCATTGAAAGATGGGCATCAATGTAAAACCAAATGGGCAATGTATAAAAAGATGCCAAAAGAAGTTTCCAATTTCAGTTTCCGGTGTATGTGTTAAGGTGGATCCACATGGGCTCCGCATAGCACATTTTGGGCTTTCTGTGTTGGGCTCTGAGCCCAGTTTGGCCTATAAATGGCCCAAAAGGGGCCTGGAATTTCCGACAGCAAGGTGCCCAGGTTTTTTTTGGCAGAGAAAATCCCTGGGTTATCTTGAGTATACCATCAGTTTGCTCAGTTTTTCATGCCTTATTTTTGCTTGTTAAGTCTTTAATACACCCATTATTGAGTTCAAGCTTGTGCTTTGAGTCCTTATCACAGGTTATTAGCATAAAAAATTTTAAAAAAAAATCCTTTCTTTGAATTAAAATCATAAAAGATATCATCTTGAAACACCATCCATAAAGCATAAAGATATAAACTTTTTTTTTTTTTTTTTGGGTTTAACGTGCCTCTACTTAACAAATTTAATGTAACTATATATATCTGCATAAACTAACCTGAATGCTCGAAAAAGAACGTCAAGCTAATTAGGACTAGGACAAATATGGATCCATAACTCTTTTTTATGATCATTTTCATCTTGCACATATATGTTGGAAAAAAAAAAAATATATGTTCGTAAGTAATTTAGAGCAAAATGGATGCAATGCTAATTAAGGAGCAGGAAATATTGGACAATACACAATTAGTAGACAAATTGAATACAAAATCATTGGGATAATGATTGCCAACCCATCATTGGGATAATCATTACAAAAAGTCATCTATCTGTATTTGTAGGATTTCAAAAAAATAAAAATTAAATGTTAATTTGAATCGTTTTGTGTGTGTGTGTGTGTGTGTTTTTTTCCCCTAATAAAAAGGTGAGAATTTATTTTGAAAACATGCTTGGTAATTATATTTTTGTTTTATGCTTTCTGCATTGTGGAAACAAAAGTGATTAAAATAAATTAATTTTATCTCTTTTTTCTTTTTTGGAAGAACTTCTTCTTCCTTTAAATTGGGAAAAATAAATTAACAAAAACTTGCAGTAATGAGTACTGTTAATATATAAATACAAGTTATAATTATATAAACATATAAGTTAATTAAAGATGTCAATTCTCCTAAAAATTTTTTTTTCCCTCACATGAAAATTAGTGCAAATAAACTCAAGTTTCCAATATTACAATTAATCAATCTAAAAAATTAAAAGAATCATAAAGAATAATTACAAAGAATGTTTGACAATCATCTCAAATGTCAACAAATTCAAATGCTTTTGTTTACATCATTAATTTGGATCAACACTCAGTTTGGATTTTTTACACGTAAATGCAATATGTGTTTGGTCAGTGATGAAACATTCAAGTGGTTCACAACATTTCAACTCAAATCCAAATCCAAATTTTTACTTTTTTAAAAATTCATACCACACTCCTTTATAGTGATTGAATTGCAATAAAGGTTATTTCATACTATTCTAGTTCTAATTATATCTAATCTTGGCTAAAGATAAGACAAAGTCTGCAAATATGGATGCAAAAAATCAATGTTGTCAAATACTTGATAGAATGAATTTCTTTGCAATATTCATTGAGAAAAGGTCTAGAAAAGATTGTTCGTCTTTTATATTCTATTATCCCATAGAAAGTGCCCACACATTTATTGTAATTGTTGATTGTTGATGAAGTATTAAAAAGATTTATTTATACGGGCCCAATAAATCTAAAATGTCTTTAAAAACAGCTTTATAATTAATCAAACAAATTAACCTTGTACATAAGACAAATTATAGCCGAAAAGTCACTAGCTATCTATTTGACTAACTATTCTAACGACTCAAGGATCAAATTAATTTATATTCACTTATTTCAGTAATCAAAGACAATAATTATATTCACTTAATTCGGTCCTATACTAGAACAAGAAAATTTTCTTTAGCAAAAAAAAAAAAAAAAAAAAAAAGAGGAAGAAAGAAAAAAGTAGTGACAAGATCAACCATGCATGGAGAGAAATTGTAGGAGAAATGTTGTGGTAATGATTATGATGTCAATTACTCTTCTCACAACTATTGCAAATGCAAATGTTGTAAAAGAAATAGGATGTAAAACGAGGGCAATATGAGAAACATGATGTTGGGTGAATTGTTAGTGAAAAGGAAGGGAAACAATGGTTATGTATCGGAAAAAGATCTTGAGAAACACGATGATTGTGCGCGTGTGCAATAGAAGTTCATGAATGAACCCCCCAAGATCTGATCCCCTCCTCCGCACAGCCCCAGCGGACCTATCAAACGTCAACAAAGGGTGGGCGGGGGCAAGGGTAATGGTAAGGACTGAGGCGGAGGCGAGGGCGGGGGCTGGGGCGCCATAGGCAAGTGAGAAGGGAGAGAAAAAGAGAGATATGATTCAAAAAACTTGAGAGGTATTCTTATAATCCACAATTCAAAAATGCGAAGACATTTGTTTTTTATTAGTTTTTTAGAGTTGGAAAAGTCAATCTATATTCAGCAAAAATAGAAAATGCATTGTTGTTATTTATTTTTTAATTGTTATGATCAAGGTTTTTGGAGGTCTCTCTTTCAATACAAGAAATATAAACAGTTATATTTGTACAAGACATGGGTCATTAAATGGATTAATTTTATTAATAGCATTTCTGAAAATTTATATTTTAAATTTAATATAATTTTTTAATACTTTCATATATAGCAGTGTCACATCAAATTTTAAGGATCCCACCTAAGTAAATTTTGGAAAATGCCCTCAGAAGAAACTCTAACCTGCTTTCATATTTTTCCCTCCTCTTCTTTCTTCTTCTTTTTCCTCTGCCGCCTTTCTATTCTCTTCATTTTCCATTAACCTTTCAAAATTTGAAATAGGAAAGAGAGAGACCAAGAGAGGCATTTCCTTAGAGTTCACCATCGTCCAAGAATTTGGTCTCGCCATCGCCCAAAGTTCACCGCCACCATCGCCCAGAGTTCGCCACCACTGTCGCCCAAAGTTCGCCGCCACCTTCGCCCATAGTTAGCCGCCACTATCATTAGAATTTGGGTCTCTGTCGAGTGCTTGCGCTAATGGTTTTTCATGCTCATTTCAGACCCAACTCAGGTCGTCTTGGGCCTCTATGTTGCCGTTAGTCCCGAAGTTAGCTGTTGCTCCTCTCACCAGAATCCAGTGACAATGTTGTTGGTTTTTGCACATCATCTTCATGCTGCCCCTGTCATTATAGAAATCGATTGCATCTATGTGATGTTATGTTGGGCAATTTCTTTTTAAAGGTACAAGTCGTTTGTTATTCTTAAGCTTTTTACATGTGCTAACGAAACTCCTCTTTCGTAGTGAACTGAAATACAATAGTGAGGGATTAGAACTTATACAACTAAAGTTGGCTTGTTAGATTTTTTTTAGGAAACTTTTTGTTTTTTTTTTTTTTGTTTTTGCTTTTGTTTTTTTGTTTTTTTTTGTTTTTTTGTTTTTTTGTTTTTTGTTTTAGTTTCTTCAACCATATATATTGTCTGTTTTAAGTAAAGCAATTTACTTGCGTTTGTGCTTGTGCTCCCCAGTGTCACTTTCTTTATATTGACTAAGCTTCGCTCCTCTGACTTGCTCTTTAGTGGGCTTCCACTTCTCGTATTTAGGTGTCATTTTTGCGTCTGTATCTTTCCTTTTTTTTTTTTTTTTTTTTTTTGAGAAATTTTTGCATGTCTTGTTAATGAAGTTAACTTTCAGAGAGAGAAAAAAAGGTGAATTGCTTGTTTCAATTTTTAGTATAAGAAACTGTTGTTAGACCAATTCATTATAACAATACGAATCAGGAAATATTACCACACCAAAAAGTATAATTTAAAATAATTATCATATATTATATGTTATAAAACGAAACTAAGACTGAAATAAATACTTAAACAGAATGGTCATGATAACAATTACCAATAGTCCTTATGAAAATGACTGTTGTTAGAACAATTCATTGCAACAATACCAATAAAAAAATGTAATAGTGCAGTATAGCCCCCATTATGTTCCTCAGTAGAACCTCATTTGTGTGTTTTAGAACTCCTTTTGTTATAGCAACATCAAGATATATTTGTCACACTATTAGTGATGAGAATATCATAATGTAATTGACCGATTGATCATTATAAAAATTACATTTTGAGTTAAAAATTACTTTCACATATCAACTTTTCTTAAACATAAATTTTGAAGTTAAAAATAATGAATGCCAACTCCAATTTGTGCATTTCAAATCTCCATTTGTGACAGCAATACATGGAACAACTAATAGAGGTCATTATACCAATGGTTACTACAATAATTACCTTTGGTCACTACTGAACCTGACACTGTATTTCGGTCGAATGTCAAAACATTTTTTTTTTGACAATTATATTGACATTACAGATGATTCAAGTTATCTCGCTATTATGTATTTGAAAACTTTCACACCATTGAATAGAAAGGTATTACCGAAAAGGTCAAAATGTAATTAACCAATTGATCACTATAAAAATGACCCTTTGAGTTAAATATGATCTTAAAGTGTTAAATGTTAGGCAACATTAATTTTGACGTTAAACATTAAGTAGGACAACTCCAATTTGTGTGTTTGAAAACTCTTTTGGTTACAACAACATATGGAACAACTAACAGAGGTCATTATGAATATGACTTACTGGTCATCACAATAATTACCTATTTATCAACTTCAACGCCTATAAATATGAGCATACGTAGTAACGCATGTACTAAATTCAAATCTGATAACTACAATTTAAAATATCATATAAATACAGAAAACCAAACACAAACAATCATAACACCTAAATAACAAACCCACAAACGTAGTACTTAAAAGCACTAACATAAAGTTATAGCAAAACGAAAGCATGAGAAATAGGACAGTAGAGTCAAGCTGTCAACGGATACAAATTAGTGCTAATATAGATAAAAACTATCACATAACGGTGCTATGAGTTGTGAAAGATCTCTTCTTCAGTTGTATGTAGAAATTAATGTCAGTGTCAGACTGTATTCTCATAGGAGGCATTTCAGGCTCAATGGCGTATTTCATGACTATAGTCTTCTCTTGGCCCCTCAATCCAATGACACTTCTCACCAACTCAATAAGACTAACATAAGTTGCGGTAAGGGGTACTATTATTCCTTTCATTTCACCACCAACGTATCTCGATGCACCGTCTTACTGATTATTATGCTTGATGAAAACACAGACCGCAATCATTTCTAAACGAAGCAATAAGATGTTAGTCAATATAATAATTACCTTTTGGTCAAAAAATTATTTACTAATTAGGTCATCATGATAATGACTAAAAGATCATTATGTTGTTTACCATTACTACTGTCAAAAATTTTTCAGAGCAAGAAATCTAATAGTAAGGTACCCAAAAACACAGGAAATCGATCTTATTACTAGAAAAGCTACAAGAGACAACAGATGTTGCAAAAACTTACCCTCAAAAGTTTAACATAGTCATTTTTTAGATTATAATCCAAAACATATACCCATTTTTAAAGCATATAAAAATAAATAAAATAAAATAACAAACACCATTACCTTAGATCTGGATTTGAGCTAAGCTAGAACAAGGCTGTTGTAAAGTGAGCTGAGCTGTAAGTGGACCAGGAGATGAGATACAACTTTCTTCAACCATAGTAAAGAGAGAGCATGAGATGAATAGAGAAAACAATGATGGGGAGAGAGAGTTCAGGTGAGATAGCTAAACTACAGTTCTTAAAAAATGGTGAAGAGAGAGAGCGTGAGGTGAGGATGAGAGAAAATGAGGAACAAAAATGGAAAGATATAGAGAGAGAGAGAGAGAGAGAGAAAGTCATATATGGTGGGGGTGGGAGTGGGAGGGGGGAATGGGCAGGAAAGTGGGGAAATTTAAGGGTTTAGGATTGGTTGAATATATTAGGGCATTTTCTACATTTTAAAGCCACCTCAATTTTTGAAAATAACATGGTAGTACTAGTATTGAAAAGAAATAAAAATAATATTAATTTTAATAATATTTTTCCTACAGGTATTATTTATGAAATTAACACGTCATTATATATGTTATTATACAAAAAGTCATTTATCTTGTAATTTTAGGATTTCAAAAAATAAGCTAGGCATGATCTGTAATGTTAATTTGAATCTTTTTTTTTTTTAAGTAAAAAGGTGAAGTTTATTTTGAAAACACGTTTGGTGATGATATTTTTGCTCTTTCTTTATACTTGTTTGGATTTCAACTCTTTATCCTCGTCTTAAAAAAAAACTAAAATTATTACAACTTGACCATAATTCAAAGATGTACTTTTTAAGAGCTAATCTTACAAAATGAAAAAGGTTTCTACTTTGACTATAATAACCACAATACAAAGCTTTAGAGGAAAGCATCTGAATGACACAAATTTAAATATTAATGTATCTACATGATACAAAAAATAAACATTAGACTAATGTGACAGAAAATTAAACTAAAATTAACTCAAATTTATGTTATGCTGGTCAAGAATGAAGAATTAGTGTCATATTAATCAATAGATGAAAACAATGTGATTATTTAGGTAATTTTTTCAAAGCTCTAGAACAGTAATTAGTTCAATTATTTAGAATCCCAGTCACGTGATTGCAGGTTTGGTCCAATGATGACCACAGAGAAAGAATTTTAAAAAAAAATGGATACATACAAGTGACAATTAGAACAACGGATATGTTATCTAAATATGTCAATTCTCCTAAAATCAAAAAATTTGCTGAAAATTAGTACAAATAGATTCAAATCTCAACATTACAGTTAATCAATCTAAAAATGAAAAAAAAAAAAAATCATAAATGATAATTACATTGAATCTAGGACAAATTACATTTTCTCCTTAAATTTTAGACCTTGTCAAAAAATGCCCCTTGAACTTTAATTTGTAATATTCTTACCTCTTGAACTTTAGAAAAGTTTATGAATTTTCCTCCTTAATTTTTTGATCAAAAAAATATACATAACACTCGTTTGAAATATGAGTTACGGATATTAAATGTGAGACACTTATAATTAAATTTAAAAAGTACATATTTATCATTGATTGTCATCGTTTTCCTCATATTTTTCTCTTATAGATAACTTTGTTCTTTCACATTTAATAAGGGAAACAGATGTCAAGAATACTATCAATGTGTGTTATTTCTTAATTCTATACTTAATGTCCCAAGTGATGCTTCCAATGAGTATTAGATGTTTTTTTTTTTGGTCAAAAATTTAATTGAGAGGGAAAATTCACAAACTTTTCTAAAATTCAAGGGAAAAGAATGTTACAAATTGAAATTCTGAGGGGTATTTTGTGAAAATGTCTAAAGTTTAGAGGGAAAAAGTGTAATTTGTATTTGATTATATAATAATAATCTCAAATCTCAATAAATTCAAATTTTATTTAAGCCCTTATTTGGATCAACATCTCAATCTGAATACTTTATACTGAACAAATGCAATGTGTCTTTCGTTACTTGTGAAACATTCAAGTGGTTTACTATTCGCAGCAGTTCAACTCATAACCAAATGCAAATTTTTCACTTTTTAAAAATCCATTACCACACTCATTTTTTTATCTTTATATTATTCAAATGTTAACGTGAACAAAATTTTCCAAACACACATTCAATGAATACTATCAATTCAAATTCTACATATGAATTCAGACAGGCAATTAGATAACAACATTCTAAAAAATTCAAATACAGCCTATAATGCAAATGGATTCTTAAATTTTCTAGGAAAAGTCAGGTACTTAGGTAATTTTTAAATGATTATTTAAAAAAATGGCCTAACATTTTTCATCTAAAAAAATGATTAGTAATCATCAATCAATAAAAATACATATTTTTATTAATCAATTAATGACACAATATTATCGTTTATTAAAAACCATTATTTTACTTTATATAAACAACTTCGGTTGTTTACTATTTTTTACAAAAAGAAAAAAGAAAGATTTATCCACAAATCTCATTTTTTTATCAGAGTTATAATTTTTTTTTAACTTAAAATAAGATGATTTAAATTCTACATATTTAAATAAAATTAAATATGATATTATCGTTAAATTATACATACAACTCTAAGTTGCAATCATTCATATAAATGAATTAAAGAGCACATTTGAAAAAATAAAAATAAAAAAATAAATAATCTAAAATATAAAATAATAATAATAATTGGTGAGTTTGGTTCACTAACTTAAACCATTTAACTCAAATTTTTTTTTACCTTTTTCTCAAAAAGTTTTTATTTTTTTTTCAAAATTTTTTTTATCTTTTCTAAAAATTCAAAAAAATTTACTATTGAAATTTAAAAATCCCAACTCAAACTCAAAGTACTCTACCAAACAAACCCAATAATAAAATAGGACAGCAGCTAATTCGCTAAGCAGGTCCATCAGAATGGGTTTGACCAGGAGTTTGCGTTAAAGCTTCTTCCTGAACGCAACCACCACCACCCCCTGACCCTGTCGAAGAAAACCCAGAAAACCAAAAATCGAAGCTTTACCCAACAAAACCTGAAAACCCATTTTACCATTTCCACTCTTGTATGAATTGAAACACCCCCTTCTCTCTCTTTTTTTTTTTTTTTTCCCCTTATATATATATATATATATCTTTTATTTTCCTTTTGTTTTCTGTGTGGATTTACAGTTCAAGAAATGGGTTTCCTCAAGTTGGCTCTTTTGGGTCTTCTTTGTGCTTCTTTCGTCTCCGAGATTGGCGCTTGGGGCCGCCGAAGAACTCAGCCCACTGAGCGAATTTCAGGTTCGATTTTAAAATTTCTTTCACTTTTGTCCTAAGTTGATTTGGGTGATTCTAGTTTTTCTTCTTCTTCTTTTTTTTTTTTGGATTTGATTAGTGGAGTGCTTAATTTATTTCAATATGTTTGTGATTTTAGCTTGCGGATCTGGTAGCAAGATCGAAATTTTGCTGTTGTATACGTGTGATACTTTTAGCAAATTATGGCGCTTTTTTTATTCATCTAATTTTATATATGTATATAGACACACATATATATATATAGGTATATATACATGTGTAATCTTTGATTCATCTAGTTAAATTTAAATTTGGATGAATATATGTGGTTTCCATTGATGTACATTTATGAATTATAAGTCATTTCCAAGTGATATTTGTTCCTTTAGTTAAAATTCTAGTTCTCTGTAATTACATTGCTTGCAATGTAGCTGAAATGAAATTAGATTGCAGAAATTGTTGAAACTTATGATTTGCTGGTTTAGTTTGAATCTAGAAGGACTTTTAAGGCTCGGTTTGGGAAGCACTTATTTAGTAAGAGAAGTAGATGTAGAAGACAAAGTTGAAAGTTAAAAAATTTAGTAATTTTGTGTACGTTATATGGTTGCATTGGATGTAGGAAGCGCGGGTGATGTCTTGGAGGATGATCCGGTTGGAAGGTTGAAAGTCTTTGTATACGAGCTTCCGAGCAAATACAATAAGAAGATATTGCAGAAGGACCCCAGATGCCTCACCCACATGTTTGCGGCAGAAATTTTCATGCATCGGTTCCTCTTATCCAGCCCTGTTCGAACCCTTAACCCCGAAGAAGCTGATTGGTTTTACACCCCGGTGTACACCACCTGTGACCTCACTCCAAATGGTCTCCCATTACCTTTCAAATCGCCACGAATGATGAGAAGTGCCATCCAACTTATTTCTTCGAACTGGCCTTATTGGAATCGAACTGAAGGGGCTGATCACTTTTTTGTGGTGCCTCATGACTTCGGACCATGCTTCCATTATCAAGTAAGAAGCTGTCTTTTTTAACGTGCTTGTACTCCAGTGTTGTACGTGTATGTTGTTTGTTACTTTAGGTATGTCGTTGTGCCATATTAATGTTCCATATTCATGGAAACTGTTGCAGGAGGAGAAAGCAATAGAACGAGGAATTCTTCCCTTACTTCAACGCGCTACCTTGGTTCAAACTTTTGGGCAACGGAATCACGTTTGCTTGAAAGAGGGCTCGATTACTATTCCTCCTTATGCACCACCGCAGAAAATGCAAACCCACTTGATTCCCGAGAAAACCCCTAGGTCCATTTTTGTATACTTCCGGGGCTTGTTTTATGATGTCGGGAATGACCCAGAAGGTGGTTACTATGCTAGGTAATTCTCATTACCGAACCTAAAACGAGAAGTTAGGTGACAGCAGCAAAATGGTTTCTGAAAAAGTACAACGTAAATTGGATTAAAGGTTTATAGAAAGTTTTATTCAAAGCCTTTTTCGTGTCTGTAATAGGATGTTTAAAAAATAAAAGAGGATCAAACTGTTGCAATCAACTAAACCAAATCAAATGGATTAGTTTTAAATATTAATTCATTTAGTTTGGTTGGTTGGGAATTCTTGTTTTAAATTGGTTTAATTAGCTGTTTTAGAAGCCAACTAAACCAAACTGACCAGAAGTTAGTGTAAAGCAGTAGACGGTTTCTTCCTACCATGCTTTTTTTATATGAATTATATTTGTCAAAGAGATACCTAACTAGTTCCAACTTTGTTGACAACTTACCAGAGGTGCAAGGGCAGCCGTGTGGGAGAACTTCAAGGATAATCCTCTATTCGACGTTTCCACGGAGCATCCGACCACATACTACGAGGACATGCAACGGGCAGTCTTTTGTTTGTGCCCGCTTGGTTGGGCTCCATGGAGCCCGAGATTAGTTGAAGCTGTGATTTTCGGTTGCATTCCTGTTATCATAGCTGATGACATTGTACTACCCTTTGCCGATGCGATTCCCTGGGAAGAAATTGGGGTGTTTGTGGATGAGAAGGACGTGCCCAACTTGGACACAATACTCACTTCGATCCCACTGGATCTTATATTAAGAAAACAAAGATTACTCGCCAACCCTTCGATGAAGCAGGCTATGCTATTCCCTCACCCTGCTCAACCAGGCGATGCGTTCCATCAAGTTCTGAACGGACTTGCGAGAAAGTTGCCCCATGACTCGAGCGTTTACTTGAGACCAGGGGAGAAAGTCCTAAACTGGACCGCAGGGCCCGTGGGTGACCTGAAACCTTGGTAGAAGCAATTATCCTTTCCGTTCATTCTTTGCTTAGTCCCGGCATCGAAAAGCTTAGGAGAGTTTGTTGTAATATAGTTGCTAATGGGTCATTGAAGTGTAAATTTTGATTTTTCCAGAATCAGCAGATTTTATATACATGCCTTTTTGTAGCCTCATGTTTTGTCTCTTTATTCGTGTATTCTTTTTTATGTTGTTACTTTGCCTTAGTTGAAGCATTTCTTGGTTCCTATTTCCATAGACAAATGATGTGATAATGTAATCCGGTATAAAGTTCACAATTGATCTAGTTTACCTATTTCAAATCTTATGTAAAGTCTTATTCATCATATCAGTGAGACATCACCACATATGTGTATTAGCGAAAAAGAAAATAACATTAATAATTTGATATTGTGGGACAATTTTCTAAAATTAATGGTTCGATTTTGGTATGTGACAAGTTGATTGGTATGGTCTAAAAAATAATATGAGATATTCATTAATGGTGCATATTTTCGAACAAGTCATTAAATTGGAACTTTGTCCAAATCAAATAGGATATTAATGGACCATTTGGTTTACATATTTAACTAGAAAATTCTAATTTTAATAAGAAAAAACACTACATAAAATTTTAAAATTTTTTTTTTTTGAGTTTAAATCTACAGTCCAAATAAAGGCTAATTGAATGAAATTGGATACAAATTCGATGTTTTAAAAAAGGTCATTAAATCACCAGTGGTCGGTGATTACATAATGACAAGAGGATAATCCACCAAAATTCTCTTACCTTGTATCTAGAGAATACTTGTCATCCATTGTGAGGCTATATATTTTACCTCTCCAACAGCCAATGAAGTTGGATTAGGCCTCGATGACTTTTGATTCTTAGGTCACGTCCTTTTGTTTCATTTGTAGTAGATTCTCGTAGGTGGTGAAGATGGTGGATTCTCGTAGGGCGTGAAGATGGTACTAATCACTTTTTCTTTCGAGATCAGAGAATGTTTACTAAGTGGCAAAACTGTAATCTCATTAAAAAGTTAAAATTAGTAAAAAAAAATAAAAAAAAAAAGAAAAAGGAGTAGGAGGAGCTTTCAGCTGCATCATCATAAATGTGGGACTCGACTTCTGGTGGGGCGAGTGTGAATGCCACGCTTCCACGTATATTCTAAATCCACTCTTCCTAGCCTCTCTCTCTCTCTCTCTCTCTCTCTCTCTCTCTCTACTTTCTTATCTCTCTTATCTTCTCACACCTTCTTCTTCGTCTTCTTGGTTGTTTTCAGTGCCAAGTGATCTGGCCATGGCGGCGTTGCAGATACAGACACCAATAACAGCCAAAGCCTCTGCAGTTTTGGCTCCACCTGCCAACACTAATGCCGGCCTCCGACGTCCCTCCAACCGTTACGCTCTCAAGTCCTCCTCCTCCATCTCTCCGTCGCTTAATCTTCTGTTTCGGCCTCCGGTTTCCGCTGCGCCCAGGTTCTCCATGCGCGTCGCCTCCAAGCAGGCCTACATTTGCCGCGACTGCGGGTAACACAACCACACAAAATTTTGTAATCCAATTTATGTGTGTGTGTGTGTATATATATTTTTTTGTTTGAAAGTGGTGTTTTTGATATGGAGGTGTGTTTTCATTTTATTTATGGCAGGTATATATACAATGACAGAACTCCATTTGAGAAACTGCCTGACAATTACTTCTGTCCTGGTAAATTTTGTTCTTTTAATCATTCCTCACAAATATATATGTAAGTACAAGTTGAATTTGTCTCATATAGTTAAATTACTGGACTGATATATATATATATGTGTGGATCTGACACCTTTTCTTCACCGAGTTAACTTTTGAGATAAATTCTACTGAAGTCAACAATAACCTGCGTTTCACTCTTTGTAATTGTGGATTTATTTTAGCTAAATGTGTTTGCTTAGGCAAGGCTTTTGGGGTGTTTATTAATGTAATTCAGAAATAGCCCCAAGTTAGAAAATTTGTGTAGTGAGGGCACTATATGAAAGATTTGTTATTTTTATTTTTATTTTTGAAATTGAATGGGTTCATAATTATGAATTTGAGTTATTGAGTGGGAGTAAAGTTATAATTTTTCCTATTTGATGTAGGTGGAACTTGAATTTGATAAAGTATGACACATTTTGTGTGAATATAACTTAACATGGGACACATGATGTGTTGATTTTGAATCACTGGTTATACATTCTAAAATTGGAGTTTTACATTATTCAGTAATTAACATAGAAAGAGTTGTAAGAGCTTGCAACTGCTAATATTGGGACTGTTGTTGTTTTTCCGGTCGTTTGCAGTTTGCGGTGCTCCCAAACGGAGGTTTAGAGCATACCAGCCTGCCGTGAACAAAGACGCCAACGACACCAGTGTTCGAAAAGCTCGGAAAGCACAGATCCAGAGAGACGAAGCAATCGGGTAAACACACGAATTCCTTCTTTATTTCTAGTATACATGGTTAAAAACCGAAACGCTTAAAATGATCATGTCCAAACTGTGAATGACACAGGAAGGCGCTGCCTATCGCGATCGTTATCGCAGCTGCTGCACTTGCTGGATTATACTTCTACCTCAACAACACCTACTAAGTTTTCAAATAGGTTTTTTTAGCATCATTTGTACCAAGATTTAAGTTCCAAAGTCCAAAACCTATGTCAATTATTATATTTCATTTATCATAAGTTACACAATTTGTGACGATCTAATGATAATTCTACAATTACCTTCATTGTTACAGGTTTAGAGTTTGAATTTCCTCGTCTCCAATCCAAAAAGAAAACAAATACAGTTCTTCGTTATTGTTCTCACTATCGTTTTGATGATAGAAGATGTTTCCACACTTACACGGTCGAGTTTTCGTTTGAAAACTACTCGGTAAATCTTACCATGAACAAGTCCCTATCATATAGAGGTTTCCTTTAACATGTAACAACTTTGATTATGCTTTACCAGCTCTAGAATACCAGAAATTATCAAATAATGATTATTGGTAACAATTTAACATCACAGACTATATCATTAAAAATATTTTAAAAAAAAAAACAAAACAAAATTGACAAAGTTGGGGAAAACAATTTACATGCCAGGATTATATATAACAAATGATCATTCTCGCAACTCAAATGAGCCCTCAATTCTCTTCTCCACGGACTGCTGAATGGGGAAACTTAAAGGGGAAAACATGTCGTTGGTACTAGAGGCAGGTGCAGACTTGAATTCGTAAGGGCCATCCTTCGGTCCCCAAACCTGCCACAGGAGACAAAATGAAAAGGGATTTTCTTTAGTACTACCGAGAAGACTTACTACTGCGATTTCAAAATCAAAGTCATTACAAGGCAATGGACCTAAAGTGGATAAACTCACTTGGTTTCCGTCATCATCGTAGCCTCGATCCCAGACATGTATCTCATTATTTCTCAAAACTGAAAGTTCTGATGTGCTGTAGCTTGCTCCATTCTGTCACAAAAAGAAAATGTCTTGAACATGAAAGCTTGACTTGTCAATATTTCCGCTAAAATAGGTTACTTTCCTACCCTTAAACACTGTACCAACACCCACTCGGAGGGAAGGAAAATAATCAGGAACTTGTTAGACGTTAGGGCTTAGAAGAAATTACCCATGAATTAGGAAACCCCCCGGTCGGAGTTGACCCTTCATACAAGCAACGTTTCCCACGATCACAACGCTTAAGGTGTATTGTTGTTAAGTGTTCTGCAATGTCCTGCACCCGCATAACGAATACAGTTTTAACCCCTTTTAGTGAAGGGGAAAAAAAAAAAAAAAAGAAGAGAGAATAATGTGAATCTAATCTAAAATTGATGAGCAAGGATAATAGCTTATGAATAAGATCATTACTATTAATATAGAAAGTAGCCGAGTTTTATCGTCATCTGATTTTTTATTTGTATTTTTAAAATTGTTCCAACTTCCAGTGCTGCAAAGATCCAGCATAGCCTGCTTCCTTGTGCCGTCGTGTCTTAAAGAATCATCAAATAATGCTAACTAGTAATCGAAATCACAAGGCATCCAAAACAGAACTTACAAAGCTAACATGTGCATATTAAGAGCAAAGATCGTGACGAGGAAAACGAACAGATCCTTACCCCGATAACTTCCTCAGGCAATGGGCGCTGGTCTTTTGGGCGATCACAGAAGTTCTTGTACTCCTCTGCATCTCTAATGGCATACGTACTTAGCTGCCCAGTGATAACAAATTAAATATCATGGACAATCTACCGTAAACAAGATGCATGGCCAGCGGCCACCATTGACTTAACATGTTTCTTATTTGGCGACGATTAGCTTAAACCTTTGAAAATGGTTACACCCTGCACTCATCACAAACCACCCGATAATTTTCCCACTGTCTCATAAAAGAGATAACTTCCATTCCAAGCGACATACACAGTCACAATTTTGTTCTTTAAACTTCATCATAAAGAAATGGAGTAAATTTTTTCAAAAGAAAAAAAAAAAAAAAAGAGTAAATGGTCACCTCAACGTCACATTTCAACTCCTTAGGGCAAGGCTTCACCATATAGAATCTCTGCAATGAGAAAACAGCTAGAATTCAATTAACGAAATAAGTCCTCTATGTACAAAATTTCAAACCTTGAACAATGAAGTTCACATCTAAAGTGAAAATTCAAATGAAACTACACCGAAATTGAATGACCCTTGGACACAGCCATGAAAGAGAAATCATGATTCATGGGTAATTAGCATACCTGCCGAAACGGCTTCTGAGGAGTCCTCCAAAACGCCTACCAAAATAAAAGAAAAATCCTTCATGAAATCAATGTTTGCTCGACATAGCCATTTGAAACCAGATGATTTTACAGAAAGAAAAGGCCAATTTCCCTCACCTGTTCAAAATACAAAACCTTGGAGCCATCCACCATTTCAGCTGCAGGGCATGTTAGCAGTCTGCAATGAAACATAACGTAGCCATTATATTAAAACTTCGGTTTTTATTGCAAGGATTTCTAGTTCCCCTTCTTTTCAAGAAAAAGAAAAAGTGTTTTTGAGTATCACCCAAAACTAACAATCTTTCAAGTCTAAATCAACATTGACTAGAACTAACAATCTTTGGGTTCCTCTCAACTTCTTGGTTACTTTTTCTTTCGTATTATGAGAATTTCTTACTCTTCTTTTTCTTTCAATATATCTCTTTCTTAATTACAACCCAGTAAAGAAAAAAAAAAAGGGGGGGGGGGGGGGGGGGGGGGAACGGACAAAAAGAGAGAGAGAGAGAGAGATTTCTTATTATCACACAGAACTAACAATCTTTCAACTCAAGTCTGGATTTTTTTAATGTCTCCTCTTTTTTTTTTCTTTCAACAAGCAGTATCTTTCTTTTAAAAGATTAATGAAAAATAAAATCCAAAGAAAAAAGAGGGCTTTGATCATAATAATAACAATTCTTATCATCACAGAAAAATAACAATCTTCCAATTCTTAACCAGACATTGACCAAAATAACAACAATATTATTGAACACTACTAATTAAACACCAAAGCAGGTTTACATACATATATGTATGTATTGCAGAATAAACAGCAATAAAAAGTGGGGTTTCTTGTTCAATTATCATCCAAAACTAACAAAATTTCAAGTCTGAATTTCAAATTTTCCTTTTACAAAAAGTGTTTCTAATTATTTCACAAAACTAACAATAATACTCTTGAATAATAACATAATTAAACACCAAAATTAAAAAATAATAATAATCAAATTGAAAAAAAGATGGACCTGAAGTTGAAGTAATGATCAGGGTTTCTGGAAGCTTGGTCCTTGGAGAACTTCTCGCCTGAGAGGGAGCGTGAGACTACCCGCGCGTGGTCCCAGCGCGTGGTGGACTTGGTGAGGCGCTTCAGCAAGAGAGCGCCTCCGATCAGCAGCAGCGTCTTCGCCACCACTCCTCTCGCCCTACTCCACCCTCCTCCTCCTCCCGCCGCCGCCGCCGAAGACGACGCCGTTTCGGAGTTGCTCGCCGCCTCAATTCCCATTTTTGCTCGAATTTTAAGGATTTATTTAACAATATCTGCTTCAATTTATTATTTTTCTTTCTACCGGCATCAGCGAAGTGAAGATGAAAGTAGAGAATTATTTTCCATTTCTGGTTTCTTGGGAACCGAACAGAAAATGGTGGGAGATTCTGCTGTGTGGGTGGAGTGGGAAAAGAAAGGCAGAGAAATGAAATGAAAAGGGCAAGTTCCTTTTTTTTTTTGGGAAAATACGAGGCAAATTTGGGATCATTTTAATGAAAACCGGTGTCGTTTTGATGATCACGTCGTTTGGTTAGTTGTTTGTCGTACTTTTGTCTCTGAGATTGTTATTTGTGTCGCATGTACGTGTTGTCTGTTTTTCATGAATCTGGTGGTGTCGTTTTAACTGTCTTGTCGTTTAGCTAGTTTTGTTGTCGTTATTGAATATTGTAGGTTGCAGTTCTGTCGTATGTATCATTATTATGCTGTCTATTTTTAGAGCTGTTGTCGTTTTTTAAATTTTTTTTAGAACAAAAGCCTAACCGATTTCAAAATATTTGAGAAGATGTTTTAAAAAACATTGTTCCGTTCATCCTATACTTTTTTTTTGTTAGATTTTTATTTTTTTCAAAAAAATTAATAAAAATTATAATTAATTTTTAAAAAAATCAACCAACTCCAACTTAAAAATTTTAACTCCAACTAATGAACCAAACACAAGCTCAAACTTTTATTAGTTTCTTTAAATACTGATGGAATCAACATTTTAATTTAATAATAGAGATATATACCAATGAGTTTTTAGAATAATTAGATTAAAGGGTAAATTGCTTATTTAGTACCTAAATTTTTAATTTTGTGTAATTTTAGAGTGTGTTTGGATGGTAAGTTTAAACTTACCATCTCAAAAAGTTTTTTTGTATTTTTCTTCAAAAGTCTTTGTCTTTTTCCCAAAAAGTTTTTTGTCTTTTCTGAAAAGTCAACAAAATTTACTATTTCAACTTAAAAATCTCAACTCAAACTGACGAACCAAACAAATTCCTGAAATTTTTTTCGTAGCTGGAATACCCCTTAATTTTTAAAACATTACTACAATAGTCCTTACCATCAATTTTTTAGCGAAAGTTGTTAGTAATTTGGTCAAAAAGTAATATTTATGTCCAAAACTTGACGAAAAGAACTATTATAATAACGTTTTTTAATAGTTTATTGTCATTTTAGCTATGAAAAAAAAATATGAAATGCCCCTAAACTATTATAATATTGTTAAAATAGTCATTTATATTTATTTGTAAATGGAATCCGTTAGTAATTTGGTTAAAAAGTGATATTAACTAACGGATTTGTCCACAAATTTACATATAGACTATTGTAGTAATATTTTAATAATTTAGAGGAATTTTAACTACGAAAAAAGTTCAGGAATTAAAGTTGTACATAATTAAAAGTTTATGAATCAACATAGTAATCTGTCGTAAATTAAATATAAAGAATATTAAATTAAAAAAAAAAAAAAAAAAAGTGGGGGTGGCAGCCCATGGTCGGCTATGCTCCCACCCCTGTCGGTAAAGAATTTCAAAATATGGTGTCATTTAACTGTATTGTCGTTTTCTTCGTTTCTCATACTCTGAAGATTGTGTTTGTGTCTTATGTATTTTGTTGTCATTTTCTAATATCAGAATTTCTGAGGTAGAGATGTCAAATGGGTCTACCCGACCCGGCCTGACCCATTTATTTAGAGCCCATTAATGCTTCATGCCGACTCATTTAATAAATATACCGTGCTGTGTCGTACACTGCTCATAAAAAATTTATTGCATCAAGCCCACCCACGGCACATTTATAATCATGACGTGCTCTTAATGTGTCTCATACCCGAATCGTGCCCAACATTAAAAATTTTATATAAATAAGAAAATTAAGTTTTGAATACTATAGGAAAAAGTGATTTCTAACAAAAACAAAGCATATTATTAAAAAAAACTGTAATATTGAAAATCTTATTAGGTAAAAACTTAAAATAGATTAAATTTTCTTAATAAAATGAAAAACACTATAAGTCTTATATGAAAATTGTTAAAAATATCATAAAAAAGAGTAATGTTATCATGTTCCTTATTATGCCCGTGCCTATGTCTATGTTCATACTCATACCGTGCCCTTAGCATGTTCCATGCGCATGGCCCAACTAAGTAAATATGTTAGGCTAGGCCCATTTAATAATTATGTTGTGCCGTGTCATGTCCATTTTTTAACGTGATGTACTCGTGCCAACCCACTAAATCCAGCCTATTTTGACATCGTTATTCTGTGGCAACATGTTCATTTGTTGGCTTAGGCCAATTACTTTATTACAAACCAAAACAGGGGGGGGGGGGGGGGGGGGGGGAATAGAGAGTAAAAATTAGCGATGGTGAAATGGAATTTAACATCCAAGCTTATCAAAAGTTTGTTGCTAACCTTTAGTGACAAAAAAACATTCAAGCAGTGACGAAATGAGTCACAAGTGGAGAGTAATTTGATAAATAGTTGTTGGGTGGTTAATTAAGCTATTGAATTAAACCGGATTCAATATCTAATTTAATACATGAAAATCACAAATTTGATTCAGGTCGACAATATAAATATGATTCAATTCACCTATTAATTAACTATCGAATATTTATTTTATTAAATTACTACCCACTCACCTATTATGTGAGCCCCATACGCTTCGTTCTGTCACTCTTTAACGTTTATATCACTAAGGATGAAAAGTGAAATATTTAATAAGCTCATATACTAATAACGATATATTAGATTTTTAAGTGGTAAAATAAGACAACATATATTTCTCAAATGTTATCAATGAAGAAGCCACCTTCAGCTGTCTCCACTTATATTTTAAAATTTTTTTGTTTTGACCATTAAAAATGGAGTTTTACGTATTTAATTAATCAATACTTACATATAAAAGAGCTAATATACTCTTTTTGTTCATACTTCAGTGGTCGTCACGTGATCTTTTTTTTTTCATTGATTTATTTATCTATACTGAACACGTATAGCGCATGTTACTTATTTTGTTTGTTTATTCTGTATACACAAATCTTTGCTATGTAACTAGTTAACATAGAAAGAGTTAGACGAGCCTGTGACTGCTAAGACGACCATTGTTATTTTTTTCCCCGTGGTTTGCAGTTTGTGGTGCTCCCGAACGGAGGTTTAGAGCATACCAGCCTGCCGTGACCAAAGACGCCAACGACGCCGGTGTTCGAAAAGCTTGGAAAGCACAAATCCAGAGAGACAAAGCAATCGGGTATACACAAGAATTCCTTGTATGCTGAACATGACCAAGTCCAAACTGTGAATGAAACAGGAAGGCGCTTCCTATCGCGATTGTTGTTGGAGCTGCTGCACTTGCTGGATCATACTAGTTCTACCTCAACAACACTAAATTTTGAAATAGGTTTTTTAGCATCTTTTGTACCAAGAATTAAGTTCCAAAGTCCAAAATCCACATCAATTATTCTATTTCATTTATTATAGACCAAAGTTTCAATTGCATTTGTTAACGTATGCAATTCATCTCCTAGGTTGGAACTTCTTAGAAACCAAGCTGAAACTTTACTAAAGGGCGTTAAACATGCAATTCTATCGATACTTTTAGTGTCAAAAGGTTTAGAGTTTGAATTTTCTAGTCTCCAATTCAAAAAAGAAAACACAGTCTAGCTTTTGTTCAAATACTAAATAAATTTCCCCCTGAAACACATTCCTATCATGAAGATGTTCTATCATATGGAGATGTTCTCTTTAACATGTAACGACTTTTTTTTTTTTTTGATAAATAACATATAACAACTTTAATTACACTTCGCTAGCCTTATAATACCAGAAACAATCGTATAATGATTATTGGTAACAATTTAACATCACAGACTACATAATTAAAAAAAAAAATACAAAACAAAATTGACAAGGTTGGGGAAAAAAATTTAGATGCCATGATTTTATAAAACGAATGATCATTCTCGTAACACAAAGGAGCCCTCAATTCTCTTCTCCACGGACTGCTGAATAGGGAAACACAAATGACTTTATCGATATAGACAAAACACAAATGACAAGGTTGGGGGTGTTTGGTGAATGAGTTTAGTTTAAGATTTTTAAGTTTTAATAGTAATTTTTCAGAAAAGACAAAAAACTTTTTCAAAAAAGACAAAAAACTTTTTCAGAAAAAGACAAAAAACATGATGAAAAAAGTACAGTTTAGTTTAAACTAAACTTGAAACTAAACACCCCCTAAAAAAATTTTAAAAAAATTAATAAAGAGAGAAAATGGTCACCTCAATGCCACATTTCAACACCACGTCAGGGTAAGGCTTCACCATACAGAATCTTTGCAACCAGAAAACAACAAGAATTCAATTAATGAAATAGGCCTTCCATGTACAAAAAAACAAAAAAAAAAAAACAAAAAAAACCTTGAAAATGAAGTTCACGTTTAAAGAGAAAATTCATATGAAACAACGCTGAAATTGAATGACCCTTTCTTGGTAATTAATAATTAGCATACCTGCCGAAAGGGCATATCAGCAGTCTACAAAGACACATAATGTAGCGTATTATGTTAACACTTAGATTTATACCTAAAGTTTTCATATCAATTTTTATTTTTTTTTTAAATCAATAAAAATTATAACTATATATATATTTTTTAAATCAACTAACTTCAACCTAAAAGTTTTATTCTAAACTCAGTACACCAAACACAAACTTAGTATTAAGATTTCTGATTCCCCTTCTTTTCAAGAAAAATAAAAAATAAAAAAGAAGTGTTTTTGAGAATATCTCTCTTTAAAAAAATTAATAAAATCCTATCGTAATAATAATAATTCTTATCATCGTCACAGAAAACTAAGAATCTTCCAAGTCTAACCAAACAATGACCAGAATAACAAACAATATTACTGAACACTACTAATTAAACACCACAACAGGTTTACATATAAATATATTTAATGTATACTAACGAATCCGTCCAAAAAATAACAGAAAGACTATTGTAGTTTAAGGACATTTCAGCTACAAAAAAAGATGATGATTAAATTTATACAAAATTAAAAGTTTAGAAACTAATGAGTAATTTATCCTTCTTCTTTTTCAAAATGTGTTTTTGATTATCATAAAAAACTAAAGTTTTGTTTGACATTCAAGTTTCATTTCAACTAAACTGTACTTTTTTATCTTAGTTTTTATCATTTTCTGAAAAATCAACAAAATTTATAATTAGTTTTTGAAAAATCAACCAATTTTAACTTAAAAATTTCATTTCCAACCAGCGAACCAAATACAAGCTAACAATATATTCTTGAAAACTTTTTGAAAAAATGAGGGACCTGATTTTGAAATAGTGATCAGGGTCCCTGGAAGCTTGGTCCTTGAAGAACTTCTCGCCGGAGAGGGAGCGTGAGACGAGCCGCATGTGGTGGACTTGATGAGGCACTTCAGCAAGAGAGCTCCTCTGATCAGCAGCAACGTCTTCGCCACCACTCCTCTCGCCCTACTCCACCCTCCTTCTCGTCCTGCCACCTCCACCATCGCCGAGAACGACGCTATTTCGGAGATGCTCGTCGCCTCAATTCTCATTTTTGCTAGAATTTTTAGGATTTACATAATAATATTCGCTGAATTTCAGATTTTTCTTTCTATCGGTATCGGCAAAGTGAGGATGAAACTTGACAATCATTTTCCATTTCTGGTTTCTTGGGAACCAAATAGAAACTGGTGGGACATTTTGATACAGGAGCACACTTGAACTTGAGAGGCGGCCAATATGGCTTGGGATCTCGAAGAAGTGTCTGAGCCCGTCTGTTAGGTACACCTACGGATTTTTAAGAGACTCCTCAAAGTAATGACCTAAACGGATAGTACTTGGGGTGGATTCTCGAGTCTGATAATGGATGATGTTTAAAGTAGTTGATTACACCTCTCCCATCAATTATAACGTTTGAGAGAAATTATTGTGTCACTTCTACGTTACATTTTGCAGTGTGACTGGAATGGGAAAAAAGAGGCATAAAAATGAAAAGTCAAAGTGGAGTCAAAGTGGAGTGGGACATTTTGTTGGCTTTTTTGTTTTGTTTTTGTTTTTGTTTCTCGGAAAATACGAGGCAAATTTGGGATCTTGTATTTTTAATGAAAAACGGTGTCGTTTCAAAGTCATGTCATTTGGTTTGTTTTTTGTCGTAGACTAGTCTCTAGGATTGCTGTCTCTGTCGTATGGATAGTGCTGTCGTTTTTTTCATGAGTGTTGTTGTCGTTACTGAATATTGTAGTCTGTAGTTCTGTCGTCTGCATCTGTATTATGTTGTCTATTTCTAGAGTTGTTGTATTTTTTTTTTTTTTTTAAGAATTGTGATTATTTTTTTCTTAACAAAAAAGTCTATCCACCAAATTTCAAAATATTTAGAAGATAGACTAGCTAAAAACGCTTCGTATTCGAGTTCATTTTGAACTCAACTGTAGTTTACTGTTGATTTTTTATCCTTTTTTTTTTGAAAAAGTCAACAAAATTTATAATTAATTTTTAAAAAATCAATTAATTTTAATATAAAAATTTTATTTCATTTCAAATTAAATCAGAACACCAAATACTTCTTAGACGTAATTGCCTATACTCCAACCCTGTTAGTAAAGAAATTAAAAAATATGGTGTTATTATTATTAATAATAATTTTTTTGCTAAAATTATGTTGTCCTTTTCTTAGTTTGTCTCAGATTGTGCCTCTATTTGGAATACATGTTTCAAATCATGTGTTTGGATCTAAGGTTCAATTCAATTCAACCTCCAAAAAATTCAATTCATTTTTATCTTTTTTTGAAAAGTTAATCTCAGTTTCACTATTCATAATTTTTACGACTCAAACTTTAAAAATCCATAACTTTGTCTATACAAGTCTAAGCGGGAGGAATTTTTTTTTTATTGCATAAAATTTCAAGACGAATGAAACAAGCTGTATAATACTTTTTTTTTTAAACACATTTCAAATTTTTACACTTTTTAGTTTTGACAATTCAAATACATCATCAAATACACATTCAATTCAATTCAATTCCAACATAAAAAATTCAGTTTCAACCTATGCACTAAACACATGCAAGTTTTCATCTTAATTTTTATATTTTTATCAAAAGTCAATAAAAACTGTAACTAATTTTAAAAAAATTAATTAACTTCAATCTAAAAATTCCATTTCAAACATGTATTCCAAATGAAAGCTGTGTTTGTTTCTTAGGTATTCTGCTGTCGTTTTTTAGTATTGGAATTTCTGAGGTAACATTTTCGTTTGTTTGGCTTAGGCCAATTCCTTTATTGCAAACAAAAAAAGAAAGGAAAAAAAAAAAAAAAAAGCCAGAAATCAGTGACGGTAAAATGGAATTTTTAGTTCCAGAACCAAAAAATGAAAAAAAAAAATTTTTCTAAAAAGAAAAAGATTTTTCCCTAAAGAAAAAAACTTTTCTTTAGGAATAAATGGAATTTTTTTAATATCTTATAATCAAATTCTACGCCTTACGAATTTTTTTATAAATTAAGATTAAAAAAAGTCTATCACTCATATTATCTTATTTGCCAAAGGCTTTTAAGTCTCTCCTTGAGGTGACAGAGAGATCTGAGACCGAGTATACGACAGTTAAAACAGGTGTCTTTGGGTCATTCTCCCACTAATAGGCTGTTCCCCTACTGATCTACTAGGCGTCCAGGAAAGTCATTTTTTTAGATTTGATTAATTAGTGATTCACTATGAAAATTGATAATTGATTAATGGTCAATCAGTGATTGAATATGAAATTTGGTGATTCACATTTTGGTTAATCAGTGATTGATCGTAAGTGTGAATCACTGATTGACTATTATGTGGTCAAGATTGACTGTTAGTGTGAATCACTGATTGATTATTATGTGGTCAATCACTGATTGGCCATTTAAGAAAATTAATTAATCATTTTAAGAAAAAGGACCTTTTAACTAATTGGGTAAATTACTAGGTTGATCCTTAAACTTTTAATTTTGTGCAACTTTGGTCTCTTTTTTTCGTAGTTGGAATGCCCTTAAACTTTTAAAATGTTGATACAATAGTCATTTACATTAATTTTTTTTTACAGAATCCGTTAGTTAACATAACTTTTTGATCAAATTATTAACGTATTCTGTTTAAAAATAACAGAAATGACTATAATAATAATATTTTAATAGTTTATGAGCATTTTGTGTTCTTTTTTTCGTAAATGGAATGATCATAAATTATTAAAAATATTGGTATAGCAATCATTTTCGTTAATTTTTTGACGGAATCCTTAGTTAGCACCGCTTTTTAACTAAATTATTAACAGATTCCATCCAAAGTTTGACGAAAGAGATTATTGTAGCAACATTTTTAAAAGTTTAGGGACATTTCAGCTACGAAAAAAGTTGAGGGACCAAAGTTTCACAAAGTTAAAAGTTTAAGGGCTAAATGAACAATTTACCCTAACTAATTTTTAAAAACTTCGGTCATTTATTAAAAAACTTATTAAGCTTGCGTTTGATTCGTCGGTTGGATATGAAAATTTTAAGTTGGAGTTGGTTGAATTTTTAAAAAATAATTATAAAATTTGTTGAATTTTTAGAAAAAAGATAAAAATTAAGATGAAAAAGTATAATTTAGTTGAAATTAAACTAAAGGAGGTAATAAATAATTTTATTTTGAGAATGGAAATAAATTATTTCCGTGGTGACAGACTTTTAAAGTTATAGCTTGGAAATTAAATTATTATATGGGCGGGAAAAAAAACTCTCTCTCTCTCTCTCTCTTCCTTCAAATTTCTCTCTATCTACTTTCTCTCTCTACTTTCAGATTTTCTTCTGTGAGATTCTCTGTCTCTAAAATTTCATCTCTGCTTAGACTAGAATCTTATTGTTTCTTTTATTATCCCTCATTTTCAGATTCCGATCTGTAAGTAGTTCGTAATTTTCGTTGCCTTTTTTTTATTTTTATTTTTTATAATTCGCTCAGTTTGGTTGATTGTTTGTAGTTTACCTTTTTTTTTCATTTTACTACATTTTCTCAGTTGCCAAACACTACTCTGCCATCTATAAATTTCTGGTTGTTTGAAAGTTCACCGATTGAGGCAAAGTTCGTACATTTCGTTATATATCTAGGTTTTACTGTTTTAATGCTTAAATTAGATTTGCATCTCTCTCCATTTCGAATTCTCTCAGCTGTATTATTCGCAATTCACTATGTATTTAGGGCTCAGATAAAATACATATATCTATATATATGTGTGTGTGTGTGTGTGTGTGTGCGTGTGTATTTATTTCCATATTGGTTTCGAATTCCGGCTTCAACTGCAAAAGCAGTGAACTTGATCCTAATTCGGTAAAACATGAAGTGGTTTAACAAATTAGGCATGCTTAATTAACATATTTGTAACTTAATTAAGCTAACATTTTGCATTAACCCTTTTAAAGGGAGTTTTTTCAAGTTCTTATATTGAATGTTATACTCTTTTAGTAAACCTACTTCAATTTGATATTGAGGGGACTTTTTAAGCCAAACAGGATTATAACTTGGTTGAGAAATATAGCTGTAGATTCGTTGAAAGATGGGGGTGGAGAATTACCATGTCATTGAACTAGTGGGTGAAGGATCATTTGGGAAAGTATACAAGGGACGGAGAAAGTACACTGGCCAGGTACCCGCTTCTTCATTTTCAAAATGTTTTTATTTTAGCCAATTTCCGTTGACAAGTGTTTTTTTGTCCTCTGGTCATCAGACTGTTGCAATGAAATTTATTATGAAGCATGGGAAAAGTGACAAGGATATCCAAAATCTAAGACAAGAAATTGAGGTGTCGGTCTCGGTCACGATTTTGTAATACTGATTCTTTTAGTTTGTAGTAGTTTCTTCATGTTGTTTACTGGTTTTATGTGATTTAAAAAAGGGCAGTCTCGTTATTTTGCAGATTCTTAGGAAGCTCAAGCATGAAAATATCATAGAAATGCTTGATTCATTTGAAAGCCCACAAGAGTTTTGTGTTGTGACGGAATTTGCACAGGTAATGATGCCATAGTTCTATCATGACTCTCACGGTTTCATACTTTACAAGTATGAACTAAGATTATTAATGGAAATTAGGGCTGATACGTTGCTATCACGTTTCTTGAATGTAATCTGATGCAGCACTATCATGGCCTTTCTTGATATGCAGGGTGAGCTATTTGAGATTCTTGAGGATGACAAGTGTCTTCCTGAAGAACAAGTTCAAGCAATAGCAAAGCAGTTGGTACTATCTTCTACCGGAGCATTTCAGAACTTTTTTTTTTGGTTCCTCGGTAATGGAATTTTCACATATTTTGTTTTCTCGTAAGTTTTTTAAACCTGTTGAGTGTTGCAGGTGAGGGCGTTGCATTACTTGCATTCCAATCGCATTATCCATCGTGATATGAAACCTCAGAACATCCTCATTGGTGCTGGCTCTGTTATTAAGGTTAATGGTTTAGACAAGAAAATTCTCTTACTTTAAAGCATGCACATTTAGCTAATAATTCCACTATTTTTGCTATATTACTCTTTCCGTTGCCTTTTGTTTTGTGACAAGAAGTTGTCCTGGTTAGACTTAAGTAATCTTTGCAGAGGTTGAGTCGCATTTATATAAGTATGTGGTTTTACCAGATAAGATAACTATTTCTTTATTTGGTTACAGCTTTGTGATTTTGGGTTTGCCCGAGCAATGTCCACAAACACTGTTGTTTTGCGGTCCATTAAAGGTTGGTTTATCTGGATATGAATTCTGTAACTTACTTTTCCAGTTAACTATTACTGTCAATGTCTTATGAACTGTCCTAGAAAGCCATTGTGATCTATATTACCATGTTAACAACTTTTTTCAGGTACTCCTCTATATATGGCCCCAGAACTGGTAAGGGAACAGCCGTACAACCATACTGCAGATTTGTGGTCTCTTGGAGTTATACTGTAAGCCCCTTTTTTCTACTTTATTTTGGTTTTGAAAAAAAAAATAATTCCCTGCATATTTTGGTGAACAATTTTTATATTGACAGTAACATTTTTTAAATGATTCTTTATAAGACTTGTAAACTAGTTTGGTAGGTTTTTTAGTTCTATCGAGTTCTTCATGTCAGTTGACATTGCTGATAATTCTGTCTAGTTCTTCTGTGCCAGGGAAAATCTGCCTTGTATAATTTCTTCTTGTTCTTATTAAAAGTATCATAAGAGAGATATAGAGTGTGATACGGGTCCTCATTATCCCAAGTGAAGGGATTCAAAAGACTGTTCCCGAAAATTGTCTCATCCTTAAATTCATTCCTAAACTTTGTACCTCTTGAAGTTGATCACTTCCTCCATCCTTTTCCAATTGAAACATGCGTGAATCAATTTGTACCTTCTGTGACAGGGACCAATGTAATATATTTGTCAGGGAAATAAGGCATCATGCATTTATCCGAAAAGAAAATCTAGGAAACAAAATCGAAAATCTAGTTTAATGGTCCTTTTCATCTTTTATATTCCACTAGCTTATCATATAGATCTTGTCCATTGTTTCTTCACTTTGATAACTAGTTTCATGGGCAAAACAGGTACGAATTATTTGTTGGTCAGCCTCCATTTTATACAAATTCTGTATATGCACTCATCCGGCACATTGTTAAGGTAATTCAGTCAAATAAAATACGAATTTCGGTAATTAAATGTACCAATGTAAGCTAATTTTAAATGAAAATATGTCAGGATCCAGTCAAATATCCCGACAATATGAGTCTGAGTTTCAGAAGTTTCTTGAAGGGATTGCTCAATAAGGTTGTCATTTGATTAATAGCTCTTCTTCTTCTGACAAATGGTCATAATTTACGTAATTAATGACTTCCAATTCTTGGCGTACTTATACATTTGTAACAGGTACCACAAAACCGATTAACCTGGCCTGCTCTTCTTGAACACCCTTTTGTTAAAGAAACCTCTGATGAGCTGGAGGCCAGGGTGAGTCTATATGTTAAGTCATGTCTACATGCTATTTAGAAACTCGATTATAATATAGACCCTTGTTACTCAACCTATCTATTATGGTATCTACTGTCCAGGAAATGTCAAGTTAAGACAACTATGGTTCTTTTTCTACATGACTCTAAACACAGACATTAAATGAGATTTCTAAGTATTTGCTTAACTTGTCTTCCCCAGAATTTACGTTCTCTAACTGTCCGAGAGTACGATGCTGCATGGAGGGATCAAGGAAGCACAGTTCATATGCCAGCTGGAGGTAAAATCAACTGTCCCATTCCTTCAGAGGGCAGTAATGGGTTGACCTATCAGAATGATGCTCAGCTAACGGCTCCTACTCCTAATTCCACTAAAGGAAATTCCTCACCACATGAGTTTCCTGGATTTGCAGGACCGAATGATGATAAAGAGCCAGGTACATAATATGTTACATTTTGAAAAAAGAGGCAAGTTCTGGCCTTCCTTGCTTTTTTTGTGCTTCTGATTTTCTTTAACTTCTTGTACGCTAAGTTTTCTGGCTAATAATTGGTTTGTAAATGTATGCGTAAGCGTAATTTTATTATAAAAAAAAGTACATGTAAGTCGGCCCCAAAATTAATTGTCATTTAATTCTTTTTACGGGATTGTGAGAACCGCACGTGTCTAATTTAAAATTAATTGTCTTACCTCTGAAAAAAAAAAAGCAAATAAAAAAGCAAATTTAAAAGGAATTACATTGGAGCAAAAAGGCCTGCATACGAGGCGAGCCACTTTGAGGGTTTAGGAGTGGCACACGTCTTATATAGGCTATTCTGGGACCATTATTGTAACGGCCTACGTAGGCCGTTGCTATTATACTGTCAATGATCACTCTACCTAGCTCTACTCTGTCAACCTTCGAAAGAATTCACTAACAAATACTTGTCAAGTTCTCAAAGTAAAAGCTTAATATAATTACCAAACAACTTACTACATGCTGTTCTTGTTCCAAAAAGTTTTTTAGTTTATCATCTTATGATGGCTAACGTTCCTAGGACTGGAAATGGTGCATTATGATCAGGTTGAGATTTCAGCGAAACAACACGAGTCAAAGTTGGTCAATGTGAAATGAAGTAAACTTAGTTTTGCTTTCTTTCAGGTAGCCAAATATTGGATAGACTGGAAAATACTTCCCGCACAGTCAAAGGGGCACAAATAATTGGCGAAGACAATGAAGCATTAGCACATGTTTTACTGCCACTGAAAAGATGGTCCAAAGGATCACCAAGTCCTTGCAGGTATCCAGTTCCAAGCCATAGTATCATCAGTTATTTTACTGCCCCGTACACCTATAAAGACTTTATCCTAAGCACATGATTGTTTGCCGAATGTGTACAGGGATCAGGACATCCCTAGTTCAAACCAGTCGTTACGAATTCTTTCAAACTTATTTGCGGCTGGTGCCATCCATGCCAGCGGACTGCTCGACGAGATAATACATGAGCTTCTCGTTTTCACTGCCACTGTTGTTAGCTTGAAGTCATCTGAAGTTAATGACCTAAAAGCAAAGGTGCGTCGCTTCATTTATGAAATTGTAGATTTTGATACCCCTATGTCCTCTTTTGCTCCTTTATCTCTCGGTTACAATTATGCATGGTGCTGGGTTTTGTTTGGAGAATCGAAGATAATAGTTTGCAATTATTAATTAATAATTAGTTTTACCTTGTTTTTAGAGTTATTTATTCAATTGAATTCATAAACTTAGCTGTCATTCCTTAATTTGTTTACAGATTTTCTGGTAAGCTAGATGATAATATGTGTTCTTTACCCCTTTTGTTCTGTTATTTTTCTCTCACTTATAAATATTTGATCCGTTGAAAAAAAGAAAAGGAAAAAAAAAAAAACATGAACTGTCTTCTGAGATGCTGCCTATATAATTTGTGAATTTTAATCAGAAACTCAAAAGTTTCATTATTGAAGAGCAAAATATTTGTATTTTTTTTTATTTTCCATTTTCCATGAATCATCTGTTTCTGATGCAAATCCAATTTCTTTGTAGAGTTTCTCTATCATCAAAATTTTGGTAGACAACAGAGGAAGGGGCATTACTGGCTCATACTTCAGGAACTGGGTTGCTTTTGCTGAAATTTTTTCACAGGTTATAATCTTTAATTCTTTTCGTGTACTACTACTGAATGGAATTAGCTGACAATAATACGAGTTACTTCTAGTTTTCTCATGTTCTAGACTTCTTGTACATGTAGGTTGTTGATTGCAGTGAAGATGCATATGGAAGAGTTTTGTATGAGTCCATTGCTTGCATTACTGTTATGTTATCTTCAGTTGCCCAAGGTCTAAAAGCAGCCTCTTCGGGTTCAGATCATGACATCACTTCTGTTCCTAATGAGACATTTAAAAAGATTTTGGATCATGCTAAAACATCCAGTTTAGTGGACTATTTGTGTCTCTGTTTGGCTACTACGGGTTCCAGTCTCATCTCAGGTTCTTCAGAGATGCTGCGAGCTGCTTGTGAAGCCTGTCGAGCCATCTGGTCGTTGATAGATGCATCAGAAAATCTACACATGAAAGAAAATGCCAAACAATTTCCCCTGAGTGCCATGCAAAATCATTCCTTGGTTCGACTTGACATTAATGATCAGGAGAAAGGTTTATTACACGGCTCAGAATCAGCAAAATTTGCAGATGCAGTAACAAAAGCATTCCTCAGATCAAAGGCAGTACAGGTTTCTATTTATTATTGCCTTCATCAACGTCTAGAGGCTTCATTATGTGCAGGGATTCAGGTATTAACTCTCATTCTTATTATCTAAATTGGAACACATTTTCGCATGAAATGAGCGACTAAACTTATCTTTTCATTTTTCATACTTTTGACATGAAATCGCAGTTGAAGAGTTTTATTCACCATTTCCAATAATAGTTTTAGCAGGAAGATAATACAATTATTATTTCATGTGTCAGCTCTTGTTGAGGTGCTGTCTACATAATGCAATTGTCCCAGGTGTCCTGTGTGGCCTGCCCAATTCCCTACCCGTAACTACTGTTGTCAGTGGTGGAGGGGACGGGACTATTATTTCGGAGATTTTCTCTATATTATATTTATGCACTTCATCTTTCACTAAAGATACACAAACAGGCGAAACAAATAACCCGAAGAGCAAATTAACCAATCCTTCCGTCTTGGTTCTGCATTCTTGCCTAATCATTGCAACAGTTGCACAATGTTTTAAGGCAACCGGAAGAAACTCTGCGTTGTTTATGCTTACAACTTCGCAAAAGAAGCAGGTTTCTCGACTTATGGTCCTTGCCCACTATTTCACTTCAGATGACAGAACAAAAACTTCCTACCAACCTCATAGTGCGTCGGCCCTATTGGCTCTTGCTTCTATTCTATCACTTGAAACCGGATCTTCTGTCGAATCCTCGGTCTCTGAAATAGCACTGCCTTTGATTCCTCGAACTGCCACACTTTACGAGTGCCTCAAAATTTTGTCGGGCGATGAAAATGGAGTAACAACTGCAAATGGTTCTCTCTCATATTGGCACGGCCTTAGGGATGGATGTGTTGGTTTGCTAGAATCCAGGCTGAGGTGGGGAGGACCGCTAGCTGTTCAACAGATGTGTGCAAGTGGCGTTCCTCTGCTTCTAATTGATTTGTTAGCTGGAAACGCTTCAAAAGCTTCTTCCCATGGAATTGACAGCACAAAAGATCAAGTCGGGCTATCACCTTTAGGAGTAGTGTGGACAGTTTCATCAATATGCCAATGTCTTTCTGGGGGCATAACTACTTTTAGACAGGTTATGGTGAAGAGTGAAAATATCAAGCTCATTTCTGACTTGATCGGTGAGGTACATTTCAAGCTCGTAAAATGCTGGGTGGGGCCCGGTGGAGGCAGGGATGGAGTCCGAGATTTGGTGAATGCAGTAATCGATCTGTTAGCGTTTCCTTTTGTTGCCATACAGAGTGCTCCAGGTTTGCCATCAGCTACTGCTTCTGTAAATAGCGGTTTCGTTCTCAATATGGGTTCACCTGGTGGGAGGATGTGCATGGATGACAAGGACATGGTGAAAGTAATCGAGGAAGATTTGGGAAAGTATATTAAAATCCTTTCCGAGGTTAGATCTTGGATCCTCATCCTCTTTCATTTCATGTGTGGATCACAAAGGAAATCATACAAAATCTAGTGGTCCCGTGTTAATGACATTCTTTTCAACTATTCAATAGTCGTTCCTTCCTGTTGGGTTTCTTTAGTTTGTGTTAGGAAAATTCGAAAAACGTTAGCTTGCTTTTGATGTATAGTTTTAGCTTGAAGTGCTGAAGCATAATGGAATCTGAGTAAAACGAGACCTATAGGTTTCTCATTTGATTTTTTCTGAAGTTTCCAGGTGGGAGTGCCTGTTGTTATTCTTCGATGTTTGGAGCATATGGAGTTAAAAGATTTGGGAAGGCCCGTTGCCTTCCTTGCTAAAATGATAAACTACAGACCTCTCGCAGTTCAACTTGTGAGTAAAGGCTTGTTGGATCCTACTCGGTGGAAAAGGTTGCTCGATTATTCAGGCCCGAAAGAAGTCACACTGGATGCTCTTATGATTATTTCGGATTTAGCTCGAATGGACAAGGTTAGCTTCTTTTTCTTCTATTTCTTCTTCTCATTTTCTCTATTCTCATTTTTCGCTTTTGGGTTGTGGAAAATGCAAATATCATCTCATGTTAGTGGCGTCAAAGTATTAAGTTTGGCTTTTATGGTGTACAGGGATTCTATGAATTCATCAACAGGGCTTCTATTTTGGAGCATCTTAAGGAATTTCTTATGCACGAAGATCCCAACATACGTGCGAAAGCCTGCAGTGCTTTAGGCAACATGTGTCGGCATAGCTCCTACTTTTATAGTATATTGGTAAGTAATGAAAGTTGACTATTTTCTTAGGACCAACTAAACCATTTAAATGCTTGGAAGTCTCGTAAAAATACCTGGACTAATCCTTATGTGGTGGGAATTGGAGAAAAAAAACACTAATGGGAGTGTGTTTTCCATTGAATTTTGATCTTTCAGGCAAGTCATCAAATCATTGGCCTTCTAATTGACCGATGTTCTGATCCAGATAAACGCACCCGAAAATTTGCATGCTTTGCTGTAAGTTTGGTTGCTACGCGAGAGGAGATCATTTTCAGTTTTAATCATTTTTCATTCAAAGAAACACATGGCAAATGAAAGACTGGCCTTCTAATACATGGCTTCTTTATGCAGATTGGAAACGCTGCTTACCATAACGACACATTATATGGAGAGCTGAGAAGATCTATACCTCAACTAGGGAATTTGTTGCTTTCCACAGAAGAAGACAAGACAAAATCGAATGCTGCGGGTGCGTTGAGCAATCTCATTCGCAATTCCAGCGAGCTTTGTGAAGACATTGTATCTAAAGGAGCTATGCAGGTACCTAGCTTTCACACATACAAAATCTTCAAATGTCCATTTACACTTTTGGATAAGTTGTATAAAATCTTCACGTCGTTTCAATTGCCGCCTTCACTGGTGCAGGCTTTACTGAAGTTGGTGGCAGATTGTTCATCGGTAGCTTTGAATCCAGTTAAGAAAGATGCCTTAAACGAGTCGCCTCTAAAGATAGCTCTGTTTTCATTGGCAAAGATGTGTGCGCACACACCGTGCAAACAGTTCCTTCGTTCCTCAGAGTTGTTCCCGGTCATTGGGAGGCTTCAGCAATCCCCGGAAAAAGAAATTGCCAAGTATGCCTCGGTCATTGTCAGCAAAGTAGGTGATTCTTGAAGGACGAAGAAGTAACTTGTGATCAGTTTTTGTGAATGAATGTTTTCGGTTAATGCTGTCTATAGAACTGAACTTCGGCATATACGAGAGTTTGCTACAATATTAACGTTGTTGGTTAATAGTTTCGTTTTTATGTTTGCATGGATATGGCTTCTTATATAATAGTTAAATGTATAAATCTTTACTGTGTCATGGTATATGTTCACAGGTATCACACCAACATATGTGTATACTTTTTTGAATGAATAACACCTCGAAAGAGGCTCATATTATTAATGAAAAGAAAACTAAAACAAGCAACACAAATAATCAAAAAAATCTGTCCAATGGTAAACCAATATAATCCCTATGTACATGAAAATCTAAAGAACTAAGACAACAAGACCACCGCATTCTATTACAGTTGATGATCCCAAGATTAGCTAGTTTGTTAGCACACCAGTTAGCTTCACGAAACACATGAGAGAAACGAAAATCCATCCTTTTAGACAAAGAAAGTGCACGGCTCTAATCATTTCGCATTCGCCAAGGAATCTTCAAAGACTTGGAACTTAAGAGAGATATGACTAGTGAAGAATCACTCTCCAACCACAACCTATGCCAACCATTTTCATAGGCGACAGAAATGGCATTTATTATTGCCCATAATTCAGCTTCAAAAGCATGACCTTCACCAAGAAAGATACTGAAACAACCACAAACAAATCCTCTAGCATTCCTAAAAATCCCTCCACAAGCAGACTGTAACGACCCGCCTAGCACAGGCCGTTACCATACATACATACATACCGTACTTATATACTTAGCTTAAACAGCGGAATTTTTTTTTTTTATAACGTAATCACATATGCATATAGATAAATAAGTATAATGATTACTTATTAAAGTTGTTTGGGCGTAATATAAAACTTATAAAATAATTATATGAAATAACAAAATAATAACAATACGCGTAGCGGTGTATTCCCACATTTCACAGTCCGCCAAACCATGCCCTCCATCTTGTATCAAGGGTTGCTGCCAGGCTGCTTACCTACAGCATAGACGTAAGACAGTGAGCTTTCGCTCAGCAAGTACAACTATTCTATACCGCGACACAACATAAATTAATATAAATAACCGAACCTAGTATCTCGTACTTAACTTAATCATACATCATTCCTAACATATCATAACTTATCTTAGCGTATGCATAGCCAATTATGCTTCATTATGCTTACTTATTCATTCATAACTTTCTTATCTTAACTTATCTTGTCTTATCTTATGGGCCCCATAAAGTAAGTGTTCGTACCGGGCGCGCAACTATGAATTGGTTGGGGCGGCCAAACCCTTTCCAACTCAATTCATAGTCCAACCCGACCTAACGCGGGTCGGTACGACACAGGCAATTGCTTGTCATCGTAACTTTTATTATCTCATACTTAATCTTACTTTTATTAATTGGTGAACATGCATCGTGATGTTTCACATAATTAATTTATGATCTTATCCTTAGCATATTGTAACTTTAACATGTTTCTATAATTTGTAACATATAACATAGCATTTGACATTTCATAATTCATAGCATATAACATGGCATACTCAAAACATATTATAACATTTAGCATACTATAGCATATAACATAACATTTTCCTAATATATAACATAGCATTTACAAACAAACATAGCATTTAACAAACATACTTAGGCAAGTATACACAACAAAGCCTATGCTGTAGGCGGAGTTGTACTTACCTTGTTTGTGTTGGTTGTGTCTGATATCGAATTGAGTCCCGTCAGAACACTGCTGCTTACTATATTCTGTGATAAATTAAAAGTAAGGGTTAGAAATGCTGGTAGTAAACCAACATTCTTATATAACCTTAGTTATATGCCCTTACTTAATTTTACGTTATTCTACTTGGTTACATTGAGTAACCCTAGGGTTTAAATCTATCATAATCGGATTGTTTCAAATTTTAGGTTTCAAGGTCTTCTTTCTTTGGAAAAGAAAACCTTATTTTAGGTATAAAATTCTTTTTGTTTAACTTTAAAAACTGGAAATCATAGAATGAGACTTAGCAAAATTATGGACTATTGGAAACTGCCTTTGGAACAGTTCCACAATGTCAATTATCAGTGTTACTGCAAAATTATCCTTTTTCTGTGTTGTTTCTAGAAATCCTGTACAGGATTTTTCTTGTTTCCTGTACAGTTTCCGAAATCCAATTTCATTTAAAAATCAAAGCTGATTTTGAAAAAGTTGTCTTCACGAAAGTTTTAGATATCTAAAAACCCTATAACTTTCGTGTTTTGAGAAAAACTCAGTTCGGCCTTTAACACGTTCAAATTCCTTGTTGAATCAGTTCTGGCCGTGCATTGGTCCTGGGCACGGTCAGACTCGGGTTTCAGTAAAAACCGAGGCCATTGGAGCCTCATTTTACAAAACTGTCCGCGATGTCCCCTAGGAAAAACCTTACTCTACAACTTTCGTGTTTTGAGTTTTTCCAAATTCGGCCTCTAAAGGCCTTAAAATTTGTTTTTCCCGAAACTGGGCAATTTCTACCCGAAATGGCAGTTTTCGGTTTAAAATTTGTTTTACGTCCTATTACGTACACCCTAACTCAACCGACCGCAGCGGGAGCCTAGGACAGTCATGCAACACGTTTCTAACGTTCAAGTCTCACCATGCAAATCAAAATTGATAACATTCAACAAGCATGCAAACCCTAACCATTCAAACAAACATCTAGCATGCAACATTGTAACTACCAACCAAAAACCCTAATCAATCAAGCACAAGCCTTAAAATTTCCTAACTAGGGCAGAAATTAAAAGTGAGCTTATGCTCATACAAACTTTGCTTGAAATACATTTAAATTTCCCAAATGAAATTCAAATGAAAACTTAGGGATTTTAGGGATTTTACCTTACTTTGGCTCTAGATTTGGCTTGCCCTTTCTTCACCAACAGCCGGCCAATAGTGCTAATTGGCTCCTAAAATTTGCAACTCCACTTGCTTCAATACCCGGCCACTCCTAGCTTCAAAACCTAGCCACCACAAGCTTTTCTCTCCCTTTTTCCTTTCTCCCTTGCAGCCGGCCTCCTTGGCCAATTGGACACCAAAAATTCTTCAACTCTTTTTGCTTGCTTCCACAAGAAATCCGATCACCCTAGAACTAGTTTCCCTTGGTTTCCAAATTTTTTTCCTTGTTCTTGCTCTAGCTTGGAAGTCCAGATTTTTGAGGAGGAAAATTGGCAAAGTTTAGCTAAGTTTTCCAATTTTTTTGAATAATGGCAACCCCTATTTATAGAGGTTGGAAACTTCTTCTAATTGCAACTCTAGTCCCTAAAAAAAATCAGAAATTCACCTTGGGGGGGGGGCATGTGGCCGGTCAAGGGTGGGCTAGAACCATCAAATTCTTTCCAAATTTTTCTTTAATTAACTTAATGATGTCATAAATATAAAGTAAGATGATGCAAGCTTAACTAAAGCTTGTTTGCCTTCTTTCCTTAATAGGCAGTCCACTTAATTCCAACACAGACATTTCTAGTACTGTGCTTACTAATACACAATACTGTTATGTCATAATGCAGTCTAAAATTTATCTGTGTAAAAATGGACAGTATAAAATTTCTCTTATTTCATAAAGTCCTTCTGCCCTTTAATTCTACTTAATAAGCTTGATTTTCTAGGGTGGTTTTGAATCCTCAACATATCATTTTATTCGTAAAAACGGTTTTAAACCGTATAATTTCTATACTGCAGATTATTTAATCGTACAGTCTTTTCTTTAGCTTTTTGGGGTCAACCTTCGGCTTTCTCGTCCACCATTGACTTTCTTGTCAACCGTTGACTTTCTCGTCAAGATTTGACTCCCCTGGTCAACAGTTGACTTTTGGGTCAACCGTCGACGTTTTTGGTCAAACTTTGACCAACATAAAAATTTTGGCAATTTTGTTCATTTTTACCTAAAAGGTCGTTTGCTTGACTAGGCAATCATTTTCGAGTCTTATAAAGTTATAAAAACTCACAAAACATAATAAAAACCCTTAACTGGGCTTTTTCCATAAATACATTTATGGTTCAATTTAAATTTCTATACAAGAAATTATGATCGCTGAAAAACTAGGTATTACACAGACACACCAGGAGCACCTTTAGCTGAGCCATCTGTGTTTACCTTCACCCAACCTGATGGAGGAGCGATCCAGAAAACTGGAATACACTTAGGACCGCGAGATAAAACCCGTGAAAGACGCAACTTATGAAGAATGCGATTCTCCAAGGCAGAATTGTAAGAATTTCCCATTTTGAAAAGCCTAGAAGACCTGATATAGCTGAGAATGAACGTGCAAGCAGATTTGGGACTCACACTAAACCCTTCAAAGCGCACCTTATTTCTATGGTCCCATATGAACCAACAACCAGCCATAAAAGCAAGGAGCCAGAGCTTTTTGACAAGAGGACTGAAATTGGTTTTAAGAACCGAGCACCACTATTGCAGCGAACTTTGTGATGAAAAACTCATAATCCAATTCCAAATACCAACAGAAAAAGGGCATTCCATCAAAAGATGAAGAATAGACTCCTCGGCCTTACCACAAAAACTACAACATGAAGCAAATTGCAAACCCCGAGCCTTTAAAATGACATCCACTGGAAGATTCTCATACATCAATCGCCAAACTAAAAAAGAGAAGCGAGGAGGAATAAAATGAGCCCAGATTTTACTACCCCGACAAGTAACTGCTGCATGGGAACGAGAAAAATCATAGGCTTCTTTAGTAGAACAAGCCCCAGATTTAGAAGGAGACCAAGTCAAACAATCCTCCAAATCAAAAGGAATGACAACCTTTTCAATCAAACTCCAACAAACTGGATAAGCCTGCTTAAAGAAATCTGGAATGTTCCATTTACCGTCAACCACAAAATCTCTAACCAAGGCCCTAAAAGAAGACTTTAGATGCATTGGAATGCCAACAACATCCGCCAAAACAACACCACACCAATTATCAAACCATTACTACTAACAAGCCACCGAGAATCAAGAATGAGAGAACCAACTAAGCCTTTCAAACCTGGCCAAATAGAAGATAAACAATAATAATTTTTTAGCTCCAATCTACTTTTGAAGTTGTCTGCATCTGAAAAAGACATAACCAGCCCCTTCATCATGGATAATATTCCAAGCAAGCTTTTTTAAAAGAGAGAAATCATATTTTCTCAAATTCCTTACCCCAAAACCTCCCTTCTCGAAAGGAAAACAAATGTTCTCCCAAGCAACAGAAACTAGCTTCCTTTTATTCACATCGCCTTTCGAAATAAAATTCCTCATACTCCTTTCCAAAATGACGATAAGAGAGGATGGCCATTTATAAACCGAAAAAGAATGGACAAGCATACTGTAAGTAGAACTCTTTACAAGCACAAGCCTCCCTGCAAAAGACAGCAACATTCCTTTCCAAGAAGCAAGCTTAGCAACAACGTTATCAACAATAGGCCTAAGATGACAACTTCTTGGCATACCTCTGAAAATAGGCACACCAAGATAGGAAAATCAGCCATTTTCCAACAAGTGCAGAAATGCTCAGGCTAAGAACCTCCTCAGCAATACAAAAAACTCCACGACCGCAACCAAAAAACCACCCAACAAGACTTCCGTTAACCAAAACAGAAATCCTAGATGATTGCAAGATGTTCTCAATCCAACCAACGAAGTCCACCGAGAACCCGAAAGACTTTTAACACCTCCAAAAGAAAGTCCCACCTCATGGTGTCAAAAGCCTTCCTAATGTCTGCTTTAATAGCCATATTACCCCACAAACACCTTCTTGTCAAGACAATTGAAGTTCTCCGAAACAAAAACAATAGCTTGAGAAATTTGTCTCCCCTTTATTAAAGCAAACTGATTTAATTTCCACATCAGGCAATCCACAAAGAATACCATTTTCTTCCTCTGAAACCAATCTAGGAATGACCTTTTGGACCATTTCCAGATTACTAACGACACCAGAATCTGAAAAAAGCTGCACAATATGCGTTTTAACCCCCTCCATATCAGTAACCACCTCCCCGTCTATCACTGTGTGAGAAATATAACTTTTTGCCCCTTTGATTTTCGCCATAGTGTGGAAAAACCTTGTGTTTCTATCACCATCTTTTAACCGCTTAGTACGCACACACACACACACATATATATATATATATATGTATTTCATAAGAAACTTTGAAATCAAGTTATGGTTGCAAATTGATGAAATAGCAAGTTTTCTTACTCCATCAAAGCTAACACGTGACCTTTCCTTCCACTCGACGAAACAAGCTCGAGACCTGCAATCCTACACGTAGGGATGTCAATATTCCCCGCGGAGACGGTTGCGCAGGGCTTCGATCCGAATTACCACAAATTATATTATGCATATTACTAATTATATCTTTTTCACTAAAAAAGAAAAAGGAAATTTTTAGTTAGGAATCCCCGCACCCGACTCCGTCCCTTTTTAGGCAAGGATAGGACGAGGACGGGGATGGGGATGGTTTTAAGAGTTAGTGATGGAGATGGGAAAGCAATCTCCATTCCCGTCCCGTCTTATTACCATCTTTAACTCCAAGTCTTCAGCTTGTCCTAAGATGCACAACCCTACTCCAAGCTTCCTTGCATGTCTTAGGTCCAAGATGTACTCTAAGCATAGATGATCTGCCTTCAGTCTCACTAACTTGCTCCAGATTGGAATGCAAAACAAATGCAAAAGTTGAGGGTAACAGAATTTTATATATGTTGATAAACGGTTGATTACATTAATATCCATCTAAAAGACATTGTTTTTTTTTTTAAATGTCTAATTTCAAATAATGACAATTTTTTTTTCGTTATTCTTGGCCATTTTAAACTTATAGACATTTTTTTAATGTATATAATTTAAATGTATATATTTTTAATAATACATGCGATCAATTAAAAAAAAAATCTCTGATAATTATATTTTGTATGAACACCCTCATAACTTTTTGAATTTGATAATTTAGTTCTTGAAATTTTTTTTAGTCCGCAATCAATCCCTTGAACTTTTAGTTTTTGGCACATTCTAACCTTTTTGCTCGAGTCCATTAAAATTTGGATTTTTTTTTTCTTTCATGTCACTTGCACGCCGTACAACCTTATAATGCCACCTTAAACTCTAGACTTCAATCATTTTAAGCAGACAAGTACCACAAATACTCATGTTTTGGTTCGGTTCTATAGTCATGCATCAGAATACTAATATTTCATTTGGGATTTTAACTTAATTTCAATTAAATTATATTTTTTCATATCAGTTTTTGTTTTTATTTTTTTTTCTAAAAATAAAAATTATAACTAGTTTTTGAAAAATCAATTAACTCTAATTTAAAAATTTTATCTCAAATCGGCGAATCATACGCAGGCTAAGATACACAAACTAACTTTTATATTACCTATTGTGTAGGCACTCCTCAGCAGCCGTACAAGAACGTTGTAGAAGGTAATTATACGTACACTCTATATCACACTTCTAGTTGATATTGGTTCAGCCTAGCCTTTAGACAACACTCTTCTTGTGAAAAGATCGAGAATTTCAAATTTTTTTCTACGTCGAATATGAAAATCTGTGAGATTTTTGTTCTTAATAGAAGTTTAAATGCAGGTACAGTCAACCGTTGGAATTTAAAAAATCAATGAATGACAAAGCTGTATTACTCGAGGTCCCGATAAAAACCACTCAGATTTACCACCTAGAAGAGTTCAACAAGCTAAATATTCCTCTAAGAAGGAAAATCCTTATATTTTATCGAACAAGTCTTCACCTGATCAAAATAAAGTCGGATACTGATCAAGATAAATATCATTATTGTAAAAGTTTTTTTTTTTTTTTTTAATTTGGCAATTTACTTTCTAAATTTTTTTTTTGACAAGATTTTGCACAATCAATCCTTATTGCTCACATATATTAAAATTTGGTTGTTCTTTGCATATCACCTACACGTGACAACCCAAGAAGTTCATTTTTTGTTTTTTTTTTGAAAAATTTGGTCATTGTTACTTTAATTTTAATACAGTTATTTTCACAATTTAGATTTAAGTTTGAGTCATAATTGAATTAGATTAAATTTTTTAAATGAATTATACTGACATTAAATAGAAATGAACAACAATGCTATTCTTGAGCCACCATGCGCAAATTATGTGCGACAATGCCGAAATATTTAAAAAGGCAGTGATGTTGAGATCACCATGGTTTGGCTATCGGGAACCCTAGTTGAATAGGAAACTCTAACAGAGGGTTTTTTGTAATGACTTATGCCTTCTTTTAGTATGATATTATTTGTTTTGGATCTCGTGTTTGCACGGTTTTGCTCATAAGATTTAACCTTAAAAGGCTTCATACCATTAGGAGATGGTCTCTTTACTTATGAACCGTCACACATATCCATTCTAAAGTGATGTGGCGACTGCACAGCTTATATTTTTTCCTTCTAGACTGATGACTGTTATAATCACCTCTCCTTTTGGGGGCTTAACATTCTCGTTGGGTATAGGTTCTGATACCATTTGTAACGGCCTATGTCTCTCTTTGGTATGATATTATCCGCACTTTGGGTCTCGTGTATGCACAATTTTACTCTTGGACTTTAATCTCAAAAGACTTCACACCATTATGAGGTAGTCTCTCTACTAATGGACTATCGCATATATTCATTTCCAAACGATGTGAAACTGCACAACTTACCTTTCTTTTTCCTTTCTTTTAGAGACTGTTGACTGTCATATTTTTCTTGCCACGCGAGCCATCTTTTTGTCCACAACCTATTGTTCTCCTTAAACACGTTTCCACTGAATTGAGCATTCATCTAGACTTTCCTCGTCTTGACTACGTTGTTATTTATATATTTATTTTTTGAAACGGACAACGTTGTTATTTATTGTTTATTATCATTACTTTTATTTGTAATGACTTAATTAAACAGTCTCAAATCCACAACTAATACTGTCTTTTCTGCACGTACAATTTCATTTGCTTCAACATTTATGGTGCTTGCTTTTGAGCTATTTTGCTTGACTATGTTGTTATTGTTATCAGGGCCTCCGCTCACATTGTAAAGAAATTTTTTTTTGAAGGATTATCATTAATTAATTTTAAATGAATGTATTCGTACTAATTTTTATTTTTCTCCTATTTTATATGAAGAATCATTAAAAAACCTCCACTCTATTTAGAATAAAATTATGTCCTTATTTTTATAAGAAATTAGCTACCACTGACAAATATGCTGGCTTCACCTCTAATTGTTAATGTAAATTAATCTCGTTATGGTTACTATTATTAGTGCTGCTCTAAACAAGTCAAACTAGGTATTGATAAACAATCAAAACAAATAGATCCTTGAAACCCTAAAACGTGTCCAAGGGTCTTGCTTTGTTTAACTCTTATCTCTTGGTTGCATTTTTCTAGTCTTTACTTTGATATATATATATATATATATATATATTTATTCTGACTCGATCTCATATGTGTCTCCAAATTTTAAGTTGTTTTCAATTTGTCATTCGAACTTTAAAAACTTTCTTTATCATATGTCTTCTGAATTTTAGATTAGTTCTACTTCACCCATTTTTGTTAGTACTAGTTTGTTACTAACAGAGAAAAAAGTAAACTTAGTCTCGCCGGGGGGGGGGGGGGGGGGGGGGGTGGGTGGGGGGGGAACACACACACTCACAGAGACACACGATCCTTACTCTGATCCCAGTTTTTTCTTATAGTTTTAATGAAAATTCTAACAAATGTGGTTAAACAATATTAATTCAAAATTTAAAAGGTAAATTAAAATGTTAATGACCTCAAAGTTGAGTTAATACATTTAAGGATGATCATTTTTTAAATCTTAGGATATGTAGGGAGAGAGAGGTTCTTTCTTTTATGATACTTGGTATACAATGCCTTCAATCAGCTCTCCTGTTTACAGAAGATCAAAATTATGATGTCTTGAAGGATTTTAGTCTCTTCTCTAATCCATTACTTCATCTTTTCTTTCCTGTCAAATAATTAATCATAAATGTCAAGATCCTTCAACTAAATCCCTTCACTTCTTTCCTATCAAACACACTCTAAATATATCTTTTTATGTGTGTATAAATAAATAAATAAATATATATATATATATTGGTCTCGAATTGCTTGGATAATATGGTTTGGTCTAAAAAGCAACCTCAAATTACAAGTTGGGTCGAGCTACATGTTAGGTTTCCACCTTTGATTCCTTCCTACCCTGAAAAAGAGACTTGGTTCTTGCTTTTTTTTAGCTTTCTTGCTTGACTACATCGTTGTTAATACTATCATTAATTTAATAATTGATCGTAATACATTATGGTTACTTTTTTCTTCGTTTTGAAAATGGATATAATACAACTAGTACCAGTTCACACCTTAATGGCCTTCTACATGAAACATGACACCGATAAACAATTATTTTCCCTGTTTTCGACTACGTTGTTATAATTATAATTAATTAATCTTGATAGACTAAACAAGTCCTAGGAGGGATTGAAAAAGCAATGTACTAATTATGACCTAAAATTCCAAAACGTAATGTGTATATCTATACACAGGTCTAGAACGTATAGAATTTTCTCTCACAATAATAAAAGCTATAAAAAGTGTGAATTAACTACCACTGACAATTATGCTGGCTTCACCTCTAATTGTTAATGTTAATTAATCTCGTTTTGGTTACTATTATTAGTGCTGCTCTAAACAAGTCAAACTAGGTATTGATAAACAATCAAAACAAATAGATCCTTGAAACCCTAAACGTGTCCAAGGGTCTTGCTTTGTTTAACTCTTATCTTTTGGTTGCATTTTTCTAGTCTTTACTTTGATATATATATATATATATATATATTATATATATTTGTTCTGACTCAATCTCATATGTGTCTCCAAATTTGAAGTTGTTTTCAATTTGTCATTCGAATTTTAAAAACTTTCTTTATCATGTCTTTTGAATTTTAGATTAGTTCTACTTCACCTATTTTTATTAGAACTAGTTTGTTACTAACAGAGAAAAAAGTAAACTTAGTCTCGGTTAACTTTTTGTGTAAGAATTTTTGTTAGAGAGAGAGAGAGAGAGAGAGAGAGAGAGAGAGAGGGGGGGGGGGGGGGGGAAACACACACACATACACACACACGATCCTTACTCGCACCCCAGTTTTTTCTTATACTTTTAATGGAAATTCTAAAAATGTGGTTAAACATGATTAATTCAAAATTTAAAAGGTAAATTAAAATGTTAAAGACCTCAAAGTTGAGCTAACACATTTAAGAATGATCATTTTTTAAATCTTAGGATATGTAAGGAGAGAGAGGTTCTTTCTTTTATGGTACTTGGTATACAATGCCTTCAACCATCTTCTCCAATCCATTAATTCATCTTTTCTTTCCTGTCAAATAATTAATCATAAATGTCAAGATCCTTCAACTAAATCCCTTCACTTCTTTCCTATCAAACACACTCTAAATGTATCTTTTTATGTGTGTACGTATAAATATATATATATATATATATATTTTGGTCTCGAATTGCTTGGATAATATGGTTGGTCTAAATATGAAAAGCAACCTCAAATTACAAGTTGGGTCGAGCTACATGTTAGGTTTCCACCTTTGATTCCTTCCTACCCTGAAAAAGAGACTTGGTTCTTGCTTTTTTTAGCTTTGTTGCTTGACTATGTCGTTGTTATTACTATCATTAATTTAATAATTGATCGTAATACATTATGGTTACTTTTTTCTTCGTTTGGAAAATGGATATAATACAATTAGTACCAGTTCACAGCTTAATGGCCTTCTACATGAAACATGACACCGATAAACAACTATTTTCCCTGTTTTCGACTACGTTGTTACAATTATAATTAATTAATCTTGATAGACTAAACAAGTCCTAGTAGGGATTGAAAAAGCAATATACTAATTATGACCTAAAATTCCAAAACTTAATGTGTATATCTAATCACAGGTCTAGAACGTATAGAATGTTCTCTTACAATAATAAAAGCTATAAAAAGTGTGAATTAGCAAAGATGATCACTTATAATTAAACTGTAGGCCTAAGAAATCGATTAGAATTTTCTCTCACAATAAAAGCTCTAAAAAGTATGAATTAGCAAAGATGATCACTTATAATCAAACTGTAGGCCTAAGAAATCGATTAGATATATTATCTTAACTTTAGGACCGACTCTCCAATGAGATCAACTTCAAAGACGGTTCTAGGTGCCATGTGATCTTCAATAACTAATCACACTAGAATTCTAGCATTGATGAAGCTGACTAAGCTCCCGTTTGTTATCATGTTTTAAAATTACTTTTCAGTTTTTTTTTTTTTTTTTTAAGACTTTTCTCTCAAAAATATTTAGAATTTATAATTTGAATTGTGGATTTGAATCCGCGATCCAAACAAAACCCTGAGTTGTCAATAAACATTAACCTGCTCCAACACTGAGTTGGCAATATTCAGATTTCCAACTACACAAAATCCTTGAATTATTCAGATTTCCAGCTTATCTGTTAGTTCAAATAAACATCAAATTCCCGAATTTGATAGTGAAAATCTAAATCAAAACTACAAGATCATAAACCTGAATTAAGCTCAAATAACTTAAGGCCTATATAATATAAATTAAATCTGAGAAAAAGATAAATATGAACTTATAAATAATAAGTAAACTTAAATTAACCCAAAGCAAAATCCTAAAATGAACTAAATATCATAAGTTTTATTATTATTATTATTATTATTATTAGTATTAGTCCTCACACATTTTACAAATTCCTGTCCTTCCTACCTCCGAAGGATGGGAAGAGACTTGGTGCTTGGTGTTTTAGCTTTCTTGCTTGACTAGGTCGTTGTTGTTATTAATATCATTAATGTAGTATAATTGGTGGTAATACATCAGGATTACTTTTTTCTTTGTTTTGAAAATGGATATAATACAAGTACCGGTTCACACCTTAATGACCTTTTATGACAAGAAACACGACACCGATAAACAACTATTTTCCCTGTTTTGGACTGCGAGCCCGACAGCACACCTTGAGGCGCGTAAGAGACAAATTAGTGTTTGCTTTTGAGCTTTCTTGCTTGACTACGTTGTTATTATTAAGATTAATTAATCTTGATAGTCTAAACAATTCCTGGTAGGGACTGATAAGCAATATAATAAATATAACCTAAAATACCAAAACGTATTGAAGGGTTTTACTTTGTATATCTCTTATCTTTCGGTTACATTTTTCCTAGTCGTTGCTACTTTGATATTATTTAATAAAACCCTAAACATATAAAGAAATGTTGGCTTACAATAAAGATGATTTTGGTAATCCTTCCTTTAACTCGACTTTATATATGTTATAGTAATTAATTAACTAAACAAAGTCTTGGTGGGATTGAAAAACAATTATGACAAACAGGAAAACAAAAGTCCTAATACGTGTTGAAGGGTTTCTCTTTATGCATGAACTTGGGCCCATACTGCTTGGGTGATCTTTTGGAAAGAAAATATTAAAAAACGAATTAGATAAATAACTATTATCCATTTTTTTTAACTCTCCTTTTCTCTTACCTAATAAAATAAAGAATTACTATATAATCCTATCCATCACTCACATTCCCTCTAATCTTCTCATCCCTCAGACCCCATATAATCTCAATTAAAAGCAACCTTAGGTGTCGTTTGGGATAGTAACTCCATCTGGATTCCAAAATTCCAATTTTACATCAACTTTTCTTTATTTTTCGTTTTCAAAAAACTCAAACTTTAAAAGTATATAATTTTCTTGTTTCAATTCAAAAGATAATTTTTATGTCAAAATGCTTGTAACGACGAGACGAACAAGATAAAATCCATTTTACATACATATATTTTTTTCTGAACACATTTTGAATTTTGCACTATTTTCTATACCACATAATTTTTTTTTTCAAAAGTTTCCCTTCAAACACACATTTCTAACCCAACCTCCAAAACACCAACTCTAGATATCCTCCCAAATGGGCCCTTAAATTATACAGTGTTAAGCTTCACGTTAGTCTTTCACCTTTTAATTTAGAAAAAGCTATGTGAAAGTGTTTTCCCTCATCACAAGTTCTCACTAATCATCGTTACGTTTTTATTAGCTAAAACTTAACAACTATTATTAAGCAGAAATATTGTAACTAATTGGTGTGTATTATACGACAAGTTAGACTATTCTATTAGATTACAATGGAGGGTCGACGGATACCTAGTTCTTATATGTATATACAATTGTGCCAGCGAAAAGAAAGAAAGAAAAAGAAAAAAAAAAACAAAACCACAATTATGACATTTTTGTTGACTAATAAAAATGAGAATCAAAATGAGTATCACTACAACAAATTATATTGTAGATTTAGCTACAACCATACAAATGTACGCAAACACAGTTTTGTGACATCATAAAATTTGGATAATTATCTCTTGTCTGACTGACGGCTATAGAGGTCTGATAAATGTAACTTGTTTCCTAATTTATGTAACTACTCGATGTAATCTTATGTATAACATATTATATTTTGAAACTTTTACTACAAGTGACAAGTACACATTAATGAGATAGTTTAATAAGACATTAGTTTTGATGCTACGACCATTAGACATGAGACTTCTATACACGCTTGCGTCTGACACAAAAATTCTCACAAAAAAAAAAGAAAAACTGAAGAAGAAGAATAAGAAGAATGATTTTAGTTAAACTTACACAATTATAACTTATCATAATAATTATTAGTGAGTTTGTAGCTCACTTATTTTAATGGAATACTCCCTCCTCCAGCACCCGGCCGTCCGGTGGGGGAGAGAGAAAGAGAGAAAAAGAAAGAGAGAGAGAAAAGCGGGGAACAACCTAACAGACTAATTAATATAATCTAAGATACTATCCGATACAAACTAAAACACTAATCGTTACAAGTTTCATTTGTATCTGACACAAATGAGGTGCCGAACACTAAAGTAATTGTATAATTTAACCACTCTTAGGCGGTACTAGGAGTAATGCCGACTACGGTTACGTTTCAGTGGTATTTTTCTATATTCTTCTTTCAATTTATATGTTTGTACTTTATTTTTGTATTTCCTTTTATTTTGTTTGTATGTTTAGGGTTCGCGAACCCCAATGATACTAGAGGTTGGTTTTCAAAAACTTTTCTCTAATCTTAAAGATGTGGAAATTCCCACTAATTTGGATAATAAGCTACTTGGAGGATTTTACCAAAAATTAACTTCAAATTGACATGGGTCAAATATTACTCAACCGCACAAAAATGTTACATTTTATTGAAAGTGGCAAAATTAATAATTATTGAAAATTATGGGTGAATTTCAGAATACTATAATGTGTATTTATTTACTTTTATTTGAATTTTCTTGAGATTCGGGATTATTCTATTTATATAAAATAAACTACTCTAAGAATTTTATAAATTAAAATTCAAAATAGACATTGGTCGAATACTTCCAACCACACAAAAAGTTATATTTTATTGTATTTATTTACTTTTATTTGAATTTTCCCCATTCTTATTTATAGAAAATAAACTACTCTAAGGATTTTATAAATTAAAATTCGAAATAGACATTGGTGGAATACGATCCAACCACACAAAAAGTTATATTTTATTGAAAGTGATGAAATTATAAATTATTTAAAATTATGGGTAATTTCGAAGTGTTTGTGCATTTATTTATTTTTATTTGAAATTTTTTTAGATTTGTGATTAATTACAGGATTATTCTATTTAAACCCTCCACATTAACATATCCGGTTTTGGGTTGTGACATCAAAAGTCCTATATTACGGATTAAAAAAAAAAGAAAATAATTATAAAAAAAAAAAGTTCCCCAGCTGATCAACCACGGAATTGATTAGACAGGCACAGGGGGGGGGGGGGGGGGGGGGGGGTGGTGGTGGTGGTGGTGGGGAAGCAAGCTTGAAACGAAGGAAGATCTGACTAAATTGATCTTGTGGCAAACTTAAATAAATTGTCAATTTAGAAGACTCTATCAATTCTTGCCTAAAGAATCCGCACTTTCTGTCCATTTCAGAAAGTTTATCGTATCCCTTCATTTTCAAACTTTTCTCATTAGTCTAATCCATTCTCATCCATTTCCCCTTCTTTATATAATAAAATTCTCTTTATTTTATTTTATTTTTTGAAACTTTTCTTAATTTTATTTTTCTCAAACCAAGTCTCAGGTCATCCAACTATGTATATTGAGGGGAAAAAAGTGATAAAGCTATACATGTGGTAGGAATGAAAAGAAGAAAAAGGAGGAGGCAAAAATTACTGACACTACCTTTTTTGTGATAGCGTCGGTAAACAACAAAGTCTCCAATGCTTTTTTGCGGTTGGGATCTCTGTAAATAAAGGGCACCATAATTTTTTAGAGAGGTTAGAGAGGAAAAAATAGAGAGTTTGACGGTCGTTGAAGTTATTTCTCTTGTAAATTTCTTGAACATCATAACTAATTATTGTAATAGTAAAAAGAGGACGTAGTCTCATTTTGAGACGAACCACTATTAATCTGGCATGTTCATGTTCAACTAGTTTTTTATTTTTATTTTTTTTATTTTTAAATTGCTTCAATAATATCGAGTTAATAATTAGGTGTGTACTTCTCAATAAATTTTAACGTGTTTGCAGGGTTCAAAAGTAATAGTGGAGTTGCATTGCAATTTGCAGGCAGGGATCATAGCTAGTCAATGATATCACTTCCTAGTTCTCACAGGCGGGTTGACCTTGACTCTTGTGTTTTTATACACCAAGACCTCTTGGGAATTTTATGAGCATTTATTTTTAACCGAATTCGACTTCAAGTTTTAGTCAGACCGTGTTGAACGGTTCATCCTTGTAGGAAAACTTGAAAGTAACACCCCACGGAGGCATGTATGATCAAGTGAGGACGGTGATATATATATATATATATATATATTTAAATTCCTTTTAAAATTTTACGGTCTTTCTATTCTGTTATCAATTCAAATTTATTATTCTTAGGATATTTCATAAGGACTTTTTTTGTTTTTTTTTGTTTTTTTTTTCTCTTTAAAAGTAACACATTTTGGTTATTCACATATTTGAATCTCTTTTAAAAAGTCAAACTTTAAAAATTCATGAGTTAATTATTTCAAGTCGAAATGAGATAATTTTTTTAATTGTATAAAAATCTCAAAAGGAACTAAACAAGAATTATGTTTCTATTTTTTTTTAAACAAATTTTAAGTTTTTATACTTTTTCATTTTTATTTTCAATAAGACGTATATTTTCAAAACTCAACTCAATTACAATCAAAATATTTTCAAAGCTCTAACTCCAATTATCCCCCAAACAGGGGCTAAGTCTTACTGCAAATTTTATCCTTCAGTCAAAACTTATTGTCATATTGAAAGGGGAAAAAAAACTTAGAACTTAAAAAGGAAGAGAGATAATGATTGACTAATAGTTTGGTTGCACCTCGTGACACGCAAACATATGCATTTAAATTCAGTTAGTGCTGTTAGTAAAATATTTACATGATCAGATTTGTATTATATATACACACACGCTGCCTTAGAAGCTGCAAAGTCTTATCCTTCTGCATTTCAAAATTACACGATCGGATCATATCAGAATCATCATTATCTTTCCTCCTCGATGGCGGCCGGCAGCTTATTACGGGTTCTTCTCTGCTTGTTGATCTGCTTCCTTCTACTCTTCCATCTTTCCTTTGCCGGGTAACTGAATATTGTCTTGCCTCATTTCTGTAGTGAATTAGTTTAACCAAGTTTTATGCATTTGATATGGTTGCATGTATACAGACGAGGATATTTAATGGCCAACAACCCACTGTCGCCTCCTCCGCCGCCAGTTGATGGAACTCAGGTCCATCAACAACCATGATCAACAACAACAAACCTCATGATCCGCATGTTATATATGTATATTTTGCAATTAGGTGCAATTAAAAATAAATAAATATAAGTAATAACTGGTGATCATTAGTTACAATTATATATATGATACATAAATAAATATTTACTTCATGATTTGTATAACGAATGATCAATTGCTAAACCAAGTATGTTTCTTTGCTTCTAATTTTTCAACTTTGTGTCATCAGATAATTTTACTCGTAAACACATTTTTGAGTCCAAAGTTATTGTGTCTAAAAACAGGGAGGTATTTGCTAAATTTGTTTTTTTTTTTTTTTTAAGTTGTTTTGAAGATCAAAAAACAGAATTTTAGGTGTTTGGTAAAATGACTAAAGTAGATATTCTATATTTTTGTCCAATAAATACTCTGGCATATACATATTTATTCTATTACCTGATCTAGCTTTTCTGGTTGTTATATGTATCAAATCTCATTGCTTCTTTATCCTTTCACGTTTAGTACTTTCTGTTTCGTTGAATAATTTTTTCTAAATCAACAGAAGATCAAATATCTTCTGGCTGAAGTGTTTCAACCTGTTAATTGAATTTTTATCGAGTTTTTGTTCATTTGTTAACCTTTGGACTTTTTTGTTGATTTTTTTTTGGGTAATTTTTTTTTCAAAAAAAAAAAAAAAAAATCCTCTTGATAGTCTCTTGACGATCTGTATCAATGAAATTAAAAATAAAAAATGAAGCTATTTCTTATTTCTTTCTCAAATTTAGAGATGTAAACTTATACCACGCATTTATGTGTGAGTGTGTGAGATGTAAACAAAAAATAGCTTGTTTGAACACTTTTCTACATCACTTTTTCTCTAAGAAAAGGGTGAATTTCGGTTTTAGCCTTCGAGGAACAGAAGTTGTCTCACTTTGCCTTGAAAGAACTAGAATGGCACGCCACCGGCATATAAACTTGAAAAATATTTCACTATTGGTACCTATGTGATAGAATCGTTAAAAAGTGATGAAATGAAACACGAAAGGCTAACGTGATGGATGGGTCAAGAGTTTAAGCATCTCTAAGACAGAAACAACAAAATATTTTTTCCTCCTGAAATTAAAGACATCAATTTTAGGCAAATTTGTAATTTAAAGTGGTCGATATTCCTCAACTTTTGTTAATTAATTTATTCTAATATACTTCTTTAGTGTTCGTTTGGATCAATGGTAAATTAGGATTTTTTAGACTTTCGCATTTAAATTGAATTTATGAATCTAGATGTAAAAAATTTAAATTTAGAGTGCATTTAGATAGTTTTGTTAAAGGCAATATTTTGAAAAAACAAGCATGATACAAGAGCTTAAAATGTGAATTTTGGATTTGTATTTGAGTTGAATTGTTATGAAAAGTCAAATATTTTTATTGCATTTGAATGTTTCATCACCAACCAAACACACGTTGCATTTAAGTTTGTAAAAAGTCCTAATTGGAATGGTGATCCAAACAAGAGCTTATATTTTCCTCCTAATAAAAAGAAAATTAGCAAATAACTACATGTTCAATTAATTAGCAAGTTTTCTAAGAAACTCCACCAAATTGCTTACCCATGTCGTTTCCTTCCTCTCGACGAACAAGCATACTACAAGAAATAACATTTTCTAGGACGACAAATAAGTTGTCGTTGTAACAAATTAGAGGTCAATGAATGACAATCAAGTCATTCAGCAATCACATTTTTTGCTGCTGAATGATTAACTAACACCCAAAGAATTCGTGGTTGATGACGCTATTTATCTTTTTTTTTTTTTTTTTTTTTTTTGGTGAAGACATTAATGAAAATGTTGTCACTGAAAGATTTGTACTAACATGTTTGCGATGAGAATGTTGCCGTTGTAGTTTTAATATGTTTTAGTACTTATAGCGACGACCCTGCGTCGTGGCTAAATATTTCCTCGCTAAAATGTCCAATTCTTGTAGCAATATATATAGATGATCTACTTTCACATGTCCCAAGAAACTTACTCGGAATTGGAATGCACAAGTGCTTAAGTTGAGAGCAACACAGTAAGCCTAGAACACTTAGAATTTTCTCTCACAATAAAAGCTATAAAAAGTGTGAATCAACAAAAAGACGATCACTTTCAATCAAAGCCCTAGCCTAAGAAATCGTCTAGACATTTCAAAATTGATTCGAGGTCACGTGATCATCAATTTGTAAATATTCAAACTTGAACTCTATTATTCAGAAAACACGTTGTTTGGTGGAAATTATTTTGTCTTCTTTGTTTAATTTATTGTTAACCATTGGATTCAAAGTCACCAAAACGTGTGTTGAACGGTTCCCTCACCTTACAGTATTGACTTGCCGTTGCTTTATTGTGTGAATCCGCATTATGCCTACGTCCACGAATTAGGGGGGAAAAAAAGAAAGATTCGTTTATAAAAAATAATAATAGTGATGATAGAGTTTGGTGACCCGGGTTCTCTTTGGCTCGGCCCAAAAAGCTTGTGGTGCGGTATTTATGGTGGAGCTTTTATTATGATATTTTTTTGGGGCTCTGTGGTGGTAGTAGTTTCTGTTGGGATTTATATGTGTCATAAGGATAGAAAATCAATATTAGAGATTTTCTGTAAATATGACATTTTGATATTAATAAAAAGAAGTTATTCATGTTTAATAAGTTGTGTTCTATTTACTTTCATTTGTTGATTGTATGATTATTTTGAGCAAACATAAAATACTCCTAGGCTGTTGGTTATATATCAGATTACCATATGTATACGGGTATACATAGAAAACTTGGTAATTTGATAACAGTCTAAATAAATAGTCCACAATCGATAGAAAAAGATTTAGGGATCTTATTCATGATAAGATTGTAAAGGTTGTCTACTTCCTTGGAGGGATGGTTTGTCTTGACCATCAAATAGGTTCTGAGTAGAAACTTAAATGTATACCAATATTGAGGTATGACGTTGGACTAGACCTAAAATATTAATTGATTCGGTTTACTAATTCCGTTTATAAGAATCAATGACGTTTTGATTATCGTCCTGCATTAATTTTAATCCTGAAATGATTACTTGAGTTCGCATCCATGACTTATGCACTTTGATCCACTATAGGTGAGACACTGTAATTGATGGTCAATATACTTGTGCTTTGCGTGCATGACCTATGGATGGAGAAATCAAGATTCATAGATACGAAATCCATAGCTATCTTAACGATAATAATATAACAAAATCTTGGCCATCGGTTTACTTTGTGTTCTCTGATGGTTTACCAATTGTATGATTTTATAATTGGTGGTTCTTTCAATAGAGAATAATGGAACTTTAAGTTAAAATGATTGAAAAGATAAAACGGAAAAAGTCCTTAATTCAATCACGGATAACATATGGGGATTAAGCAAGTGATGAATAAATTATGGAAGAAACACTACCTAAAAGAGCTTTAATAATACGGTATGTAAATAGGAGTTCAGCTTCAAACTTTTAGTGGAATAGTCTTGAAGTTGATAATTGATAAATAATTAATCTGGGATTAATTTTTCACAATTATAAGAGCCTCTTTACATAATTTCATCGGGTCCTTCTATTAGCTCATATAGTTCCATATACATCTCAGGATTTGTTCCTAATGAGATCGGTAAATTTAAATGGGAATTTATACAAGAAAAACTACTTTTCACGACATATAATTTATGACATTTTTGATAAAATGTCGTTAAAAGATCCATACAATGACATTGAAAATTAAAATGTCGTTAAAAGATCCATACAACGACATTAAATTTTAAAATGTCGTTAAATCTATAATACAACGACATTATTTCACAAAATGTCATAGAATGTTATTTTATTGATAAAAATAGTATCAATTAAAATTGTAATATTTTGACACATCACATCTTCAATCTAATATTTTTGATACATTTGTGTATAAAACACCAAAAAGATTATAGAGTTTCTCATAGGTCTTAATTAGTCCAGAACAAAAATATAAATAGAAAATTAATAACAAATGCATATATGATAAAAAAAAAATCTAAAAATAAAATGTTCTCAACATTCTCTATGAATTTTTTTTTTTCAAATGATTATTGAACAACAATACCCTCAATATCCTCTCTCACATAAGGCTTATCGTCATCAACATTGTCATTATTGAGTTTAGATACATCCTGTGGTGCATATGTTTTGTAAGTGCTCTCATCAAACACATCAAAGTCATAGAAACCTCTCGGTGGTGCTTTCATCATAACATACCAACTTGATGTGTCTTTTTCTTTGGAGTAAAATACTTGTTTCGCCTGTGATGCTAAAATGAATGGATCTCGTTGAAATTGACTTAATCCATCATGAAGGTTAACCAATGTGAAGCCTTCTTCTTCTTTTACACCACCCGCAATATTAGCCCAAATGCAATTGAATACAGCCAATCGGAATTTATGATAATCAAGCAAAATTATATCCTTTACAATCCCATAATAAGAGACATTTGCAACAATGTGTGCCTTGTCTCTTGAACTAGATCTACAAATTGTCTTTGCCTCTATAAAAACACCATAATCTTGTGTAGATCTTTCAACTTCGAATGTATGATATCGCCTGCCATTGATAATATAACCAGAATATGACATGCAATAACGTCTAGGCCCCCGCGCAAAACATCTTAATCTATCTGAAACTGTAGTTATACAAGGGTGGTTTGTACTCTGCAAAATATGTAAAGCATATTAACTCTTAATACCATAATAGAAATGGAACATAAATATTATGAATTAAAATTATTTTTAAAATAATAGATCTTACAAATTTATTCTGTAACCATGAAGAAAATGTCTCCGAATGTATCTTTTGTAGCAAATTACTATCACGGACTAAACGCTTATCATCATGTTTTAGTTCGTCCATGTGCATTCTATATTTAAATAAGAAAATTTAAAGTATTAATTGAAGTATAAATGAAAAATAAATTTTATTATCTATAAATAAATAAAAATCACGATGTTGTTACACTTACTGAAGATATGGCTCAACTTCTGCAACGTTAAACAATACGTGTCTATGGACAATCTTCAGCATTTCGTCAGTCATCGTTTTTGGATTTCCCTTAGAAATAGGACGTCCCTCTAATATCGTCTCATTTTCAAATTCTTCGTTGCGGGAGTGCCTATCACCTACTACGATAATTTGTTTCAGGTATCCATTGCAGAATTCCACACACTCATCTACAAGATAACACTCTGCTATGCATCCTTCAGGTCGTGAACGATTCCTCACATAACCCTTGAGTACTTTCATAAACCTAAAGAAAAATACACACATATATTGATTAAATTGGCAATGAAAAGCAAATTAATGTATAAAATAACTTTAAATAAGTCATAATACCTCTCAAAAGGATACATCCACCGATATTGCACTGGTCCACACAATCGAACTTCTCGTCCTAAATGAATTGTTAAGTGAATCATGATGTCAAAAAAACTAGGAGGGAAATATTTCTCCAACATGCACATTGTCTCAATGATTTCTTCTTCTAATGTCTTGATTTTATTTTTATCAACCACATGCTGACATATTTCATTGAAAAATGAGCACAACCAAAAGATGGTTCTTCGTACTCCATCTGGAAGAAGTCCTCTTATAGCCATTGGCAATAACTGTTGCATCAGGATGTGATGATCATGAGATTTAAGGCCTGTAAGCTTGCATTCTTCCAAAGATACACATTTTCTAATGTTCGAGCCATAACCATCAGGCAACTTTAAATCAAACAATCTTTCACAAAACAATTGCTTTTCGCTCACTGACAACCAGTGGGGTGCTGGTGGCAAGTAATGTCCACCTCCTCGTTTTTCTGCATATAATTCTTTCCTTATACCCATATCCTCTAAGTCCTTACGAGATTCGACACCATCCTTAGTTTTTTCTTTTATATGTAGTATAGTTGAAATGAGGCTATCACAAATATTCTTCTCGATGTGCATGACATCCAAGTTATGTCGCAGATCTAACTCCTGTAGTCAAACAACATCATAATTTCAATACAAAACATTTTAGAAAAAATATAATAACTAAGTGGTTATGTTAAATAGAAGTTGATGAGGACTTACCTCCCAATACGGTAGGTCAAAAAACACTGATTTTTTCTTCCACATTTTCATTGGACCAACTTGCTTTTTTTTTTGTTTTTGTTTTTGCCCTTCAATCTCTTTTGGCCCTTTGACCTTTTTTTTCCTCTCCTTGGGTCTTTACCCCAATCGTTGACTACATTCTTCAATATCGACGATATATCTTTACCACTTAATGGTTTTGAAGGCCGACGTGTTTCTTTGGTTCCATCAAACCATTTAGTGTTCTTGCGCCATCTGTGATTTTGGGGAAGGAAGCGTCTATGACCCATGTAAACTGTTTTTTTTTACTATTATGTAAATATAATGATGAAATATTAGGCCCACACGGAGGACAAGCAAATTCACCATTTACTGCACATCCTGCCACATTACCATATGCTGGAAAATCATGCATTGTCCACATCAATATAGCTCTCATATTGAACCTCTTATTTGTCAACCCATCAAGTATCTCCACTCCAACATTCCAGAGCTCCTTAAGATCATCAATAAGTGGCTGCAAATAAACATCTATATCATTTCCAGGTTGGTCTGGCCCAGGTATAAGTAGAGTTAACATCAAGTTTTCATGAGACATACATATATCTGGAGGCAAATTGTATACAACTAAAACCACTGGCCAACAACTATATTTAGAACTGAGATTTTTATAAGGATTGAATCCATCCGTTGCAAATCCAAGCCTGAGATTTCTAGGTTCAGAAGCAAAATCTGGCCATTTCTGATTAATAGTGTCCCATGCAAATGAATCAATCGGATGTCGCATTTTGCCATCTTGACTAATGTGAGTGTAATGCCACCTCAATTGCTCAGACTTTTCGGGTGAAATGAACATTCTCTGAAATCTTGGTTTTATTGGGAAATAGCGCAATACCTTTGCAGGCACCCCCTTTTCCGGTTCATTGGTACGTGAATTAATCTTCCAGCGTGAAGCACCACAGTTGGGACAGTTGTCCAAGTACTCGTACTCCTTTCTGAATAAGCAATAGTCATTTATGCAAGCATCTATTTTTTCATACCCCAAGTTAAACTCCTTTAGAAGCTTTTTTGCTGTGTATATTGAATCAGGAAGAGTATTATCAGCTGGTAGCATATCATGAAAAAGTTCCATCATCTCAGTAAAAGCGTTGTCGGAGATACCGTTTTTAGCTTTAAGTTTGTATAAAGCTATTGTTGCTGATAACTTTGTATACTTTGTACACTTTGGATATAAAGGAGTTTCAGCCTCAGTAACAGTTTCTGCAAAATCCTCAGGTACATTTGCATTGTGAGTATACTCCGGACAGCTATCGTTAACAAGAAATGTGTCTCGAAACATTTTGCCTGCATTTGACAGTTGACTACTTTTATTTTGTTCTCCTTCATCATTACTTGCGCTTTCCCCATGAACAGACCAAGTCTTGTACTGAGGATCAATACCATTGACCACCAAGTGTTCAAAAAGTTCCCCTGCCGTTTTTGAAGAATAATTCTTGCACTTTGCACAAGGGCACATGATCATATCCGGATTTCTTGCTTGTTTCTTCCAATTTTCAATAAATGATTTTGCTCCCTCTTGGTAAGCATCACTATCTCTGCAGAAAAAAAAAAATCTATATATGATACTCTCTTAAATAATAATAATAATAATAATAATAACAAAAGAGAAACTTTGATGCATACCTTGGAAATTTTGTCCAAGTTTTGTCCATCTAGTAAATCAGAGAAGATAACGACTTGAATCACTCGTGATCACTTTTCAGAAGGAGACCCGAAAAACACAATTTATATACAATAATATAAGTTGGAATCTCAAGTAAATACAAATGGATTTATATACAACAGTCTATCTAGTAATCTATTTGTCATAAAAAATAGTGAAACGTGAGAAAATATAGTGAACAATATAAAAATTCAGAACCGGAGAAGTTGAGAGTTCCACAGAGTCACACCAAGAATTAGCACTTTTTTTTTTTTTTTTTAAACCGAAAATTTTCATGGACTAAAAAATTGAGAGTTTAAATTTGAAGCATTCCTAAAATTTTCTTGATTCTCCCTGTTGTTTGGAATTGAACTTTCACGGATTCTTAAAGTTCCATCTCTGTTACAAATCAAATTTTGCCAAACTTTTCTTCCTTTTCTTGTCACTTTAAATTTCACCAAGAACAGAACTAGAATGATGAAAATTTACCTCCAATGGCCCTAGATTGCACGGCGGCAGTCGGAAGAATCCTTTTTGGAAAATTGCAGAGATGAGGCAGCCTATCAAGATCCTGACACATCCAGATATTGAGGTTCAATTGCTCCTAATAATCTGAGAATCCATACTAGAAACATTCCAATTCAGAATTCCAATTAAAAAAATAAAAGAAACAAACAGAAAAACATATATATATTAACCAAGAGTTGGTACAATTTGCTTCATTCTTGGGTCTACAATAAATGAGTCTCAGCAACCAAAAAAAAAAAAAAAATAGTAAACCAATTTGGCATTTCAACAAACAGTTGATGCACACTACTAAAATTCGTTTCAACAGAGGATTGCGGGGCGTAATATCTCACAACGACCACGATTATACCGGCAAGGTGCTACAAGTTGGAATTGAGGCAGGTGTGAGTGCGACGGCCACTTGTCCCGATTGGCAACGCCTCGATGGTGGGCTTCAACTGGTGTCGACGGTGGTGGCTTCGTCGGATCCTACTGACTGAGACACCATTTGTGTTCGAAGAAGAGGGAGGATAAGAGAGAATCAAGAAAATGTGAGGAAGAGAAATAGAGGCGGAATTTGAGAGATTATACAGTTACGGGTTTTGGCGCGCTTGATCTGACGGGGAAGATAGGACTGCTTTTGTTGGGGGGGTGGGGGGGGTGGGGAGGGTTTTTTTTTTTCCTTTTTAAATAACTAGGTAGTCCTGCTCCCCGTTCGTGCAGAAAAATGAACGAAGAAGTAGAAAAGAAAAAGGAGAATAGGAAAGAAACCAAAAAATATAGTTATAAAATTTTCACTTATTAAAAAGGTCATTTGACTAAGTCAAACAGTCATGGTTGAGCAATCTTAAAGAAAATAAAATTAATAACAATCAGTTTGAAGGGCAATTAAAATCTTAAATACCAAATAAGTAATGTTGATACCAAATAAGTAAGTGCAATTATGGTATCTAAGATTTTAATTTGCGACTACCGCAACATGGTTTCCTTTTTGGTTTTTTTGGGCTAGAACACAACATGATTTACTTGTTTTAACTTACATGGTATCTATACTGTAATTCAGAGATCCTATATCCACCAACAAAAACATAAACGTCTGTACTCCAAAAAAAAAAAAAAAAAAAAAACAGAGTATACTGAAAACAACAAAGAAAGAAGAGCACAAAACAGAGGAAGGAGTGGCAGGCGAAAGCGACGGTCTCATGATTAGTCTTACGCAAGAGAATCACCGTCTTCTAGGGAAATGGATATGCTGACTTGGGGCACAGGCACTTCTGGGAGGGTTTTTTTTTTTTTTTTTGCCCTTTTTAAATAACTAGGTAGTCTTGCTTCCCTTTCGTGCGGAAAAATGAACGAAGAAGTATAAAAGAAAAAGCAGAATAGGAAAGATACCAAAAAATATAGTTATAAAATTTTCACTTATTAAAAAGGTTATTTGACTAAGTCAAACAGTCATGGCTGAGCAATCCTAAAGAAAATAAAATTAATAACAATCAGTTTGAAGTGCAATTAAAATCTTAAAATAAGCTTAATTTAAAATTTAAAAGCCCCAACTAAAAGATCTTAAGTCCAAAAGTATCCTAAAATATTCAAACGTAAAAATCCTAAATAACAAAAGTAATAATATTAAAGTTTAAATTAAAATTCAAATCTTTTTTGCTAAACTGAAAACAATCTGTAATCTGTATCAACATAATTGTCCGCATCAGGTGTCTCAAATGCTCCAAAGAAAAGCTGAAGAAGAAGAAGGGGAAAAAAAAACAATTAAAAGAATATCAGCAATAACTAAATTGCATTGATAATCATTTCAAAATATATAAAAAATATATATTACATCTTTTTTAGTCGAAACTAATATACTTATGGGGCCATGCTATTGTGCTCCCCCTTGCCTTGTCAAGATTAGAAAACTCGTTCGAATGTCGAAACAGTGGGACGTTAGGCCTTAGTATTTCCTTGACCCATACTTTATAGCAATCAGGACCAAGAGGGACATGGTGCACAAATGCTTGGGGATCAGTAGATGCAATTTCTGCCGTTGCAACAAACTCTTCTGTTCCCACCCAATGTAGTAATCTACACTTGGCATTAACTTCTGGAACATTTGGAACATTTGGGATATGTGCAAGATCTTCCGTATTCTACGAATAAGTTATAAAAAAAAATCAAATTATATATTATAACAATAGTTTACATTTGAAAAATAATAATTTTAACTCAATACTCATGTAAATAATATACCTGCCGTAAAGACTCATCATCATCATTTACATCATCTCCCATCATGACATTTTGGTTCTGCATAATTTAGCACGTAATAAATGTAAGTTTTAGAATTAATCACTAATTATTATATTTTAAGAGTTTAATTATAAAAACATTAGAAATAAATTGAGAAAAAAAAAATTAGTTCTGTTATAGCAAAGTAATGAATTTAGAAATTTACTTTGTTAGGAATAGAACTTGAATCCCGCTTCTCCTCCATTTGCCTTTTGAGTTGTTGCAGCTCCTTTTCCATTTTTTTCTTCCATGTCGTATTCAGTCCCTGAGCCTCTAGAGTTTTTAATGTCACTCCAAATCCCCGGCCTCTTACACATCCAGGTTGTTCAGGACCTAGAACTCTAGCTAGTGCATCTTCTGTTATGGTGAGTGATTCCTCATCATCATCGGACTGAGAATCTTCTTCAACTCTCTAAACAAATAAATTTAGAATATTTTTGTGATAACTATTACATGTCAAAACAGATAATAAAAGCATGCATATAATTTTATAAGCTTGTTGCTCATTTTGATTAAGAAATAAACGTTTTGAATAGTTTTACCAATATTGCTTCCTCTGTAGCTTCATTTATAGGTTTTCCATTTTTGTGCTTATGTCCCTCAAGCCACAATTCGACTCTGAGAATTTTGGATTTTTTGTTCTTTTTTTGCTGCGGATCAAATAAGGAACAGATCACTTATAACAAAATAAAAGAAAATATCATATATTATATAAACAAACAAACAAAATAGACCATTATAGGCTTTTCTTTGTATACTTACCAGTTCATTCTCCAATCTTGCATAACCTTTTCGGCTAGTTGTGTGTGGGTATTTTAGCTTTGCTCAAACTGTACTCATTTTCTCACTTTTTTCCTAAATTAAAAAAAAAAAAAAAAACAAAGCCACATAAATTTTATATATGGTTTCACAAGATAATGACAATGATAATAATAAAAAAATATCATAAGGGCATCTAAGCAGATACTTTAAATTCTTTTGACGTCCTAATTTTGTAGAACTCCTGCCACTCATCCCAACTCACGTCTATTGGCTTTTTACGACCAAGTTCTTCAGCTATATTTGGACAGTCAGCCAACTGTTTTATTATTGAGCTGAGGTTACTTTTGTGATTACGCCACAATATTCCCATCAATCTCGTAACGAATTTCTTGTGGCATGAAGAAATCTTAAATTTTTGCTGCATTTAATCTCAAGAAAAAAGTGTAAGCAATAATGTTTTAAAAGCATCAAACAACATAAATAAAAAAAAAAATGGAATCGGAACACAAAAAAAAAATGGACCAAAAAAAAAAAACATTCATACCAGCAGAAGGGCCCACAACTCATTTTTCTTCTGGTCATCTACCTTTTTCCAATTGTCTACGTTAATTGGAATATATTGTCTAACTAGTACCCCAAGAGCAGTACTGAACCTGACAGATGCCTTTCCAATATGTTGTCCTACTTCATTCCATTCAACAGTTTGACGTCATTTTTCACCCACTGGAAGTATATCTAGCCGCGTTACTCCTCTTACTTTTTTCTTTTTATTTATATCAAGTTGGTCAGTTTCCTCATCTATGTTTGATTGACTCAAGTCTTCATCGATATCTCCAGATTCTATGTTCTCCCTATTTGTAGTCGGATCATTATTTCCATCATCTGCATCTGAGTCACTTATATCTTGTTCAACTAAGATTTCTTTTCTCTTTCCCTTTCGCTTGCCTAGATCAGCTTTTTCCTTCCCCTTATTTGAAGCATTCCTAAATTTTTCTTGATTCTCGCTATCGTTTGGAATTGAACTTTCACAGATTCTTAAAGTTCCATGTTTGTTACTTGTAGCAGCAAATATAACAGCTTGCAGTTGTGTTATTTGTTTCTTTTTTCCCTTTTTAGAGGTCTTCAAAAAGGTTATATGTTAAAAATAAATAATAACATTAACATATATAAAATCAATGATGGAAAAAAAAAAATACATTATGCATAAGATTATTATACCATAAGATTATTATACCGTACCTCTGCCATGACAGAAGTTATGTATGATCACTTCCTTGATCCTTAAATGATCCTTAAATTTTTGTAGGCAACACAATGAGGAGGCAATTTTTTTTTCTCTCCTTTTCTTTGGCCGTTTGATTTACGTGCTGCTTTTGGTGGTTTTATAGGTTTTTTTTTTTTTCTATTCTTTTTTTTTAATTCGTTTGTACTCTTTTTCAAATACTTTATATGAATTAGGATTATATATTTTAAGATTTACTTAGGATTATCTATATCTCTTAGTATTATTTTAAATATTAAAAATTACATTTAATTTAGGATTTTGAATCATAATTATTTTAAGATTTATCTCATGTAAATAAGACATTTACGTTATTTTAACAGACATATTTTTCAAATTTAATTACAAGAAAGTTTTAAAAAAACATGGTTGATAGAAGTGAATAGTGATAGGATAGAGGTTTCTATTCTTTTTTCTGTATTCTTTTTTAAATACATTATATGAATTTAGGATTATATATTTTAAGATTTACTTAGGATTATCGTAATCTATTATAGTGTTATTTTAAATATTAAAAATTACATTTAATTTAGAATTTTGAATCATAATTATTTTAAGATTTATCTCATATAAAGAAGACATTTACCTTTTATCTTGTCTGTTTTTTATTTTTCAAATTTAACTACAAGAAAGTTTTAAAAAAACATGGTTGATAGAATTGAATAGATGATAGGATAGATTCTATTTTTTTTTAATTCGTTTGTATTCTTTTTTAAATAAATTATATGAATTTAGGATTATATATTTTAAAATTTACTTAGGATTATCGTAATCTGCTATAGTGTAATTTAAGACTTACAATTCTATTAAATTGCTCAGGACAGGAAGACTACGAGGAATTGGCCCTTCATACCACTTGCTTCCATCCCTCTGTAAACAATAGTAGATCTTTAACATTATCTAGATTATTTTTAAAAATTTGAAACTAAAGATATTTTAACCATATTATAAACAAGCTCTTACAATTTCTAAAATTGTTCACAAATCACGACAGTAATCAATATTTCTCTTTAGAAAAAAAAAAACATATGCTTCAACAGTTACATTACAAATCTTAGAAATTAATTAATTAATATTAATACTAATAATAATATTAATAATAATAATACTTATACTTTAGCAAGAAATAAGAAAAAATAATAAGGGCTGTAGATTTTTTTCGTTTATTTTTATTTTTATTATATTATCCATAAAAATAGTTCAAAATATTAAATATATTTAGAATATCTTTATTTGTGTCTAAGAGTCATCTTATTTTGTTTTTAAACTTTAAAAACTTTTGTTTTTATTTTGTCTCTAAATTTTAAATAATAGTTTCAGTTTTTTAGACTTCCACTTAAATAAGTATAAATGATAAAAATATTCAAATATTCAAACAAATATTAAAAGTTGCCATAAAATATCTATTTGAGAGATTGTTTATCCAATTTTCTCATTGTTTCTTGCTGATTGGTTCATTACAATGATATTTGTCTTTTGTTTTTTTTTTTTTAAATTTATTTATGATATTGTCTAATGCCTCTTTTTTTTTTTTAATGTCAATCTGAATATTTTGAGTATTTAGAAGGAAGAGTAATGTTACATGAAAGTAGTGAACACAAAGATTTATAGAGGTTCACCGTCTAAAAGTTAGTTACGTCCTCTTTATCGTTTGGGGGCTTCACTATATTTTAAGAATTGTAAGTAGTGTAACCTATCAAAGAATAAGATGGGGTTTCCGGAAGCCACTCTATCATGTATTTATAGCCTTCTAAAAGATAACACTTGGCAACATTTAAAAATACAAAAATATTACATATTTGAATTTAAATGTATGGATAACATTCAAAATAGTAGATTCTGGCTAGGAAATCTGATTATCTTTACCAATATAACAAAAAACAAAAAACAAAAAACAAAAACTGAGATGAAAAATTAGTCCGGACCTGAGAGGTAAACGCATACTTCGATGCCTTTATCAAAGAAGTTATTTATGATGCTTACGGCATCCTCAATGGGAAATGGATAACTAAGAGGAACTTTGATATTAAAGTATTGCAAGTCATATCACAAATATAGAATTTGAACATGCCTTGATCAATAGATAAGGTTTACGTAGTTGAGATCTGTACTCACATAATTATTTTTATGAATAATAGAAATATATTGAAGTTAATTCAAATATTGTAAAGAATTATCTCATAGCAGGATATAAATAAGTTTGTAAGCTTTTCAAAGCCCTAATTGACTTTTGATAGATTAAAATGTATGGTAACTAACTAACTACTAAAGATAGTAAAGGGCGTAGTCATTCTTCAAAGAATCAGATCACAAATTTCTATAAATCTTCATATTCTCTGTTTTATTGCACTTACTTATTCTCTTAATTTCAGATATATCATATCATACATTTTGTTAGACAAATTTTTACCGTTAACATTTTATAGTTATTCTACATTGTGTTTAAAGTTATAATATTTGAAAATTAATTTTCCTCCACAAATGTTGAAATTATTTGAAAATTAATTTTCCTCCACAAATGTTGAAATTTAACTTTATCGCTATACAGGAGATATTCTTGTATGTTAAAGAAGACATTTTTTAAGGGACAAATACATGACATTATAAATGCAAATAATTAGTTAAATATTTTTTTTTCCTATTTATACTCTTATCCAACATTTTTTTTAGTTCGCACTGTACATATAAATCTCGATGTTTTTTTCTACCTATATACATCATATAAATACGATTAAAAAAAACGTCTAAAAAAAACTCTAACCATAAAGTTTAGACGTTTTTTTTAAAGAAATATTGAATTCATTATAAATTTTTGAAATATTCTTCTAGAGCAAACAAATTAAAATTAAACTAAAAAAGGGCGGCAATTCTTCATCAAAATCAGTGGGCGGCAATTCAACTTAAAACTTTTTAGCTATTAGAAGGTAAAAATTTTTTTGGCGAAATTCAAATTCCCGCCAACTTAAATTTGTTGTGTTGCTTTTCCTCCCTCATCTCCGTTATTCCCTCCCTTCAACTTCTCCCCCTTCATTATAAGAAACTCCCCCAAAAAGCCTCTCACTCCCTTCCATTCTTTCCATCTCTTCTCAGCCAACAGATCCCACCCAGAATTCGATGGCTCTCGTCCACAATCATCCGCTGTTATCAATAGTCCACAATCGTCCGCGTTTAACAGAGCCTCGTCCACAATCGTCCGCTGTTATCAATCGTCCACAATCGTCCGCTATTCCTTGTTTCTTTTATCTCTGCTTCACACAAGAATCTCCCCCCAAATATGCTCATAGGTAATTTATTTCTCTTATCAAATTTATTTGCTTTCAAGTTTCAATTTTGTGGTAATGGTTTTTGCAATTCCAAAACAGAGCCTCGTCCACAATCGTCCGGTGGATCTAAATCGAACGCCCTCGTTCACGCCCTCTAATAAACAGAACCTCCACTATTGCTTTAATCAAAAAGGTTTTATATAATGTTGACATTGATTTTAGCATAGGCTTGTATTGTTGACTTTATGGTTCTTAATAGACATTCTTCGTTGTAGCTTCGTATTTTTAGAAGCTTAATGCACTAGAGTGAAATGCTTTATACATAAACTTTATATTACAATTTCTAACTGCAATGATACTCGTTTTTGGTGCATATACGTGAACTTTGTATTAAATTATGTTCCTTTCCTCTGATGTTTGTGTAATATGTTTCTTCGACATATTTGATTCAGGATGTTTGTCTTACTCCTTATGTTCATTAGACAGATCGCCCATGTTTGTGTATGTGTGCTTACATTGCCTTTTTGTAACATGATTTTTCTACATATTTCTTTGAGGATGCAAGTCGTACTTCTGATGTACATAGTACAGATTGCCTATGGGCAGAAAATATTATTTTGTATTACTTCTCTACACATCAGTTCAATTCGGTGCATTGACAAGCTCTGTGGTGTCTCCGCAGTGTTTCCTCATCAGACCTTGTTTCAAAATGGATGGGGGAAAGTGAAAAGCTATTATCAAATCTTTTCCAGATGGCTCGTGATAGTGCTCCTTCTATTATTTTCATTGATGAGATGGATTCCTTGTGCGGCCAATGGGGTGAAGGCAATGAGAGTGAAGCATCTCGACCTATCAAAACAGAACTTCTTGTACAGATGCAGGTACTATCATTATGTGCTTTGGGAGTAATCTCGTAGCCTTCATTTTAACTAATATGCACACGAATACTCCTTATGCTCTTGATCAGGTTAGATAATAACACCCTTCTAATCTTCTGTGTTTCTTGCCGGGGGAGGGGAGTGGAAAAACTACAATAATCTTATTTGTCTTGAGGTTGGCTAATGCAAAGTGAATGCAGGCTATTCGTCGACGTTTTGATAAGCGAATATACATCCCTCTCCCAGATTTGAAGGCAAGACAGCATATGTATATTTTTTTGAATGATTGTTAGATTCTATCTAGGTGAGAATTCATATGAACAAGAAATCGGTTTTACATCTGTATATGCATTTGTGGCTCTAGATTTCTATTCTGCTGATAGATGCCAACTATCTGATTTTTGGTACCTTTCGGAAGAGAAAAATAAAAAAAATCTCTGGATCATGGTGTGTTGTTCATAGGTACTTTAGCTTTCCTCATCAAAACCAAGTATAAACCTTTCCATTTCTAATTGGATCCAGCAACTTTTTCTTTCATTTCCTTCCTATGACGACTTCTCTGAATGAGAACTATAATATACATTGGGCAATGATTTGCAGGCTTGAGAGTATTGAAGAATTTGCTCATTCATATTTTAACACGGGGGATTTCTATACATCGAACAACCTTCGGCGCTACGTTGAGGTATGTTTATGAGAAAGTCATATCTTGAAGTATTGGTCCTAGTATATCATTATATGTTTCCATGCATATGAACTTGCACACGTGTGATGTGGAGAGAGAGAATAATTTGATTTTTATTGTATTGCAACCAAAGGAGGAACCAAGTTGAGAAAGAAGTTTGCCCGAAATGGTGAAAAAGAAGAGCAAGACTGAAGCAATTCTTCGAAGATGAGAACAAGCAAAAGATAACCAAGGAATTCCTTAAACAATACCTCCAATTCAAATGCATTGACATTGGCTCTTGGAAATTTATTAATACTGAAAGTTTTATTTTTCGTTTTGTGTAATAATATATTCTTTTTAACTATATGAACCAAAATTTGTATTTACAATTGTAAATAATCAATAATCAATAATATTATTTTAGTAAAATTTATTTTTTTCAATAATTTGTGTATTCCAAAATTTGTATTTATAATTATGAATAATCAACAATAAAAAAATAATAATAATTCAACAATACTGACACTTATCTAATGTCATGGAAATGATTTCCATGTCGTTTTATGAATGTCATGGTTTTCCAAAAACAACATTCTTTCAATGTCGTAAATTGCTTTTAATCACGACATCTTTCAGTTGTTGCAATATGTATGAATCATGACATTTAAAAACTACTTTGATACACATCTATTACGACATTTTTGAACTGATGTGATACATACCAATCACAACATTTTTTAATTGTTGTCATATGTAAAGACATACCAAACGGAAGGTAATAGATGACACCACTTTAATGTCGAGGACAAAGAATTCACGACATAGATCACGACATCAAAAAAAATGTCATAAAAAATATAATACTTTCCACGGCACCCCCATTCCACGACCTTTTCAAAAATGTCGTGGAATCCATTTTACGACATTTTTTAAATGTCGTTAAAGGGCTTTTTTGTTGTAGTAATAGTGTCTATTAAGATATGGTACTCTCTGGCATGCAATCCCGAAAGGATTGGATATGTGAAATTTATATAGACAAATAATATGATTTGTCAACATGTGATTGGTAACAAATAAAATAATTATTTGTTAATTATTTTGGTCAATTGAATTTTGGAAATCAGATTGTGTTTGAATTATTTAATTTTGGAAAACAAAATTTTACTCTCCTAATTAAAGTTGGTGCACGATTTTTTAATGGATGGAGGGAAGAAAATTTTGTTCCAAAATTATTTAAATATATTCCTAACATTAAACTATTAATTGATTTAAATAATGGAGATTATTTGATAAATTTTTCTTTCCTTTAAGAGGTGCACGGTTTTTATGTAAAGAAAATTTGAAATATTCCATTTATTTAAATTAATTAATATGGGTGATGTTTGTGGAAAATATTTATTCAAATAAGTGAATCTTATTTAAATTCAAAAAGGTTTAAAAGAAATTCGAATCTAGATAGGATTAGGACTTTTTGACTAGTTTAGATTCTTGATTTAAAATTTTAACCACCAATCAAGATTCAAAATTCATGTATGGCTGAATTTTTGAGCGAAGATCTCCCCATGAGAAACGTTTTTAGGTTCAATGAATCTAGTCTGAAATTTGTATGATCCTTTGGTTCAAAATATTATCCGGAATAATTAATTTTCAAGAAGGAGAGATAAATTTTGAAAAAGGATTGGAATACTATATAAAGGCTAGGGATTCTTGAAAACCAATTTTTGACTTGAAAAATTTGTCCATCTTGTGAGTGAGAAAAAGAGAGAAATTTCCATTAAACCAAAACTGTGAGAAAGGTTAAACCAAGTGATATTTTTCATAGAAGGTTTATCGGTTCCTGATTTGAAATTTTGAAGAACGAACCTGGATCAAATTCTCAATGAGGTACATCGGAATTGAGAAGAAGGGATCTAAACTTCGGAAAGCATTACCGGTTGCTTGGATTCATAGAACGTGTGCCCACGCACACTCTGAGACGTGAAACTTGAGAATAGTAGAGAAAACATGTTAGTCAAAGGCTCTAACAATTCCAGAATCTAAGAAACAAGGTATGCTTGATTATTAATTTAATTTATTGTTATATGCATCATGAGCTTCTTTTTTGAATCGGCACAAAAATTTTAAAACTTCCCCTGCGCCGTAACTCTGATATCAGATCCGATTTTTCCAGTAGTTTTCGGTTTTAGGGTTTTTACCCAGATCTGGTTTTAGGGTTTTCGGGTATATATATACATGATGTAATTTTAGGGTTTTAATATTACGCTCTTTTCTGATAGCCGCTCCTCTTGTACTAACTACGACATTCCGTTTTTGGATCGCAACACTAGGTTTTCGCTATGGCAGGCCAAGATGGATTTGGACGATGCTCTGTTAGGATTTGATAAGATGCTCTTGTCTTAGATTGCGGAGGAAAACAGTGTAGGGATCGAAAGGCCCTATCTCAAATTCATCTTCATCTGTCGAATCAAATTTTGCAGGACATTTTGAAGGAGAAAATTGCCGCTGTGTTGTGGTTAAAGCTCGAGCAGTTATGTATGACAAGCAAGTTGCATATGAAGCAACGATTGTATTCTCACCGTATGATTGAAGGTACGCCTTTAGAAGACCACTTGATTGTCTTTAAAGAAGTTGTTTCTGATCTGGAGACGAGGTTAAGTAAGATGAAGAAGATAAAATCACGTTCGTTGCCCTATTCATATGTGATTTTCAAAGATACTATTTTGTATAGTTGTGACATTCTTACTCTAGATGAAATATATTATAATAACTAGATTTTTGTTTACATTACGATTTCTTGTAAAGAAATTCAAGATATACCATGAAGGTATTCATGAGAAAGCCCGATTAGGGTTTTTGTTTAAATTTGTGAATCCTTATGATTCTATAAGACTCAAAAATAATTGCTTAGTCAAGCATATGACTTTTTAAGTAAAAAGGGAAGAAAAACTCTATGATTTTATGTTGGTCAAAGTTTGACTATAAAAAGTCAAAGTTGACCAAAAAATCAAAGATTGACTAGAAAGGTCAAATGATTGACGATACTGTAAAATGATAAGCAGTATGAGAAATATACTGCGAAAACCATCTTGACGGACAAAATAGTAAGAATAAGATCTAAAATCACCATAGAAAAATCAAGCACATTAATTAGCGTATTAAGGGTCAAAAGGCTTCAAGTTATAAGAAAATTTTTATACAGTCCATTTTTACACAGATAAATTTTGAACTGCAGTATAGTGTAAAAATACTGTATTTAGTAGATAGCAGTATTGGAAATATCTGTGTTAGCATAAAAATGGACTGCGTATTAAGAGAAAAAGCCAAATAAGCCTTAATGATGCTTACATCATCTAGCTTTTGATTAATGACATCATTTTGGATTAAGAAAAAATTGGAAAAAATTTGGATGGCTCTAGAACCACCATGGCCGGCCACCTAAGGGGGGAAATTGTGCAAATATTATGTTTTTCAAGGACTTTTTGACAATTTTGAAAAGTTTTCCATCACCTATAAATAGGTGAACCATTTGTTCTAAAATTAGAAAACTCTAACTAGACTATGCCCAAATTTCTTCTCATTTTCACTCTCCAAAACCGAACCCAAGAAAAGAAAGAAAGAAAAATAAGCAAACCCAAGAGAAAAAAAGTGTTGTGGTGGTTGGATTTTAGCTTGAACCACAAGCCAAAGATTTGAAATTTTTGGTACCCAATTTGGGTCTAGGGGCCGGTTGTGGGAAGGAAGAGAGAAAAAAAAATTTGGCACCCATTTGGCTTAAGGGAGGCCGGTTGTGGAGGAACCAAGGGGGGAGAGACCAAACCAAGCCTTGTGTGAATCAAGGTAATGTCCCTAGCCCTAAACTTTTAAATTGAGTTTCAATTTGAAATTTAAGTGTATTTCAAGTTGAAATTTGTAAGAGCATAAGCTCAATTTAATTTTATGCCCTAGTTTAGAAATAATTAGGTTATGTGCTTGATTAGGTTAAGGGTGGTTTGGTTTATGAGTTTTGCATGAATATACACTTATGCTTGCATGATTTTGTGCTTTGATTGTAAGAACTTATGGTTTGCATACAAGATGCTTGATAATGTTGTATATCCCCAAATATGTTAGGTTTGGTGTAGAATATGCATGTTAGGTTGTTAGAGATGTATGGAAAGGTTTATGCAAGCCTAAAACCCATGCAAACCCTAGTTGGTGTAAAATCAATAATGATTTGCATGGGCTTGATTAATTATGTGTTTAATGAAAACCTTACGTTAGAAATACGCTGCATATCTGATTTTAGGCTCCCGGTGTGGCCGGTTGAGGTAGAGTGCGCGTATTAGGACGTAAAATGGATTTAAACCCAAAAATTGCCAGTTCGGGTAAAATAAGACTCCAACGGCCTCAGTTTTGACAAAACCCGAGCTTGACCGTGCCCAGACTTCATGCACGGCTAGGTAAGTTCAACGCGGAAAACGAAGGGGATAGATTCCGAACCAGGTTTTGAGTAAAACACCAAAGTTGTAGAGTTTTTTGAAATCTAAAACTTTCATGAAGAAAACTTTTTCAAAATCGACTTAGATTTTTAAATGAAAATTGGAATCTAAACACTGTGCAGGAAACAGGAAATTCCTGCTCAGGATTTTCTAAAATAGTGCAGGAAAAAGGACATTTCTGCACATACACCGATAAATTAACTGTGGGAAGCTGTTCCAAAGGCAGTTTCCAACACTTAATAATTTCACTCAAGAGTTATAATTTTTCATATGTTGAACAAAGGAATTTTTATATTAAATGTTGAGTTTTTCAAAAGAAAATAGAAATGGGTTTTTGAAATAAAAAGTCAAAGTTATGACCCGAGTAGGGTAAGTTTTTGAACCCTAGGGTTACTCGATGTAACCAAATAGGATATCATGTGATTTTGAAGGGGGGACATATAACTGAGATAATGTATGAATGTTGGTTAAATCACCAACATTTCTGATCTTTACCTATGTCCTTTATTATAACAGAAGGTAGATTGCTATAGTATCCTGACTGGATCAGTAAGGTATCGGACATAATAAACAAGGTAAGTACAACTCCGCCTACAGCATAGGCTTTTGGTTGTGATACTTACCCAAGTATGATCAATGAATACTGTGGTATATGATGTGATGTATGTTAGATTAGAATTGTTTGATACTATACTGTAGGGTATGGTATGATGATGTTATGTTATTTGATATGGCTATGTCATGTTATATGATATATCAAATTTATGGTTATGATATGAGGTATGTTATGATAAGATACAATTATGGCTTATGTATGAGTGACATCATGAGGTATGTTCACCATTACTAAGATAAGATCAAGATTAAGTATGAGACAATGACAATTAAGCATGATGGCAAGCAAGCTTGCCTGTGTTGGACCGACCTGCGTTAGGTCGGGTTGGACTATGGTTTGAGTTGGAAATGGACTGGCCGCCCCAACCACTCCATAGTTGCACGCCCGGTACGAACACTTATGTTAAGGGGCCCATAAGATAAGTTAAGTTAAATCAAGTTAAGATAAGTTATGAAAGTATGTTATGAAGAATAAGAAAGCATAACGAAGCATAAATGGCTCATGCATGATTATGATAGGATAAGTTATGTTGAATTAAATTATGTTTTGTATTGTTGTGTCGCGGATGTCAATGTTGTACTTGCTGAGCGAAAGCTCACGTCTTACGTCTATGCTGTAGCTAAGCAATCTACGGACACCTGTTGATGCAAAATGGCGAGCGTGGCAGGGCGAGCTGTGAAATGTGGGATCTATAGCCGCTACGTGTTTTGTTCTTTTATATGTTATTCGATTTTCGACCATCGTTATTTAATTATCGCTTATGCACACATACGCTTATAAAAAAAAATTTTCCGCTAATTATGTATGATATGTATGTACGTATGTATGGTAACGGCCTATGCTAGGCGGGTCGTTACATATATGATGTTGTATTCTTTGAGGAAAAGATAAAGCAGCTTGTGGTTGGTATTAAGGCTTAGTCTGAGGGCCTTATTGTTCAAGGGAAGATGCGGGAGAGGAATTATGGTGGTGATTCGAAGGGCCGATCTAAATTCAAAAATAGTGCATAATCTGCAGATACTACAAGAAGAAGGGGCATATCAAATATGAATGCTACAAGTTGCATAATAAGAATAAGAGAGCTGCTGTTAATCAAAAAGGAAAACAACCGGAAAATTTTAGTGAAGCCGGTGTTGCAGAAGATGATTATAGTAATGGTGAACTCCTAGTTGTTTCTGATGACAACTCCGAACCTTGTGAGGATTGGATTCTTGATTCTGGTTACACGTTTCATATGTATCCTAATCGGGACTGGTTTTCAACATATGAAACAGTGTCTAAAGGTGCTGTATTGATGGGAAATAATGCATCTTGCAAGGTAGCTGGTATCAGAACAGTCAGAAATAAGATGTTTGGTGAGGTTATCAGGACACTTGGCGATGTGAGGCACTTTCCAGATCTAAAGAGAAATTTTATCCATTTAAGTACTTTTGATTCAAGTACACTGGTGAAGGTGAAGTTCTGAAGGTTAGCAAATGTGCCCTTGTTATGATGAAAGGGCAGAGAAAGTCTGCCAATTTATATGTCTTGTAGGGTTCTACGGTTATAGGTGATATTGCTGTCTCTACTCCTTCCTTGTTAGATTGTGATGTAAGTAGACTTTGGCATATGCGTCTTGGGCATATGAGTGAGAATGGGATGGTTGAACTTAGTAAAAGAAGACTTCTTGATGGCCAGAGTGTCAGTAAATTGAAGTTCTATGGACATTACGTTTTTTGGAAGTAAAAAAGAGTTAGTTTCATTAAAGGCATTCACAACACAAAGGGAACACTTGATTATATTCATTACAATCTCTAGGGACCATCCAGGGTGCCGTTTAGGGGAGGTATTAATTATACTGTCTATCATTGATGATTTCTCCAGGAAAGTTTAGGTGTTTTTCTTGAAGCAGAAAAGTGTTGTGTTGCCTACATTGAAGGAGTGGTAGACTATGATTGAGAAGTAGATAGTGAAGTAGATAAAACGCATTTGCACTGATAATAGCTTGAAGTTTTGTTTTGACGAGTTTAATGATCTGTGCAAATTAGAAGGAATTGTGAGACATTTAACAGTTTGTCGTACTTCGTAGTAGAACGGCGTGGCAGAGAGAATGAACAGGAATTTAATGGAGAAATTTCGTTGTATGCATTCGAATGCAGGATTACCTAAGTCTTTTTGGGTTGAAGCTGCTGCTATAGCTTGCTATCTGGTTAATTGCTTTCCCTCAACTACTGTCGAGACAAAGACTTCACAAGAGGTATGGTTTGATACTCCTGCTAATTATTCTAATTTGAAGATATTTGGATGTCCCGCTTATGCTCATATTGATAATGGAAAACTGGAACTTAGATCTATAAAGTGTGTGTTTCTCAGCTATAAGTCTAGTGTTAAGGGATACAAGCTTTGGTATCTAGAAACTAAGAAGATTATAGTCAGCAAAGATGTTATTTTTGATGAAACTACCATGCTTCATAACTCATCTTCTAGAGATTCTTGTGATAAAAATTAGTAGAAGTCAAGCACATAGGTGGAATTTGAGATTATTTCAGAATCTACGTCGGAGTCTACATACATCTCAATCTAACTTGGAGATTCAGGGTAGTTGCTCCCTCATCACCACCAACACCACCACAATATTCTATTGCAAAAGATAGGCCTAGAAGAGATGTTAGACCTCCACAGAGGTATGGTGAGGCTGATTTGGTTGCTTAAGCCTTAAGTGTGGCTGAATATATTGATTTCGGTGAAGAACCTTCTACTTATTCAGAAGCAGTTAGTTGTGACAACTTAGGTAGATGGATGATTGCCATGCAGGAGGAGATGTAAGCTCTCAATAAAAATGGCACATGAGACTTGGTGAGATTGCCTAAGGGTAAGAAAGCTGTTTGCTGCAATTGGATATTCAAAAGGAAAGAAGGAATTCTAGGAGTTGAAGAAGCTAGGTATAAGGCAATACTAATTGTAAAGGGCTATAGTTAGGTTCCAGGTGTTGACTTCACAGGTGTGTTCTTCACTACTACAGAACACGGATTCTACGACGAAGCTTCTACGACTGTTTTTAAAAAACGGTCGTGAAAAGTTAGGCAAAAACACGAGACGGAACACGGTTTCCGAAAACTGTCGTGAAAGCTAAGGTACTTCCGTGACGGTTTCTGGAAACCGTCGTGGAAGCTTGAATCTTCCACGACGGTTTCTAAAAAACCGTCATGGTAGGTACGAAAGAGGAAGTTTTTTCAAAATTTGTTTTTGAATTTCTCACCCTACCACGACGGTTTTTAGGAAAAACCGTCGTGGTAGGGTGAAAAATTCAAAAAAAAAAAATTTTTGACCTACCATGACGGTTTTTTTTTTTTTTCCAAAAACTGTCGTGGTAGATTTTTTTTTGATCTACCACGACGGTTTTCCCCAAAAACTGTCGTGGTAGGTATGAAGACGAGAATTTTGAAAATTTTTGAAATCGTTCAACTTTTTTGAGCGTCTATTAAAACCAAAAAAAAAAAAAAATACTCTCTTTCCCTCCCCATTACATTCCGAGCATTTTTCACTTTCTAATACAAACTCTAACTTCAAACCCAAAGCCGCCCATACCCTCCCTCCATTTATCTCTCTCTGCTCCCTCTCTACATATTCTCGCCACCATTCCTCTCTCTCTCTCGAACTCTGAGCCTTTTTTCCCTTTCTCTCTAGCCGCCATTCTTCCCTCTCTCTCTAACTCCGAGTCCTTTTCCCTCTCCCTCTCGCTGCCATTCTTCCATTCCCTACATTCTTTACCACTCTGCCCGTACCTACGTTTGACAATCCGATAAGTTGAAATGTATCTTGCTTGGGTAAGGCACAGATTTGGGAATTTTCCGTCCAAAATGTTGATTTTGTTGATTGTAGTTGTTGATTGTGAAATTTCCGTCCAAAATATCAAAAATCCACAATGTTCCTTCCAAAATGTGGATTTGGTTGATTATTGATGGGAATTTTCCGTAGAAAAATGTCCAAAATCTGTCCTTTCGGTGATTGTTGATTGTCGTTATTATTTATATTGTTTTAAAATTGATTAGATAAGGCATGGATTTGGATATTTTCCAGAAAAAATGTTGATTTTGTGAGTTAAATTTTCCGGATTTACCACCCGTGGAAAATGAAATGAATTCGTAAATTTTTTTTTGACGGACCTTACCACGACGGTTTTTTCAAAAAACCGTCGTGCTAGATGGACCTACCACTACTGTTTTCTTGAAAAACCGTCATGGTAGGTCCGCCTATCACGACGATTTTTTACGTAAAACCGTTGTGGTATGTTCTTAAATATCCACATTTAGGCCCTATTTTTTGCCTATTCCACAACGGGTAAAAAAATCGTCGTGAAATCTTTACAGATTCCACGACCCTGGATTCGATGATGGTTAGAAAACCGTCGTGGAAATATTACCATGACGGTTAAAAACCGTCGTGGTATCCACATTCTGTACTTGTTTTTCTGTTTTCTTTGTTGCCTATTTTCGTTGCTTATTTCGTGACAAGTGAGCTACATGATATAAATACAAATATATATATATTCATATAATTGGATAAGTTATTGAAGACTATTAAAGTCAGCACATATAAATTAATAAAACTCAAACTTTCTATGAAAGATAATTATATACAAAATGTTAACTTACTTAGTAGTTTCCTGTGCTGAACGACCAAGAAGAGAGCGCGTAATAAACCAACATGGTCATGAAGTCAATAACAAGGAAATTTATTTATTAGCTTAATTTAATTTACTTAAATTTTGTATTATAATAATAGTTACATGTGTATGTATAAATACCCAAGGATCAGTCTCATTAATATATACATACAATATAAATATATATATCCTTCCTGATCATGGGCAACATATTATGGGTTCTTCTCCGTTTGTTCTGCTTCCTTCTTCTCTTCCATCTTGCCTTGGCACCCCGGTAATTATTCCTTCCACTTCCTCAACTTAATCCGTCTAAAAAAGTCTTGCGACTGTTTCCATACATCAATGATGTGTTTTTTTTTTTTTTTTTTTCCTCCTACTGAAATATGGTTGTGTATTGGATATGGTTCCGCCTGCTAGTCGAGAAGCTAACGGCCGCTTCAGTTCGGAGGGATGGAGAAGTCCTCCTCCACCAGCCGGCGGTGTTGGCTGGTCTCCATGATCAATCACAATGTATATTTATTTCAGTCTGCAATGGAATGTAAACTACCTGAACTAGGGTCCAGCATAATTTTACTTGCATGTTAAAATTAGCAGAAATATAGGATTTACTGTAATAAAAATAAACTTGTGACTGGCACTTCATTATAAGTTCACTTTTCAAACTTTTTTCTATATATTTTTTTTCAAAAAAAAAAATTTTGAATTTATTATTTGAATTGTGAGTTTGAACTTATGATGTAAAATAATACAGGTGATATTCGGTTACAAATTTGAATATTCATGTGTAATTTAACCATATATAGTGGCTGTGCTTTTGCCTTTAGTATTTGCCCCAAATTTTTGCCTTGTTCATGTGTAATTTATTCGCCGACCCTTCGCAGGATCTTTTTTTTTTTAATTTTCTTTTTGATGCCTCTAGACCTCGAAATTGGGCAGATAATAAAATTAAAGAAAATTTAGGGAGATTTCAATGAAGAAAAGGTGGGTTTAATTTCCTAAAAAAATGAGAGAGAAATTTTCAATGCACGAAAACCTTTACAATCGTTCCTCCTTCTCTTCTCACTCTGTCAATTTGACCCGACCTGACCTCATGCCATCACCGCCTTTACCCTAGCCTTGACAATATCCCATCCCCAAACCCAATATCCCCACCTTAGGAGAGGATAAACGTAAGAGGAGAAAATGAAATTTTATTTAATACTAAATTTCTTAAAAAAAAAAAAAAAGAAAATCTATCCATAAGCAAAAATTTGTCATAATTGGGGTTTTGAATTTTACATTCTATAATATAATTTGGTATTGATTTACTGCTAGATTTTAAGTAACAATTCTAGAGACATGTACAATCACGGCTAGCTATGGAGCTTAAAGTACTAAAGCTTGAGAACAATCATTTCGGCAATTTCTTCCATTTTTAGTTGGAAGCTCTTCAATTTTACTACTTCCAGAAATGGAATGCACGGAAATTAAAGTTTGAAGCTACGGATTTGAACGATAACTTGTGACAATTGATTAGACAAATTAATTTTAATTTTAATTTCTTTTGCAGAAACAAACTTAGAAAATGTCAAGCTAAAAATTGCTCTCATGGCAAATTTTAGTTTATTGTCAACTCTTTAATTTGAAGGACGCGGTCTATCACTTTCATGCCTGATTAATTTCTTATTATAAATCTCTAGAGAGGAAAAAAAAAATTATAATTAGGCTAAACTCAAGCCTGGTAGTGATTTTTTTTTTTTAATATGATAAGCGGAATATTATTAAAAATAAAAGGAAAAAAAAATTCTTACAAACCGAAAAAAAAATTTGAAAAGGTTGAAAAAATAATTATTAAAAATAAACGTGAAACTCGGTCATGGCAGTGATTAATGACCGAAAAGGTTGAGGTTGGTGAGAGCCATTGACATCCATCAATAGAAAGCTCTAATTACAGATGGAAGTAAGTGTGTTCATTTATGCATAATCAAACTGGGCATGAATCAGAGTGAGTACGATTCGTAATGAACATGATTTAGAGTGAGAATTTAGAATCCGAACAAGTTGTTTACTTAATTCTAGGATTCAAAATCGGAGTTAATATAAATCTCATTCATGCGTTTACTTGAATCCAGAATCGGAATGAATTATTGTAAATTTATTTATATACCCTTTTGTTTATTATGTTTTCAAAAATTTTAAAAACGATTAAATTTTTTTTATTTATTATTATTTTATTAATCAAAAGTAAAATAATCATTATGATATTAAGGTAATAAAATTAAATTGTGTACTTTTTTGTTTTAAAAAATTAAAAAGAGTAAAAAAAAAAAAAGAATTAAAATAAATAAAGTATAAAAAATATAAAAATAAAAACATAATAATATATTATGATGAAAAAAAAGTTCTTTATTTACTTTAGTAAAATATATAGGATTGGGCACGGGTATTCATGGAATGTCTTATTCCCTTCTTTATGGTTGCTCTTCCTAAGTTCCAAACTCTATTTCTAGCTTGCACAAATGTAATAATTTTCACGGAGCAATTACAAGCAAATTGTTACATGAACTTCTTCTAAAATTGGAATGTAATAGAGAAGTTCGATGTCAGAGATTTGAATTATAGTATTTCATGGCAATTTATGAGACAAATTCAGAATATGTGAACAGGAGTCCTGAGAAATGTTGACCTTATAAATTGATCTCGTGGCAAATTTTATTCAACTATCAATTTAATTTAACGGCCGTGGTTTATCACTTTTCATGCCCGACTTGTGTGTGAAACACACGAAAAATTGAGCTTGGTGACAGCTACATACAAATCAGTTTGCATATTCTCGTTTGAAACTCCTTTTAAATATTTTTTAAGTTATTATCAACGATGTTTTTCTCCCTAAAATTACTAGTTGAATTATGAATTCGAGCGTATAATCAAAATAGAGCCTAAGTTATTTTTCCCTACAAATCCTAGCGCGAATTATTAAGTTTTTTTCCCCCCCTCTTAGTGCTCCTAGCATGTGGGCCCGCCAACCCCTTTAATCCAAAGTCGGAAATCATCTCATTTTTACGAGTAATATAATAACTCTATACGGGAAAGGCACGATTATTAATTCTTATATTTTCATCATGTTTACTAACCTGTAATACTTTCATGAAATAATAATTTTGATATGATTCAATAGTCAAAAACTTGTGTCCTATCGATTATATATATATATATATATATATATATATATATTTTCACAACCTAACCCTCAATTTTGCCTCCCATGAGTCTTCTGCTTTTACTACATTCTGTAAATTCCTAATGCAAAGTGTTCATTTAAGCTCAGAAGTTCCCCAACTCTCCCATGTTGGTCTTGTTTGCTTTTAATTTCCATGAAGAAGGTGCTCAACATCCGGAGGCTATTCAAATATCTCTTACTTTCACACTTTCTCTTTTCCTTCATTTATTATTATTATTATTTTTCTCAAAATTGTCCGTCTTTTTTTAAGAGGTAAAAATGATAAAGTTTTACATGTGATAGGGATGAAAAGTTGGGGAAGGAAGAAGTAGAAGGATTTTAAAGTGAAATTTAGAAAATAAGGAATTTTTGGTAGGACTTTTTTGTTTTGCATTACTGATAGAAACCCTTTTTTAACTGTTGAATTATTTTTTTAAGTACTCTTTTAAAAGAAAATTTATATTTTTTAATAACCAAAATTAAGTTTTAAAATTATATTTAAAAAAGAAAAAAGAAAAATGTCTTGGAACCCTAAAACAAAAAAGAGAACAAAACGCAACCAGAAAACAATCAAATAAAAGCAACCAAAATAAAAGAGAAATAACTGTGAACAATCATTAAAAGATTTGCTCAATTTAAATCTTTTTTCCTTTCAAGTCCTTAGCTTGTAAGAGGTCTTTTTCTCTTCAGACTCATTGTTCCATAATATTCTCGAACTATCTAACTCTGCTAGTTTATCCCAAAACCCTAAATGACAATTTTCACCTCTTTTCTGAGCAAGCATATGATTGTTAAGTTCAAAATCCGCTTCAGAATTTCAATCCTTCAAAAAATATTTGTCAGCTATATCTCTAGGTCAAGTGTTACAGGGCTTCATCCTGTTAACATTTCTAAATTCTGTTATATATGTTCTGATTTATGAGTGTCCAAATTAAAAATAAACAGCACACTGTGCAAAGTACTTCATACATAGACTGAAAAATTAATTTAACAATTATAATTGCAATTCTTAACTATAGCGCCAAATATGAGGTCCTGCTGTAAATATTTCATAATATATTGTTTGAGTTATTTTGCCTGCTTAGCTTGACAACTTGTTTCTTTTACAAGTCCTTGCTAGTGGTAATCAATAACGAGCATTAATTTATTTTTGACCATTTAGTTCAAAGTCACTAAAACGTGTTGAATGGTTCCTCCTGACAGCTTGCTATTAATTATATATTAAAAAAGAGAATAAAACAAATAAAACAAATATATATATATATATATATATATATATATTGCTATGAGAGAATACAAATACTTACATGATTTGATAACATGTTTACATAATCCAGTAATCTTATATAAACACAAGTTAGAACTACGTTCAATTCTCCTGAAATAAAAATGTCTTAATTTAAAAATAAACATAAATACATTCAAAAGAAATTATAGCATATAATATGTTTTATATGTACATTAATTTGAAAATTATAGCTGGTTTTTTCAAAAGAGGGTAAACTATAACATATTTTTAAAGATAAATTCTTGAATTTTCTAGTAAGTTCTTAGATAATTTCTAGTAAATATCAGGTTTACGGATAAATAACAATATGTTCTTATGGCGTGCCGGCAACAACAGTGTCAAGAAGACAGAGAGAAGAGAGAAAGGGGAGGATAATCTCTTTATTTTCGTATATAATTAATATAAATATACTATTTATTATTAGTCTTTAAAAATTATGCTATAATTTTAAATTAGAATATCCAATTATGTTATTTGGCTATTTCTCTCTAAATTTAAGACTCCTAATAAAAATAACTATATACAATATTTTAATTTCTCCCTAATAGTTAGAAAAATTATCTGCATATTCTTTGGGGTTGAAAGATCAAGGCGAGTGCGTAATAAAACCTATAAAGTCATGGAGTCAAAAAAATGGTACTTATTAACTAATTTAAATTTAGTTTGATTTTATACATATAATGATATAAATAGTCTTCTATTTGACAGTCATATCTGTCCAACAAATGTAACTTTTCGTGATTTCATGTATTATACATGCCATTAGTCTTATGTTATAAGTGTCGTTTCACCAGAGGCGTGACCTTGTATAAAATAATAATATGTACAATATGTATGCATGTGTGTGTGTATATACACACGCTGGAAGCTAACGAGTCTCATATTCAGCAGAAATATTCATATATACCAAAAGGATCAGTGTCATTAATATCCTTCCTCATGGGCAGCATATTATGGGTTCTTCTCCGCTTCTTCTGCTTCCTTCTTCTCTTTCATCCAATCATTGCGCCAAGGTAATTTAAATACATTAAATTTTCTGCACCTAGAAATGAGATCTAACTCATCGTTCACACATAAAAATTATCTTGGCTCGTTTATTAATGAAACTTATATTACCATAGATGTTTTCTTCTTTTTTTTTTTCTTTTTTTTTTTCCTTTTTTTTTTCTTTTTTTAACCTTCATCTTCTTCTTCTTTTATTTTTTGACCTTATGAAATATGTGCTTGTGTATTTGATAGAGCTGGTAGAGGTGTAAACATGAGTCCACCAATGGCTGGACCTCGCGGCCGTGAAGATCGTTCGGGTGCAAGAAAGCCTCCGTCACCAGCTGATGGTATTGGTGGATCTCCATGAGCATCAATAGCAATGGAACGAAAGCTATATCAACTAGCATATATTAAAATAGTACATATACAGATTTACTGTACTAAATAGGAGCAATTTTTTTAAAACTTTTCGAACTCTAGATCTACTCCTTTTGGTGGGGTTGGTGTAAAATTACCGCCAAACTATGTCTACAACCATCTAAATAATATAATTTAGTACTGTAACAAATAGTAAAGTAATTGGTGGTCCTTGGACGTTACAAGTTTGTATACTTCATATACATGTAACGCATGGAGGTTGTATTGTTACCTTCGATATATTTATCTGTTGATACAAGCATTCTGCATTGCCCCATATTCACGCGTAATTTGGATATATGCGAGGGCTAAAGGCACTTCAATTATCAATCCAATTCATGTTTCTACCCTAGTTTTTAGGTGTGAAGTGGACTTTTTTTTTTTTGGGCACTTTTTGAAAAATAAAAAATAACAAAAATGTGGACATAGTGTTGGCAACTTTATTCAAATCCAATTTTTCCGCAGAAACCCATCTTAAACATACGGAAAATGCTTAGTGGCACGCTAATTATCACAATAAACAGAAAGTGAACTCCACGTATGGGCACGCTAATATTATGATATGGTTACATAAACAATTACTACTAGTCTGCACTTATAACTATATAGATAAAAACTCTACACATCAGAAGATTCAAGCTTTACACACATATATATTTATATATTTACACCCGGAACCAAGTGCTTACTTCAATCAGGTTCAAATTGTGTTTTAAATTTCTTTTATTACAGATATTTTGGATTTTGGGGCGTTATATATGCATATCTTCCAAGTTATTCACCAACACATGGTGAAAATATTTTCATAGCCTTGTTTTCAATATGAGTTCCCTTAAACTTCTTGACTTACAAGAGTGTTTTAGAAAAAAATAAACTACAACCCTTACGTCATTTTAGGAACCCGGGGAAAGAAAATAAAAAAACGAGGGATTATATTTTCTCATTTTGGAACCTAGAAAGTAGGGCAAGAAAGAAAATTAAAGAAAATTTAGGGGAAATATTAAGAAAGAATATGTGGATTTTATTTCCACAAATTCATGGAAGAAAAACTCAAAATCCACAAAACTTTTAACCTGTGTTTCACGTTTCGCTTTCACTAATTTCTTGACTCGAGCATCATCCTTACCTTAGTCAAAACTTGGCCGACCTCAGGCCTATCACCACCCTGCCCCCTCTCCGGCCTCGAGCCCAGTACATCTCCAAAATCTAAGCCCCACTATAGAAGGTGAGTGGAAGGAGAGACCGCGATTAAGAATGAGGTGACAAAAAGGAAATTTAGTCTAATATTAAACTTTTCTCTTATCTTTTTTCTAATCCAAACATAAGAAAATATCTATTATTTTTTCCTCCCTCCACTTTTTTACTTTTAAGGAATTTGAGAGCGAAAGAATTCAAATTTTACATCTTATAAGAGAGGTAGATGTGAATTTATCTCTAGTAACCACTTCCTTTTTTTTTTTTTTTTTCTTTACACTAACTTTCATGTTTTTTTTTCCCAAACAAACTTGTAGTGGGTAATTCCTAATTGTGACATTTATAGGAAAATTTTACATGATGGATTTGAGATATATATAACAATTTCAAAGGCGTTTATCACAATTACAGGTTGCTAACTTGATGGAGCTTAAAGCTCTCAGGCTTGAAAACAATCATTTAATTTTATTTTTGGTCCTTTAAATTATAAATCGAATCCTAATTTTGTTCCATAACTTTAAAAGGTTTTTAAAATCAATACTATTAATTTATCTCATAATAATCATTCCCTTCAGAACACTATTAATTAAAAACTAGATTGTTATTATCTTAGTCATGATTAATTTTATCATTTTTTCACTTTCCATATTTCAATTTTGAAAGTTGTAAATTCTTAAATTAAAAAAAAAAACTTGTGCTCTAACATTTATAACAACAAAATTAGCCTTCATTAAAATGTTATTAATGATCTTCATTTGGAATTTACAGTCTAGTTTTTTAATTGTCTTCATAAGGAAGGACTATTATGAAATAAATTAATATTTTTCTGAAAAGATCAACAAAAAATTTAGTAGTTTTTAAAAAGTCAACAAATTCTAACTTAAAAATTTCATCTCCAATCAGTGAACCAAATATGAAATCAACCCGTTCACTAATGTTGTCTTATTCCCTACTTATTTGGATGAATCTTGCTAAGTTCCAAATTATTTCTAGCTAGTACAAACGTGTAATAACTTTCACATCGTGCAATTACAAGCAAATCTTCTTCCGACAATGACTTTTCCTGTTTACAAAATTATTGATCTCTCCCTCAACAATCTATCACGTTTGTTGCCATGAACTTCTTCCAAAATTGGAATGTAATGGAGAACTTCGATGCTAGAGATTTGAATTATGTTATAGTTTTATAGCAAATTGATTAGACAAATTCATAAAAATGGGAACAGGCAGGAGTCATGAGAATGTTGACTAAACCACCGTTTGGTTGGTCGATTTGAGATGAAATTTTTATGTTAAAATTAGTTGATTTTTTCAAAACTAGTTAAAAATTAGTTGACTTAAAAAAAAAAAAAGATAAAAACTGAATTGAAATATTAAATTGGAGTCGATGAACCAAATAAATAATAAATTAATCTCGTGACAAATTTTAGTCAATTATCAATGCTTACTACTACAAGAAAAACTGCTTTTCACGACATAAAATTTATGACATTTTTGATAAAATGTCGTTAAAAGGTCCATACAATGATATTGAAAAGTAAAATGTCGTTAAAAGATCCATACAACGACATTAAATTTTAAAATGTCGTTAAATCCATAATACAACGACATTATTTCACAAAATGTCATAGAATGTTATTTTATTGATAAAAATAGTATCAATTAAAATTGTAATATTTTGACATATCATATATTTTTGATACATTTGTGTATAAAACACCAAAAAGATTATAGAGTTTCTCATAGATCTTGATTAGTCCAGAACAAAAATATAAATAGAAAATTAATAACAAATGCATACATGATAAAAAAAATCTAAAAATAAAATGTTCTCAACATTCTCTATGAAAAATTTTTCAAATGATTATTGAACAACAATACCCTCAATATCCTCTCTCACATAAGGCTCATCGTCATCAACATTATCATTATTGAGTTTAGATACATCCTGTGGTGCATATGTTTTGTAAGTGCTCTCATCAAACACATCAAAATCATAGAAACCTCTTGGTGGTGCTTTCATCACAACATACCAACTTGATGTGTCTTTTTCTCTGGAGTAAAATACTTGTTTCGCCTGTGATGCTAAAATGAATGGATCTCGTTGAAATTGACTTATTCCATCATGAAGGTTAACCAATGTGAAGCCTTCTTCTTCTTTTACACCACCCGCAATATTAGCCCAAATGCAATTGAATACAGCCAATCGGAATTTATGATAATCAAGCAATATTATATCCTTTACAATCCCATAATAAGAGACATTTGCAACAATGTGTGCCTTGTCTCTTGAACTAGATCTACAAATTGTCTCTGCCTCTATAAAAACACCATAATCTTGTGTAGATCTTTCAACTTCGAATGTGTGATATCGCTTGCCATTGATAATATAACCAGAATATGACATGCAATAACGTCTAGGCCCACGCGCAAAACATCTTAATCTATCTGAAGCAGTAGTTATACAAGGGTGGTTTGTACTCTGCAAAATTTGTAAGGCATATTAACTCTTAATACCGTAATAGAAATGGAACATAAATAATATGAATTAAAATTATTTTTAATATAATAGATCTTACAAATTTATTCTGTAACCATGAAGAAAATGTCTCCGAATGTATCTTTTGTAGCAAATTACTATCACGGACAAAACGCCTATCATCATGTTTTAGTTCGTCCATGTGCATTCTATATTTAAATAAGAAAATTTAAAGCATTAATTGAAATATAAATGAAAAATAATTTTTTATCTATAAATAAATAAAAATTAGGATGTTGTTACACTTACTGAAGATATGGCTCAACTTCTGCAACATTAAACAATACGTATCTATGGACAATCTTTAGCATTTCATCAGTCATCGTTTTTGGATTTCCCTTAGAAATAGGACGTCCCTCTAATATCGTCTCATTTTCAAATTCTTCGTTGCGGGAGTGCCTATCACCTACTGCGATATTTTGTTTCAGGTATCCATTGCAGAATTCCACACACTCATCTACAAGATAACACTCTACTATGCATCCTTCAGGTCGTGAACGATTCCTCACATAACCCTTGAGTACTTTCATAAACCTAAAGAAAAATGCACACGTATATTGATTAGATTGGCAATGAAAAGTAAATTAATATATAAAATAACTTTAAATAAGCCATAATACCTCTCAAAAGGATACATCCACCGATATTGCACTGGTCCACACAATCGAACTTCTCGCCCTAAATGAATTGTTAAGTGAATCATGATGTCAAAAAAACTAGGAGGGAAATATTTCTCCAACATGCACATTGTCTCAATGATTTCTTCTTCTAATGTCTCGATTTTATTTTTATCAACCACACGCTGACATATTTCATTGAAAAATGAACACAACCGAAAGATGGTTCTTCGTACTCCATCTGGAAGAAGTCCTCTTATAGCCATTGGCAATAACTGTTGCATTAGGATGTGATGATCATGAGATTTAAGGCCTGTAAGCTTGCATTCTTCCAAAGATACACATTTTCTAATGTTCGAGCCATAACCATCAGGCAACTTTAAATCAAACAATCTTTCACAAAACAATTGCTTTTCACTCACTGACAACCAGTGGGGTGCTGGTGGCAAGTAATGTCCACCTCCTCGTTTTTCTGCATATAATTCTTTCCTTATACCCATATCTTCTAAATCCTTACGAGATTCGACACCGTCCTTAGTTTTTTCTTTTACATGTAGTATAGTTGAAACGAGACTATCACAAATATTCTTCTCGATGTGCATGACATCCAAGTTATGTCGCAGATCTAAATCCTGTAGTCAAACAATATCATAATTTCAATACAAACATTTTAGAAAAAAAAATATAATAACTAAGTGGTTATGTTAAATAGAAGTTGATGAGGACTTACCTCCCAATACGGTAGGTCAAAAAACACTGATTTTTTCTTCCACATTTTCATTGGACCAACTTGCTTCTTTTTTTTTATTTTTTTTATTTTGCCCTTCAATCTCTTTTGGCCCTTCGACCTCTTTTTTCCTCTCCTTGGGTCTTTACCCCAATCGTTGACTACATTCTTCAATATCGACGATATATCTTTACCACTTAATGGTTTTGAAGGCTGACGTGTTTCTTTGGTTCCATCAAACCATTTAGTGTTCTTGCACCATCTGTGATTTTGGGGAAGGAAGCGTCTATGACCCATGTAAACTGTTTTTTTACTATTATGTAAATATAATGATGAAATGTTAGGCCCACACGGAGGACAAGCAAATTCACCCTTTACTGTACATCCTGCCACATTACCATATGCTGGAATATCATGTATTGTCCACATCAATATAGCTCTCATATTGAACCTCTTATTTGTCAACCCATCAAGTATCTCCACTCCAACATTCCAGAGCTCCTTAAGATCATCAATAAGTGGCTGCAAATAAACATCTATATCATTTCCAGGTTGGTCTGGCCCAGGTATAAGCAGAGTTAACATCAAGTTTTCATGAGACATACATATATCTGGAGGCAAATTGTATACAACTAAAACCACTGGCCAACAACTATATTTAGAACTGAGATTTTTATATGGATTGAATCCATCCGTTGCAAATCCAAGCCTGAGATTTCTAGGTTCAGAAGCAAAATCTGGCCATTTCTGATTAATAGTGTTCCATGCAAATGAATCAACCGGATGTCGCATTTTGCCATCTTGACTAATGTGAGTGTAATGCCACCTCAATTGCTCAGACTTTCCGGGTGAAATGAACATTCTCTGAAATCTTGGTTTTATTGGAAAATAGCGCAATACCTTTGCAGGCACCCCCTTTTCCGGTTCATTGGAACGTGAATTAATCTTCCAGCGTGAAGCACCACAGTTGGGACAGTTGTCCAAGTACTCGTACTCATTTCTGAATAAGCAACAATCATTTATGCAAGCATCTATTTTTTCATACCCCAAGTTAAACTCCTTTAGAAGCTTTTTTACTGTGTATAATGAATCAAGAAGAGTATTATCAGCTGGTAGCATATCATGAAAAAGTTCCATCATCTCAGTAAAAGCGTTGTCGGAGATACCGTTTTTAGCTTTAAGTTTGTATAAAGCTATTGTTCCTGATAACTTTGTATACTTTGTACACTTTGGATATAAAGGAGTTTCAGCCTCAGTAAAAGTTTCTGTAAAATCCTCAGGTACATTTGCATTGTGAGTATACTCCAGACAGCTATTGTTAACAAGAAATGTGTCTCGAAACATTTTGCCTGCATTTGACAGTTGACTGCTTTTATTTTGTTCTCCTTCATCATTACTTGCGCTTTCCCCATGAACAGACCAAGTCTTGTACTGAGGATCAATACCATTGACCACCAAGTGTTCAAAAAGTTCCCCTGCCGTTTTTGAAGAGTAATTCTTGCACTTTGCACAAGGGCACATGATCATATCCGGATTTCTTGCTTGTTTCTTCCAATTTTCAATAAATGATTTTGCTCCCTCTTGGTAAGCATCACTATCTCTGCAGAAAAAAAAAAAAATATATATATATATATATATCATACTCTCTTAAATAATAATAATAATAATAATAATAAAAGAGAAACTTTGATGAATACCTTGGAAATTTTGTCCAGGTTTTGTCCATCTAGTAAATCAAAGAAGATAATGACTCGAATCACTCGTGATCACGTTTCAGAAGGAGACCTGAAAAACACAATTTATATACAACAATATAAGTTGCAATCTCAAGTAAATACAAATGGATTTATATACAACAGTCTATTTGTCATTAAAAATAGTGAAACATGAGAAAATATAGTGAAAAATATAAAAATTCAGAACCGCAGGAGTTGAGAGTTCCACAGAGTCACACCAAGAATTAGCACTTTTTTTTTTTTTTTGAAAACCGAAAATTTTCATGGACTAAAAAATTGAGAGTTTAATTTGAAGCATTCCTAAAAGGTTATATGTTAAAAATATAACACATCGACCGTGACTGGCAGTTTGGACACTACGAGATGGAAGGTCTTAAAGACCCCTTAAGTCGCCTATCAAGACTCGTTCTTCGACCTCTCTCACTCGCAAGGAAAAAGAAACAGATAAAAGATGAGGATGTTCCATTGGTTCTTCAACCTCTAGGGGCTTAGTGTCAGATTAACAACACTTCCTCTCTTACATTTTCCAAAACTAGAGGGTCCGGCATTTATAGAAAAAAAACAAATGCATCAACAGTTACATTACAAATCAAATTTTGCCAAACTTTTCCTCCTTTTCTTGTCACTTAAAATTTCACCAAGAACATAACTAGAATGATAAAAATTTACCTCCAGTGGCCCTAGATTGCACGGCGGCAGTCGGAAGAATCCTTTTTGGAAAATTGCAGAGATGAGGCAGCCTATCAAGATCCTGACAGATCCAAATATTGAGGTTCAATTGCTCTTAATAATCTGAGAATCCATACTAGAAACATTTCAATTCAGAATTCCAATTAAAAAAATAAAAGAAAAAAACAGAAAAACATATATATATTAACCAAGAGTTGGTACAATTTGCTTCATTCTTGGGTCTACAATAAATGAGTCTCAGCAACCAAAAAAAAAAATAGTAAACCAATTCGGCATTTCAACAAACAGTTGATATGCAAACTACTAAAATTCGTTTCAACAGAGGATTGCAGGGCGTAATATCTCACAATGAACACGATTGTACCGGCAAGGTGCTACAAGTTGGAATTGAGGCAGGTGTGAGTGCGACGGCCACTTGTCCCGATTGGCAACGCCTCGATGGTGGGCTTCAACTGGTGTCGACGGTGGTGGCTTCGTCGGATTCTACGGAATCATTTTTGAGGAAGAGAAATAGAGGCGGAATATGAGAGATTTTTAGGTTACGGGTTTTGGCGCGCTTGATCTGGCGGGGAAGATAGGACTGCTTTTGGCGGGGAGGGAGGGGAGGGGAGGGGGGGGGGGGGGGGTGGGGTGGGGGGTTTGTGTGGTGTTGGGGGGTTTTTTCCTTTTTAAATAAGTCTTGCTCCCCTTTTGTGCGGAAAAATGAACGAAGAAGTAAAAAGAAATAGCAGAACAGGAAAGATACCAAAAAATATAGTTATAAAATTTTCACTTATTAAAAAGGTTATTTGACTAAGTCAAACGGGCTGAGCAATCTTAAAGACAATGAAATTAATATCACTCAGTTTGAAGTGCAATTAAAATCTTAAAATAAACTTAATTTAAAATTTAAAAGCCCTAATCGAAAAGATCTTAAGTCCAAAAAGTATCCTAAAATATTCAAACATAAAAATCCTAAATAACAAAAGTAAAAATATTAAAGTTTAAATTAAAATTCAAATCTTTTTTGCTAAACTGAACTGCAATCTGTATCAACATAATTGTCTGCATCAGGTGTCTCAGATGCTCCAAAGAAAAGCTGAAGAAGAAGAAGGGAAAAAAAAACAATTAAAAAAATTATCAACAATAACTAAGTTGCACGATTGATAATCATTTCAAATTATATAAAAAATATTATTACCTCTTTTTTAGTCGAAACTAATATACTTATGGGGCCATGCTATTGTGCTCCCCCTTGCCTCGTCAAGATTAGAAAACTAGTTCGAATGTCGAAACAGTGGGACATTAGGCCTTAGTATTTCCTTGACCCATACTTTGTAGCAATCAGGACCAAGAGGGACATGGTGCACAAATGCTTGGGGATCAGTAGATGCAATTTCTGCCGTTGCAACAAACTCTCCTGTTCCCACCCAATGTAGTAATCTACATTTGGCATTAACTTCTGGAACATTTGGAACATTTGGGATATGTGCAAGATCTTCCGTATTCTACGAATAAGTTACACAAAAAAAAAAAGGGTCAAATTATATATATAACAATAGTTTACATTTAAATACTCATATAAATAACTTTAACTCATTAATTTTAGAATTAATCACTAATAATTATATTTTAAGAGTTTAATTATAAAAAAATTAAAAACAAATTGAGAAAAAAAATAAGTTCTGTTACAGCAAAGTAATGAATTTAGAAATTTACTTTGTTAGGAATAGAACTTGAAGCCCGCGTCTCCTCCATTTGCCTTTTGAGTTGTTGCAGCTCCTCTTCCATTTTTTTCTTCCAAGTCATATTCAGTCCCTGAGCCTCTAGAGTTTTTAATGTCACTCCAAATCCCCGGCCTCTTACACATCCAGGTTGTTCAGGACCTAGAACTCTAGCTAGTGCATCTTCTGTTATGGTGAGTGATTCCTCATCATCATCGGACTGAGAATCTTCTTCAACTCTCTAAACAAATAAATTTAGAATATTTTTGTGATAACTATTACATGTCAAAACAGACAATAAAAGCATGCATATAATTTTATAAGCTTGTTGCTCATTTTGATCAAGAAATAAACGTTTTTAATAGTTTTACCAATATTGCTTCCTCTGTAGCTTCATTTATAGGTTTTCCATTTTTGTGCTTATGTCCCTCAAGCCACAATTCGACTCTGGGAATTTTGGATTTTTTATTCTTTTTTTGCTGTGGATCAAATAAGGAACAGATCAGTTATAACAAAATAAAAGAAAATATCATATATTATATAAACAAACAAACAAAATAGACCATTATAGGCTTTTCTTTGTATACTTACCAGTTCATTCTCCAATCTTGCATAACCTTTTCGGCTAGTTGTGTGTGGGTATTTTAGCGTAGCTCTAACTTTACTCATTTTCTCACTTTTTTCCTAAATTAAAAAAAAAAAAAAAAAGCAAAGGCACATAAATTTTATATATGGTTTCACAAGATGATGACAATGATAATAATAAAAATATTAAAGGGCATCTAAGTGGATACTTTAAATTCTTTTGACGTCCTAATTTTGTAGAACTCCTGCCACTCATCCCAACTCACGTCTATTGGCTTTTTACGAGCAAGTTCTTCAGCTATATTTGGACAGTCAGCCAACTGTTTTATTATTGAGCTGAGATTACTTTTGTGATTACGCCACGATTTTCCCATCAATCTCGTAACGAATTTCTTGTGGCATGAAGAAATCTTAAATTTTTGCTGCATTTAATCTCAAGAAAAAAGTGTAAGCAATAATGTTTTAAAAGCATCAAACAACATAAATAAATAAAAAATGGAACAAAAAAAAAAGCATTCATACCAGCAGAAGGGCCCACAACTCATTTTTCTTCTGGTCATCTACCTTTTTCCAATTGTCTTCATTAATTGGAATATATTGTCTAACTAGTACCCCAAGAGCAGTACTAAACCTTACGGATGCCTTTCCAATAGGTTGTCCTACTTCATTCCATTCAACAGTTTGACGTCGTTTTTCACCCACTGGAAGTATATCTAGCCGCGTTACTCCTCTTACTTTTTTCTTTTTATTTATATCAGGTTGGTCAGTTTTCTCATTTGTATTTGATTGACTCGAGTCTTCATTGATATCTCCAGATTCTATATTCCCCCTATTTGTAGTCGGATCATTATTTCCATCATCTGCATCTGAGTCACTTTTATCTTGTTCAACTAAGATTTCTTTTCTCTTTCCCTTTCGCTTGCCTAGATCAGCTTTTTCCTTCCCCTTATTTGAGGCATTCCTAAAATTTTCTTGATTCTCCCTGTCGTTTGGAATTGAACTTTCACGGATTCTTAAAGTTCCATGTCTGTTACTTGTAGCAGCAAATATAGCAGCTTGCAGTTGTTTTATTTGTTTCTTTTTTCCCTTTTTAGAGGTCTTCAAAAAGGTTATATGTTAAAAATAAATAATAACATTAATATATATAAAATCAATGATGAAAAAAAAAAAAACATTATACCGTACCTCTGCCATAACAAAAGTTGTGTATGATTACTTCCTTGATCCTTAAATGATCCTTAAATTTTTGTAGGCAACACAATAAGGAGGTAATTTTTTTTTCTCTCCTTTTCTTTGGCCGTTTGGCTTATATAGGTTTTTTTTTCTATTCTTTTTTTTTTTAATTCGTTTGTACTCTTTTTTGAATACTTTATATGAATTAGGATTATATATTTTAAGATTTACTTAGGATTATCTTTATCTCTTAGTGTTATTTTAAATATTAAAAATTACATATAATTTAGGATTTTGAATCATAATTATTTTAAGATTTATCTCATATAAAAAAGACATTCACATCTGTTATTTTAACGGACATATTTTTCAAATTTAATTACAAGAAAGTTTTAAAAAACATGGCTGATAGAAGTGAATAGATAATAGGATAGAGGTTTCTATTCTTTTTTATTTTTTAATTCGTTTATATTCTTTTTTAAATACATTATATGAATTTAAGATTATATATTTTAAGATTTACTTAGGATTATCGTAATCTATTATAGTGTTATTTTAAATATTAAAAATTACATTTAATTTAGGATTTTGAATCATAATTATTTTAAGATTTATCTCATATAAAGAAGACATTTATCTTTTATCTTGTCTGTTTTTTGTTTTTCAAATTTAACTACAAGAAAATTTAAAAAAAAACATGGTTGATAGAAGTGAATAGATAATAGGATTAGAGGTTTCTATTCTTTTTTAATTCGTTAAGACTTACAATTCTATTAAATTGCTCAGGACAGGAAGGCCACAAGGAATTGGCCCTTCATACCACTTGCTTCCATCCCTCTGTAAACAATAGTAGATCTTTAACATTATCTACATTATTTTTAAAATTTTGAAACTAAAGATATTTTAACCATATTATAAACAAGCTCTTACAATTTCTAAAATTGTTCACAAATAACGACAGTAATCAATATTTCTCTTAGAAAAAAAAAAAAAAAAAACATATGCATCAACAGTTACATTACAAATCTTAGAAATTAATTAATTAATTAATTAATACTAATATTAATAATAATAATACTTATACTTTAGCAAAAAATAAGAAAAAATAATAAGGGCTGTAGATTTTTTTCGTTATTTTTATTTTTATTATATTATCCATAAAAATAATTCAAAATATTAAATATATTTAGAATATCTTTATTTGTGTCTAAGAGTCATCTTATTTTGTTTTTAAACTTTAAAAAATTTCGTTTTTATTTTGTCTCTAAATTTTTAATAATAGTTTCAGTTTTTTAGACTTCCACTTAAATAAGTATAAATGATAAAAATATTCAAATATTCAAATAAATATTAAAAGTTGCCATAAAATATTTATTTGAGAGGTTGTTTATCCAATTTTCTCATTGTTTCTAGCTGAATGGTACATTACAATGAGATTTGTCTTTTGTCTTTTTTTTAATTTATTTATGATATTGTCTAATACTTTTTTTTTTTTTTATGTCAATCTGAATATTTTGAGTATTTAGAAGGAAGAGTAATGTTGCATGAAAGTAGTGAATACAAAGATTTATAGAGGTTCATCGTCTAAAATCTAATTTTTTTTTATGAATAATAGAAATATATTGAAGTTAATTCAAATATTGTAAAGGTTTATCTCATAACAGGATATAAATAAGTTTGTAAGCTTTTCAAAGTCCTAATTGACTTTTGATAGATTAAAATGTATGATAACTAACTAAGTACTAAAGATAGTAAAGGGCGTAGTCATTCTTCAAAGAATCAGATCACAAACTTCTATAAATCTTCATATTCTCTATTTTATTGCACTTATTTATTCTTTTAATTTTAGATATATCATATCATACATTTTGTTAGACAAATTTTTTCCGTTAACATTTTATAGTTATTCTACATTGTGTTTAAAGTTATAATATTTGAAAATTAATTTTCCTCCACAAATGTTGAAATTTAACTTTACCGATATAGAGGAGATATTCTTGTATGTTAAAGAAGACATTTTTTAAGGGATAGATACATGACATTATAAATGCAAATAATTAGTTAAATATTTTTTTCCCTATTTATACTCTTATCCAACATTTTTTTTAGTTCGCACTGTACATATAAATCTCGATGTTTTTTTTTCTACCTATATACATCATATAAATACGATTAAAAAAAAAACTCTAACCATAAAGTTTAGACGTTTTTTTTTTTAAAGAAATATTGAATTCATTATAAATTTTTGAAATATTCTTCTAGAGCAAACAAATTAAAATTAAACTAAAATGGTGGGCGGCAAATCTTCATCAGAAACAGTGGCGGCAATTCTTCATCAAAAACAGGGGGCGGGAATTCAACTTAAAGCTTCTTAGCTATCAGAAGGCAAAAATTTTTCTGGCGAAATTCAAATTCCCGCCAACTTAAATTTTTTGTGTTGCTTTTCCTCCCTCATCTCCGTTATTCCCTCCCTTCAACTTCTCCCCCTTCATCATAAGAAACTCCCACAAAAAGCCTCTCACTCCCTTCCATTCTTTCCATCTCTTCTCAGCCATCAGATCCACCCAGAATTCGATGGCTCTCGTCCACAATCGTCTGCGTTTAAACAGAGCCTCGTCGACAATCGTTGGCTGTTATAAATCGTCCACAATCGTCCGCGTTTAAACAGAGTCTCGTCCACAATCGTCCGCTGTTATCAATCGTCCACAATCATCCGCTATTCCTTGTTTCTTTTATCTCTGCTTCACACAAGAATCTCCCCCCAATATGCTAATAGGTAATTTATTTCTCTTATCAAATTTATTTGCTTTCAAGTTTCAATTTTGTGGTAATGGTTTTTCCAATTCCAAAACAGAGCGTCATCCACAATCGTCCGCTGGATCGAAATCGAACGCCCCGTTCACGCCCTCTAATAAACAGAACCTCCACTATTGCTTTAATCAAAAAGGTTTTATATAATGTTGACATTGATTTTAGCATAGGCTTGTATTGTTGACTTTATGGTTCTTAATAGACATTCTTCGTTGTAGCTTCGTATTTTTAGAAGCTTAATGCACTAGAGTGAAATGCTTTATACATAAACTGTATATTACAATTTCTAACTGCAATGATACTCGTTTTGGTGCATATACGTGAACTTTGTATTAAATTATGTTCCTTTCCTCTGATGTTTGTGTAATATGTTTCTTCGACATATTTGATTCAGGATGTTTGTCTTGCTCCTTATGTTCATTAGACAGATTGCCCATGTTTGTGTATGTGTGTTTACATTGCCTTTTTGTAACATGATTTTTCTACATATTTCTTTGAGGATGCAAGTCGTACTTCTGATGTACATAGTACAGATTGCCTATGGGCAGAAAATATTATTTCGTATTACTTCTCTATACATCAGTTCAATTTGGTGCATTGACAAGCTCCGTGGTGTCTCCGCAGTGTTTCCTCATCAGACCTTGTTTCAAAATGGATGGGGGAAAATGAAAAGCTATTGTCAAATCTTTTCCAGATGGCTCGTGATAGAGCTCCTTCTATTATTTTCATTGATGAGATGGATTCCTTGTGCGGCCAACGGGGTGAAGGCAATGAGAGTGAAGCATCTTGACGTATCAAAACAGAACTTCTTGTACAGATGCAGGTATTATCATTATGTGCTTTTGGGAGTAATCTCGTAGCCTTCATTTTAACTAATATGCACACTAATACTCCTTATGCTCTTGATCAGGTTAGATAATAACACCCTTCTAATCTTCTTAATCGGGCCATAAGGAAGGGGCTTTGCAGCCTGAATTTGCACTAGTAAATAATGTAAAAAGAAAATTTGAGAATGCTTTGCATTCAACTCAGCTTTTTTGGAACCTGAGTTTGGGGTGCAAATGGCAAGAAATTTGTATCTGGGCCTTTACCATAAATGATTTAAAGACATGGATAAAATATATATAATAAATACATTAATGAATTTCTATAGTAAACGAGCCTCCACTTTCTACCCTGTATGATTTGGTCATGATTCATAAACTCTGATTGTTGTTGGAATGACATGGAAGAGAAGCGCGGGTGTAACTATAGCCTTAATAATTGGGGGGGAGAGAGATTTTATGGCAAGAATTGGATATGATTTCTTCGCCAATGGTTAGATAATGATGATATTTCATTGGTAATAGTCATCTAGCACCAGAACGGTTAGATAATGATGATATTTCATTGGTATAGTCATCTAGCACAGAACCAGGGGATAGCGTATCTAGACATATCTGGAGAGACAAGAATGAGAGATTTCACGCATGGTGTAGGAATGGATATCTTAGAGAGTGAAGTGTCTATATGTCTTAATTATTGTCGTAGAATTAGAGATTTCACGCATGGGTTAACACCCTTCTAATCTTCTGTGTTTCTTGCCGGTGGAGGGGGTGGAAAAACTACAATAATCTTATTTGTGTTGAGGTTGGCTAATGCAAAGTGAATGCAGGCTATTCGTCGACGTTTTGATAAGCGAATGTACATCCTTCTCCCATATTTGAAGGCAAGCCAGCATATGTATATTTTTTTTGAATGTTTGTTAGATTCTATCTAGGTGAGAATTCATATGAACAAGAAATCAGTTTTACATCTGTATTTGCATTTCTGGCTCTAGATTTCTATTCTACTGATAGATGTCAACTCTCTGATTTTTGGTACCTTTCGGAAGAGAAAAAAATGAAAAAAATCTCTAGATCATGGTGTGTTGTTTATAGGTACTTTAGCTTTCCTCATCAAAACCAAGTATAAACCTTTCCATTTCTAATTGGATCCAACAATTTTTTCTTTCATTTCCTTCCTATGATGACTTCTCTGAATGAGAACTATAATATACATTGGACAATGATTTGCAGGCTTGAGAGTATTGAATTGCTCATTCATATTTTAACACGGGGGATTTCCATATATCGAACAACTTTCGGTGCTATGTTGAGGTATGTTTATGAGAACGTCATATCTTGAAGTATTGGTCCTAGTATATCATTACATGTTTCCATGCATATGAACTTGCACACATGTGATGTGGAGAGAGAGAATAATTTGATATTTATTGTATTGCAGCCAAAGGAGGAACCAAGTTGAGGAAGAAGCAATTGCCCGAAATAGTGAAAAAGAAGAGCAAGACTGAAGCAATTCTTCAAAGATGAGAACAAGCAAGAGATAACCAAAGAATTCCTTGAACAATACCTCCAATTCAAATGCATTGACATTGCTCTTGGAAATTTATTAACATCGAAAGTTTTATTTTTCATGTTGTGTAATAATGTATTCTTTTTAACTATATGAACCAAAATTTGTATTTACAATTGTAAATAATCAATAATCAATAATATTATTTTAGTAAAATTTATTTTTTTCAATAATTTGTGTATTCCAAAATTTGTATTTATAATTATAAATAATCAACAATAAAAAAAATAATAATTCAACAATACATGACACTTATTCAATGTCATGGAAATGATTTTCATGTCGTCTTATGAATGTCATGGTTTCCCAAAAACAACATTCTTTCAATGTCGTAAATTGTTTCTAATCATGACATCTTTCAATTGTTGCAATATGTATGAATCACGACATTTAAAAACTACTATGATACATATCTATTACGACATTTTTGAACTGATGTGATACATATCAATCACAACATTTTTTAATTGTTGTCATATGTAAAGACATACCGAAGGAAGGTAATAGATGACACCACTTTAATGTCGAGGACAAAGAATTCACGACATGGATCACGACATCAAAAAAAATATCGTAAAAAATGAATACTTTCCATGGCACCCCCATTCCACGACCTTTTCAAAAATGTCGTGGAATCCATTTTACGACATTTTTTAAATGTCGTGAAAGGGCTTTTTTGTTGTAGTTATTCAAATACATACTTTTCTTAGTCGTCGCACGACAAGTTGTGATTGGTGACAACTATATACAGAATTTTCAAGCCCCCTCCCTCCCAAGCCAAGTGGCAATTAATGAGTTTTTTAAAAAGTAGTTAAAAATTTAATTGACTTAAGAGAAAAAAAAAAAAAAAAAAAAAACCAAAAACTGAGTTGGAATCGGTAAGCCAAATAAATAATAAATTAATATCGTGACAAATTTTAGTCAATAATCAATTCTTGAGTTGGAATCGATAAACCAAATAAATAGTAAATTAATATTGTGACAAATTTTAGTCAATAATCAATTCTTACTTCTTATTCAAATACGTACTTTTCTTAGTCGTTGTCGCACAAGAAGTCCCCCCCCCCCCCCCCCCCCCCGGTAGTCCAAGCGGCAATTAAAGAGGTTATTTTTCGTTTCGTTTCTTCTCTTTTTTCCTAATTCCGAATCAAAAATCGTCTTTTTGATTGGATTTTATGATTAGGAATTGCGCCCTACTTAATTACAATATATTTTTTTAATACCATATCACCAATATTCTCCAACTATCTTTAACCATTGAATTCAAAATTAGTCCTTAGCTAGAACTTGTTGAATCAAAGGATTAGTACATCCCAACTAAATTGACACTTAAATTTCAACGTTCATCGCACACCAAATCTCTACTCGATCAGTCTCATTGTCTATCCTCAAGTGGGCAGCTTATAATGTGTTCTTCCCCGCTTATTCTGCTTCTGCTTCTCTTCCATCCTCTCATTGCACAGCAGTATAATTGAAACATATTTTATACACACCTCATAGGCACAAATAAATCTCTTGTCTTGTCTCATTTAATCTTACATACTGATTTATAACTACTACAAGAAAAAATGCTTTTAATGACATAAAATTTATGACATTTTTGATAAAATGTCGTTAAAAGATCCATTCAATGACATTGAATAGTAAAATGTCGTTAAAAGATCCATACAACGACATTAAATTTTAAAATGTCGTTAAATCCATAACACAATGACATTGTTTAAAAAAATATCTCAGAATGTTATTTTATTAATAAAAATAGTATCAATTAAAATTATAATATTTTGACATATCACATCTTCAGTCTAATATTTTTGATACATTTGTGTATAAAACACCAAAAAGATTGTAGAGTTTCTCATAGGTCTTAATTAGTACAGAACAAAAATATAAATAGAAATTTAATAACAAATGCATATATGTTCAAAAAAAATCTAAAAATAAAATGTTCTAAACAGTCTCAACGAAAATTTTTTTTCAAATGATTATTGAACAACAATACGCTCAATATCCTCTATCACATAAATTGTGTATGACCACTTCCTTGATCCTTAAATGATCCTTAAATTTTTGTCGGCAACACAATAAGAAGGCAATTTTTTTTTTCTCTCCTTTGCTTTGGCCGTTTGCCTTATGGTACTCAGTTGGAGATAATAAAAGAATGTGCGTGATTGTGAGGAAGAGAAAGGGAAGGTTGATAAATAAGACAGTAAGTGCTTTTAGTGGTTAATGTTTTTACTTTATTTGTTTTTATATTTATTCTCCTAAGAAGAGGTTCGCGTGGTAAATCGATTGAGAAGTTTTTGGCCAATAAAAGTAAATGCAATAATAATTTAAAAAAAAACCTATAAACTATATTAAAAATGCAAATAATTAGTTAAATATTTTTTTTCCTATTTATACTCTTATCCAACATTTTTTTTTAGTTCGCACTGTACATATAAATCTTGATTTTTTTTTTCCCTACCTATATACATCATATAAATACGATTAAAAAAAAAACTCTAACCATAAAGTTTAGACGTTTTTTTTTAAAGAAATATTGAATTCATTATAAATTTTTGAAATATTCTTCTAGAGCAAACAAATTAAAATAAAACTTAACAAAGGGCGGCAATTCTTCATTAAAAACAGTGGGCGGCAATTCAACTTAAAACTTCTTAGCTATTAGAAGGCAAAATTTTTTTTTGGCGAGATTCAAATTCCCACCAACTTAAATTTGTTGTGTCGCTTTTCGTCACTCATCTCCGTTATTCCCTCCCTTCAACTTCTCCCCCTTCATTATAAGAAACTCCCTAAAAAAAGCCTCTCACACCCTTCCATTCTTTTCATCTCTTCTCAGCCAACAGATCCACCTAGAATTCAATGGCTCTCAACAACGTTAGAGAGACCAGTGGTTGTTGCTTTTCTCTTATGCCTAATTTGCTTATAGCTAGGTAAGTCATAATTGTCACTTCACAGTTTTTACAGCGCACTTTTTTTTTTTTTGGTGATTTCCTTCTTCCTCTTTTAGCACATATACTAATTATTTTGCTCCGATAAATTTTTTCCCTTCTTAAAATAGGATTGAGATTTTCAAATTTGTGAAAGGTAGTTTTCTCTTCAGTTTTGTGAAAAGCTAGTTTTCTTTCCAGTTTATTTACACCCCTCTGTTTCTTCTTTGATTATTCTCTCTATCTCACTTGTGTAGACACACTTCCATCGGGACAATGTTTGCTATTTGGAACCAAAGCTGTCGCGTCCACCGGTGGTATTATTCACAGGAGAAGTCTTGATTTTTTTCCTCTGTGAGTGAATGGGGTTTTTTTCCCCCCCTAAATTCATTCATAGGTGTGGAAAAATTTATTTTCTTCAATCAAAGTTGCAACTTCTGCTGTGATGATAAATTGAAAGTAGGTAATAAGTTATGATATCCTAATTTTATTTTAGCTTAAGTAGTCTCTTGAATTCTTCATGTTCTGCCTTTTATTTTTATTTTATTTTGAAAAAACTCCATTTGACAAACATGTTTTTTTTCCCCCTTTATTTTCAGATCTACAATTGAATCTTGACGGCAGAGCTGATGTTAATACAATTCTATTAAATGATTCTCACAACCTTGATAGCATCCATGGACGGGCCTTATCTACTTCTTGTGTGGATGATCAGCTTTGCCAGTGTGGCGAAATAGGAGATTCCTATGAAATGTTTGGAGAAACATATGAGATTTTATTTGGCATTGGGCATCTAGGGATGGTTTTAACTCATTGTTAATGTGTTGCAACTTTAGATGATTAGTCATGTACTTGGCCTCTTTAATCCGTTTTTGAGATGCTCTGCTAATAATGTCCATTGTCGTCACCCCCCCCCCCCCCCCCCCCCCCCCCCCTTCCTTTTTAGCTCTATGCTTATGCCGTTACACTTTCTTGTACTTGGTTTGATGAGACTCCAAGTGGTGCCTCTAATATGTAATAAGGGACTTCCCAATTATTTAATGAAATCCATTTTTAATCCCTTTGAGAAAAAAGATTTTGTATGACTATGGATTATCAAATTAGAGAAAAAATAGTGAAAATAAAAAACTTTTGTTAACGATTTCTTTTTTTCAATTGTGAATTCACGACATTAACAAAATGTCGTATCAATGTTTATCAACGACATTAGCTGAAAGTTGTTTAATAGTCAAACCATAACATGTCTAAATTGTCTTTAAAAAAATTAAGAAGACAATATTTTGATGTCATAGTAAATAATTAACGATGTAGATCATGACATGTAAAATGTGTCGTTAAAAGTTTAGGAGAATCAACAGTGCACAACTTTCTAGCATGTTGTGCGTAGCTATAACAAAAAAATGTTTTTGCTGATGTGCTCAACCGCGATAAATCTCACACACACACGCGCAAGGTCTTATTTACGGTACCAGTTCGAATGCGGCCATGACATTGCAGGAAAGGACAGCAGCAAATGGACACGTGCCCAGTGTAAGGAGAGTGTGGCTTAGGAAAAAAGAAGGAAAAGCTGCAATTGCAGCCACTCAGTCAGAGGACTAAATAGTTTTTAAATGTAAATGAGGATATAATTGTAAATGTCAGTGTATAAAAAAAGAAAAAAAAATGTATCTAATATTATTTCGACATGGGTGTGCAATTTACGTCATAGAAATGTCATGCTATGAGATAGAAAATGTAGATGACATTGTATAAATCTAGTTAATGGTTCGAAATAATCTAATAATCCCAAAACAGATAGGGTGTAATACTATGCAAATATGTTCATCACATTGCATAACTGGAAACCAATGGTCAAAGAGGTTTTGATCTTTGCAATGGTACTTCAAAGAAATTCGATTTCTTAAATCCTAAGAATAATCACTTTCTCTCTCTCCTCTCTCCCATGGTCTTCCCTTCGTTTACCTTTTTAAGGGAAGTTCTCTAACATTTTCTTAGCTAGTTAAAAAGGCACATGAGTTAGCTTGAACTTAAAATTTGATTTTTTTTTTCTGGTAAATTATTAAGCTGATTTCTAAATTTTTAACTTTGTATATTTTTAGTTTTTGAACTTTTTTCGTAGCTGAAATACCCTTAAATTTTTAGAATATTGCTATAATAGTCCTTTCCGTTAATTTTTGGATAGAATCGGTTAATAATTTGATCAAAAAATGATGCTAACTATGAATTCCGTCCAAAATAAACATAAAAAACTATCGTAGCAACGTTTTTAATAGTATATAGTTATTCAAGCTATAAAAAAAATAACATTAAATGCCCATAAATTATTAGAATGTTGTTATAATAGTCATTTATGTTAATTTTTAAATAGAATCCGTTAGTAATTTGATCAAAAAGTGATCCTAACTAACGGATTCTGTCCAAAAATTAACGTAAACAACAATATTTTAATAGTCTAGGGGTATTCCAGCAATCAAAAAAAAATTTAGTGATCAAAGTTATACAAGATTAAAATTATAGAGACTAAATCAACAATTTACATTTTTTTTTTAAAGAATGCGCGAAACGTATTGACCCAACACACTAATTCGTGGATCACCAACAAATGAAAAAGTGCTTCTAGTAGAGTGTTTCAGATGGTTCAGCATGCATTCAGTAATAATAAAAGGAAATGAAAATGCGTTCAGTTTAAGAATTTTCCATCTTTTAAAAGATCCAAACTTAAATGTGAGTTTTCATACTCATATGTTCGGAAAAAAAAAAAAAAAAAAAAACCTTGGTTTAGTTTTGTAATAAGTTCACAACCAAATAAATCTATTAAAAAAAAATCAACAAAGCATCAAAAAATTTTCTTTAAACAATCATGATGGCTCTTTTATTTTCAGAATGGTGGCTTCTTCTTCGAAATTACTTGGGAATACTTGTTTATAGATTCGAACACGGTCGAGGATAGTATTGATAATTAAAGGGAGAGGGGAAGAGAAGACAAAGCAGATGCCTGTTCATTTCTACTCATCCATTGTTTCTATTAGACACGACTTTGATTTTTATTTTTATTTTTTATTGGAGAAAGTATTATGTACTGATATAGCCGGTAGCGGGTGAAGAACAAATCAAATGCATGCCTTTCACTATAGGTGACCCTTTGATGTAAATTTAATTATTTAATTGGCCATGTCTTTTTTTTTTTTTTTGCTAAAAAATTGGTCATGCCATTTGATCCAACGGTGTGGATGATTGTGTGAGGATGGTGTGGAATTAATATGTCTGCAATTATAGCCTTCCCCTCGAATAAATAAACAACAAAAAGTGTGTCCACATCACCAAGATGGAATTTGGTTTTCTTATTATTATCACTTTTTTTTTTTTTTTTTTTTGTGTCAATATTTCTTTAGGCTACCCTCCTTCCCTTTGGTGAAATCAGGTTGTCCAAATCACATCCAATGGACAACATTCAATTGCCGATATATCCAATACCGGCCGTAAGACATCTTCTCTCTCTCTCTCTCTCTCTCTCTCTCTCTCTCTATTTATATATATATATATATATATATATATATATATGGAAGTTGTTGTGTGTGATGGAATCACGTGTTATGCACAAATGAATTGCTGTTGATACTTTTATTGTTAGAGAAATATAATTTTCCATTCTCTAGTAATTTTCAAAAAATGTCCCCAACGCTCCTTCAGATGGAGGAAATAAATTACAAACATGGTATGCAAATCGCATTTTTTTTTTTTTTTAAATTTTAAGACCATATCTATCGATTTAGAAACTCAGGGGGTTAACTTGCTAGGTATAGAGTTTATTGGACTTGATCACAAAACTTTTCATTTCAGCGTTCATAATGCTATTACCCGAAAATAATAGGGTTTAAACCGTGGAATACATTTTAAAAAACCAATAATAATCTTGCATATATAGATCAAACATAAAATAATTTGACTTTCGACTTAATAGGAGAGTCAGAATGAGCCATTTTTATAATCTTTGTTGGCTATTTACAAATTTGGTGTTACTCAAACTAATTTCAGGTTTGCAGAGGCTAAAATCATAATTTTTCATATTCTTGCACATTATAGAATGTAATCCAATCATAGGGTGATTATCGAATAAACGCGAACTTGTATAAGCCATAATATCATTAATAATTTTAACTTAAGCATGAAATCTTAGTTATTCATAACTTATATGTACAGCCAGCATGTATTGTTTTCATTACTTTGTTACCTAATTTTGGAAATTAAACATAAACAACAGCTCTCCGATTGAACAATTTAAGAATTTAGAGTTAAAAGTTAAAAGGAATTTAAACTGAGAAATACATATATATATATATATATATGTATGTACTACTTTTTATTTTGTTTAGTTTTGCTAATTTGTTCTTCATTTTTTTTTTTAATTTCCTTCTCATTTCAACTTGTTAGAACTTTTTTCGTCACTTGCTAATAAAGTTCTCGATCGCTTAAAAATGTCTTGTCACCCAAATTTACTACTATTTTTTGTTTTTGTTTTTGTTTTTTGAGCAATTTTTGGTTTTTTACATGTCTAAGATCTCATTGCCTATTCTACTTACTGGTGTTATATGTTTTTGTTTCATTGAATAAATTCCTTCCGACTTTGATAGTTTGTCCCAAAGAAAATTATGTAAATGAAGCCATTTCTTTTATAATATTATTTGCTGATCTGTAAAACCTTGGAAATATTTGAAGTTACCTAAATTAAGACATAACGATCGATTACGTATGTGTACATGTATTTGAAGTAAACTTGGGCCATTGCATAACAGCACGACTCGATATCTACACAAAATTAGTGTGTCTGAGCCTTTTATAAATAGGCCTGGGTTTAAAAAAAAAAAAAAAAAAAGTTCGTCCGTGTAACATGAGAAATAAATATATGCAGTGTTCGTCTGTTCGATTATTTAAGTTTCAAATTGATTTCAATTGACGTGATTAATTATAGAGTAATTGATTTAAATAATCTCTACACTCTTTTAAATGTGACGGTTTAATTTTTGTTCTTTTTTCTTTTTTTTTTTGGTCGAGATGACCTTAAACTCTCATTTTTTGACCATTATGGTCATTTCTGTCTAAATCCGTTAACTTTTGAGGGTAATTTAATAATCTAATAGTAATTAATTTAACAAAAATTAAAAAAGAATCATAAAAAATAAAAAAGTTTCCTCTCATTTCTCTCTCTCTCTCTCTCTCTCTCTCTCTCTTCTTTTCTCAAAACCCAGTTCGCCCCAAGGAGAGGGGGGAGGGGGGCGATCTGCGATGAAGAGAAGGGGCATGAGTTCAGTGGCGCCGGGGGGGGCGAACCACATTGGAAGGAAAGAGGGGCGGGGTGGGGGTGGGTGGGGGGCATCAGCATCGCGGTAGGGGGAGGGGCCCAAAAACCTAGATGGCGAATTTGGAGGGGGGGGACCCAAATCCCGAATTGGGTTTTTTTTGGGGCAGGGGGGGGGGGGGGGGGGGTAGAGGTGAATGGAGGCGGGAGGGGAGGACCTAGTCGTGAGGTGGGGGCAAATAGCGGCGAGAGGGGGGGAACCCAATTTGCGGAGGTGAACAGCGGCAGGAGGGGGGAACCTCGTGAAGGGCAAAAGGTGGCGAGAGGGGGGGAGCCAGTCACAGGGTGAGGGGCAGACGGAGGCGGGAGGGGGGGGGGGACCCAATCGCAAGGTTGGGGGCAAAAGGCTGCGGGAGGGGGGCGGTGAAACCGAGAGAGGGAGTAGGGGGACAACCCAGTCGGGGTTGGCAGGGGGAGCGGGGTGGACCGAGAGAGAGAGAGGGGGGGGGGGGGAGGGGGAGGAGGGAGGGAGAGAGAAGGGAGGGTATTTTAGTCATTTTAGTATAAAAATTAATCAGTTCAGTAAGATTCCGTTAAAAATTTAATAGATTTGGATGGAAAAGACCAAACCGTCATCTTTTTAGAGAGTTTAGAGTCAGCACTAACAAAGAAAAAAAAAAAAAAAAAAGGAACAGAAGCCAACGTGTCTCCTCTTAAATAGTTCAGGGACTATTTAGACAAATTACTCTTAATATATGATTGACTAAATTTAATTCTCAATTAGAAGGGTATATACTTCTCTCAAGTTTGGATTGGCTTTTTCTGCACCCCAAAATTTATTGCATAGTTGTAGTTTGTCCAAGTGTTTTTAATTTTGATAATTTTTATCTTGAACTTAAAAATATACAACAAAACACCTTTAATTGATTACAATGTTAACTGTTTGACAAAAATTGACATCATGTAATTTGTATTTGAGTCATTAATTAAAAGTCAGTTTTCTATAATGGATGATCTAAAAGGCTAATTCAATGCCATTAAGGGATTAATGAGTAGCTATTTTCGTTTGCTTTGCAGAAATGTGAATGGTCTTTAATTTTATAGATTCTTTGCATTTTTTAGGTGTTTTATTTCTCATAAATCATGTTTTTTTTTTTTCCTTGTCGGTTTTGTTTCTTTCGAGTTTTTTTTTTCGTAGCAAATGATTTTAATATATTAGGCATCGAACTTGTCCAGACAGATCCTATAGTAAAGTAGTTGTTTTTGTATTTTCCGTCCTCTTTAAAGTGGTTTTGCTTGGTCAAACTTCATTGTAATTTCACATGGAATAAGTAGATGGGTGTTAAAGAGATGCCAACCTAATCTTGTTTGTCTTTGTGCACCCATTGGTTTCTGTCATCACTATCTTTTAAAAAAGAAAGGGGTTTGTAAACTATTATCGTAGGGGTATTTAGCGGATAGAATCCATTTTATTTTAGTCTTACTACATTCGGTCGTCCAATCAATGGTCCGTTTTTGAAAATCTCATTCAATCGACTCCATTAGTGATATGACTTCCAGTCCAATCAATCAATTTAGGATCAGTTGGGTTGATTTAGATTGATCAGCTTGGGCTTTGACCTATTGGACTATATTTGATAATACATAACATAATATGTTAGGAATTAGAAATTAAGTAAGAGAAAATAATATGTCTTCTGTTAAACGTCATAATATGTATGTAGGAGAGTTTGGTAAATCACCTAATTAGTGAGAGAAATTGGGAAGGAATAAGCTAGAGGTCCTTTTCTCTTATGTTATTTGATATGAAATTCCTATAATAATCTCTACAATTTAAGATAAATCAAAATTGAGGTGTTTGGAGGGATTTGGAGTCCCTCCATTAATCCCTTCCTTCCTTCTTGATCTTCTACCAAACAATCATGAATGTCCAAATCCTTCCACTAATTTATCTACTTATCTCCTTTTTTCACTTTAATTTTCTCTCCTTCCAAACACACCATAAATTTACAAAGTGCATTCAATCCAATATAAGTAGATTTTTAAAAACTGACATCCATTTTAATCCGAATCTAATCCAAAATAGAGATCGTTTATCCACAACAACAAAAAAATGACTGGGTTGTATCAATCAGTTAATTGATTGGTTGATTGGATCCGATAATGATACACCTTACGTGTTTGGACCTTTGGACGTATTTGTGAGTTGCATGCATGGTTCGTACGTAGTCAATGATTACTTTTCTTCAGTCGTCGTACGCCGCGGATTGCGCTTGGTGATATCTACATACACACACATATTTACATATGCTTTTCTATTAGGAAATTAGCGAGTATTTCTTTTTTCTAACCATTGAATTCAAAATTAGCGATCCATGGAACGAATTAATCGAACGTGTTGAACGGTTCCTCTCCCTGAACGACTGGTAGCAAAAATTTGTACATATATACATACATATGATATATATTTATATGTCGCCCTCAAAACTCGTGAGTCGACCTATCCTGCATATCAAGACACGATTGTCTATATAAAATATACACATATATATATATATATATATATATTATATCAAAGCTTAGTCTGCATCAAGTAATATCCTTCCTCATGGGCAACTTATTTTCTCTTCTTCGGTTGGTCTGCTTCCTAATTCTTCTCTTCAATCTTTCCATTGCCGTTAGGTAATTGAAATATAATTCCTGCCTAGAAATGTTATAATGAAACACAAATTATATAAACATAATTATTGTTTTGCCTCATTTAACAATAATTAATATCACCTTTTTTTTTCTATTACTGAAATATATGTTTGTGTGTTTGATAGAACTGGGCCTGCAGTTCTGCCTCCTCCTCCAAAAGGTGAATCCCGCGGCCGTGAAGATCAACAGCAGCCGCAAAAGCCTCCAGCACCGATTGGTCGTCCAAATATATCTCCATGATCAACAAAATGTACCTTTACATTACTACAAGAGCTCAATAAGTCACAAAAAGACGTGACCAGTACCATTACAAAAGAAATATTCTTATACCCGTTATATTCGAAAGAGAAAGTGTTCCAAGCCGCATAAATAAAACTAGATTTTTTAAATTCTGGTTGTTCTTGTTGGCCTTTTTATATGTTTTTTTTTTAATTAATAAATTAGAGTTAAGTGTTTGGTGTACATTTTGTTTCATTCAATAAATTTCATCTCACTTCTGACGGCTTGTCCCTAGGAAATTAGACAAATAAATTAGTTAATTCTTTCTTAATCTTATTTGCGGGTACATGTGTTTGAAGTGTAACAAAGATACACGCAATATATATGTATATGTACGTGTAAAACACATGCTAATTGAGAGTAAGCCTCAAACGAAGTCCCCTACGAGCAACCCACAAGCGAATCTCGTCGCGCTGCCACCGCCCCCAACTCAACCCTTCCCTTGCCCCATTGCGACCGACATCCATGCAAACCCCACCGTGAACAACCCTGGGTGAATCCCGCCACCACCCTGCCGAGTACAACCCCCCATGCCGTCACGAGTGTCCCCACGCGTCCCCTTGCCTCGCTGCAAGGAGCATCACCCTACTCTCCCCATCCCAAACTGTGTCCTTTTGAGATTGCCTAATGTTATTCATATTTTCTTTAGTCATTTTAATTTTTTGAAGATTTTGAAAAATATTTCAATTGTTAAATTCTGATTAGCTTGTTTGGTAATTGTTTTGTATTTTTGATAATTAAAAAAAAAATCTAAGATGTGTTTGATTTTTGTCATATTTTAATAGTTTTGCGAACAAAATTAAAATGTCACCTACAAAATGAAAGGTTTTTTGTTATTATCTGAAAAATACAAAATGAAAGTTTGGGAACTTAAAAAAAAAAAAACAAACAGAAAATAAAGAAAATAGTGCAAAGGAAAGGTTTAATAAAAATAATTGAAACAAACAGTTGAAAAGGTTTCAAAGTTTGAAAGGAAAGGGAAAAAAGGTTTCCCTTAGCAAAAAAAAAAAAAAAAATCCTTGTATTAGAATTGTAATTTATCATTTTCAAAAACAAAAAAAAAAAAAAGAATGCAATTTATGACTACTGCTTCGTTTGATATTTCAATTTAATTTCAACTAAATTGTACTTTTTCATATCAGTTTTTATCTTTTTCTGAAAAGTCAATAAAAATTATAACTAGTTTTTGAAAAGTCAACTAATTTTAACTTGAAAATTTCATATCCAACTGGTGAGTAAAATATACACATATGTGTAAAAATCAGTTAAACACATTTTTTGAAAAAAAAAAATCCTTCTATTAGAATGTGAAATGCAGTTTATGATTTTCAAAAAAAAAAAAAAAAACCAAGAATGCAATTTATGACTACATATGTGTAAATATCAGTTAAACATATTTTTTTTTTTTGGGTCTAAATAAGGATAAAACGTCACTTTTCAATGTTATGTAAAGCCAGAAACGTTTTATGATGTAAGAAGGGGTATTTATTGTATTTTTACAATGTCTAATAGTCAAACTTAATTTTTTGGTCATAGTCAACTAATAGATGGGTGTCTCTACAATTTTTTTTTAGAAAATAAAACATGATTATTTTGATAAAACCTTGTAGTTTGCCTACAAAAAAACATATACATGGCAAAGAGCCAAAGTTGATTGGGAACAAAAGTATATAGAGGCAACCCATCGATTCAACTTATTCGCAGGCTTTGGGTTTTATTTTCCATAAATTCATGAGAGGTAAATTTAAGACCCTGAAAGTTTTACAAGTGTTCTTCATTTTCATTTTAACTTTCTCAATCCAGGCCTAATACTTGACCCTAGCCACGGTCGTCCACAAACCTGACCCTCGCCCAACATCACTTGGTCCCGGCCCTGGCCTCTACTCTAGCACCAACCCTAGCCTTGTCATTGGCCATGACCCCGACCCCGGGCTTGACACTAGCCCATACCGACATCATCCTTGACACTGGACGCGACCCCAACGCATCAGCAGCCTTGACCCTTGCGATATAGGAGGAGCAAGAAAGTGAGGAAATATAATGATCAAGTGGAGAGAAAATGAGGATATAGATGGGGAGGAGAAAGAAAGTGAGGTGAAAATGATATTAAAAATATTATATATATTTTTTCTTGATTCGTTTTGAAAATCTAAACAAAAGTAAAAATTTATCTTCAAAATAATAATTAAAAAAACCATTCTCAAGCTTCAAAACAATAATTTCATCGATGTATTGCTTTAGTTTATATGTTTTTTTTCTTCGCTATTGTCTTTATATTTTGGTCTAGATGATTTGGCGTTAGTTAGTCACTTTCTTTAAACATTTTTTTTTTATTCGTTACTCCATTTGAGTTGGGAATTAATTAGTGTAGATATCTTTAAAGGATACTAAGTGGTAGAAACATATAATCCAGCAATTCAAACATACAAAATAATGTCAACTTGATAACTAGTCAATCGGTGATCTAATGATTTGCATAAATTTTTAAACTGATCAATTATTAATTAACGATAATCAATCACTGGTTGAATTAACAACTACCAATAATTTCTTTAAAGAAAAAAAAAAACGACCATTTTTTCAAAGGGATGTCTTAAAAGAAAGAAAGAAAGAAAGGAAAAAAAAAAAAAAAAAAAGCCATCCACTTAATTTTTTGCATAACTAAAATTACATTTACCAACAAATTTTATTTGTCACCATATCTCTAGCCAAAAAAAAAAAAAAAAAAAAAAATTTCCTTGTCACGAAATGTACATTTTTAGCCATATGGCTTTTGTATTTGTAGTTGAAAAGTAAATATTGTAGTGGATTTGTTTCTTACTTGTCATTCAATTTACAAAGTAGCTCTTATCCCCCTACTTCCAGTTTAAAATAAAATAAAAAAATAAAATAAAAGATTTACAAAGTAGCAGCAATTAACACTAATTAAATTAAGGGATTTATGGCTAAATAACATTTTTCTAAGATGTTGTTTTAATAAATGGTAGAAGTTTTTAAAAACGAATTTAAAGGTTTTTTTTTTAAATGGTCAATCAATTTTCTTAAATAGTCAATTGATAATTGATCATGTAATATATTTAATTTACTCAATTAGAAGTTAATGAATCAATTACTGATTGATCATAATGTAAATCAATAAATTTCATATTCAATCATTAATTGAATAAATATAGAAAACTGAAAAACAATCATTTTGCTCACTAAAAAAAATTTAAGCTATATATTAAATTAGGTGGTAAAAAAAAGGCACATAACCTAATTTTCGGTTAGATTTCTTAAAGGTGGGTAAATTTTTAACAAATTTAAGCTTGGAGTTAATGGCTATTCTTTTGAAAATTTAGGGGCTAAATCGACAAGAAAATAGGTTTAGGATGAAAATGTCAAAATATGGAAAGTTCAAACAGGATTACGAGGGAACCAAAGTATCCTCACTCCCGACGGTTCACCTTCTCTCGCGAGCCTGCTTCCAACAATGTTGAAAAAATTAAATAAATTTAAAAATAGAAAAAGAGTCTGCCAAGTGTTCGACGAATTGCCTGAGTCACTCCTACTATCTCAAGCTTGAAACCCAGAGAGCCACCTTTGCATGGAGGACTTCATTGATAATGCTCAAGGAAATCGGTAACCCTTCTCCCTGTTTTTTTTTTTTTTTTTTTTTTTTTTTTTGGTGAGTTGGGAAATGATTATTTGAGAATGGGCATGTAATGATTTTATTCATGTTGTGTGAGGTGTCGTATTATGCTCAGAACCTGTTTGATAGAATGTCTCAAAGAGAATTTAATATGTGGAACGTGAACGCATTCTTTCAAGTCCTTTTAAAACTAGCTAGTTGTATAATGTTAGAAAGGTGTTTGATTGAATGCCCAAGAGAGAGTTTCTTTGAATGATCCTAAAAAGGTGTTTAAACAGTCGTATGGTATTCTTTCCACATCTGTTCATTACTGTTTTTAAATGTGTATGTTTAAAGAATGATTTCAATGAGTTTGTCCTAGTACCACTTTTTAAGTGTCGAAATAGCGGCATTGCCTTAAATCTGCAGAATAGTGATTTTCAAAAACTATAATAGAAAAAATTACCAAGTCCCTTTTGACGAGCATGCCTAAGTACCTAAACAAAACTTGTGTGGGGTGGCCATGGAAGGAAGATCTGGCTCAGGTACAAGTATCTTCAAATTTATATATGTGCATAAGCAAACATCTTGAAACATTCTTTATAACAACCACAGCCGTTAGGGAGTTCCCCAACTGTGTCCATTCGGAAGCCAGCTGCAGGTGATGGATTTGAGTTACAATCAATTTCAAGGGCATTTACCTCAGTCACTGCTTGCTAATTGTATGGAGCTCAAAGTTCTCAAGTTGAAGAATAATCGTTTTAATGACATCTATAACTTGCTAGTTTTAAAATGCATCAAAGGTGTTTGATGGAATGACTGAGAGAGAGTTTTTTTATATAAATTTGAGTATCCCTGTAACTGGCTTGTTGTATAACATATTTTCCTCTGACTGTTCACTAGTGGTTGTAAATGTGTATAAAGAGATATTACAAAGAGGTAGCTACAACACAAGTTTTAATTGTAGAAAGAGTGGCATGTATAGGGTGTTGCTTACTCAATTGCCTACTCTTATACCAACTTAAGCTAGCCTTGAATTGCACAATAGATATTGTTGAAATTTGACTCCTTCGATATTGTTCCAAACAAAACCTTGGATTACTAGTTACCAGAAAAAGAAAAAGGTTTATTGCCCTCGTTCCTTTGTACTTGATTGTATTATCAATCAAAGAAAGTTTTCTTAAAAATAGAAAAAAAATTGTGAAAAAACTTGTACTTCTCTACTACTTGCTCAAACCATTTTGTTTTCCACAGTTTTATGTTAATTATTGCATTCCGTGTAACAGGTCCTGCACATGGATGGCAACGATTATTGTGGAGGAGAAGTCTACGTCGCTTAATAATATTCAGGTCATACACTTTTTTTTTTGTTGTATTACATTTGATAATTTCCACAAAACACAAGACGAGAAAAAAATAGAGAGATTACTCAATGGTTCACAATTTTCAAATGTCGTAAATTTACAGCTCTGGAAGAGGATAGAAGGTAGTGATAAGCCGCCAGCTCACTTGGATTCCAGTTGGGATTATAATGTATACATGATTCCCAAGGGTAGGTTCTTGAGAGAGCAAGTTGTTTTAATTTCTACATTGTGATTGATCTAATTTGCTAAAACTGTGGACTACTGTCTTTTCTTTTTGGCTAGTTTATGATGGAAAATGGAACTCTTGTCTGCGACCTGGCTCATATTGATGTCATCAAGTATTTATCAACATCTTTCTCGGGCCTGCTTGCAGCAATGCAAAAAAATAAGCTCCCGCCAAATGTTCGACGAATTGGCTGACTCGCTAATACTATTTCAAGCGTTGAGAACGGGAAAAGTCATCCATTCTCAAAGCTTGAAGCTCGGAGTGTCCTCTAATGGTTTGTTAGGAAATGCCATTGTCGATCTCTATGCCAAGTGTGGCAACATGGGTTTTGCCCAGAAGGCGTTTGATCAGCTTGAGAAGAAAGATGTTTTTGCTTGGAATTCCGTTCTCTCTATGTACTCGAGGTGGGGATGCTTTGAGAGGGTTTTGGAGTCATTTGTTTCAATGTGGAGTTGTGGGGTTTCTTCTCCAAATGGATTCACATTTGCTATGGTTTTATCCACTTGTGCGAGACTGGTGGATGTTGAGTTTGGTAGGCAGGTTCATTGTGGTGTTGTTAAGATGCGGCTCGAGTTGGATTCTTACTGTCAAGGTGCACTTGTGGATATGTATGCTAAGTGTAATCACATGAGTGATGCTCGGAAGGTTTTTGGTGGGGATGGGAAGATGGATATTGTTGCTTGGACGGCTATGATTACTGGATATGTTCAAGATGGTCTGCCTGAGGAGGGGATCAAAGTATTTGAGGAGATGAAGAATGTTGGCGTTGTTCCAGATCGAGCCGCTTACGTGACCGTCATTAACGCTTGTGTCGGTATGGGAAAGTTAGATTACGCCTGTGAGTTGTTTGCTGAGATGCCAAGCCCGAATGTTGTGGCTTGGAATGTGATGATTTCTGGGCATGCCAAGGCAGGCTATGTCGAAGAGGCTATTATCTTTTTTATAAGAATGATGAAAAGTGGTGTAAAACCTACAAGATCTACACTAGGAAGTATCTTAAGTGCGGTTGCTAGTTTAGGAGCTTTTGACTATGGGTCAATAATTCATGCTCACGCGGTTAAGCAGGGCTTGGATTCAAATTTTTATGTGGGCAGTTCTTTGATTAATATGTATTCCAAGTGTCAGAAAATGGATGCTTCAAAGAAAGTATTTGATGTTGTAGATGTTAAGAATGTTGTCATGTGGAATGCGATGCTCGGCGGTTTTGCGCAGAATGGGTTTGCATTTGAGGTTGTAGAATTGTTCGCCAATATGAAAGGATATGGTGTTCAGCCTGACGAGTTTACCTTCACTAGTGTTTTGAGTGCGTGTGCTTGCTTGATATTTCTGGATCTTGGTCGCCAGCTGCACTCGGTTCTTATCAAGAACAAATTAGCGTTGAATTTGTTTGTTGGGAATGCATTGATGGATATGTACGCTAAATCAGGGGCTCTGAAGGATGCAAGGAAGCAATTTGAGTGCATAAGGAATCGAGATAATGTCTCCTGGAATGCAATCATCGTTGGGTATGTTCAGGAGGGGGATGAGGCTGAGGCTTTCAACATATTCCGAAGAATGACTTCACATGGGTTTATGCCCGACGAAGTGTCCTTGGCCAGTATACTGAGCGCCTGTGCAGAGGTGCAAGCACTTAAGAAGGGGCAACAAGTTCATTGTCTCTCTGTTAAATCTGGTTTGGAAACAAGTCTTTATGCCGGAAGCTCACTTATTGACATGTATGCCAAGTGTGGGGCCATTGAAGCTGCACATAAAGTCTTCTCTTTCATGCCTGAGAGGGGTGTGGTCTCCATGAATGTGCTTATTGCTGGTTACTGCCAAATCAATTTAGAGAAAGCTGTTAGTTTGTTGCGAGATATGCAGGCTGCGGGATTAAGCCCTACTGATATCACATGTGTGAGCCTTTTAGATGTTTGCAACGGATCCACAGGGCTAATTCTTGGGAGACAAATTCATTGTCTAGTAATAAAGAGAGCCCTTCTATATGGTGATTATGACTTCTTGAGAGTCTCTCTTTTGAGCATGTATATGAACTCTCGATGCAAAGCGGATGCTGAAATGCTTTTCTCTGAGTTCCCACAGCCAAAAAGCACGGTACTTTGGACAGCGATGATTTCTGGGCTCACTCAAAATGATTTCAGTGCGGAGGCATTGGAGCTGTACCGAGAAATGCGTAGCGACAATGCTCTACCTGATCAGGCTTCATTTGCTAGCATCCTTCGAGCGTGTGCTGTCATGGCATCTTTGCTAGATGGTAAAGAGATCCATTCCCTCATTATCCATACTGGTTTCAATCTAGATGAGTTGACGTGCAGTGCCCTTGTGGACATGTATGCAAAATGTGGAGATGTCCCAAGTTCTGCACAAGTTTTTCGAGAAATGAGGACCAAAAATGATGCCATTTCTTGGAACTCCATGATAGTGGGGCTTGCTAAAAATGGGTATGCAGAATACGCACTACAGATCTTTGATGAGATGAGGCAAGCACATATCACACCCGATGATGTAACATTCCTCGGTGTTCTCACTGCGTGTAGTCACACAGGAAAGGTTGTAGAAGGCAGAAAGATCTTTAACTCTATGATCAATGATTACGGTGTTCAGCCCAGGGTTGATCACATCGGCTGCATGGTTGATCTTCTTGGCAGATGGGGTTTTCTTAAAGAGGCAGAAGAACTTATCTACAAGCAAAGTTTCGACTCAGATGCCATGATTTGGGCCACGTTACTAGGTGCATGCAGATTACATGGAGATGACTCGAGAGGGCGGCATGCAGCCAAGAAACTCATTGATTTGGATCCCCAAAACTCGTCACCTTATGTGCTGCTTTCCAACATATATGCTGCATCGGGAAACTGGAGCGAGGTCAACTCGTTGAGGATGAGCATGAAGGAAAAAGGGGTTGCAAAGTTGCCTGGATGTAGTTGGATTGTGGAGGGACAAAAGACACATCTGTTTGTCGCAGGGGACAAGTCTCATCCAAATGCCGGTGAGATTCATCGAATTTTGGAGTATTTGACAGGATTAATGAAAGAAGATACGTATGTAATGGACATGGATTCTTTCTTGTCTGATGAAGAGTGAAGAGAAGGCAATCATAGGTGCCGTATATATATATATATATATATATATATATATATTTTTTTTTTTTTTTCCTAATATTGAGCAGCTCTTATACAGTTATTATTATTATTTTTTTTCAAGTTCCATTACATTCTGCATACTTCTCTCAACTTTACCCAGAAAGAAAAATAAGCAAAAAATTAAAACTTGTTAGAAGGTGTCTCTCTTGATGTTGTAACCACCCTGAAACTGAAATTAATAAATTTAGTAAGCTTTTAAAAGTTTTCTTTTCCCTTGATTATTTTGTAAACCGGAAAGATGCATTAGGAAGATGGTTGTTGTGCTCCTTTTTTTTTTTTTTTTTTTAAATATATTTATGTATTTATGTATCGATGTGAAGTATATAATAATATATTGCTACTTGGAACCATTTTGTGTTAAAATGTCTACAAAATTGATCTAGTGATGCACTTTAACTAACTGTCAAATCTTTTTTTTAGAAGGATCTATCACCTTAGGCCTGCTGATTAATTTCTATTAGTTAGGGATGACCTAAACTCAACCTGATGGTGAATCATATTCCTTTCTCAAACCAAATTCTCAACTCTCTTGCTCTCTAATCCTCTTTTGCTCCAAGAAATTAAATCTAGCTAGTTACCAAGTAGGTTAGTGTTCTAGCGTTCATCTCGAAAATTTGATTACTATTAGCAAAGCTAAATCCAAGGTAAATAGAAAGCATATATATATATATATATATATATATGTATATTGGTATCGTATCTGCTTCTTAGCTCTTAAGTGTTGTGTTGGTAGTAGATACTTTTTATTGAATTCATTTACTTATATTTATTATCCGGCTGAAGTGATTTGGTATAATTAGTAAGTATGATTGTTATATGGGTTAGCTGAAACATATCAAATAGAAATGATCGTGGCTGGGAGTACTATTGTATTTTAGAATAACGATTTTATGCTAAACTTAGTCTTATTATTTTGTTTGTAATGGAGGTGGGCGTTGCTAAACTTAGTCTTATTATTTTGTTTGTAATGGAGGTGGGCGTGTTTTTATGCTAAACTTAGTCTTATTATTTTGTTTGTAATGGAGGTGGGCGTGCATTGGGTTTAGAAGGACTTGTTCTCCATATCGAAGAGAAATGAAGTTGAAATGTGGCCTCACCATTTAGAAGTATTTGATGATTCAATGAAACTAATTAATAAGGGCTCATTTGGGACGCTATCTCTAGATGTAAACTACCACATGGATTTCAAAATCTCAACTCTAAATCAAAATTTTCATCTATTCCATTTTCAAAAAACTCAAACTTTAAAAGTCCATAACTTTTTCATTTCAAATCGAAATGAGATGGTTTTTTTTTTACGTCAAAATACTCGTATCGAAAAGATGAACAAGACAAGATCCATTTTGTAAATTTTTTTCCGAACACATTTCAAATTTTTGCACTATTTTCTATTTCACAAAAATTTTTCAAAAGTTTTCCCATCAAACACATATTTTTAACTTAACTTTTAAAACACCATCTCTAGATGTCCCCAAACGAGCCCTAAGTTACTTTTTGGTTGAGAATTGAAGTACTACGAATATGTTGAATTTGGAGTTTGTAAATTAATGAACTGTACTTGCTATTTAGAATATATTTTCGTATTCAGATTAAGATTCTTTTCTATGATGGGAGGCGTTGGTAACGAAAGGTCCTTCACAGCTTATTGAACTTTCTCAGGAAAGAATTGAACTCGCTGTTGAAATAACTTGGAATCAAGGTAAGTAGATTCTTTGACTATATCACAAGAATAATAGTAGCATGTTTTTTACCTATATGATTTCTTATTTTATATCTATTTAATTATGTTTATGAAAGGATACGCTCCATATTATTTTGATATGTGCATAATACATTTGAGCATTCATGATATTGTTTTACAGGCTTGTTTGCAAAAGGAAAATCTATTGTGTCCTTATTTCCTATTTTAAAATGAAGTGTGAAGTATGGTTTAGTACCTGGATAGGCAAGGGGCACGGGAGGTACTGGCGGATCTAAATATTAGTGGCGACATCCCTTGAGGCACGAGGTTACCAATAAAGGGAAGCCACTACGACTGCAAAGGAACAGGTTCTGTGGAATACACAGCTTATTCAGTACTAAGCCAGATTTCGCACTTGACGGGGCTCAGGACGAATTTGATTGAAAATGTTTCAAAGTGACTGAAAACAAGTACAATAAGATGATGAGGGTTTTATACACGATTGCATTCATACATACATTTATACTTATTGAGCTTTAACTCATATAATTTCTTGTGATACAAGCAAGTAGTCAATCCGAATTAAGAATTGACTGAATAAGAAGGTCCGAGATCCCATGATGGTTATATTAAGCTTTGTGATCTGTAAAATAATTTTGTAGTTTTTAGAGATATTGTTATACTTCCGCTGTTTCTAGATTTTTGTTAATTTAAGTCGAGCTATGTGTAGAGAAATAGTGCCTTTTAGGCTAATTGTAAGAGTTATTTTATAATTGACCTGCTGACTTTGGTGGCGTTACATATTTATTTCATATTTGTGTTACATATATATATATATATATATATATATATATATACACACACACACGCTGCCCTCGAAGCTGGAGAATCTCATCCTTCCTCCTCGATGGTGGCCGGGCAGCTTAGTGCTGGTTCTTCTTGGCTTGTATCTGTGTCCTTGAGTTTATTAATATATTAGGATTTGAGTTTTGTTTAAAGTTATTCTATTTTAAGTTTTTCTTTCAGGATTATTAATTTGTTTTCTCTAACGATTATTTAGGATTTCGTTCGGTTTGATTATTATTATGAGTTTGCAGAGGGTATAAAGGGCTGATTTGTATGATTGCCCCTTAAAAATTATATTTCTAAATTAAAATACCTCAACTATAATTGCTTTAATTTTATATTATAAATGAGTGAAATCATCTATATATTTTGACGGATCAATAAATTTCAAATATTTCTTTTATTAAAGGATTTAAGAAAATGAGATTTCTAATGCGACATACAGTTGCAAGACAAATATATTACTTTATAATAACAACTGAGATCAGCCTATTAATTAATTATGAAATGTGCACTTTAAAATTTTTTATCTAACAAATTGTTTTATAATTTTCTTTTTTCGCTTTTGCGCCCTTTTAAACTTTTTGGCATTTAACAACTTTCAACTCAATCTTCTAATTTTAGCAATTTATTCTTCAAACTTTCAAATTGTTGCAACACACCCCAATTTGATTTGTTTATAGATGAATCAGTGACTAATTCACGTGCAAACGTTACAAATTCGAATTCTCTACTTAACATAAGTTAACAAAATAAACACATTGTATAGGTAGTTCAGGATAAATTACAAAAAATTAAAAATTTAAAGAGAACAAGATATCAAAAATCAATAAGTTTAGGGCAAGTACTAAAAACCCATCGATCATAAAACACGCTTTAATATATAGTGGTTACTTCAAAAGCAAAAGTGCGGAAAAAAGTTGATTATTACATGGTCATTGCTTTCCCATTTATTTTTCAAAAGTGGGGAAAAAAGTTAATTATTGCAGAGTCATTTCTTTCCCATTTATTTTTCTTTCCCTTTTGGTTTAAAACAAAAACAGCTAGAAACTTTTGACTCAAAAGAATGCGTATACTTATCCTTGTGAAAAGCAATTACCTATGAATCCATAATCAAAGCCACAATATTCATGGTCCAAGTTAAGGCTTAGTCCTATGAATTTGACCTCCGCCTTTTGTATTCTGTGATTAGGTTTTGTTTGTTAGTTTACTTTACCTTAGCGGTTGTTTATTTCATCAGTTGAATGTTACCAACATCATTGTATTTTTGTTTTGTTTTGTTTTTTTATTGTTTTAATTTGATAAACCAATGGATCATGAATATGAAGTGGGTACTAAGGGAGTAGTCGGAATGTCTAAGTGTCTATTAGTTCTGATGTTTTTATTCATTCAAAAAACGAAAAAGTAAAAAAAAAAAAAAAGAAAACACAAAAGTCCCTGTACGTGTTCAAGGGTTTCTCTCTCTTGGGATTTTTGGTCTAATTAATTAGCTTTTGATCACCTTTAATTGCCCACTGTATGTCCCTTTATGGTTTTTCTCTGGTAAATGGAAAGTGTTGTCCCGAGCTAAAATTTCTTATAGAAAAATTACTAAATTTAATTGTAGATTTAGCGACAAATATAATTTATATTTGTAAACCCAAACAAACATTACAGGAATGGTTTTGTGTCACTAAACCAACGATCATAAAACACGCTTTAATGGTGATTACTTCAAAAGCAAAAGTGGGGAAAAAAGTTGATTATTACATTGCCTTTGTTTTCCCATTTATTTTTCTGTCCTTTTCGGTTCAAAACAAAAACAGTTAAAAACTTTTTGACTCATTAAGAATGCATGTACTTTTCTTTTTGAAAGCAATTACAGAAATGCTTCAGAGATACGTCGAAGCATTTCACTCTATAAAAGAACTTTGGCTATAGAGATGCATACATAGCCTCCTTTGAAATTATCACATACACCACTTTTCAGAATTACAAAAAACCAATGAAGTCACACTTTTGCGACAAGTCCATCTTCATCATGCGCTTGTTTTCAACAACCCCACTACTTCATCTTCTAATACTTACTTTCTTGTTTTCTCATGTGCAGCCACTTTGCCACCCTGATGAGAGCGCTGCCTTGTTGGAACTCAAGGATAGCTTTCTCATACGTCAGAATGCTTCTGTTGATCCTTTGGCTTACCCCAAGGTTGCCTCATGGTCATCGAAAGAGAGAGACGATTGTTGCTCGTGGGACGGCGTCGAGTGTGACGAGCACAACTCTCATGTAATAGCTCTTGATCTAAGTAGCAGTTGTCTCTATGGTTCTATCAACTCAAATAGTAGTCTTTTCCGCCTTTCACACCTTCAGTCCCTTAACCTTGCTTATAATGATTTCAATGGCTCTCTAATCCCTTCTCAGTTGAGCCTCCTTCCAAGTTTGGCATATCTCAAACTTTCTTTTTCTGGTTTTGCTGGCCAAATCCCATTAGAAATCTCACAGCTCTCCAACTTGTCATTCCTTGCCCTGTCTATGAATCAGTTGGAACTAAAACGGCCCGATTTCAGTACGTTTGTTAGGAACTTGAGTAAGATAAAGGTTCTTAGCCTTGCTTATGTGGACATCTCCTCCCCAGTTCCTAGTTTCTTGGAAAATTTCTCTTCTTTAACATCTCTATATCTGGAAGATTGTGGTTTGTACGGTGAATTCCCCATAGATATCTTTCAACTTCCAAACCTCCAATTTCTTTATTTATCAGATAACACGAACCTCACTGGCTCCTTTCCTGAATTTCACGCCGGTAGTCCTCTTAGACAATTATCAGTCGCTGACACCGGTTTCTTTGGTCATGTACCCTCCTCAGTTGGAAACCTAAATTTCCTAACTGTATTGGCTGTCGCACATTGTGAGTTCCATGGCCCACTTCCATCTTCACTTGGTAGACTTTTAAATCTTCAATTTCTAGAACTCAGTGGGAATGCTTTTAGTGGGACGGTGGATTTCAACATGTTTCTTAACATGAAAAATCTCACCATTCTTGGACTATCTGGCAACATGTTGTCGGTGCTTACAAGGGAGAATAGTACTACAATCAGCACGAATGCAACTCTTCCCAAGTTTGAGGTTTTGTCTCTGAGTTCTTGCAATTTAACTACTTTTCCTGGTTTCTTAAGACACCAATATGGGCTAAAGTTGTTGGAACTTAGTAATAACAGTTTGCATGGCAAAGTACCCAAGTGGATCTGGAACACAAGCATAGAGATATTAGACATAAGCAACAATTTTTTCACGGGCTTTAGCATTGATGTCCTCCCTTCAAAAAGTCTACGCATATTGGATTTTTTGAGAAACAATTTTATGGGAGCACTACCAATTCTTCCTCCATCTACTACTTTCGTTGTTGGCTCAAAAAATCAACTGAGTGAAGATATTTCACCACTGTTTTTTAATTTGAGTTCCCTTCAACTTCTTGACTTGTCTCATAACAAATTGAGTGGTGTGCTTCCAGAATGTTTGAGAAATACCAACCACAACCTTTCTAGTGCAGGAGTTACTCAAACGTGTTCATTTGGAAGTCAACTGCAAGTGCTGGATTTGAGCTACAATCAATTTCAAGGGCGCTTACCACGATCACTGCTGTCTAATTGCGTGAAACTTGAAGTTCTCAAGCTCGAGAACAATCATTTCAGAGACGTCTTCCCTTCTTGGCTGGGGAATCCACGGGAGCTCAAACTTCTTCTTCTACGATCTAATCACTTCCATGGTGAAATTACAAGCAATTCTACTTCAGAGGATGACTTTCTCAGCTTACAAATTATGGATCTCTCCCACAACAATTTCTCAGGTGTTCTGCCATCTCACTACTTTCAAAAATTGAATGCCATGAAAGATTTTGATGGTAGAAAGTCGTCGTACTTGACCACCTCGATCACTGTTCCTTCGACAACCCTGCCATTTCAGTTTACCTATTCATACACGGTTACCATAGCAAACAAAGGCAGAGACATGGAGTATGGAAAGATTCTCGAAGTTTTCACGGTCATTGATTTTTCAAGCAATAGATTCCAAGGAGACATTCCGGAGTGCCTCGGAAACCTACAAGGACTCCAGGTGCTCAACCTTTCCAACAATATGCTTGATGGTAGCATCCCGTCGTCCTTGTCCAACATAACACAGCTCGAGTCATTAGATCTTTCCCTAAACAAGCTCTCAGGAGAAATCCCGCAACAACTAGTGCAACTCACCTTCCTAGAATTCTTCAACGTTTCTTTCAACCGTCTCAGAGGACTTATACCTCAAGGGAACCAATTCTCTACATTTGACAGCAGCTCATATGAGGGAAATGCGGGATTACGGGGCTTGCCAGGCATCAGTAATCCTACCAGAGCATCACCTTCAGCCTCAGGTTCTGATGAAGAGGACAATCAAGATTCAATGTCTTGGTTCAAGTCCAATTGGATGACAATACTGCCGGGGTTTGTTGGCGGGTTGATATTCGGAGTGGCCATAGAGCAGCTTCTTGCAATTGACGAGCATATATGGTTCATCAAGTTTTTCAATATCGGGGTTGTGACCAAAAGTAAGGGGAGAAAAGGAAGGAAGCTCCGACGTACAACTTGATCAGGTGTCCGCCAGAAATATGTGTTTTCCTTGTGTTGCCAAATAAATGTTTTGTTCTGTTGTCCAATCTCTAGTGGTGGTTGGTTAATTGGAGCGAACTTGATGTAGGCGATGCTTGTTGTTTGCTATAACTAGCTTTGGTGAATGTCATTTCTTAGAATTGTCTTTTTCCTTTGTCGCTTGTTATTCACTCTGTCGTTTTGGTTGTAACAGCATAAAACTCTGGTTTGGACGTTATTCTAGTGGTCAGACTTGAATATTTGCTTACTTGAGAAACAAAGGTTCAATTTATGGTACTTGAATAGTTAAATTTGAAAATTTAAAATAAAATAAAGTCCAATAAAATAGAGATTGCCAAGAACTAAACTTATGTTACAAAATATATCATCAATTCTCAATTCATAATCAGATTAACCAATATTTAATTTCTCATGTTTTCTGTGAAGGTCGTGACCTAATTAATCCAATAATCCCAAGAAAGATTTGTATACACATGTTTAACAAAAAAATAAACACAAAAACAAAAAGCAAACAAAACAAAACAAAATCTGGGAACGTGTATGAAGGCCTCCCAAAAGTAACAAAATAATCCAGCTCCAATCTATAACCATATAAATGTAAAACAAGAGTCAATAATGACTAGTATTCACATGGTTTCAACCAAAACGCACGTCCCATTTTGGTCCTTTTTTTTTTTTTTTTTAACCTTCTTAAATTTTTTTTGGTCTTTCTTTCATTAACTTTTTGCTTCTTTAGTCCTCTCTTATTGGTTTTTTTTTTCTACTTTTTTTTTTGTTTCATTATATGTTCGCTTTTATATGTTCAATCTTTTATTGTTCCAAACGAATATAAAACAAATTTCTAGCTTTAGCTCCTATAAAAATAGCAATAATAATTACAAAGTTTTATTTTAAAAAAAAAACTCTTCTAAATAGATTTTGAACCTTATATTAAACTTTTTTTGAGACATTATAAAGTTTATTATAACATCCTTATTAGGAATTATAATTAATAAAATTATTTTAAACCTAATAAGTTTTTTTAAAAATGTGGTTTCCAAATGTATAGTGAAAAGTCATAATATTTATTTTTCTTTCGCTCATAAACAAAAACAAAAGCAAAACATTTTGCTGAGCGATCGAGCTCTAAACCTGATCTCTTTTGTGTTCTACTTCCTCTGTACTTGTAAGCCACAAAGTTGATATAGATGAACAAGGGGTGTGATTTTAGTGAACGCATAAAACATGAGCACGGCAAGAAACTCAGTTCCACACTATTAATTGTTGAGTCGTCGGAGTACTTAATTATCCATCTTCTTTTTTAAAAAAAGATGGATTTCCCCAATTTCTAATGCTTTTCTAAGTCCGTGGAAGCTCGTACTTTGTCGAATATCATTTGGGTATTTTGGTAAATTATTTTGAAGTGCTTTGGTTGGAATAAATTTTAGCACTTGGATTAAATAAAAAATAAAAAAATAAATAAAACTCTTCATTGAAATGTTGTTTTTTTTAATGTCAAATTATGTTAAACTTGGTGGTAAAGTTCTGACAAAGTATTTTGAATGCTAACTTTAACATTTGTTATTGGTTTATGTCTCAACTTTTTTATCTAATTATTTCAATTTTATCATCTTAAAATTATTTAAATACAATAATTTTATTTTTACGAATGCTAAAGCTTAATAACAATTATAACAAAAGGTAGATATTATACATTCGAGTACAAATTTCAAGTATTTTATTTTTCACATCTTTTTATAACACGTATAAAATTGATATTAACAAATACATTATAGATCTCTATCACCTATAACACACAGCCAAACATTAATGTGCGTGAAGCATTAAATGTATCTGTTTAGTTGACTATGACTCTTAGTCATTGATTACTTTCTTAGTCTTTTTTTTTTCCTTATTTGTTTGAACTAATTATAAATCAATCCATTAAACTTTAATATAACAGTAAGAACAATAGTTACTATTTTAATAGGAAGTCTCATAATAGAAATTCTGAAGAAATAAGATTTTAAAAGTTAAAAAAAAATTCGAATTTCTTCATTTTAATATATTTTTTCCTTTTTTTTTTATAACTTTACCCCATTTTAAACCCATTTGTCAAATCTTCAATATTTAAATCTCGAATGTAATAATTTGAGGCAGAAAGTGAATTTTAACATGTCTCTTCACATGAAAAATCTCACCAAGCTTCTATTGGCTGTTGATAACTTTCTTAGTCATCTTTTCTTGTTCCTTTCCTTTTTTTTTTTTTTTTTTTTTATTTATAAATTAGAACTATTCTTTGGTTTAGAACACGGCGAACCAGGTTCGGCGTCGTAGCCTAGCCCAAAGACTACTAACTCCTTGACTAATAAGAAGTCAACCGATATGAACGTGTGTAAAGCATTAAATGTATTGTTGAGTTGGTTATGGCTCATTGTTTACTTTCTTAGTCATCATTGTTTTCCCTTATTTATTTAAACCAATTATAAATCCAACTATTTAAAATTATAGCCAACAAACAAAATAATAGTTCTTATAAATAATACAAAATAAAACGTCTTACGGTAGAAATTCTGAAGAAATAAAACAAAATAATAGTTCTTATTTTTTTGTTTTTTTTGTTTTTGTCTACTCCTCAATTGAACGTTCCATAACACGCTGAATGATTTTTCTATATGTGCTTCCAAAAACGTCTTTGTCAATATTGTTTCTTTTGAGTGAGAATATTATTCTCTCAAAAATCTTGTCCATACATAGGCATTACAAATTCAAGAATTATTAAAAAGAAAAGAAAAGGATATTGATGTTGTCAAATCAGCTCCAAACAATTAGCACCATTCATTCCAAAAAAAAAAAAAATCTCAAAACGTGTTTGAAGGATTCCGTTGTATTTTTTGGAGTTGCATGCATGGTTTGTAGTCAATGAATATTACTTTCTTATAGTGGTCTTTTCTTGTAGTTTTTCGTTGGAATCAGTCTTTGGTTTACAATATCAAACTTAGATTGACAGGTTGAGTTGTGTTTCTATGTAGCAAATTCCTCACAAAATAACAACTCTTATAGTAGGAATCTTTCTTCCTTTCGCTCTTTGCTTGATTTTTTTTTTTTTTTTTTTTTTTTATCTACAGCTAATATGTTCTATTCCTCAATTGAAAGTTCCACAACATGCTGAATGATTTTTCTATATATGCTTGCAGAAACATCTTTATCAATATTGTTTTTTTGAGTGAGAATATTATTCTCTCAAAAATCATGTCCGTACAACGGTATTAATATATTCAAGAATGTATTAAATAGAAAAAAATATATATATGGATATCGGTCAAGATGCCAATAATATATATATTTAGGAAATTAAAACAACAAATTAAGTATATTGTAAAACTTTATTATTTGGACTCATTTTAAAAAATTAATGTTAAAACTGTAAGTTAATCAAGTTAAATTATGTGCAAAATATATTGAATTTTTCACAGTTAAAATTTTCTTTACAGTGTTTCTCGTCTAAAATATTGAATTTTATATTCAAATTATATGTTCCAAAGGCCACTTATAATTTAGTTTTTTATTTTCATGTTTTTAATTTAGGTCCTCTTACTCATCATTTATAAATAATTAGAACGCCTGGCTCCATTTTGGGGCATCCCCCTTTAATAGGGACCCCTCTTATTTGATCGGAGCATTTTGACTTCATTCTTAAGGGGACTTTTACCGACTTTAAGAAACTCTGCAATTCTCAATTTGATTGGGAGAGATCAGCCTTCGAAGAGGGACAAGTAGAATGCTCCTAGGTCTCGGGGACTCATTATGACTGAAACAAGGGGTGGGACTTTACCAACATAAAAATATTCAACTTTTGGAGAGCCAAAAAAACATGAGCATGGCAAGAAACTCAATTCCACATTGTTGTCGAGTCGTCGACTCGACTTATCCACCAGGGGAGTTTTTTCACTGTAAATTCATACAGAGCAAGAACGAGCCATCTTTTCTTAAAAAGGGGTTTTCCCAATTTCAATTGCTTTTCTATTTCGGCGGAAGCTCATACTTTGTTGAATATCATTTAGATATTTTGATAATGTATTCAGGATCGCATTGGTTGAAATATAAATAGTGCAATCGTGCTGAGTTACGTAAGAGCATATCTAATAAAATGTTAAATTGATGCGTCCATGATAAATTTTAACATTTGGTAAATGAAAAATAATGAAAAAGAAAAACTCTCTAATAGAGTATTATTTTTGTTGTCAAATTTATCATATACTAATTTAGGTGGCAAATTTCTCACCAATATATTATAGACGTTAAATTTAGTATTTAATTTTTCCCAACTTTTTCACCTAATTATTACAGTACTTTTATCATCTTTAATTATTTAAATATAAAAACTTTACTTTCATGAATTTAAAGCTTAATAACGATAATAAAAGGTAAATACTATCTATTTGAGTACAAATTTTAAATATACTATTTTTCACACTCTTTTATAAAACATGCATATAGGGTTGACATTAACAAATTCATTGAAGATGGTCTAAACACCTATACAAACAACCGAACATTAGTGTGTGTGAAGCATTAAATGTATTTATCGAGTTGGTTATGGGTCCTAGTCATTGATTAGTTTCTTAGTAGTCGTTTTTTCTTATTTGTTTGAACCAGTTTTTGAATTAAATTTGAATCTTGATTTGCACGGCAGGTTGAGCTTGCAATTGGTGATAGCTAGTGACCATTAATGACAGATTGACTAATTGGCATTGCAAAGTACTAGTGGGGCATTGTCGGTGGACTAATATTTGGAGTGGCCATATCTCAAGTTCTTGCAGTGGAGAATAGTGAAGGGTTTATTGTTAATAATGCATTGCCGATATTGGTTGTTGTTACTTTGGGATAATTTTTTAATTATTTAATTTTAAAGAAACTGTGGATTCCAATAAGGACGAGCTTGTTCTCCTTCCTTTACTAATTCTATTGTTTACAATTTAGCAATAAACTAAACAAGTCCTACAGAAATTTATAAACAATTACAACATAGAGAACACAAAAGTCCTTACACATACGTGTTAAAGGGTTTCTCTCTTTTGGGATGTTTTGGTCTAAATTAGCTTTTGATCACCGTTAATTGCCCACTATATGTCCCTTTATTATGATTTTTCTATGTTAAAGCTACATAGGAAAATGTATATGGAAAGTGTTGTCCCTTGCTACAGGTTCTTATACCAAAACAAATTGTAGATTTAGCAACAAACAAAAATTGGTATTTCTTTTTAGGAAACATAAATTCGTATATTTGTAAGTGAACATATTTGTGACAACACAAAACTTTTGCTAAATGTTTGGAAAAATTAGGTGGGTGATCATTTCTTGGTCACTCCTTAAAAGAATAATTGATTTTTTTTTTTTTTTTTTGTAGAGACCTTTATTTTTTTTTTTATTTTTTTTTTTTCAGATTTTATGATGGTCCATCATTGATATTCTAATGATATATCGTTGATAGACTAGTATATTATTGCTTCGTATAGGTTAAAAAATTGAGAAAATTATGGGAACAACCCTTCAAATAGAAATGTTTATGTTTTTTACCCTCCTTTAATGCTTCTTTGGATTTTTAACCCACCATACTTATCTAACCTCTTATGAAAATTTTTTGAAGAATTGGACTAGTTTCGTAAAGACATCATAAATTTTATTTTAATATTTATTGTTTATAAGAGAAATTAGAAGTTATTTTGACTCGTTTAAAGCTTTTTTAAGATATGATTTCAAATACTTACTAAAAATTTGTAGTTTGGGGCAAATTATCTAGAGATGTGCTTTTTGAGGGGCAATCCTACAAGTCACTCTAATAACTTACTGACCACCAAGTTCAGCAACAATGGACCTCCAAGTCTATCAGTAATGTAGTATCAAGTAGTCCATCGGTGATGTGCCATAAAAAAAAAAAAGGTCATTTTACTAAATTAAAGAAAAATGGAATTTCTTGAAAAAAATACTTTAAAAAGGGGCGATTTATAAGATCATATTCCTCAATGGAGTGGTAAAATATTGTTTTGTCAATCGTGAATTTTAGCATTTGGGTGAAATTAATTCTTTCCAACAGAGTGCTAATCTTTGATGCTAAAATTATGAAATGCCAAACTTTATAGTAAATTTCCCACCAAAATGTAATAAAGGTAAAATTTGACATTTGTTGTTGATTGGTGTCTAATCAATTTTTAATCTAATCATTATAGTTTTGCTATTTTAAAATTTTTTTAGAAAAAATATCACATATCAAGTCAATGATGAGTACATAGTATCGCTCCATTCAATGGACGAACTCCTTATAAATAAGTCATCATATGTGGTCCCTTTTTGTCCAGTGACAATGAAGTAAAGTTTTTCTTTTTCTATTTAGAACATCTAATTGTGACTAAACAGATGACACAATTTCCTTTTCCTTATCACAATTTCCTTTTAAAATGAAGTCACACTTGTTGAACATCTTGCATTCCACAACCCTAAGGCTATCCCAAAGTTGTATCATGGATACCGAACGAGGAAGATGATTGTTGCTCATGGGACGGCATCGAGTGTGATTATAAACACTCATGTAATGGTTTAGCATTTAAAAAAAAAAATCCGATGTGCTAAAGTTGGTTGGAAAATTTCCCGTCAAACATTAAATTCAGTATTTAATTACTATTGGTTGATATCGCAACCTTTTATGTCAAAGCTTTAATTTTCCAAAGCTTAATTACGATTATAAAAGATAGATATCATAGTTGGAGTACAAATTTTAAATCAGTTTATTTTTATAAAATATTTTAATTTATTAGCATTAACAAATATATTATAGATAGTCTCAGTACCTATTACAAACAACCAAACATTAATGTGTGTGAAGTGTTAAATGTATTTCTAGAGTTAGGTTATGGCTTCTAGTCATTGATTACTTTTTTAGTCATCCTTTATAACTTATTTGTTTGAATCAGTTTTTAAGTTAAATACATGAACCTTGAATTGCACGGTAGGTTGAGCTTGCAATTTGGTGATAGTCAAGTATTTGCAGCTACGCCCAAACACAAAGCAAGTGTAAGTCCCAGTGGAACGTAATAAGCATTTAGCAAAACTTATTAAAAATTGTACTTTATCTGATTAGTAGGAACAAAAAGTCTTAGAACGAGATAAACGGTTTCTTTCAATTTTTAAAACCTGTTTTTATCACTACTTCTCATGAGTGAAATTATTATTATTATTATTATTATTATTTTCAAAGAGCCCTGAAAGCTCAAGAAATCAATTATTTATTAAATTTTTTTTTCCCTTGGTCCACTCAGTCATTGGAGCATCAAATATTTTACCATTTTCTTTGCTCAGCTTCTTTGGTTTTTCATTTATCAAATTAATAAGTGGACGCTTATCCAAAACAACCGAGTTTATACTCGATCCCAAATAAATAAACCCAAATAAATCAAAAACAAAATCTACACATAAAAAAATAAAAATAAAAATAATATTTATTTCAATAAATACCAAATAAAATTAAAAATCCTATTGAGATCTATTGACACCCCTCTGTCTACTTTTCTCATCACCCTCTTTCTTAAATAATCTATTAATTAAATTTTAATTTTCAATTGCTACTTGTTACACCCCTATTAATATTCCAAAACAGTCACTCAAATGAAATTCTAGTTTTGTTATGTTACTTTTTAAACAATCTTTTTTTTTTTTTTTTTCATATCAGTTTGGGCAATGCTTTTCTTCTTCTTCTTCGACGATTTGTTCTTCTTCTTTTCTCTTTCTTCAAAAATTCTGTCGAAGGTTCAACAATGTGTGTATACTCAACCATTATATAATATATATATATATACACACACACACACACACATACACAGACACACACATAAATATATACGTTGATGAAGGTAAGAAGAAGAAGCAATCAGTTTGAGATTAAAAAACAATTTGCTAAAATTGTTCAAAAAGAAGAAGGAAGCAATCAGATTCATAAAATCATTCAGGAAAAAAAAAAAAAAAAAACAGATTGACGAAAAAAAATGTTTAAATTAGAGGGTTATTTATTGGTGGTTATCAGATTGATAAAAAAATAATTAAAAAAAAAAAGATTGTTAAAAAAAAATGTCTAAAAATAGAGGCTTTTTTATGACAGGTGGGTTAAAAAGGATAAACTAAAACTTCATTTTGGGACATTTTTGGAATATTAAGAGGGGTGTATAGAGTAGTAATTGATATTTAAAATTTAATTCGTGAGTAGTTAATAAAAGGGGTGGGAAAAGTAAACAGAAGGATGTCAATAAACACTCTTTTTTTCCCCCTGAATTCCTGTCATTCCTACCCCAGAAGAGAGTTGGTAGCTTCACTATGTTGTTTTTATATTGTTAATTATTATCGTAAAGATTACTTTAGCCTTAAAAAACTTTTATTTGCTCCTGACTTTCTTTCTCGACTATGTTGTTGTTCTTATTATTAATTAGGGTGGGTCTATTGACATCCCCGATTTTGCTTTTCCCGCCTGTTTTCTAAAATCATCAACAAATTAATTTTAGAATCAAACATTATTTATTCCACCCCTTAGTTCTCCAAAAGAGTCCTTATAAGTAAATTATTTGTCTTTCTTCTTTCTACACATACTAATTAATCTAAACCACTACATGATTCTTTTTTTTAAACATGTTTTGTTTCTTTTTTATTTTTAATTTTTTTTCTCACGAGATTTCTTTTTTGAAAAATGAATAAACAATCAAATGAATATATCTAATTATATATCCACATCATGCATACGTGTTTTCCATTTGCTTATTATCTCTTAGAAAGAAAAAAAACTAGTTATAACATGGAACTACAAAAACTATTGAAAAATATGAATAATAACAAACAACATAAAAGAATCCTCTATTAAAAAAATTCTTGTGGAAATAAATTAAAAAATAACAACAAAAGAGAACATTTAAACAAAAAAAAGTAAGGAAAAAAAAAAGTATAGGGATGTAGGTTGTAATGGGAGGAGAAAGAAAAAAGTAAATAATTTATTTATAAGGGTTTTTTGGACAAATTAAGGGGTGGGACAAGTAGTTATTGAATTTTAAAATTATTAAGGTAAGTGGTTTTAAAAAGTGGATGGGAAAAATAAACTGGGGGTGTCAATAGACCCACCCTATTAATTATTGTTAATTATGAATTATTCTTGCTCGTTGCTATTTTGATATAAATTTTTATTATTTAATTTTAAAGGAACTTTGGATTCCATTAAGGATGAGCTGTTCTCCTTCCTTTACTTACTCTATTGTATACATTTTAGCAACAAATTAAACAAGTCTCGCAGAAATTGATAAACAATTAAAATAAATAGAACACAAAAGTCCCTATACGTGTTTGGTCTAAATTAGCTTTTGATCACCTTTAATTGCCCACTATATGGTCTTTTATGTGTTTTCTAAGTTAAAAAAAAAAAAAAAAAAAAGTACGGGGAAAGTATTGTCCCAGACTACAAGGATCTTATATGATAATTACCAAAACAAATTTCAGATTTAGCATAAATTCGTAAATTTGTAAGTTAACAGTTTTGCGACAAAATAAAACTTATAGCTAATTAACGTTGTAATATTAGTCACAAATTATATTTAATAGTAATAACTTCGACATGAAGGGTCACACTAGAACTACCATACAAAAATAAAATACAAAGTTTTAGTTACAAAATTTAACTTCAATTTTGTGTGTGTAGTTGGATAGGACTCCTAGTCATTGAATACTTTCTTAGTTGTCTTTTTTTTTTTTTTTCCCCTACATGTTTGGGTAGTATCATGTTTTTTAGATATAGGTAAACAACTAGAAAGTCCTAGTGGGACCTAACGAGCATTCATTTATACAACCATAAGAACACGCAAAGTCTTTGGCTCACCATTTTTTTATTCCAAAAAATTCAGTTCAAATATAAGTCAAATCCATTTTTTCACTTCTATTTTTTATCCGCACCACATTCATTTTTTTTCCTCCAAAATACCCATTCATTTAATATTATATATTAAAGACGGTATGTATGTCAAATGAGGGCTTAGAACGTGATGAATGGTTTCTCTAATAAGCTTTTAAAGCTCGTCTTTATATATAATTTAACAAAGAGTATATACATTTATAATTTAAAATATAAATCAAATTAGTAAGAAATCTCCATATCTTCCTGTTAAAGTGTTTTAAAAAAAAATAACAAGAAGCATCATAATGTAGCACTATACCCGCTTCAAATAGCGCGCTAGAAGTTTCTAACCTTAAGAACGATCAAGTCATGAGAGAAAAAATGAGACCAACTTTTTAGGGATTTATTTTGTTTCCTGAAATGAAAACAAGGGTATATTTACATCAACGGACATTCAATTTTCTTATTCGTTTAGCTTTTAAATTTTATTTTAGGACATTCTTTTAAAATAAGAACTCTAATTTGACCATCTATATTAGTGATCGTATAAACATTACATATTTTACCATTCAATACATTTAAAAATAAAAGAGAAAACTAAATTAGAAATAAATCTCAATACCCAAACGAAGTCCTATCTTTTATGGAACTCATGCATCTTGAGATTTCATCTTAATCTAAGCAATACTTAATGCTAAGTTAAGTGATTGAAATAGTCGATCATCCTTCTTCCCTACTTCTTATGCATTTTACCATTTAGGAAAATTGTGGTAAATAACAATATTGCGAAAATAAGTGAAGCAAATAGAAATGTTTTAAAATATTTGAAGTAAATAATAAATTGAGGAAAATATATGAATGACACAAATTTGAAGATCATTATATCAACATGACACAAAAATTTGATACTAGACCAATATGACACAAATCATATATTAATAAAAATAAAGCTTTTGTCATGTTGATCAAGATGAAGAAATTTGTGTCATGTTGACCAATAAAAGAAAAATAATATAGTTCTTTCGGTAAATTTTTCTAACAAAAATTTACTCAGTAAATAAGAAATTAACTAAGTAAACATCAAATTTACTAGTTAAATAACATATTTATAAGAAGTAAATAAAATCATTTATTTGATAAATTAGTTATTTATTGCTTTTTACTTTAAATAATTTAAAGCTTGTTATTTACTTTAGTTATTTATGTATTTACATCTTTCTATCCCTTTTATTAATCTATTTATTTTAATAATGAGTGGGGTCAATCCTTCTTTTGCATCTAAGATATTAGTCACACAAAATAAGTTCTACTCTGCTGATAAAAGGTTCTGACGCGAACACAAAACGTTGAATACCCTGTTTATGATCCACTTAGCAGAAAACAAAAAAAGAATAATACTTAAATACTAAATCTAAAATCAAAGCATAAAATTTTGAAACTTTCAAAATAATTAACAAACAAGTAAAAATATTTAAACACAAAATATATGTCTACTTGGTATGCAAAAACCAATCTTAAAATAAAGAAAACATAAAAATTTACATTATCAAACCATAATTAAAAAAAAAAAAAAAAAAGTGAACCGGAGCTGTTGTCTCTCTCATGTTCAAGTGGCTCTGTCACTGTCTACAAACGTGTTTGAAGGATTCAAATGTATTATTAACTTTTGGAGTTGCATGTATGTTAGAACTAGTCTTATGGTTTTGATGTCAAAATTTTTTTTTTTTTTTTGGAGAAAAAATCTTAGATATCAACTTAATGTTGATGGGTACGTAGCATTACTGCATTTAATGGACCAAGTCCTACTCGGTCAAGAATAGATAAGTCGTGGGTGGTCCCTTCTTGTGCAATGAAAATGCAATAATTTTTTTCCCCCCCTCTTCTTCTATATAAAAGGCCTAGTTATGGTTAACAGACGACACAATAATCTCCTTCAACTTATCACATATCAACCATCCTCTATAAACCACACAAATATGAAGTCCATCATGAAGCGCTTGCTTTCCACAACCCCGCTACTTCATCTGATCATACTAACTTATTTGTTTTCTCATGTGCAGCCACTTTGCCACCCTGATGAGAGCACTGCCTTGTTGGAATTCAAGGATAGCTTTATCATAAGTCGGGATGCTTCTGGTGATCCTTTGGCTTACCCCAAGGTTGCTTCGTGGTCACCAAAAGAGACAGACGATTGTTGCTCGTGGGACGGCGTCGAGTGCGATGAGCACAACTCTCATGTAATAGCTCTTAATCTAAGTAGCAGTTGTCTCTATGGTTCTATCAACTCAAATAGTAGTCTTTTCCGCCTTTCACACCTTCAGTCCCTTAACCTTGCTGATAATGATTTCAATGGCTCTCTAATCCCATCTCAGTTGAGCCTCCTTCCAAGTTTGACATATCTCAAACTTTCTGATTCTGGTTTTGCTAGCCAAATCCCATTAGAAATCTCACAGCTCTCCAACTTGTCATTCCTTGCCCTGTCTCGGAATCAGTTGGAACTAAAACGGCCCGATTTCAGTACATTTGTTAGGAACTTGAGCAAGATAAAGTATCTTAGCCTTAGTTATGTGGACATCTCCTCCCCAGTTCCTAGTTTCTTGGCAAATTTCTCTTCTTTAACATCTCTTCGTCTGCAAGGTTGCGGTTTGTACGGTGAATTCCCCATAGATATCTTTCAACTTCCAAACCTCCAATTTCTTGACTTAGCAAGTAACAAGAACCTCACTGGTTCCTTTCCTGAATTTCACGCCGGTAGTCCTCTTAGTGAATTAACAATCGCTGACACCAGTTTCTCTGGTCATGTACCCTCCTCAATGGGAAACCTAAATTTCCTAAATCAATTGCATCTCGCATATTGCGGGTTTCATGGCCCACTTCCGTCTTCACTTGGTAGACTTATAAATCTTCAAGTTCTAGAACTCCGTGGGAATGATTTTAGTGGGACGGTGGATTTCAATATTTTTCTTAACATGAAAAATCTCTACTCTCTTGGACTATCTGACAACATGTTGTCGGTGCTTGTAAGAGAGAATACTAGTACACTCAGCACGAATGCAACTCTTCCCAAGTTTGAGGGCTTGTTCCTGGGTTCTTGCAATTTAACAAGTTTTCCTGATTTCTTAAGATACCAATATGGGCTAAAGTTGTTGGAACTTACTCATAACCATATACATGGCAAGGTACCCAAGTGGATCTGGAACACTAGCATAGAGATATTAGTAATAGACGACAACTTTTTCACAGGCTTTGGCATCGATGTCCTCCCTTCAAAGAGTCTACGCGTATTGGAGTTTTCAGAAAACAATTTTACGGGAGCCCTACCAATTCCTCCTCCATCTACTACGTACGTTGATGGCTCAAAAAATGAATTGAGTGGAGAGATTTCACCACTGTTTTTCAATTTGAGTTCCCTTCAACTTCTTGACTTGTCTCATAACAAATTGAGTGGTTTGCTTCCAGAATGTTTGAGAAATACCAACCACAACCTTTCTAGTGCAGGAGTTCCACAGACGTGTTTGTTTGTACATCAACTGCAAGTGATGGATTTGAGTTACAATCAATTTCAAGGGCGCTTACCACAATCACTACTGTCTAATTGCTTGGAGCTTAAAATTCTCAAACTCGAGAACAATCATTTCAGAGACGTGTTCCCTTCTTGGCTGGGGAATCTACGGGAGCTCAAACTTCTTCTTCTACGATCTAATCACTTCCATGGTGAAATGACAAGCAATTCAACTTCAGAGTATGACTTTCCCAGTTTACAAATTATTGATCTTTCCCACAATAATTTTTCCGGTGTGTTGCCATCTCACTACTTTCAAAAATGGAATGCCATGAAAAATTTTGATGGTAGAAAGTCGTCGTACTTGACCACCTCTATCATTGTTTCTTCGCCAACCATGAAAACTCAGTTTTACTATTCATACTCGGTTACCATAGCAAACAAAGGCAGAGACATGGAGTATGGAAAGATTCTCGACGTTTTCACGGTCATTGATCTTTCGAGCAACAGATTCCAAGGAGACATTCCGGAATGCTTGGGAAACCTACGCGGACTCCAGGTGCTCAATCTTTCCAACAATATGCTTGATGGTAGTATCCCGTCGTCCCTGTCCAATATAACACAGCTCGAGTCATTAGATCTTTCCCTAAACAAGCTCTCAGGAGAAATCCCGCTACAACTAGTGCAACTCACCTTCCTAGAATTCTTCAACGTTTCTTTCAACCGTCTCAGAGGACTTATACCTCAAGGGAACCAATTCTCTACATTTGACAGCAGCTCATATGAGGGAAATGCGGGATTACGGGGCTTGCCAGGCATCAGTGCTCCTACCAGAGCATCACCTTCAGCCTCAGGTTCTGATGAAGAGGACAATCAAGATTCAATGTCTTGGTTCAAGTCCAATTGGATGACAATACTGCCGGGGTTTGTTGGCGGGTTGATATTCGGAGTGGCCATAGAGCAGCTTCTTGCAATTGACGAGCGTATATGGTTCATCAAGTTTTTCAAAATCGGGGTTGTGACCAAAAGTAAGGGGAGAAAAGGAAGGAAGCTCCGACGTACAACTTGATCAGGTGTCCGCCAGAAATATGTGTTTTCCTTGTGTTGCCAAATAAATGTTTTGTTCTGTTGTCCAATCTCTAGTGGTGGTTGGTTAATTGGAGCGAACTTGATGTAGGCGATGCTTGTTGTTTGCTATAACTAGCTTTAGTGAATGTCATTTCTTAGAATTGTCTTTTTCCTTTGTCGCTTGTTATTCACTACTGTCGTTTTGGTTGTAACAGAGCATAAAACTCTGGTTTGGACGTTATTCTAGTGGTCAGACTTGAATATTTGCTTACTTGGGAAACAAAGGTTCAATTTATGGTACTTGAACAGTTAAATTTGAAAATTTAAAATAAAATAAAGTCCAATAAAATAGAGATTGCCAAGAACTAAACTGATGTTACAAAATATATCATCAATTCTCAATTCATAATCAGATTAACCAATATTTAATTTCTCATGTTTTCTGTGAAGGTCGTGACCTAATTAATCCAATAATCCCAAGAAAGATTTGTATACACATGTTTAACAAAAAACTAAAAACAAAAACAAAAAGCAAACAAAACAAAACAAAATCTGGGAACGTGTATGAAGGCCTCCCAAAAGTAACAAAATAATCCAGCTCCAATCTATAACCATATAAATGTAAAACAAGAGTCAATAATGACTAGTATTCACATGGTTTCAACCAAAACGCACGTCCCATTTTGGTCCTTTTTTTTTTTTTAACCTTCTTAAATTTTTTTTGGTCTTTCTTTCATTAACTTTTTGCTTCTTTAGTCCTCTCTTATTGGTTTTTTTTTTCTACTTTTTTTTTTGTTTCATTATATGTTCGCTTTTATATGTTCAATCTTTTATTGTTCCAAACGAATATAAAACAAATTTCTAGCTTTAGCTCCTATAAAAATAGCAATAATAATCACAAAGTTTTATTTAAAAAAAAAAAAACTCTTCTAAATAGATTTTGAACCTTATATTTAAACTTTTTTTGAGACATTATAAAGTTTATTATAACATCCTTATTAGGAATTATAATTAATAAATTTATTTTAAACCTAATAAGTTTTTTTAAAAATGTGGTTTCCAAATGTATAGTGAAAAGTCATAATATTTATTTTTCTTTCGCTTATAAACAAAAACAAAAGCAAAACATTTTGCTGAGCGATCGAGCTCTAAACCTGATCTCTTTTGTGTTCTACTTCCTCTGTACTTGTAAGCCACAAAGTTGATATAGATGAACAAGTGGTGCGATTTTAGTGAACGCATAAAAAATGAGCACGGCAAGAAACTCAGTTCCACACTATTAATTGTTGAGTCGTCGGAGTACTTAATTATCCATCTTCTTTTTTTAAAAAAGATGGATTGCCCCAATTACTATTGCTTTTCTAAGTCCGTGGAAGCTCGTACTTTGTCGAATATCATTTGGGTATTTTGGTAAATTACTTTGGAGTGCTTTGGTTGGAATAAATTTTAGCATTTGAATTAAAAAAAAAAAAATAAATAAATAAATAAAACTCTTCATTGAAATGTTGTTTTTTATGTCAAATTATGTTAAACTTGGTGGTAAAGTTCTGACAAAGTATTTTGAATGCTAACTTTAACATTTGTTATTGGTTTATGTCTCAACTTTTTTATCTAATTATTTCAATCTTATCATCTTAAAATTCTTTAAATACAATAATTTTATTTTTACGAATGCTAAAGCTTAATAACAATTATAACAAAAGGTAGATATTATACATTCGAGTACAAATTTCAAGTATTTTATTTTTCACATCTTTTTATAACACGTATAAAATTGATATTAACAAATACATTATAGATGTCTATCACCTATAACACACAGCCAAATATTAACGTGCGTGAAGCATTAAATGTATCTGTTTAGTTGACTATGACTCTTAGTCATTGATTACTTTGTTAGTCTTTTTTTTTCCTTATTTGTTTGAACCAATTATAAATCAATCCATTAAACTTTAATATAACAGTAAGAACAATAGTTACTATTTTAATAGGAAGTCTCATAGTAGAAATTCTGAAGAAATAAGATTTTAAAAGTTAAAAAAAAAAATTCAATTTTCTTCATTTTAATATATTTTTTCCTTTTTTATTTTTATTTTTTTTTTTATAACTTTACCCCATTTTAAACCCATTTGTCAAATCTTCAATATTTAAATCTCGAATGTAATAATTTGAGGCAGACAGTGAATTTTAACATGTCTCTTCACATGAAAAATCTCACCAAGCTTCTATTGGCTGTTGATAACTTTCTTAGTCATCTTTTCTTGTTCCTTTTTTTTTTTTTTTTTTTTAAATTAGAACTATTCTTTGGTTTAGAACACGGCGAGCCAGGTTCGGCGTCGTAGCCTACCCCAAAGACTATTAACTCCTTGACTAATAAGAAGTCAACCGATATGAACGTGTGTAAAGCATTAAATGTATTGTTGAGTTGGTTATGGCTCATTGTTTACTTTCTTAGTCATCTTTTTTTTTCCTTATTTATTTAAACCAATTATAA